>CM041786.1:148786777-149991777 GCA_023375725.1 Nephotettix cincticeps
CGCCAATCGGTGTCCATCGTACTGAACGCGTCAAGACAAGTCTTTCCCTACTTTAATAGGAAAAGTTCAAATAATAAAGTACTTACAGTGAATGTACAACACTTACCTAATCATTATTCTCATTCATATGCAGTATACCCAAATAAAGAGAGTACAAATATACATTTCTTCAAATATAAGATGAATTCATTTATCTTGGAACAGCTGTTTATTTTTTGAGAATAATTAAAAGACCATTGTAAAAAGTTAGCATGAAACTAAAACAGTAAAACCGATTTAATAGGATTAAAATAAAAATCAGAGTAATGACGTAATGAGTAATGATTTTGACATGGATATGTCTTAGCTCTGGGGGAGGGGGAGGTTTAGCAATTTGCGCCACCAAAACTCGAAACAGTAACGCCATTTAGTTAGTGACGTCATATGGTTATTAACGTCAAAGTTTGGTTATAAGAACAGGTTTTTGGATGAATTGAAAACATTCCCTTTAGACACTTGGAAGTAAATACAAACATTTTTCAATTAACTGTTTGATTTATCGATACCGAGAATCGATTTATTGCATATCTCTAAAAACAATGAGTTTGACGTTATATTTTACAGGTTTTCCATAAAATATTTGAATGAAAAGAGTGCTTAAGCACAAGTGCTTTCATAAATCACAGGGCATCAAATCGATTGCACTTATCAGCTCATCATTCACTAATATTCACCTTAAAATAAACACTCAGTCGTTTGTGACTAGGTGTCACATGAATTAGAATGTGAATATTGTTATGGTGTAAAGGAAATGTTCCTTAAGGTTATACAGAGATATCAGTAACAGCTGAGATTCTGCGTCACACAATGAAAAGCATCGACAATGCTGGAAGCGTCTGGAAGATTCTGAAGGCGTCTAACCTTTCCGCCAGCACGTATATACACCCTGCCATCAGTTGTTCCTGGGTTTTGTGAAAGTTAAATATCAGACCAGTTTAGTGACAGCAAAATAGTCATAAAGTGACAGTGGATGTGAATTGTTAAATTGTCCCAGCAATTAACCTAATATCCAAGACTAGATAGATCATTAGAACTTGCCGAAAGTAGTAAACGTTGTAATGATATGGATATGTCTTAGCTCTTTGGGGGGGGGGTTTGTTGGCAAATAGTGCGTTCAAATTTCTGAATATGGTTAGTAACGTCATAGTCTGGTTATAAGTTTTTCAGAATGAAAATTCCGTGACAGTAAGATATCTATTTTATAATCCAAAACGGTGGCGACGTCCTGTAATTCAGCTACTTGGAGGTCACGAATTGTGGATGATTGTGAGCGATGGTCGGTGGATGTAGTGTTCTCTTGTGTGGATTAACGTCCGCACTATTGAATACTGCATTAATCCACAAAGACCATCCTCATAATTAGATCAATTCGTAATTCAGAGGCCGTGGTTCGGATTCCACGTTAAACTGAAGGTCCATTAGTTGCCATCGGCTGTTGGGCTATTAATTAACAGTCCTGTCTAAGGAACATGTCAGCCTTAGTCAGTAACAAGACTACAAGATCGCGCCAAAATCATCCTACATTCATTTCTCATTCATACTTGGCTTAAAATACCTACCTGGGTAGGTCGCCATTTCAGTCAAAAGTATAAAGTGTAAAAGAACAGCTGTTTAGATGAACTGAAAACATTCCCTTTAGACAAATTTATAATCTAAGCAAGCTATTTCCCACAGGGAAGTAAATACAATTTTCGTTAGTCAATTACTTAGAATTATGATAATTTGGGTTATTTTAAATTTTTATCCCCCCCCCAAAAATGGGTCTTATATCAATATCTCATGTTTTTTTCTGTAACGCTAAACATGATCTTTTATAACACAATGAACACTATAGAATCCACAATTATGAAATGTATTATCATTATTCTATAACTTATGGTGGTGGTATTTGTTTACTTTAAATGACTTACGCATTGTGGAAATAAAATAACGAGCTCTAAAAAACCAAGTTTTGTTCTATTATTGTTGTCAAATTTTTGTTCTAAACTGCACAGATGACGTGATCAATAAAAGTGATTTTAGGAAAAGAATTAACCATCAGCAATTAAATTTAAATCAATATTAGTTTATTTATATTGATCATTGATTTTAAAACTATTTTCAAACTGTTCCGTCTGAAAATGTTATCTTAACGTATAAAAACTTTGAAAATTCGTTGTAACGGCATTTAAGGAGTTTTATTTGGTTTTCAATATTTCAAGTATATATTTTGTTAATGAAAACCTATCCAGCTTCTTATACCTTCCGCTGAATATTGCAATGTTTTTAGTTAATTCTTTGTTTAAATTTGATTACTGTTACAGTAAATTGTAATTATTAGATCGACATAATTCTTATTTATTTGGTATGAATAAGACAATGGATTGTTGTAACTGTAAAGCGTTTGTTACATAAGTTCCAAAGTAAAGTGCGCTGCCACTACGCCAGTTCAAGCGAGGGTATTCTATTACTTTCCATTACCCTGTGTAGGATGGTGCTGCGACCCGAAGATCACCCTCTTGGGCAACATTGAGATAATTACTAAATAAGTTTCAGCGTCTCTCTCTCTCTCTCTCTCTCTCTCTCTCTCTCTCTCTCTCTCTCTCTCTCTCTCTCTCTCTCCCTCCCTCTCTCTCCGTGGAACTTGCAATGGGTTGCTTCCTCCACTATTTCATTCATCTCTTTAATTATACTTTATACTTTTAACTAAAATTACCTCCCAGTAGTATTTTAAGCCAAGTATGAATGAGGAATGAATTAGGATAAAAACATTTGTCTTGTTTACTGCTCATGTTCCTTATACAGGATGTTAATTAATAGCCCAACAGGATGGCAACTAATGGACTACAGTTTTCGTGGAATCCGAAGGCCTTTGCACTACTGGGTGTGCATACAACCGACCATCCCTCACAACTATCCACAATTCGTGACCTCCAAGTAGCTGGATTACAGGACGTCGCCACCGTTCCAGTCACTATACTACTCTTAAAGTTATAATTAATTAACTCTCTTGTCCACATTGTACCTTATGATAATCAAATACTGCTAATTCATACATTAAAAACATGTGTCTTTTTACTGTCTCCCCTTATAAATATTATGTGGATATATGGAAAAAGTAATGTTTCGTCAAAATTTTCTAAGATCTAAGTGCCTTTGTCTACGTTTTGAGATCTCAAGGTTTTTTCACCAACAGAATGCATGTGCATATACGGCCCACAGGCTGGTGGTGGCCATAGCAACTACTAGAAACAGTTGTGGCACTTAGATCAGGATATACATTAAACTGGCTTGCTTCATAGATCACATTTCCGGATATAACTAAAAATATTAAAAAATGTCGCTTCGATTCTAATTTACTTCAGGTCTTCAATTTGAGTCCAGAGTGGATATATTTGTTTTGAGGAACCCTGAATCCAAAAAAGTGGTCTTCGGACTGATGTACGTCTGTCCTTGTATAGACCCGGGACCACACCGGTTCTCCGATTTTTATGGGATTTGGTACACAGGGGTACTTTGGCAATACCTCCAAACCTGATGAATCTAGTGTAAAAAGTTCAGTACAATAGCCCAGTGGGTTTATGTATATAACAGGTACATACAAAACAATGTTGTTTCACTTAAATTGTGTAGGAGCTCTTTTGGGACCTTCTTTCCGTTAGCTAAGCTCAACAAGAATATTAGGATAAATTTAGAACTCAAAAAACTTAAGTTATAAAACACGTAAAGAATAGTCAATTAGATAGTTGTATACTTATTCGTCGATTTGAAAAAGAGAAAATCACAAAATCAGATATGACTAATACACACAAATAAATACATTAACAAGCTAAACCATTTAAGGGTGAACAGCAGATTTATTTTCAACCTTAAAAACAACAGAAATGTATGATGAACGTAGCCTCCATAAGGGTGTTGCCATCTCTCTGTGCCGTGAAATCCCATAATCCACCGCGGCATATGTCGTGATGTAGGCCTTTGTGGTAATAAAGTTTAGGGAAGTGGTGTAAATCCCAATTATCATCTCGATTACCATTTAGATGGGACGGTTAGTGGATCAGATATCATCTGTCAACCCCTACTAATGTGGGAGAGGGGCGAGAAGTTGCGGGTTGTGGGGGATGTTTATGGAACTGATTCTTGATTTGGGCATAGAACAAAGATAGATTGAGTATTTTGAGTCACGTAGTTTTATTTTACTGTAATTTCTTCACCGGATAACTTATTAAATTTACATTTAGTTGGACTTTTCCAACGCGTCTTGAGTTTAAAAATTTTATAACGTTTCGAGAGTTGGTTAAACTACTCCCGTTTTCAAGTGCCTAACAATGTTAAAATTTCCACAAACATATTCTAATTATTGTCAGACACTTGATAATGGTAGTAGTTTAACCAAGGCTATCATGATTTTCAAAACTCTGTTGATATTTGGGATATTTACTCTCTTTTAAATATTAATTTGAAAAAGAGGGGCTATTATTGTAAATCAAACTAAAGTGGAGTGCATAGGATGCAAAATTAGATGTAAAACTCATCACATAACTCTTTAGAAAATCGTATGAAGGGAATTCTTATATAATAATAAATGAGATCCTTATAAATAATTATTCATTATGATGCCTCCAAAATTGTTATTAACTAATAAAATAACCAGGTTATATATCTTTCAGTCAACAATAAATTCTAATAAAAACAGTTGTAGACATTTTATCCTACATGATTCAGAGTTAATACTCCATCATTTGGGTTAAAACTGTCAGAAGAAATTTTATAAAACAAAACTTTTACATTGAAAAATGTTCTTCAAAATATTAAGGTTACACCTGGACTTATTATTGGAGTTATACTGGATTATAGCACTTTTTTAGGAACACTAACGTTAACAGATGTTTATGTACTCTCAATTAGGCCGTAGTGATCCTCCTACAATTTAATTTACTAAATCGTTACTGTTTTTTTTAATCAGGAACGTTTTTACGTGTTATTTAGGATATTCTACTAAATTAAAAAGCAACGTAAATAGTTATTGAATAGCTCAATGATTGAATTTCAGTTAAATGTTAACCTAGCAAATAAATATTCTGTGTAAACAAATTAATAAGAAGCTAAATATTGAAATTTTAAACTGGATTATCATTTATTAAAACATAAAATGTTTTAAAGGTTTAGAGTCAAGCTAGAATACTGTTTTAGACTCAGGATATTGCTCAGAAATCTATTTGAAACTTTTATAAAGTTTTAAGCACCAGTAAAACATAAAATTGCTTAAAGCAAGCGGAAAAGTTATTTATAACGAGTTAAAAAGTTTGACTTCTTATTAAACAGCGCTTAAAAGTTCCAAAACTCTTTACAAGTTTGTAACAAGCACAGAGTTAATTTTAGCAGCATCTTATAAACTTGCAGCTATTGATTGTAAAATATAAAATAATATACTAGCTGATAAGTTTTTGGTGCAAATTTTGATTGTTATTCTTTATTTCTTCCTTGAATTTGATAAAAATGTAAAAGTAATGATGTACAAAATATTTTTTAAATTACAAATTTTGTTTTGAATATTATCTATACGCTATTAACATTATATTGTTAAAACGGCGTTTTTTAAATTCAGTTAATGAAATTTGGAATAATTTTCTACATAAGTATAAAGACTTTTTGACTTAGAGAACAGTTTTTAAGTAAAAATAATTCATAACATTGATAACAGTGAAAAGTAATAAAACTAAATTACATGTAAAGAGGAGGTAAAATAAAAAATCCATTAAGAATTTTTTTGGTAAAATAAACTTTTTGCAATAGTTTGAATATATGAAAAATAGTAAATCCGATTCCGATCCCTAATAATATTGTTTGTCAATTAATTAATTTTTCATCAATAAAATGAATAAAACACTATAGCAATATCATTGTTTGCCTTTTTTTTGTTATTATAGGTCGTTAATATCCCATTACTATTGCACAGTTTTCAGTACCAAATGTCAATCACCTACAGACCTAGGGCCTTTGCGGTGAATTAAGTACAGCTAGGTACCGTCGCGGTGATTTTAGAACGTAAGTACGTACGTAAAAAACGTATTTAAAATGAAAAAATACGTGTCTCAAACTGAAAAATGTCAATGATCATTTACTACATTCCCCATAAATGAGCATAAAAAGCTATTATTTTGATAGTTTTCAAAGATTATTTTAGTGATTACAGGTTCAGAACCTTTAATTGACCTTTAATCTAAAGAATAGAACCTTCAATAGACAGTCTTTAATCAGTATTTACAGTGATCCAGAAGTTACAATAGCCAAAGAAGATTTTACCACTGAGGTACTCTATACTTTTAACTGAAAAGGCGACCTACCCAGATAGGTATTTTAAGCCAATTATGAATGAGAAATGAGTATAAGCCAGTGTATTGTTATTGGCTTGACTTTTATTGTAGGCTGACACGTTCCTTAGACTGAACTGTTAATTAATAGCCCAACAGTCAATGACATTTAGGGGACATACAGTTTAAAGTGGGATCCGAACCACTTCCTCTGAATTACGAACTGGTCTATTGATAAGGATAATTCAATAGTGTAGAAGTTAATTCACACAAGAGAACACTACACTAACTGACTTTCACTCACAACTATACACAAATCGTGACCTCCAAGTAGCTGGATTACAGGACACGCCACCGTTCCAGTATATGGTAGAGCGTAGGCTTGACAACAATTTATAAAACGAAGATGTGGCAACATTACATTCAGTTTTTTGAGAAGGTGGCTTAGTTGGTAGGGTGGCTGCCTCCGATCTTGAGTTGCCAATCAGTTTTAACTAAACAGTAGACCTAGATGTAGTAGTGGATGGTCCAGAGAGCACAGGTGTTGAGTGCCGCTACCTTTCTTTGATACGAGCATGTCCTTGCAAAATAGACGGACAAGGGTAAAAGATACAACCTACCTCTTAAAAATAATAGCTACCAAATGATAATGACACCCTAGAGTTTGTGATAGAACAACCGATTGAATTTAACAACCGAATGAGCAGTCTGTTCATTTTATATGTTTATTGTTTTATTTTATATTTTTATAAAAGCTCTCATCCATCCAGTTTCCATTCTTCGCACATACTCAGTCCATTTCAGTCTAAGATGTAAATTAGTTTCTAAAACCGGCGTTTTCAGTTTTCACCATTCACCTTCAGTTTCTGGAAACAGTTTCTTAACCAGAAGGGAATCTAGTCGAGAAGAAGTAATATTTCGGTTTTAAATTAATTAGGCTTAATAATCAAAGTAGGATTTGTTCTATCGTCAAACATTAAAGAACCATCTATTCCTGTCAAGACAGAAAAGGTTTTGATGGTGAGTGAGAGTTAATTAAAAACTGATTACATTTTTAAGTAATGGGACCGTAATAATTTGATAACAAGTTTAAATCTTTTGCAATTTTTCAAACTTGTCTTGTCTTGTTGTTTGTTCTCGTCCATTCTGTTGTTCCTAAACAATCGATTGAATTGTTTTTTTTCAATAGGTTTAACCGCTGTACACATTGGAGAATAGGAAGTAACAAGTTTTAACCAATAAATCGACGTAAGCACCTGCGAAATGGCAAACGCAACATAAACGCTGTATGAAAATTGCCTGACGTATTCTTTACGGCGTAGCGTTCAACGTGGACGGCATCGTCTTTGTAATATATATTTAGGATGTAGCTCATACAATTAAAAATACACAGGAATTTTATTTATATTTTAAATTTTATTTATAAAGAATCTTATAAGTCAGTCAAATTTTAAGTAAGTGGAGTGGGAGGTTGACTGATACATCAATACGTTAGTTTTTTAAAATTTATTTTGTAAATTCCACAACAAGCTGCTAGTTTAACTTCAAAGTACCTGGTGACCGAGCTTTGCTCGGATAGAATAAGACATGTTTTTACAAGTTAATTGGCAAAATTAAAACAAATTTACTGCTCAATGAAAACATTTATGTGGTTTTCTAAAAAAACTAATCTTATACTGAATTTAAATGTCCATACAGTTTACTATTATTATCCTGTGATCATCTGATTTTGCTAGAAAAGGAATGAGGATTGAGAAGCAAAAGATAAATTTAATTTACACCTGTTAATTGGTTTGTTACAGTGGCTTCAAGCAATAGAATGAATGCGTTTTCTTTCAAAACACAAAAGATTTTGGAAATAATTTTCTCTACTTTTATTTCGTACAGTTATTTTACCCTTTAGTTTTTAACAATTTGTATAGTAATCTGATAATTTTTCATTTATTAAATACATAGAATAAATATTAATGCAAAACCTCTATTCACATATTGTTTGCCCCATCTTCAATCAACAACTGTCAAACGGTTATAAACAGCAGTTTTGATTTGTATTGTACATTTGATTCTCCATAAGTTTATGTTAAATTTTTAAATTTTAAACTTAATTACAAGAAAACAAGAATTTTCCTGGACATTAGACCTATCTAGAATTATTTTCTAATAAATAATATTTTCCAAAATTTAAGAAAAAATCTTGTGCCGTTTTCGAGATCCATGTGCAAATATAAATAAATAAATATATATATATATACACAAACCTTGCTCGTATTATAGTATTGGATGATGTGATATTAGATTATTAGTTTAGTAAATTGTTCAGAACGTTAAATAGGAATTAAGGTAGATGGCACATCCCCCAAATTCAAGGAATCACATGCATTATTATACTGAAAATTAAAACTGTTTTATGACTGGGCTGAAGTATAATTCATTTCGGCAAATGCTGAGGAAATATTCCAGACAGTTTCTCGTCTCCAGGCAACGCAAATCTACCCCCTCCCATCACTACCCCCTCTTCAACCTCCCCTAATATTCTATTCTTCGTCCCTTTCGCAAGCTACTCGACCGTGTTTTTATGATCTCACCTCCAGAATATTTGCGTTGTTCGTAAAAAAAACTGTGATTGAGAATCTTAGGAGTGTTCCCACTAATTAAAGGGCATTCACTACATCTTTAAAATTGTCCGTAGCGTTTTTTCCTTCATAACAACAAAACTTTATCAGTTTGTAAACTTGAATTATTTTACCCTAAAACAATTAGTTTTATAAGAAACAAAGTTCCCGTTTATAAGCTTCGTTAAGTATAAAACAACGCACTTAAGCGTTCCCAGAAGATCATGAAGAACGTATGTTCACCCAAATCAATGTTTACCCAGTAAAAATGAAAATGAAATGAATTAAAAAGTTGATAAAATAGTTTTAGTTATTCTTGTTACTTTTACGAGCATTATCTCAGCTTATTATTACCTTTCTAAAATGGCGACCTATCCAGGTATTCGATGACTAAGTGAACGATAATTGTGTTACTGACAAATCTGACATGTTACTTAGACCTAGGAAAATAAATTAACAAAGAGCTCAAGGTGTTTATACATCACACTAGCTAAAGTACCCGTTTTTCGCACGGGTAAAAAGTTCTGAGAGTTAATTTTTTTATTGTTTAAAAATGACAAAGTAACACCACTATATTGTGAAGAAATGAAGGAAACCAATTGACCAACCAGAAAACTTTTAAAATCTACAATTTTGGAAATATTAATTTTGATCCAGCAGTTTGTCTGTAAAAATAAACCTTATTTCTTCTTCTTCTTCCCGAACTGTCAAAATGTAGTGTAAACAGGTATTAATCTTGTAGTCTTGTTACTGGCTAATGCAATTATCAAACGTGGAATCACACCAAGGTACTGACGTCATTTTGCAAGCAGAAAACTGAAGAGTTGTGTAACAACACTGCTCCGCTGAGAGTTCGGCGATAGACGCCGCAGTCTGAATTGGTCCATCTGCGAAGGTATTAAAAACGTCAACCTGAGACGTCGGCGATGTGCAGCATGAAAGGCCGGCATGTTCCTTAGAGAGAACTCTTAATTACAATAGCCCAACAATCATTGGCATATCTAAGGGACCTACAGTTTAACGTGGAGTCCGAACCACTGCCTCTGATTTACGAACTGGTCTAATTATGAGGATGATCTTTGAGGACGATCAATAGAGAGGACGTAATCCACACTAGGGAATATTCCATCCCTGACAATCGCACATAACTATCCACAATTAGTGACCTCAAAGTAGCTGGATTACAGGACACGCCACTGTTCCAGTCATGTACACAGACACGGAAAGGATCTATCCTGGAAGCTCTAAACTTGTTATTCCGTCATAGGACAGTACATCGCAACATCCATCCTGACTCCTTACAACTCTCAAAACCGTTAAACCTCACGACAAACCAGTCGCCATCAGCCTCGTAGTCTCCGAGAACCCGTGTACAATTTACCTACGAGACGTAAAACCGGAGAGACGACGGCGGTAAACAGAGGCTGCGATTTTTTCAAATTAATTCCCCTCCGGTCGGCCAGGCGGCTGTATGAAGACATCAGCGTAATGTCCGTTTAATGTGCACATTCTTCCCTAATGTCCACAATTATGTCGTAAACCGTCCGTAATGTCCGGCAGATTACAGAGTAGAGGCCGGCCGGCGTTTCAATTCTAACAACACCTATTGTTCCCGCTGAGCTATAAAACAGTAGCGTTATTTGGTGCTGCTCCGCGCGGTCGGAGATTAAACGAAAAACTCGTCCAAATTGACAGTTTCGAGTGTCCGAGTCGGGTTTTTACTGTGAATTTTGTTTCAGCAGTTGCGAATGGAGGGAGGTGTGAAAATGGAAACCCGTTCAGACCGGGCAGATGGTCACTCTAATTTTCTTTCAAATGGACAACAGCTGGAAATCATTTTAAAACGGTTTTATTTAATTTTTTATCCAATCGGATGCAACATCCTTAACTTAGTTTGGATAATTCGTTTGTTAGAATCGTAGGCTGAGAAAGAGAAGAAGAGTGGACTTTGATTCTTAGTCTATATATAATCATTTGCAACTTAAATAAGTTATTTTGAGTAGATAAACAGTAAAGTAAATTTTATTTAATTGTAAACGAATAAAATAAGTAATAATACAAGTTTTAATAACATACTCGGGATGAAACGCCTTGAGACAAAGAGGAAAAGGGAAGGTTGTCATTAAGAAAGATACTAAATTATACTCATAACGTACAACAGTCACTCTACCGAAAAAGGTTATGTCAATTTCTTTAAATGAGGACTAAAAAAATGTTTATCCCTGGCCTTTAATAGGTTTACGTTACCTGCTATAACACAGCTCTTATTTTTATTATAGTCACAGCAACCACTTATCTAAGATACAGTATTTCTACTAAAACATTTCAACAGAGAAGGTTATTCCAAGAACATTACGTCAACAACGTACATAACCATACATGCGCCTTGGAAGATTTTAAACGTATGTGTGTTGCGTTCTATGGCTGACCTTGTAAACTTCAATGCGAAAGCGAACAATAAAAATACGTTGATTAACTAATAAATATGCCATGAAGAATACATTAGCTTTTTTAGTTTTATTTTGTTAAAACAAGAAGATGTACTTCATATGTTTTAGGGAATTACTTGTGTTCGTTCAAGTTAGCTGATTTTGCCGTTAAAATGTGCAGACGAAAAATTCAAGAAGAATGGTCCTAAAACAGACCCCTGAAGCACCCAATACTTTGTGTCCATCCCAGAGGATTCATACTGCGTTCATTTAAAAATTTTGTACCATTAACATCGTAGTTTATACTTATAAATGAATATAATTTGTGAAATTAGCTCAAATGGATGTTTCAAAACACAATATTAAAAAACCTGTAAGAAAAAAAAGATAAGGTACTGTTGGAAAATAAAATTTCAACAACGAAAAACAGGAAACTGTAATCAAATTTCTGGTTTTTACAAAGTAATACATTTTGATCGTGGAGAAATAAATGTACAGTATTTACTAATACTACAATACAATAAGCATTCTCTAAACCAGGATGCACAAAAAAGGAATTGGGAATATTCAAAACGTCTGCAAAACAGTGGCCAAATTTAACAAGTTACCGACTTTTATTTCATGAACTGCTCGGAGATAAGAGGTGGGACTATAAAAACGCAAAGCCGCGCCGGAGAGGGCTAAAGAATAGAATATTACAGTCGGGACGTGGAGGGGGGGCTGGGGGATCATAAGATTTGCGTTGCCTGGAGACAAGCAAGGTATCTCGATGGAGGTTACTAGGAACCTTATTCGAGAGGGAAAATTATTTGATAAGTTTATCCACATCGTTGAAGAATCATTGTGTTCCAACTGTTTTTGTAAGTAGTAATTTTATTCTTGCAATTAATTATTATACTCAAGTAAACATAAATACCTTTTTCAACAAATTCGTCTCGTTTTTGGAACATCAATTGACCCCTTCAAAATGTAGCTTGCTCATAATTCTTTGTATAGTATGCTTATTTTAAAATATTTTAAACTTTAACTGTATAGGAATGGGTTTTGCTTGCGGTGTAAATTTATAAGGTTTAATTGATTCCTTAAATAAAATGTAAGCCTTTTAAGTAAAAAATAGTTTTTTCGGTTATGTTTATTATGGTTTCATCAGATTTGGCGATTTTCATTTCTTCAGGGGACGGTACATATCGGAAATGGACTTAAAATTTTAACGTACGCAAAAGTAATTTTTCTATTGTTTCCACCTCTACAAATAAATAGAATACTGTGGTAAGTAAAATATTCTTACTGATCTAGTCACTATTCATGTAATTTGCATTCTAACACAAAAAGAAAACAAATACATAGTCAAAACTTTGATATTTTAGAGCGGAATTTATTTTACACGTAAAAATATTAACCTAACTATCGTAGAGCTACCTTTAAACGATTAAAACATTTCTATCTATGTTGAAAATCGTGTTCTACTTAAAATAATAGATTCGGGTACGGTAAATTACTGTTCGAAATTCCCAGACCAGAACTCGGCGTTAACCTCAAGACGTTTTGGCGGGAGTAAAGCATGTCTGCGATAATGGCGGGAACAATCAGCTGATTCCGATCCATGATTGCCACTTGCCCCCGTATATTTACGCTTTATCCACACCTCATTGGCAGTGTGATAACAAGGTGGTTTATGAGCGTTGGACGCCGTGACTTGGCCATAGGGAACGCTGTGTTTGGCCAAAGGACCGTCATCTATAGCGTGACTCACACTCACTCACTCACGCCCACATGACGCAGTTTACTGCAGATATAAGCTATGGAATCTATAATAAATCGAAGGTAATTTCAATTTATTTTCCTTCATGCGCAATCGGTTTTATATAATTTCATGTTTTACACTCACAACATATAGTGTACAAAACATTGGGTACAAATCTAAATTTGTTGTCTTCTACGACGAGCTACCCTGTGGCGTTTATTTCTTCTATGACTAATCTTAGGCCTAGATAGATTCAGGATTTCTGATTTTACTAAGACACTTTTTTGACATGGATATGTCTTAGCTGGAAGAGGGTGTTAGCAAGTTGTCTGACAATAATTTGATACATAGATTATGGTTCTGGTTTGATCATCATCTTTCTTCTTTCCTTCTCTTCTCTTCTTGTTTCTTTCTCTTTCATTGTATATCAAATTTCTTTCTTTGTTGGTTATTCTTTCTTGTCTGAAGTCTTCTCTCCATGCTTCACTGGGTCTCTTTGATCTTTATTCTATTGCAATACTTAGGGCTACTTGTCTTTGTATATATCATGTAAATCAACCTATACTGCAACAAATCTGCATACCCAGTACTGTCCGATTACTATGATGGGAATAATTTAAGTTCTATAAAATTCACTCTACTCACGCCAGCGTGTTGCGTGTGATCTCGTTGCTTGACAGTCTCAAGAATGTACGTGGGCGTGAAAATATGGGGGAAATAGGCAGATAACTTCTTAAAAAATAATGAAATCTAGAAGAAAATGAGCAGGAAATTATAGGAATAACTTTATATCATAGTAACCATGTCAATGTAACTGCCTACTTCCTTCTCTCTGAAACGGTCATCCTGGAGGGAACTATTAACTTTTAATGGTGACTAGTTTTTGATATCGTCAGTTGCTTTAGTAGAAGATAATCTAATAGTTATGATACTTCGATGATATTATAACTGGACTTAGGTTTATAAATGTCAAAGTTCCTTTAAAAGTTAACTAAATAATACATACCTTTGTTAAAAATGTTTGTATTTACTTCCCTGTGGGAAATATGTTAGATCATGGATATGTCTAAAGGGAATGGTCTCAGCTCATCTGAACAGCTGTTCTTATTCTTTCATATTAAAAATTCAATACAATAGCTTTGGTAGTTCCTATGGAAACCCGTTACATGTTTTCCATCTTAAAAATCGCCAACACCCCCCCAGAGCTAAGACATATCCATGTCAATATATATCAAATTATTTAATTATTATTAAAATAGCTTTAAATTGAATACTGTTTCAAAAATAGTAATTTTATTTCTTTTAGACATCTTACTACAATATGAATTTATTTCATAAACGTCTTTCAGTCTGTTTAGGATATATTTGATAAAAATTATGAATCTTTTTTGTACAGAGAAAGCAAAATGTGAAAATAGTAAATTAAGAACACCATCCACTCCTCCACGTTCTGGAAAATCAGTTTCCTGACAACGTCAAAGGAATCTTGTCCTGAGTCACAAATTGGGTTATTACGGTTTGGTGATGAATTCACTTCCCTCAAACGCCGAGATCAAAGATGACGTCACCTAGGCGGGGGTTAGAAATTATGGAGGTTGCGGATAGTTAGATGAAGGTTTAAACATGGGTAGTGTTTCAGGGATACTATATTGTGATGTTTGCAAACATGACTTAGGGATTTCAGATGATAAAACAAAACTGACTAAACTATAGTTAAGTTCTTAACTAGCAGTTAATCAGTTCTTTGTACGGGCTATTGAGTGATAAGAAGCAAGTTAGTCAGTTACTGAAATGGCAACCTATCCATCAATTAGAAATGGGTGTAAGATGATTGTGGCGCGATCTTGTAGTCATCTTAGACAGCGATCTTAGACAGAAATGTTAATTAATAGTCCAAGATTCAAATGGAATACCTAAGTGACCTGCTAATTATTGGTATGAAAAAATATAAACTTGAAATCCTAAACAAATAAATACAAAGAACAAAGTTAAAGCTTAACTATTTCAAATTAATTTACAGTTAGAAAGATTAGAAAATATATTTTGTTGATAAAATTGTTTATACGTTATATGTTGTTTATACGTTGCCAGATGGGTCCCTGGCAAAGAGGATACCCTCTACTAATTCCCAGGAACCTTAGACATCCTTCTTTCAAACATTGATAGGAAAATGTAAATGTAAGAGTGTCACTAGTACTAACCAGCCAACTAATAAAATTCCGTAAATTAAATATCAACATGTATGTTCGTTGTGACTAACCAAACCATACCAGATAAAACAGTGGAAGCAACCAAGAAAAGTGTACTGTGAGGCTGCATGGTTCTCAAACCCTAGCCTAAAAGAAGAAGAAGAAAAATAAATAATTTTATTTTAAATGAAGAACATAGAAAAACGTTAGGAAACACAAGACTAGTTTTCTATTTAGATTTTCTCGTGACGGAAATCTCCTACAAGAAATAATAGGATTAAGGAAATAACCAGGAAACTATTACCATCGCTCCACGGAGCGTTTGAAAACGTGATACACAGCTCACACCTAATGTGTCTGGAAGTAGAGAAGTAGAGGTGGTGAAACGAGCCATATATCACATCGGACAAGTTAATCATTTTAACACCTTGCACGACCCTTTGTGTGTGTGCGTGTGTGTATGTATGTGTGAAACTCTCATTTTACTGGCTGTAATAGTTAAGCACCCAAGAGACCATCAATCTATCCTTCTGATTCTCAAAGATGGATGTTATTAAAATCTATAGAGAGTACAAAAATTGACTTGCGAACAACGGTGGGTCTGTCGCTCAGTTGCTAGCGTGACTGACTCTGAAACTGAAGCAGTGACGTCACTGGTTCGGATCACAGATTTTCCAATCAGGTTATATTAGTAGATCTGTAGTCTTGTAGGTGACCAAGATGTATGTTGGGTGACTGGGACGGTGGCGACGTCCTGTAATCAAGCTATTTAGAAGTCACGAATTGTGGATAGTTGTGAGAGATAGTTGGTGGGTGTAGTGTTCTCTTGTGAGGATTAACGCCCGCACTAGTGAATAATACCTTAATCCACAAAGACTATCCTCATAGTTAGACCATCTCGTAATTCAGAGGCAATCGTTCGGACTCCATGTTAAACTATAGGTCCCTTAGTTGCCATCTGCTATTGTGCTATTTATTAACAGTATTGTCTAAGGAACATGTCAGCCTTAGTCAGTACCAAGCCTACAAGATCGCGCCACAATCATCTTACACTCATTTCTCATTCATACTTGCCTTAAAATACCTACCTGGGTAGGTCGCCATTCCAGTTAAAAGTATCAAGTTTAAATAGATAAACGAATTGTGTTAAATATTCACTATAAAGAAATCAAGAAGTGTCGAAACGGTTTTGGCTCTCTAATTATATAAAATAGACTATAAAGTTCCCGAATAAAACATGATTTATGATCAGTACAAATCACTAGTTACATTTTATTTACAAAATATAATAGGTGAATGAAAGTAAACATATATCAAATTTATCATATCTCTTACAAATACATCATAATTGTAAAAGCTCACAAACTAGCTTGTTGATTAATATTATCAGTTTTTGTGCACATCAAAATTGATTTTTCACATTAAAATTATTAAAAGGTAATGTTGACGTATTATTATACTCTAGAAATTCTCTTCAACATTGGATAAGTAGTGCAGTAAATTATGAAATATAAAAACCACCGAAAATAAGTTGGCGACATAAATTTCACTGAGGACAAACCATTTATTTCCCTGAAGCGTTTTGGAGTTGAAGTCATTTTGTCGTTACTGGCGCTTATGGCCAATTTTCAGTTGATAATTCTATTACCTAACCTTAAAGTTAACTTAGCTTTAATACTTTTGCGTACTAAAGATGTGTGTGTCATTATAAACTCTAAAATACCGTACTCAACTACAAGTTGAATTACCAACCTTGATGGTAAGATTAAATTATTTTATGGACCAGAACAATTCAGAAACTGTTTTCAAATTTATAGTTTCGAATAACATTGTTGTATAGTTTACATTTTAATTTTATTGTTTTAATACTTTTAAGCATATTTAGGCTTTTAGGTGACCTAACGAGGTAGGTAATTTAAGTCAAGTATGAATGAGAAATGAGTGTAAGATTATTGTGGCGCGATCATTTAGTTTTGTTACTAACTAAGGCTGACATGTTCCTTAGACAGAACTGTTAATTAACCCAACAGTCAATGGCATATCTAAGGGACCTACAGTTTAACGTGGAATCGGAACCACTGTCTCTGAATTACGAACTGGTCTAATTTATGAGGATGGTTTTAGCGGATGAACGTACTATTCAATAGTGCGGACGTCAATCCACAAAAGAGACCACTACACCCACCAACATCACTCACAACACTATCCACAATTCGTGACCTCCAAGTAGCTGTATTACAGGACGCGCCACGGTCCCAATTAAAACCAGAAGCCATAAAAAGATTAAATAGGATAAGTTCCAAACTTCTCTATTTATAAAGAGAAGTTGTGAAAATTAAGTATGTGATTGTCAGCTGATGTCTTTTAGTTAAATTAGAATAATCTCGTAAACATATGATCTTACTATTTACGTATCAAGTAAATATTGGTGTGAGTGGCATAGTACTAAGTAAAAATTACTGATACAACTGAATGATAAATCTGAGGTCCGAACCAGGGCAATCGCTAATTATATATATAATAAAAAATGCGATAATCAAGAAAAATAAAAGTCATAAAGAGTTTTAAACCGTAAATCGAGTTAAAAACCGTTTTTTAATAATGTATTTTAAAAGAAACATAAGTAATTTATTATATGTATTTAGGAAATGAAAAACCTCTGTCAAACTCTAAATTCTGTTTGGTGAAGATAAAGATTGTAATAAAAGCGTTAAAAGGGTTATGAGTGTCTGGAAGACCGTACTGAGGGGTCGAGTCTAACATATTGCAGCAATTCTCTCCTTAACTTCTTGATTCGAGGTTTTACATGCGCTGTGTTCTTTAGTTTCTTTTCCACCCTCATAATTCCATTTATATAAACGTATTTTTGTTTTTATTACGTTGTAATTTTTAACTTCTCCTCTTATACATAGTGTATTGCGAATGTATTATTTTCTGTTTGGTTGACGTATTTTACTTAGGTATGGTATTTTAGAGCGCTCAATTTTATTCTTATGACGTTTACTAAAAAAAATCCTTCTTATATCTCAAAGGTTTTCTATGAAACTTGGTACGCTGCGTAAGGCCACATTACCCAATAAAATTCACAAAAAATAAGATATTTTGATAATTCGTATAATATTTTTCAACTCAGTAGTGTTAGCGTGGTGGCAAGAAATTTTATGACTTTTCCAAACGTTAGATTTGTTAGATGACATTTTAGTAAGGTTATAATAACCTATGGTTTATTTGAATAAAAAGTAAATCATTGCAGTGTTCAACTTTCGATTTATGGTTGCAAAGCGGTTTTATCCTCACCTTGTAGTTCAAGGGTCATAGGTTTGAATCTATACCGAATTACCCTAATTGGGCCTACCATTTAACCGATCTAACAAAAGTTTGGCGTACAGTGAATGTCATTCTGAACTTTATAACACAACTAAAATTTAAATACAAAAATACTGGACGAATATTCCACTGTCAGTAGGGCTGTGAAATATCTATCCAAAACAATAGATTAGATTCGATTATTGAAATGGTGACCATACTACAAGGTAGGTATTTTAAGCCAAGTATGAATGAGGATTGAGTGTAAGATGATTGTGGCGCGATCTTGTAGTCTTGTTACTGACTAAGGCTGACATGTTCCTTAGACAGGACTTTTCATTAATAGCCCAACAGCCGATGGCAACTAAGGGACCTACAGTTTAAAGTGGAATCCGAACCACGGCATTTGAATTACGAATTGATCTAATCATGAGGATGGTCTGCGTGGATTAACGTAGTATTCAATAGCCAATATTTGTAAATGAAAATGCACAAAAGACGTGACGATGACTCGAATGTCGTCTCAAAGACAGTGAAGTATTAAATGTCAAATTCGACTTAAATGTTCTCACGCTTCAAAGAAATTGACTAAAAATGATAAGATTTTCAATTTGCATTAATACATCATAAGTAGTTATTCAATAATAGTTATCTAAAGAATTGATTGCCCAATTGAAAATGTCAGCAGTTTCTATTTTGGATTGAGAGTGCCCAAACGAAGTAGTAGATTCGCGTAGCGTCCAGTATATCACAGAGAGGGCCGAGAGACCCGTGTCTGGGGGGAGGCGTGATGGGGAGGGGGCGTGGGCTGTATTTTATCCGAAGATTGCTGATTTTAAAACGTCTGTGTTTTGGAAAATGGAAAATTATAGAGAGGTGGCCCGAGTTCAGCCGCGAGACTCATGCGTGAAAAGAGGGGGAGTAAAGGGGGGGGACCGATAATCAAATCCGTACGGTCAAAGATTTTGTAGTAAGTTGCGTTGAAGATTGATGCATTTTTCCTTTACAATTAGATTAGTAACTAAATTGGAATTTAAAAAAGTAAAAACAAGTGTTCTCCATGAATCTTTATACTAATTATTATTTTATACTTTTAACTGAAATTGCAACCTACCCAGGTAGGTATTTTAAGCCAAGTATGAATGGAAAATGAGTGTACGATTATTGTGGTGCGATCTTGTGTATTGTTACTACGGCTGACATGTTCCTTAGACAGAACTGTTTATAGCCCATCAGTCAATGACATATCTACGGTACCTACAGTTTAACGTGGAATCCGAACCACTGCCTCTGAATTACAAACTGGTCTGATTACGAGGACGGTGAAACAAATTAACAAAATACCAATGGTGTACCTCAGGGATACGTGTTAGGGCCTTTTCTGTTTCTACGGTAAGCTTATCGCTACCATGCTATTGTACTAGCCAGAATTCCTACCTAGTCCGATGCTGTTACCAACCCAGACATCCACGAGGACCGTGTTCGAGGTTAATCACTTAATAACGCGCCCCGGGCGAGGCTAATAGATTTGACATCGGACCACACCAAAACGTAAACACTTAATCCTCGCTGCGCCACGACCGCGCGATTATCCGACCAATCCCCGCGCTCGGTCCGCGGCTTTTGTTCCGTAATAGAGTTATTACCCGGATAGGATCGGTTTATTAAAAGCCATGTTTATGGCTTTATCGCGATCTGAGATGCGTGTCTGTGATCTGTTGTTTGCGAGGTCTCCGCCGCGCCGCGCTGCCATCGATGGACGGCTCGGGTTGCTGGGATAAGGTTGCAGATAGTGAATCCTCAGTGTCAAGCCAGGAAGGTATCACGGAGCTGATATTTTTATTTTTTACTACTTTCAAACCTAGTGTACGTAACATGAAGTATGTAGGTGTATGATTAATGATATTTAAAAAGCTGAACATATCAAGCTCATGGGGTACCTCAAGGATACGTTCACTTTTTTTAATTTTCCCATCTTCTGTAATTGGAATTGTTTTCTTAAAGTGGGTCTTCATCTAATAATTTTGATTTAACTATATTCTTTAACCTAAGGCCTAGTGACTTCACTGACCTTTCATTTTCCCAACCTCTCTAATAGGAATCGTTTTCGTAAAATGGATATTTATAAACCTATTTTAGTTTATTTCCGGTAACCTAAGGTGTACCTCAAGGATATATTCACGGGTTTTGTATTTTTCCAGTTATATTACTCTTAATTCTCATAAGATGACCTCAACTCAGTTCAACATAACATCTTTCTGTTGTTCTAAACATGTCATTCACTCGTTCCTTATTCGAGGTAATTTTACCAAAATTTACCATCGTTAAAACTTCACTTTGAGAAATGTTACAGATCTACATGGGTACTATACATTTTGATTTTTTAAAGTATTATAAAATCTATATTATATAGAAAAAATATTAGTTTAAAATTAAAATAACTATCTTTTCAACATTTCGTGATGAGTTCAAAATAATAAACCGTTGTATCATCTTCAAACATATGATACTTTTTTACAATTGCTGAATATTATTTTACCACCATGAATAGTGTAATATTAAAATAATTTATAAATTTATTATTAAGAGCCATGTTATAAAACCTGAATCTATTACATATTAAGAGTTCTCAGTACCTACACTAATTTGAATTTTAATCCCATGGAAATAATTATAGTTTTGTGAAATCCTTACTGACTACTCAATGGTTGAAAAAGGTGGTAAAAAGATCAAATTAAAGGTAAATAGGTTATCTAGGGAATTACCTTTTCAATATTTTTTATTTTTCTATCACAAAAAAGACAATTATTATAGTTAGTCATCGGATATAATTACGTGATCACAAAATTAACATTGTTCTTATAGCGTTAAAATAAAATATTTTACTAGTAAGTCAGACTGTAGGAACTCCTATGAACTCTCTATTATCGGTTATTAATAAAGTTCCTTGTAATAAAACTACAAACTTTCAAGGTAACCATTATATCCTAAGAACTCTATTTTAAGTTACATCTGTTAGAGATAAGTTAATTCACTTTCTACAACAGTGCTTTGATTATCTGTTCGTAACTTCTAGTGTATTAGATTACTAGGTTCACATCCGCGAATGTTCCTCAAGTGGAAAATGAGGTTCAGCGTCAAACACGCTCCAAATTGAGTTTCTCTTCGCTATTAAATGACCCCTCACCCCATGTGGAACCTCCATTAACACCAAATTAAAATTTAATTTATTTCTTTCTTTAAAAAATACGAAAAATAGTATTCTAGAAGTAGACTAACCGACAGAGGACTTTGAAGTATTTTAAAATCGTATATTGTGTATATAAAATGAGCGTTTTACAGCTAACATTATTTTTACGATCAACAACTGAAAAATGCTGGAATACGTTAATTCTTATTGAATCAATGGGATATGTTAGATTACATCGAATACTAATTAAAATATAACACGTTGAAGAATATTTTTGTTATTTTTGGCCTAACAAAATGTTACGATCGATTTTTGGAAAAATTGTGAAATGAACCCCCCCAAATATTTGAATTCACCAAAGTATTAATCTAAAAGCTATTTTTGTGTCCGTAAACACAGCAAAGAAAAATTTAATCATTTAAAAAATATATTTTCTCTCTAATATTTTCAAGTGAAATCTGGTTTACCCTTTAATTTTGATTAAATTAAAAAAGTATTAAATATTACAATATTACATTCAACGACAGGATTAAAAGTTTAAAAATTTATTATAAACTAGCAGTAAGCCTGTCCTTTGTAGGAGTTGTAGTATTCAGTTTAAAGAAGAAAGATTATCATACCAAAATGTAAACCTGAAATCCTAAACAAGTCAGTACAATTAAAATAAATCAATACGCAGCTTTATTATTTTGCATTACTTTACAATTAAATAGATTAGAACATTTATACCATTATTATAATTAGTTATACGTTTAATAACACTTTAATAGAGTATGATTTTGAAATGGGTTTAAATCAATGACTAATTTAAACTGACTAACATTGATTTGCCAGCTGTTTGTTTTTCTTTTTATTAAGTCTTATTAAGTATAAAACTACAAAGACAGCTGATTATTACTAGTAGGTTGTTTATTGATAATTGAAAGCAAAATGCGACTAATATCGCGTAAAAAGTGGGTTTTTAAATGCTCATGATATAAGTTTTAAGGGTCGGTGAACAATTTTAAGCTTTAAAAACCTTTTTTGGAATGTAGAGAGTGTATGAAATAAGTTTCATTGTTATCAGTTCTCCCGTTTTTTCAGGGAAGACGGCGTAAAATGCCTCCTGGAGCGTTAGAGACAAACAGACAGACAGAAATTGAGATACGACTTTTTTCGGCTTCTCTAACGCACGAAATGTAAAAATAACTAAAAAATTAATAAATCTGAGCAATGTACAGACAAAACTCTTATTTTATTTACTTAGATTTACGTAATTAAATGTACTCAACATTTACTACCCTTATTTTTAAATAGTCTATTTTATTACAGTTTCAGTATATTTAAGTAATTTTCAACGTTAACACCAACACGTTAACGCTAACGTCCTATCTCTTAAGTTGCAAATTGGGTTATTACTGACTGATATTAAATTCTCGTCCTCTGGTGCTAGATCAAAGGGCTTGATGCTTGTGCTCTGAGCTTGAAATTCAATCTAATTTAACTTTGCTGTGAAAAGACGAGTGGGTTGTCCCAATTACTAAATTTTAATTTGTGTTCCTTTGTAAAACCTTTACAACTATTACTCTTTATAGTTGTTTCTAACCGGAGATGATAAAACGTAATTTTCCCAGAGGAAAAAATGTGTTCGTATTTAGATTTAAAATATTAAAATTTACTACACTAGTTTCTAATTTTCAATTTACGTTTGTATGCAGTTTAAAAATCTAACATCATATTTTGTGTTATGTAAAGTTTAAAATGATAGGATCTCAAGTAAGATAAAAGAAATATTAAAAAGACAGGAAGATTCACTCCCCCAAGATCTTAAAAAGTTATGAAATGTAGCAATACATTTCAACCTCCCTCCTTCAAAAAGCAATCATCCGTCCCCTACCCTCGTGGGCCACCCCTGCTGATAATCCTTATCATATGCTGATAACAAATCCTCCCCAACTTGTCTCTTCTTCATTCATATTAATTGTTCTCCTTTTATTCCTCTCTGGGGGCGGAAAACGTGGGAGGAATCCGTTGAGCAAGGCGTTACGTTCGAGGGATTTGTGTATCGTGGTTAGTTGAATTGAAGTCGTCATATTAGAAGTTACAAATTGCAGCTGTTTTTTGGGGGAAGTTTGCATTTTTTGAGTTCCCCGAGGGTCGTGTAGTGCTAACATTGTTTTAGCAAATATATTTGAACAATCATACTTACCCACTGAGTCAAAACAATCCATAAAACATACAATCACAGGAAGTGGTTCGGAACCCACGTTAAACTGTAGGTCACTTAGATCCGCCATCTCTCATTGACTGTTGGGCTATTAATCAACAGTCCTCTCTAAGGAACATGTCAGCCTTAGTCAGTAACAAGACTACAAGATCGCGCCACAATATCTTACACTCATTTCTCATTCATACTTGGCTTAAATTATTTTGCCTTGAGGTAGAGTCACCATTTCAATAATCTAATCTAATTATTAACGAGTCATTTAATGTTTAAGACTGATTATTAAATTTTAAAACATTACCTTTCTGGAAACACTACTATTTTCCCCACTATCTTTAATTACACAATATAACAATATATTGTGTAATGAAAAATAGAAAAATACTTTGGAAAGTTCGCTATGCTCTTATCAAAAAAAATATAATAGAAGTTTTATACGTGGATATTGTACATAACCTTAAACAATTTTTATTGTCTGTGTAAATTTTTCACATAACGATTAACTCTCGTAAATAACCTATGATTTGTAGCTTGTATTGGAAAGTTTAGTGAGGAATTTTTACTTTTACTTGTTTAATAGACATTTCTTTGGGGTAAATTTACACCCTTCGATAAAATGGAGTGGAAAACGCAGCGCGTTATTTGAATACTGTAACAGCTTCTACTGACGCGAAACGGAGTGAATACCTAATACAAGCGGTTTGGTGAAGTATCTTGAGATATTTACTTGCTTTGGACCCTTTAAATTCACATTTAAATATTATTTACATCGTTAGTTATAACTAATTCCAAACGTTTTTTTATTTGATGACGGTATGTTAATGTGGTAATAACATGTGGGGTAACTGGTTCAATTACGAACTCAGTCAACATTTTTTTACCATCATTATACTTATTTACAAAAATATTGTCTTAAATATACAAACGAAATATGCAAAAATAATGAATTTTATGCAACGTGAATTTAACTATATTACGTACATATTTGAAAATAGATAAGATTTTCTGATACTAAATGAAATTTTTTATTTTTACTTTAAAACCAAAAGTTTCTAAGGCTTGATCTTAAATTAAAATATGATAACAGTTAATGTAATGAGACCAATTCATTGTTACTAGACCAACTATTGATACTGATGCAAGTAATAATAGAACTTATTGAAATAACAATAATAAATAGATTAGATTAGATCATTGAAATGGCAACCATAGTACAATGTAGGTATTTTAAGTCAAGTATGAATGAGGATTGAGTGTAAGATGATTGTGGCGCGATCTTGCAGTCTTGTTACTGACTTAGGCTGACATGTTCCTTAGACAGGACTGTTAACTTATAGCCCAACAGCCGATGGCAACTAATGGACCTACAGTTTAACGCGGAATCCGAACCACGGCCTCTGAATTACGAATTGGTCTAATTATGAGGATTGTCTTTGCGGATTAGCGTGGTATTCAATAGTGCGGACGTTAATCTACAGGACGTCACCACCATCCAAGTCATGGATGTAACTTTTTAAATGGTTTTTTCAGTCTTAGATAACTGCCAATATAGTCCCTCCAATAACTGTGTAAACAGCGACCTTTTAATATCTTTACCATTACTTACTCAGGCCGAAATGTTCCTTAGGCAGGATTGTTAATTAATAGCCCAACAGCCGATGGCAACTAATGGACCTTCAGATCAACGTGGTATTCGAACCATATAGCCACTGAATTACGAACTGGTCTAATTATGAGGATGGCCTTTGCGTAAGAAATTAGTATTCAATAGTGCGGACGTTAATCCATACCAGGGAGTAACCCACCCTCCGATCATTACTCATAATTATCCACAATTCGTGACCTCAAAGTAGCTGGATTACAGTAACCCTTGTGGGAGGGAGACAGGGATAGCAATGGGCGAACATGAGACCTCCTCTGTTTAAACGTGACTTCCACTTACGTCAACACTAGCGGTTATACTGCCTTGTGCTTTCCCGCGCCTGCGTTCTGCGGCTCGGAAAACATCGGTCATCTTCGTGCGTTTCCGTGCGTTTTATTTTAAAACACTACTAACCCTATCTTAACTTTTAAATAGGAGGGAATGTCTAATTTTTTCCTCAATAACGGTTTATTAAACTAAAATGTAGGCACAGTATATTTTTATTTTAAGTTAAATGTACAATTACTATGGTAGTAAATACTATGATTAATTGTTGGAGTGAGAATATTGTACACGTACACAGGAGTATTTGATTAGATTAGATTAGATCATTGAAATGGCAACCATACTACAATGTAGATATTTTAAACCAAGTATGAATGAGGATTGAATGTAAGATGATTGTGGCGCGATCTTGTAGTCTTGTTACTGACTAAGTCTTAGACAGAACTGGTAATTAATAGCCCAAGAGTTAATGGCATATCTAAGGGACCTACAGTTTAACGTGGATTCCGAACCACTGCCTCTGAATTACGAACTGGTCTAATTTTGATTATGGTCTTTGTGGATTAACGTAGTGTTCAATAGTGCGGACGTTAATCCACACAAAAGAACACCACATCCACCGACCATCTCTCACAACTATCCACAATTCGTGACCTCCAAGTAGCTGGATTACAGGACGTCACCACCAATGGATTACTGATCTGGTTGTTTATAGTAATCTGGTTCAAAGATAGTGCGAAATTAAATGAAAGCACAAAGTTTATGCTCAAGTTCCCTTGGAAAATATGGAATTCAGCATCTAAGAAGTTCAGCGTTAAAATCTAGGTGAACAATACAAAATAATCTTGTAACAATAACCACTGTTATGGGTTTAAAGGACAAATTGCTTTTCAAACAAAGAGTAATACATTGTCACCACTAATGTCTCACTCGACGGAAGCGCGCTCACTGGCGGGAATCATAATGAATGAGTTTTAATTTGGTGGGGTTTGTGATCCGGAAAATCAGTTTTGGGTGGCAACCCCCCTCTTCTTTCACGCAACGCGTCGTGACGTAGGACCGTGACGTATTACTGTTTAATTTTAAATAACCACAATGAGGCTGCGCGTTGTTCAGCTGTGGAATATTTTCGCACCGATACTATTCCTGATTCTCGGTGAAGAATTAGTATACTGCGAGTAGTATTAAAATTTTAATATTTAATACGCCATACCTAGTTTGCTATGAATATAAAGACTAAATAACCACAAAGCGACAGCATGGTTTACAACAAGGGCGTACTTTTGCACCAATACTATTTCCTAAACGATCTAAATCCTCAATGAAGTATTTTTATTTTGCGAAAATGATATACTACTTTGTATTCTACACTCTTTTATTGTCATGAATATCAAGAAGTGTTCATAATACTCAGTTCAAGACGTGTTGAGATCGCATTGTATTTGATGCAATCGTCTATAAAAACATTCGCGGTGTCATTACAGATTTTATAACCTCATGAGCACATACGGATACGATCGAATGGTTCAGTTAAAGAAAGATATACCACGAAGAGAAATACTTTTTCGAAATGTTACGTTGCATGTTTCTTGTTTTATTACTGTTTTGTTTTATTAATTTTAAATTTATTGTTGGTGGCTATTACTTTATTGAGATAATGGTATAAATATTTAATAAAATAATAAAAAAAAATAAAAATAATAAAAAAAAAAAACTCATTCTGAGAGCAGGAAATTCCAAGCGTTCGAGCAGTGAATCAGCCCATCGTGTCAGAGCGGTTGCAATAATGACACCTGAAAGGCGCCGTGCGGTAATGATTATTTAATCTAGGTGTCGGCTTTCGCAATTTATAATAGATCGATAGGCACAACGCGTCGTTTTGCAATGACATTTTTTTGTGGATTACTGATCAAGCCCGATTGTGATCTATGTCACCCATCTTCTTTATATTGAGACTCCTAAGTAGAAATTGTTTTTCCAAGTGTTTCTCGAGAAAACAAATATTGAGAAAAGACATTTCCCAACGTCTCCCAGAATTTTCCCATGGCCCAACGGGATTGGCAATTGTAAAATGGCGGCGCGATCCGTGTCAGACGCGGTTTGACAAATTGATACGTCGCCGCCGTCGCCGTCGCCCGCGCCCACCGCGACATTTAATCTGACGCCTTTGTGCGCCTCTATTAGCGATTGTGCGCGGTTGTCAGCACTGATTGAGTCGTCGCTTCCGCCTAACGCCGTTTGTTTTTCCGTGGGAGACTCGCTGGGATTAGGCACCACTGATTCGGCTCAGAGAACGGTTCGTTTCAATAGTTCTCTGGGATCATACAGCGTTATATAATGCAGGTGTTCACATATTTAACCTCAAAAACATTGAGTCTAAGATATTGGCATAAATTAATGTTTAACTAGCTTTTTTGTTACTTCGCCGTTCTTGTAAAAAACATACAACACCGTCACTTTTTTCAAATTTTGGTAGCGTAAACTGCTAACACCCCCCAGAGTTAAGACATGTACACGTCAAAAAGTATTTAAATCCGTGAATGTTTTCAAATCCTCTAAACAGCTGTTCTTGTTCAAGTGACGTGAATTTCTAACACCCCCTCCGGAGCTTAGACATATCCAAAACAAAATTTCATTACTTAGATACCCCTAAGGTAACAATATGACTATCGTATAATACAGTATTTTATATCCAACATTAACCATCGTTTCGTAAACGAAAAATACAAGGCAAAGTATTTAAACACATTTCTTTATAATTAATTAATACGTCGTGATGTCAAATTAAAAAAAGAACTTTACACAAATGTTTTTATCAAATATTCATTACTGTCACTTTTCAGGACACATATGTGCTCAACATGAATATAGCTTGATAACTTAATTTGATAATATAACTTTGGATACGTAAAGAAATAAAGGTGAACGGTTCATGAGTATTTTTAACATTGTCAAAATACCGTTACTCAATACAACCAACCCCATAACTTCATAGAATTCAAATTGAAAAATGTTTCGGCGTCCGATATCAAACCAAACGCTTCTATAAATACCCTTCCGACAATAATACAGTAATCAAAGACCGGCCCAATCTGTCCTCACGGTTCCCATGGTCCATTTCTCCCCGTATTTTCCAGTCCTCGGATAACAGTATTTATCTCTTGCCTATCTCTTGCCTTGCCCCGGTTTGTTTAGGTTAACGATAATGTCTCAATCCGGCACGGATCACGCCCCGGTAAGTGTATGATGGCGCGGGTGTGTTTGTCGAGGAGTCCCCCAGGGCAGAGTTCTAGGTCCGTTGTTATTTCTCGCGCCGTATTATTACCATATTCCCTACGTCCGGGAAAACGGCACTTTTCGCTTATTCCGGGATAATATCGTACTAATATTCTCTTTCTAAGATGTTATAAATTTAGTTTTACTATAATTGATTTCGATAACAACTTGAGGTAAAGATTTAGTTATTATTGATTTACTTATTTTAGGCTTATTACCATAAAGTATGGATTTTACAAATTAACTGAAATCTTTACTCGAATGCAATTTTCTATCTAATTTATATTTTTCTTTGTCAACGAGATATAGTGAAACCTGAAATGTCCAAATACCAAATAAGTTTTTGTAGTTACTGAGTAAGATTTTAACCACAAGTTTTTTTTAAAGAGTAGATCATCACTCTTCAAAAGTAGTTAAGGAAACAAAAATACTCGTATATATATGTTTATCTCAAATTAGCTTATAGAGTGTAAATAATAACACAGTAGGATATGTTGCACAAATTAAAAAGTTAAAAAATTATTCTAATTACACTGCCTCAGAGAAGTGGTAAATTCATTTTAATTATAGAACCTGACAAATGAATTCCAGAATCACTGCAACATTTATAAAGAAAACTAATTAAAAGTCTCCGTTCCGGTTTCTCTCAGAAACCAATCTAAAACAATATCAAAGGAAGTTTGCCGGTATATCAGCCGCTATCTGAGCTGACAGATCAGCAAGATGGCGGCTACGGTCTCAACTTAAACAATTCATTCAAGAAAATATTCATCTGTCTTTGAGGCGAAAATTGGATTTTTTAGATGGATCAAGTTATTTTTGGAAAGAAAGTTCACAGATGAAATTGTCTTAATTTTGGGTAAATTTGTTATTTAGCGAAGTTTATTTTTGTTGGAGAGGCTGTGGCTGAGTGGCCAACAAGCTTTGGAGTCATGGACCATACAATGAACTAGTGAGCTTAAATAGCTGCTTGTGTTGCAAATTATTTATTTCAGTTGCACTAATCTTGAACTATTCCGACTCACCGCTTGCTTTGTGTCACAGATTTACAGTGCTCGAAGTGTATTAATATAATACTACCAGTAATGTATTTATATATTATCGTCATAGTAGCTCAGCGGTAACGCTCTGACTAGTAAGTCAAAGGTTGCTGGATCGAAACCTGTCAGGCCAACAGCCTTTAATATTTTTAAACCTCGACAGTCCATCACTATAGGTCTGTGTCGAGAATTAAAGACTGTGAGATACCGTAGCATCAATAGATTCGATTAGATTATTGAAATGACGACCATACCACAAGGTAGGTATTTTAAACCAAGTATGAATTAGAAACGTGTGTATGATTGGGGCGCGATCTTGTAGCATTGTTACTGACTAAGGCTGACATGTTCCTGAGACAGGACTGTTAATTAATAGCCCAACTATGGCAACTAAGTGACCTACAGGTTAACATGTAGTCCGAACCACTGCCTCTGAATTACGAACTGGTCTAATTATGAGGATGGTATTTCCGGATTGACGTAGTATTCAATAGTGCGGACGTTAATCCACACAAGAGAACACTACACCCACCAACCATCACTCAGAACTATCCACAATTCGTGACCTCCAAGTAGCTGGATTAATGAGAGGTGACCATTTATGATCTGACAGGAGTCACCCACCACTAAATTCGATTCAGCAACCTTTGACTAACTGGGCCAGAGGGTTACCTTTGAGCTACCATGCCGGTGCATTCACTCATACATTCATTCATATATACAACTAACCGCACATTCTCTAAACCAATGATGTTGAGCAGCTGAGGTTTAAAAAAGAAGAAACGGTTAATGAAATGTCAAATTTAACGAATATGAGTATAACGATGATAAACAGGAGACACCAATGCTCATGATTGGCTAACGGTGCAGATGGTGGCATCATTCTGTAATCCAGCTACTTGGAGGTCACGAATTGTGGATAGTTATGAGTGATGGTCGGTGGGTGTGGTGTTCTCTTGTGTGGATTAACGTCCGCACTATTGAAAACTACGTTAATCCGCAAAGACCATCCTCATAATTAGACCAATTCGTAATTCAGAGGTCGTGGTTCGGATTCCACGTTAAACTGTAGGTCCCTTAGTTGCCATCGGCTGTTGGGCTATTAATTAACAGTCAGCTTTAGTCAGTAACAAGACTACAAGATTGCGCCACAATAATCTTACAATCAACTCTCATTCATACTTGGCTTAAAATACCTACCTTGTGGTATGGTCGCCATTTCAATAATCTAATCTAATCTAATCCTTTTTTAAAAGCACTATCTACCTATTACTGATGGCTCAATTATTTCTTAATCTGTTACATCTACACACAGATCTGCAGTCTACATGAGGGTCGACAAAGTGCTTATAGGTTATAGTACTTATATTTCCTACTTACTGGTAAGTGAGTAAGTACTAAGTTTATATTAATTACTTTCTTAGAAAGATTACTTAAAAGATATATAGTACTTATAATAGTTCTTTATTGGTAAGTAAGTAAGTAATTATAGGTACAGTATATGGATTACTGAAAGTTATACAGATTATACATGTAGGTCTATGTGACTCACACCGCTCCACCTCGTTGAGTAAATCTACCACACAGGCCCTATGCAATATGCATATATAGTGATGGGAAATTGAGGTTAAACCAGATCGGACGCAGCACGCTGGCGTGAGTAGAGCGATTTTCATAGAACTTTGCAATATGAATAGCAATAAGTCAGTCCCTTGTTATCATACCAAAATGTAAATATGAAATCCTTAACAAATCAGTGCAAAGTAAATAAATAAATACCCAGTTTTATTATATAGCATTACGTTACAATTAAATAGATTAGAAAATTTATACCATTATTAATATTAGTATAAAATAACTTTTTAATATAGTATGATTTAGAAATGGGTTTAAAACCAAGGACCAATATAAACTACCTAATATTTATTCTAATTTATAATTTAATTTAACAGCTGTTTATTTTTCTTTCTAATTAACCTAGCTAGAGTAATGGTTCAAAAAACTAGAATGTGTGTTGTTTGAGCCGAATCAAATGGTAAAAAAAATTACATTCTATAAAAATTGTTGATAAATAAATTAAGACCCTTGTTTTGGGGGGTACAAAACCCCCAAAACTACCGGTGATTCTCTAACAACGCCATTTTAAGTTAATTTCGCCACACTCTATCAGAAAATGTATTACGGAGCTTCAAATTGGTTGGAGGGTGCAGAGGTCGGGGGAGGGTAGAAATGTACCAGAGGCGGGATGGACGTAGATAATTGGAAGTGACAGAGGGTGGTGATGTAACTACCCTTACTGCGGGCTGGGGGGGGAGGGGGAGGAGATAATTACTGGTATCAGGAGTAATCGAAATTGTCCAGGGATGGTGGGTGGGAGGAGGAGGGGAGGAACCTTAAACAAAGGGGGGTCCTCCATCTTTTATGGTAATATATTTTATTTCGTCTTTCCAAAAAATTACTTTAATATACTTTTGTATAGTTCATCAGGTTTCATCTGAACCCTGAGATTCGCAAGGTTTTACATATTTTATTACTTACATATTTACATATGTTTATATTTAGATTTATTTTATTTTTTGTCAGCTGTAAGTATTTGCGTCGTAATCTACTGTGCATTCAAACAAAACTCAGGGCTCAGATGAAACTTGACGAACTATAAGAGCAGCAAGCTCGACCTCAGTTTACAAAATATAAATCTTAAAATCTTTTATCTTTTCCGTTATACGTTTACCATTGCTTAGATAGCTGTTTACAGAAAACTAATGGTTTTCTCATGATAACTGACGGTTTAAAAATATCAATAACCAACATAACGTAAATCCACAGAGCTGTATGAGCGTTTGAGCGTATGTCGGTGACCAATACATTTTGCTTAACATTATGATACATGCGATATTGCCGACATACAGCGCTCTGCTGAATTAATTAGATTGGTCATTGATAATGCCCTTTTATATGGATAATAATATCTTATACTGTTAATTAGATTTTTACTGTGGATATTTTACATGACGATTTTATGTAAAACAATGTTTCACGACGTTTCTGATCCCGTCTTCAGGTGAAATAATATCTGAAACATAACACAATTAACAAATAACCCGGACAAAGCCGGTATAAAGCTGAAAACATAAAATTTTAAAGCAGTCAAAAACTTACAAACAAACCATTCACAACAAATCTAAATAACATAAAGCAAACCATTATGAGCCTAAGTCCATCCCTAGAAACATCAACACAAACTAGAGACCAGTTAGACTTAAGCATTGTCTTACAGCTTTGTATTTCCACAATTATTACAAATTGCTTACAAAACAAAACCACCAAATAGTATCATTCCAGAAGTCCCAGTATATGATGGCAATATCAGTTTCAATACGGGTGTGAGGTTATTAGCAGAGTTGCCAACAAATTGGAAACTTGGGAATGAAATTTCCCTCCTCCCTTCCCGACCTGAGTCTATTAACTCAGAACTCATTTAAACTTGGCAATTGAATTAGCAAATCGAGATTGGATCAGAATTCGCTGCACGACTTTCTTAACTCTTTTATAACTTGGAATAACCGTTTCTTATCGTTGCTTAAGTAAGTTTCGAGAAGGGGTTCTAATTTCATTTTTATTGCAGCGTATTACAATTATTTAAAACTCTGTTTAGTTCATAATAGATTTATATTGGATATTATGCTTTCGTTTTGAATGAGTGAAATTTTGTTGTGTACACATTTATACATCCGAATCACTATATTTCTTTTTTACCATCTGAAATCTCAACTAAAATCACTAATAGGAAAATTTTCTTATTTTCATCTCTCATGTACGTTCATTTACTTTAAGGGAGAAATTCTTTAAAAAATAAAAACGTCACATCTAATTTTTATATCGTTAAAACAGATAAATTTTATAAAGTCAAAAAAAATCTTGATGGACGTATCAGTGGCAAAAACGACCTCGCAGTAATAGCTTAATAGGAAGGGAAGGGAATAAAAATGTTTGTATTTACTTCCCTGTGGGAAATAAGTTAGATCATAGATATGTCTAAAGGGAGTGTTTTCGGTTCATATAAACAGCTGTTCTTATCCTTTTATATTAAAAATTCAATAAAATAGCTTAGATTATATTATTGAAATGGCGACCAGGGTAGGTATTTTAAGCCAAGTATGAATGAGGATTGAGTGTAAGATGATTATGGCGCGATCTTGTTGTCTTGTTACTGACTAAGGCTGACATGTTCCTTAGACAGGACTGTTAATTAATAGCCCAACAGTCAATGGCAACTAAGGGACCTACAGTTTAACGTGGAATCCGAACCACGGCCTCTGAATTACGAATTGGTCTAATTATGAGGATTGTCTTTGTGGATTAACGTAGTATTCAATAGTGCGGACGTTAAATCACACAATTGAACTCTACATCCATCAACTATCCACAATTATTGACCTCCAAGTAGCTGGATTACAGGATGACGCCACCATCCCAGTCTGGTAGCTTTGGTAGTTTCTATGGAAACCTGTTACATATTTTCCATTTTAAAAATCACCAACACCCTCCCAGAGCTAAGACATATCCACGTCAAAAATGAACATATATCTAGAGTTTTTAATGCACATAATGTTTATTTTTATTGCACATCAGTAATTCTCAACAAAGTTTTGTGATAAGAGAAGTAGAATTTATTTTTCTTTGTTTTCAGTCGATTGACGTGACGTGAAAATATTAAATATTTAACTACTATAAGCAAAGAACATCCGGTCACCTGATCATTGACGTCAATTCTGTTCTTTTTGTGTCTAAAAAATTTGCTAACCCCCTATGTCGACTATTTTTTCGCCACGACCAAAATTGTCAACATGCATAGCCTCATTAACGTAGAGAAACAAACACAACTATACAGTTTTGCCACAAATCACAACGTTCTCCAAATAGGAGAATTGTTTTCAGGATGTACCCAATTGAAGGAATGGTCCTCCGACGCTCCAGTCCAACAATTGGACCTATTATTACAAGTCGGTGTGGTGTAAACCTACTCGCTCCAGCAGTAATTGTAGACGTCTGCCGGCCACCTGTCAAATGTCTCTATTTTGGACCCTGCGGGACATCGGAACAAAATTGTTTTCACCTACAATTGGACTGTGTCCAAATGTGATATCTCTATTAGGCCCGACCTGACAGCCGGCACTAATCGGGTAAGAGACCCGGTGAGAAGAAGAAGACAGGAAACAGGTGTTGGCGCCAAATCTGTTCCATCGATCAGCTGATGATTTATTGGCGGGTAGGAACGCCCCGCTCCCATTATGGTGCGGATATCGGCGGGAAATTTATCAAACGGGTAATTTCTGTCGATCGAATTATCCGCGGGGGTTTATTAGGGGTGTTTACGATAAGTATCAAATTAGTGAATCTTGAAAAAGAGGAGTTGGGCGGTGATGGTCATTTTTGTCCCAAATTTAGGATTTTCAGATTAGAGTGTGAAGGAGGATTTTGATCTTTTTCGTTAATTCACCACCTCCACCTTTTTGGCTGATTCCGTTAGTTCACCACCACTTGCGATATATTATACAGGAAAACATATTGTCATGAACTAGTGATTACTTCGGGTTTTATCTGCAAGATTGTAGAAAGTCATATCGCTTAGCGATAACCTAACCTAACCTAATAGTCCTCAAGTAATTTATACTCCAAAATATTTTATACTAAACCTACTTTAAGTATAAATAGTATTTGCCGTGAATATATGAAATCCTAAGGTAAAAAGCAGGTGGTGGTGTATTTAACGAAAAAGGTCCGAATAGCTATTGGTAGATAACTTAAAAATATATAGGACAAATTTTAGTTGTGTCTAGTAATGGTTTATATCTTAGTCACTCAAGATTACAAAAATATACGTCAATCTTAAGAATAATTCCTAACTATAATTGGACAAAGTCGAAAATAAACAATGATAATTTTTTATACCAGCTAAAAACGTAATAACTTTCATGACCTTTTTTGTAAACGTGGCCTGTTAGAGGTTGTTTGAATAAAATTCTTAACAAAGGTTTTTAAATTAATTTCTAGATTAGATTAGATCATTGAAATGGCAACCATACTACAATGTAGGTATTTTAAGCCAAGTATGAATGAGGATTGTGTGTAAGATGATTGTGGCGCGATCTTGTAGTCTTGTTACTGACTAAGGCTGACATGTTCCTTAGACAGAACTGTTAATTAATAGCCCAACAGCCGATGGCAACTAAGGGACCTACAGTTTAACGTGGAATCCGAACCACGACCTCTGAATTACGAATTCGTCTAGTTATGAAAAAGGTATTTGCGGATTAACGTAGTATTCAATAGTACACCCACCGACCATCGCTCACAACTATCCACAATTCGTGACTTCCAAGTTGTAGTTGGATTACATGACGTTGCCACGGTCCCAAGTTTAAAACTATTAAAAATCTACGATGTAACTGATAAATGACTTGGCAAGCATACATATTACCTTAGAAAACATATCCTTCATAGATGCTTCAAAATGGGTACTATCACAAAATCATTTTATTAAAATAAACACACAATTACCGATAATACTTTATGTATCAGTCACTTTAAATATGGACTACGTAATACACAAAATCTGTTAATATTTAATTAGCCTTACTAATAAGCTATTTTTAGATAAAAATCGAGTTCTGTACCAATATTACTGATAACTGAACCATCTTACACGAAACGTTCATGTTTATTCATTAAAGTCGACTTACTTTCCTGATATAGGTTGTCAAACAGATGTGATTAAAAAGAATTAATAATTTGGCTGTTATCACCATGTTAACACCACTTCTGATTAGAGTGACCTCGCTTCCGGTGATATCAACGGCTTTGACGGCGGGGTGACCTTGATCTTTTATCAGTAACCGCGTTGTCATACTTTTACTGGACCAGGCCGGCGAAACGACACAAACATCCGGCTCGAAGGACCATTTTCTATTTATTGGTACATTTTGATTATTATCCACGAATTGAATGATATATAGAAGCCCCCTGTTTACATAACAAACAAACTAGTTTAAAAGTAAATTTACGACATAGTATTTAGTACTTTAATTACATTTTATTAATAAAAATAAACGGTATCAGTGGACTAACACATACTTTCTCCCTTAAGTAAATTTAAAAGTGGCAATCTGTAACAGAACTATCATATTCTAGTTTATCTAAGTATCATTTAAAATGTATTGTTTCAAAAATAATCATCCAATGTCTAAAAATAACAATAAGAGAAACAAAGTTAAATTAATTGTTAGAATTTTATGGGGGGAACGCTCCCCCTCGGTAATACCAAGCTTTTTTGAGTGGATTTAGTTGGGTTATTTGACCTTACGCTTCATACCAAGTTTCATAGAAAATAGTTGGAAGAAATTTATTTTTTTATATTTTCCATAAGAATAACATTGGATGCTTTCAGACAACGTACTGCGTTTATCATGGACAGTAAATTCAACTTTTCTCTGTAACCGTTAGTCTTAGACAAATAATTCAAAATACTAATTTGTACCGTACTTTTGAACCGTCATTTTTACAGATATGAGGATAGTGTCGAATTATTTAGTACTCTATACACTATAAACTATCAAATTTTAATCAAAATCGTTAGAGCCGTTTTTGAGAAATTTGGATTTTTCACGTTAAAATTTTTACTAACCTTAAAAATCAAAAATTCAAAAAAATGAAAAAATGCCTGGAGATACGATGAATATACACATACATGCCAAATTTTATTTAAATCGGACCAACGGGGTAGGCTGTGGCTCTGTACACATTCAGACACACACACACACACACACACACACACACACACACACACACACACACACACACACACACACACTTTTTTTGATTCAGGGGACCCCAAAACGGATATATCCACTCTCAAGTCGAAAATTCGAAAATTTTGATGAAAACAATACTTTCTCCATATACTATGTATAAGGGGAGAAAGTAAAATGATTGAGTGTATTGAAACTGCATTATGTTACTATGTAAATAAATATTAATTGGTAAACCTGTAATCACGACACCACCCATGATTTACTTTTTCAGTTTGTTTTATTATTTGAGATGGATTCAGCTAAAGAATGCCTTACTTGTGATATTTCTTTTCAGTCGCATAAGAACAATGTTTTGTAATTATGACTGGCCACTCGATACTTAAAATACCCCCGTCGCAGCAGACCTGCGTACTCAGCGAATTTCCAAATCAATAATACAATAATAATAATATACGACAAGTCAAGTGGTTAAAATCTGTCGATGAACATGAGAAAAAAATAGGAAAAGAGTATGCAGGTTTGCTGCCATGATAAACACATAAACTGATTTTTAAGCATAAATCGATGAACCTCAACCACATAAACCTAAATATAAATTTTTATCCAAAAATATAGGTTAATAAGTGAAATATTAATTTTTCCTTATCCTCCATAAGATTAACATTGGAGCCTCAAAATACAACGTACTGTGTTTAGATTTTTTTATATCTCGGTAACCGTTGGAGATAGAAAAACTTTAAGAAACTAAATTGTGTAGTTTTTTAAGCTGATTTTATTGGCGAAAGATTAAATCTACAAAATTTTTAAATTACGCATGAAAAACGCAAAAAACCCCATTTTGGGGTACAAAACCCCCCCAAACTACCCGTTCCCATTGAACGATATGTCTGGTTTACGAACTCGTCCGAGCATTTGTAGGAATACACGTCTCTACCAAATTTGGTCTCGATCGGACCATTTCTACGAGAGTTATCGTGTTCACAGACACACACACACACACACACACACACACACACACACACACACACACACACACACACACACACACACACACACACACACACACACACACACACACACATATATATATATAAATTTCAACGAATATTGTTTTTGGTCTCTAGGCACCTAAAGAACAAAAAATAACATGGTCCCGGGCTTAAGTCTTACCATGAGACCTACGGTAATAGCTTCTTCCCTATGGGAAATTCGCTAAAATCTTAAAAAGATTAATGTTGTTATCTAGGGAATCTTATTATTTTTTGAAAGGAAAAATATAACTACAAAGCAATTATATCCGATGGTTAAGAGTCTGCATCAGTGGTAGCCATCTTGGATTTTAGTCCCGTAAGAGCATTGTTAAATTCTAGCACCTATATCTCCTTGACCTATAGTCATAAATTATCGGAAGAGGTGTCAAATTAAAGGTATTACAGTCCTCCAGGGCACCACCTTACAGGACTTCTTATTTTTGGCTCTCATTAAAAAAAATAATGATTTATTTTGTAAAATATTCCTGGATTTTTGTGTTTATATCAAGTTAAATTTTTGAACATATTAAAAGATCATGCCCTTGAGCCACATCTCATCAATGTACTTCCAAAGTTTTACATTGATACTTTGATAGTTAACGCCACAACAGACGCCAAAGTGAAGTATGTTCCGCCAGAATTTAACATTGCTCTTACGGGACTAAAATTCAAGATGCCTACCACTGATGCAGACTCCTAAGTATGCCTTTTCTAACAAACGTTTAAATCATCGTAGTTTTTTGTATTGCAATATTTATTTAGATAAATGTTATTTATCCCTAAATTATATAATAAATCATAAATATAAATCTATAAGCTTCTACGATACACAATACAGATTTTTGTTTTAATTTTTGTAGAACGTTGGGATGTGTTTAAATTTTTTTAATCAATTTTTTTCCTAAAAAATCGTATTAGAGACGCCATGATTATTTACTAGATGGATATATTTCGATTAACTCTGTGATCGCCCTGGCGCGTCATGTCCCGCAGGGCTCATATGTTCCAGGATTCGTCCCTAAAATTGCCCCAACCACTAAATCAAGCTCGCCGACTGGTGTCAACCTCTGTTGGAACAGTTTTTTAATCGAGCCTTAGATTTAAAGCCCTCCCGATACTTGATAAGCGATTCACAAACATTGTTTTATGTTGCATCCAATTTCTCATTTAGAATTATCATACGTAAATTCTACTAATGATATTGGGAATGAGGCCAATTAGGTTCTAAACCATACGTACCATGCGTGTATGAAATTTCTTTACCTTTTTGTCAGTAGATCTCAATGTAGATTAAGTACGCGATGTACATTTCGCAAAGGGTTTGGGCTTTTGAAAGGGAACAAGTTTGTTACATTGCCACTAGATCCTTAACATCACTATAATGTATTGTAAACTGGTGTTTACAAAGTTTTTGTAAATAATTAATACAAATAAAATTAATAATTAGTAAAATTTGTCAAAAAGAGATAGATAAATTTAATACTGTATATTCAAAGATATCGATCGAGGCTGTTTAATACACAATTGAATAATTATATTGTATGGTAGAAATTATTTTCACCACAACCATATCGAGTTTTTTCAATTTTTAACTTTTCACATTTTGATAAGTATATTTAGTTTTTAATAATGAATTACACCCCACTTAATAAAGCGTGGATTAAACATTGTTCTTCTAAAACAATAAAATTTGTGTGTGTACTATTTTTGCACTAAATATCACATTGCAATTTTTAAAACAATTGCAAAAGTCAATAACGATAAAAACTATGAGATACCAAAAGGCGGAAGACGGGGGAAAATTCTTCTAAACAAATAACCTACTGTTATCTAGACTTTTTCACTTCTTCAACTACCAAAACATGTGTCCTGCCTACGATAACCTCGCCACAAAGACGTATCTCACTGGACCACACAAGGGGTGAGATAAGGAGACGAGACGCTAAAGATTAAGGGGGTTGTTCCTGTCACAGGAGTTATTTAGAGAGGAGACGCCCAGAAGGATTACGTCTCATTAGTTATCAGTTTGTTAATGAGGAAATTGTTATGTATTTAGTTCAAGGATAAGGACGAAGTATGAGAAATTATACATCTGTATAAACGTCAAAGCCCTCACTCATCATCAGTGGTAGGCATCTTGAAATTTAGTCCCGTAAGGGCAATGTTAAATTCTGGCGGAAAATACCTTCACTTTGGCGTCTGTAGTGGCGTTAATTATCAAAGTATCAATGTAAAACTTTGGAAGTACATTGATGAGATGTGGCTCAAGGGCATGACCTTTTCAATATGTTCAATATGATCAAAAATTTAACTTGATATAAAAACAAAAATCCAGGAATATTTTACAAAATAAATAATTATTATTTTTTTATTGAGAGCGAAAATAAGAAGTTCTGTAAGGTGGTGCCCTGGAGGACTGTAATACCTTTAATTTGACACCTCTTCCGTTAATTTATGACAATAGGTCAAGGAGATATAGGCGCCAGAATTTAACATTGCTCTTACGGGACTAAAATCCAAGATGGCTACCACTGATGCAGACTCTTAAGAGGCTGAAATTTGGTATACTTGTTCTTTAGGCGTAAAATAGGAAAGTCTAATAGTTTTTGTAACGATTTTCCCATAAATCTCTACCCTATACGCCTTCAAAGTTCCCATGTTAATCTTATGGGTAAATAATTTTGTTTTGGATTCCAACATGTGTTGTCTTAAGGTATTAAAAGCAGCTGTTTTTTCATTTGAACCATTGAGCAATCCAAAGAAGCAAGCTAAGTACTCAGTGAAATCAATATAAATACAAATTTTCTCAGTACAGATTTTGGGGATTATATTTTATGATTAAAATGTTTATATGTTACCAAATTAAGAATAATTACAATGATTGTACATATTATGTTTATTATAATAATCAGCTGTTTTTATTTTTCTTTTGCTATCTGGAATGAATAACAGGTTGATTTTGTGTACGCGCGAGAGTGTGTATTTACCGGGCTGTAAAATGATCAAATGTACCCTGGTGTAAGATTATAGTCTGTCTCAAATTTTTATATATGTGTTATAATGTTTTAAGTCCCCTTGAAAACAGTAATATCTTACAAATGTTTTGGCTTAAAATACCTGGATAGACCACAAATTTAGAAATGTAATTATAATCATACTACGTTTTATATTTGATAGCAAACCTAAACAACTAAATCTGTTTTGTATATCGCTGAAACGTGTGACGGATAACTAGTAGTCAATAAAATGTATTATAACAAAAGAATTTATTAAAAGTTTATGTAATTGTACACAAAACATTATGGAAGTATAGGACTGGTACAGATTGTTTTAAATTTCTAAAGATATGAGGAATATTAAGGAAGGTGAAAAGGTATTAAGAGTATAACTCTGTAAGTCGGTGGTCCAGTTAAAGGAAAAGCCAAAATGTTGAAGTAACGTTACGTAAATTCTTTGTAGATCATAGAGATTGTTTATAATGTTTATTGTTATCAAAGAGCTTATAAAACTAAAAATTCACAATATAAAATTACATGATCTTTTCTAGTTGAATGTACTAGTGAAATAGTAACAAAATATATTGATTCAAAGTAAAAAGAAACATCCTTAGAATTATTAAATAAGTCAGAGATATATAAAAAAACATTATAAAAATATGATATGTTATTATATGTTAACATAAAGTCTATTTTTAATATTATAGTGGAAAAGAAAAAAAGTTGTAACTAGTAGCGCCAGTTGGTAACGTGCCAGCTTCAAGGCTGAGGCAACGCTGGTTCGGTACCTAGTTTTGTTAATCAGTCGTTCTTGAGTGAACATCCGCACTATTAAATACTAGGTTCATCCACAAAGACGATCCTCATCGACAGACCAGTTCGTAATTCAGAGCCAAAATAATTGTGTTTTGTATCCTGCGTTAAAAAGTACATCCTTTAAATTAAATTGACTGCTAGGATATTAATTAACAGTCCTGTCCAAGTAAAAAAATGTCTACCTGGGTAGGGCACCATTTTATAAAGGTAATAATAACAGTAGTAATACTATATACCTACTTCTTTATCAACTTATCATTACTTGATTTATTCCACCCCAGATTTGTATCCAAGAAAGACTGTTAAAAAAGGAATGCCACCCTCTTCAAGGAGAAATTCAGTGCTATTATACATTGTGTATACTTGTGATGGTAATAATAATATCATGTAAGTGAAAATCTAGATTTTCCATATTGATATGAAAATATGGAATATCCAATTCGAAAGTTGTAAATAAAAAACTCTCACGGATTTTATATTAAAAAAAGTTGAAGTATCCTAGGAAGCAGTTTTCCACACTTCTTCAGTGAATATTCCGTGGGAACAACACAAGATAACATCATCCCCTAGTTAATCTAACAATCAACTCTCCGCCCTTGTTAATTCCCAAAATCACCACCAGCGGCGCTACTCCCCACTTACTACGCTACAACGGTGTTGTGTTCTTTATCCACTATGAATGATGGTCCAAAACCCGCCCACCTAGACGCCTTGTCCGGAGCCCCTGTTCCGAAACCATATTGGGAGGATTACAGGGGGATGTGCTAATATTTTGGCGATAAGGGTGCATTAGGGGCGCGTGGCGGGAATCAAAATCGAATCAACCCCTCGACGCCGGCTTAGGTCACGTGGTGGAAGCCAATGGGATCGGTGGGAAGGGACGTTTCTTTTTGATCTTTGTTTATGGTCAAGTGAGTATTTGTTATCTTTTTCACGTTTTAGTACAGTTCTAACTAGAACCAAGATACACTGTAACCTTTTATATTGTGCCCCAAATGCTTGCCCTAGTTTACTCCCACAGCTCGTTTTCCAGCTGAACCAATAGGATTACTAATGCGCTGTATCCTTAATCTCTAGTTGATAGCTACAAATGAACTGTGACTAGTAACGTTGATCTCCGAGCATTCCTTGGCTTTTCATCCTGCTCCTGGAGCATTTTCATTTTTCATTCATTCGAAGGGACGGATTTTCCCAAGGCGCTTCAGCCGTAGCGGCTTTTTGCGCACCCCTGAAAATTCTTTTTCCTGGAGAATTAGGAATCTTCTAAATGAAGGGTCTTAGAAAACAGCAACCTGTCGACGAGCTCGTCAGGAGGCAGAAAACTACGCCTGGAGTTTCTGGTGTCGTCCTTTTCTATGATTTTTTTGTATTTAATAGTATTTTAAGTCTGCAGGGTAGAATTCTTTGTTACTTTTTTAAGATTTTTGGGTCTCAACTCCTATTGCTTTGATGCTACCAAAAAATTCCTAGTCGACTGCATTTTTCTAAAGTTGTCCTTGATCTTCAACTTCCTTCTTCTTGCTTTCCCTCCTTTTTATAAACCTATGAAGGGTTTCTTTCGAAGTTTTAAGATTTATAACTAAGGGGTTTGTAGTTTTATTGACGAAGGCTACTTTCGTCTAGAAATTACGAATTGGTAATCCCAATAAATTAGTCACAATTATTTTGTTACTGAGCAGAAATAGTTTATCAAAATTTATTTGGATGGCAAGCAAATACTCATATAACTTAATAACGTATAGATTAATCGAAAACCTAATATTTTTTTGGGAAAAAGAGTTTCTGCAACATTGACGAATGACCGATAAAACTCGACGTCATCCATCTTGCGATGTCACGGAAGATTGAAAACACATTGAATCGCATACCGGAAATTAAAAGGGCCGGAAGTAGCCGCCATCTTGGATCTGTAGGTGTTCGTCTTAAGCCCCCGTCACGCTGTTGACGACATGTTAGAACTTGATGAATCCATCCAGAGGGCGTTACTGGCACGCGAGTTAACGTTTAGTTAAAGATTAAGGGATCTATTGATGTTATTATTATGTTAATTTCATTATCATGACAGGTCATTCTTCAGTTCATCGTTTGACGATGTGGCGAAACTTCTATAAAATGGAATGTACGAAATACACGTTAAATACATTTATTTACTTAGTACACATATGTATTTCGTAAAATATTTTGATTTTGTGTTACACACTAGCTTCTAAAATAGTTTAAAACTAATATTAAAACGGGTTTACGGCTAAATCTCAATTTATGGACAATAATCTACATATTCTTAAAATCAAGGTTTTCCACATCAAAATATCTCGAGATTTTAATCCAAATTGTATTTGAGATTATTGTGTTCATATTGAATATTTTAAATATAAATCATTAAATTTGCATTATTTTTGATAAAACTTCCAGGCTCTTTCGTATAATATAATCAAAGAATTGTCTGTAATATGACAAAAGAATAATTTACACTGTAGTTTACTTCAAAACATTTTATCAGTTTATTTCATTTTATGTTAGAACGGTTTATAAATAAAAAAATCGATTGATTATATTTGTCAAATTTCTATCAAACGCAAAAATTCTGCAGGCTTAAGTAAAAGTTGCCTAATTCTCCTCTCGAGGTAAAAAATATACTTTTTATTAGGTATAATTGCCAAACACACAGACATAAAAAACTACAGTTTTCATATGGTACTTCGATATGAAAATTACGTTAGATTTCAGATCGGCCTTTTTTCAGAAATTTTTTATGAGTCATTTTACAACTAAACATAATTGTATAAAGAATATTTTTACATACTTTTTGGCTATGTCTTAGCTTCGGTGTTGGCGATTTGCGAGGCCAAAATTTGAAACAGTGACGTCATGTGGCTTTAAGGACAGCTGTTCAGAGGAACTGAAAACATTCCCTTTAGACATATCCGTGATCTAACCTATTTCACACAGGTAGGTAAACACAACCATTTGTTATATATTTGTGCCTTAGACGTGAAGAAATAAATGGGAACCAAATTTTTAGCTACAGATTGGGTACCCCTCTAAAAACAGAGCTTTAATTAGAATTGTTCGTTGAACTACATTAATTATAACAACAATGCAATTGCCCAATGTAAAACCACCGATATTTTGGGAAGAGATGACTTGTCAGATTGTTCAAAGATTGCTCACACCAATATCGCTGTCGTCACATGACTAGAAGAGACATTTCTGACCCGTGGCGGAGTTTCAATTGCAATCGATACGATTATTCATTAGTCACAACAAACGCGCCGACAGGAAGCACGTCACAGTCGGGGTCAAGGGTCAGAGATATCGGTGAAAAACAAAGACTTTTATTCTGTCGATTGATATATTTTAACTAAAGAGTTACATGACTGATGCAATTTGAAGTTTGAGGTTGATTGAGATTATTGAAATGGCAACCTGCCCAGGTAGGTATTTTAAGCCAAGTATGAATGAGAAATGAGTGTAGTATGATTGTGGCACGATCTTTTAGTCTTGTTACTGACTAAGGCTGACATGTTCCTTAGACAGGACTGTTAATTAATAGCCCAACAGCCGATGGCAACTAAGGGACCTACAGTTTAACGTGGAATCCGAACCACGGCCTCTGAATTACGAACTGGTCTAATTATGAGGATGGCCTTTGCGGATTAACGTAGTATTCAATAGTGCGGAAGTCGCCACACAAGAGAACATTGTACCCACCGACCATCGCTCATAAATATCCACAATTCGTGACCTCCAAGTAGCTGGATTACAGGATGACGCAACCATCCCAGTCAGTTGGTTCATCTAAACAAAGTTAGACATTCGTTTGGGCGTGGGATGCAAATCCCTGCTTTTTCTGGTCTTTGACTCTATCCACTTCTACCCAAACCTGCAGATAATAAATAAATAAACAAATCCATCCTAAATCCTGTCCCTCCCAACACAACCTACAAAGCCGGACACTCGTTAGGTCAAGAGAAACATGCTCTCGGTTTAACTCTGGTCTTTGTACTCAAACCGAAACCATCCATGCACCAACCATAACCAAAGTACCCGCAACCAAAAACCACGAAACCTATCCTTGCCTGAAGAGGACATAGTCCTATAACAGCTGCAGTGGGCCTTCAGCCCACTAATACCTCACATCCTGTCCTGCCAGTTCATCCAAACCAAACAACTTCAAGAACTTGTGTTTAGGGAAAAAGAAAACAATATGACAGACATCTCTTGAAAGTCTGCAAAAAGGAGGTTCAAAGATTTTTTAGACATTTTTAAAAAACATTTTTGGGGGAACAATAGGCGTCGTCCCGTAATCCAGCTACTTGGACCTCACGAATTGTGGATAGTTGTACGCGATGGTCGGTGGATGTAGTGTTGTCTTGTCTGGATTAACATCCGCACTGTTGAATACTACGTTAATCCACAAAGACAATCCTCATAATTAGACCAGTTCGTAATTCAGAGGCAGTGGTTCAAACTCTACTGTTAAATTGTAGGTCCCTTAAATATGCCATGATCCTTCCAAATCTGGCTTCGTGTATAAAATGAAATGCGGATTATACCAACAAAGCCACAATATTTGAACTTAGTAAGAACATTTCTAAGTTGAAGTTACAATCTGAACCAGTATCAAAGTGGAAAATAAAAAGAATGTTGTATTTTACTGCATAATATATGAAAATATTTTAATGTTTCATAAATCAACTAACTAATTACCACTGATTCTACTATTCAAATAAAAAATTCAAACAAATTACTTACCATATTAAATTATTGTTTACTGGTGTAACAAATTTAAGTGTGTATAACGTACAAATTTTTTTGTGAGTTTGATTATATGCTCAACTTACAGTAAAATACGAGTACTTATTAAAAAAATTGCGTTACATATGGTTACAGTATTTTCTTTAGTTTTAGTATTTAAAATTGACAATGGGTACCACCCTCTTTAATAATTAAATACTAATTATTGGTGAATAATAGTACTTCTTTTAGATCTAGCCAGCCGTATGTCTCTCTTTTTTGTGACTTTCTCCAACATGAGGAAATAATTTATACAAAACTTTGATTTTTAGCTTGAAAATAAACTCAAGATCGTTTGAAACCTTTGGTCGATGTAATAACTCCAGGGTCACCACCTGATATTTCAGGTAAATTGAATAGTTTTTAAATTATTTTTGTTCAGTTGGTTATAATGGGTTAAAACAAAAACATGTTAAATAAAAGACATAGACCTAGACACACCTAATTCAGACGTGTAAGAAGTTAAAAATACAAGTTTAAAATTAAGTTAAAAATATGTTTTAGTTATCGACTTTGTTATGATTAACGATTGTCAAGTTAAACCTAGTTTAGTCCATCGTTCAACCACCCTTCATCTCTTATCTACCCTTATCTATCGGCTGTTCATTATAATTATAACCAAATCTCGCTGGCTGATGGTTTTCTAATGTTCATTTGCTTCTTGATGTTAACAGCTTTAAAGTCATTAATCACTCGAGTCTCCTTCCAAATCTCCTCTCACTAAGATAAAATACCAGACGCCCCACCCCTCCTGGAGATTAAAAGGGTAAAGGGTAAGGGTGAAACTAAACTGTTGTACTTTTGTGGGACAAGAGGAGATTAAAATTAAATCGTTGATATTTTGATTCCTCGTAAGAATATCTATCGTCGTTAGATTAAGGGTAGGGCGGTGAACTAAGGCGCTGTACAGTAATGACGTGAGCCAAATAGGCTGAGGCAAATAGGCTCACGAGCCAACAGAAATCGTAATTACTTCAATTAATTTAGCATTACAATACATGTACACTATTTAACACTGATCTGCCTATCAGTTTGCTAATACTATACCATAAATCATTTACTAATATTAATTATTTAACTATAAAAAATATAAGAAATGACTGTGTGAAATTACAACTGGCTAAGTAGTTTTATCTGCTTTATAATTTGCTGGTTCGATCCATCGTTTACTAAACGTTACGACAGGAAATAGCCCAACCTTACATAGTTATTATCTAACATAAAGTTGTTTTAACATACTTACCTATATTTTGGTCCTTGATGTTCAAGTTTTATAGTTAGTAATAATGTTTTTAAAGCTGTTATTTCAGATACTCATCCAACAAAGTAAAAAAATTGAATAATGATTGATTTAAAAAAAATTAATTTTACTTTTAAAATGTTATTATTAGTTCATGATAATTTAAAGTGCTGACGTATCCTGAATCGTGCTGGGGACACTCGAAAAGTAGTACAAAGTATTACAGCGCTGCCTCCGAAAAAATACGAAGAAAAAATATCCATTTTTTGGGACGGTTTAAGGTGTTTCTGAGTGGTCCAATAAGAAAATATGTAGTTATATTGAAGTATGTTTACAACAAAAAATCATCAGCCTTAAAATATGATTTAAGAATTTGATTTTTGTTTTATTTTATATTAGTGGTGGTTTTAAACTAGTAAAAATAAAAATAAGACCTCAATTGCCCATCACCATCAACTGAGGGATTGTGCAGTGAATTATAAAGACAACGAGGTACCATAGTGCCATTAGTCGTATGGGCTCAATCAATCAAAGTATCTTTATTGTCTTTACATAAGCGTACATCAAATAGTGTCACGCTAATATATACTAATATATTAGTATATTAGGATAGTTACTAGGATAGGGATAGTTAACTAGGATAGGATAGGAAGATGTCGGATTCGAACTACTTCCAAAAACAAACACAACCTCCCACCCCTCCACATCATCCCCGTTGGCGTGTACCGCGCAACTTAAGCCGGCGTCGAGGGGTTGATTCGATTTTGATTCCCGCCACGCGCCCCTAATGCACCCTTATCGCCCAAATATTAGCACATCCCCCTGTAATCCCCCCAATATGGTTGCGGGACAGGGGCTCTGGGCACGGCGTCTAGGTGGGCGGGATTTTAAACCATCATTCATAGAGGATAAAGAACACAACACCGTTGTAACATGGTGAGTAGGGAGTAGCGCCGCTGGTGGTGATTTTGGGAATTAACAAGGGCGGAGATTTGCTAAATGATAGGGTCATTGAGGGATGTTCCCACGATTAGTAAGATAAGTGCAGAGGTTGTCAATTTCCTATTTGTCCTACGGTGAAATCTTTCTCACGTTAAAACCGATAGAAAACGCACCCTTAAAACTTTGATTATTTCGAACTGAAACAAAAAGATTTTTTAATTGAGGTTAAATTAAGAGGACTTGCTATAGAGGACTCCATCTAAGCACAAAATAAAAGGAGCATAATAACAAACACAGCTGATAAACTGGAACATAATGAGACCTAATTTCTTAAAATCACTGACCCATAAAGCATCATTGGCCGGGAAGGGTCCACTTTATCTTTATCACCATGTTCCTGAATCCCGCCTCTTGAGAAACTCAGTGAATTATGCGCCAGAGAGGGGACGAAGGTTATCTTGGGAAGAGAACACATGTTTTGGCGGTTTAAGAGGTTCGGGTGTTAGATAAAAAAAGGTTGTAAGGAACAGTGGAACAGGAAAAGGAAAAAGAAGTGGTCTTAGTCTACCGCCTTGAGGTATACCTGTATACAAATGTGAAATTCTCAATTTATTATACCACCATAATAATAATAATGTCATATTGTTAAAGCTATTTTACAAAATAATCTTATAATTATATTGTAGGCAATGATTAAAATAATTTAATAAAATATTTTTATAAGTTAATAATTTTAAACGGAAAGTATATATCCTGTGCACAAAACACCGGCTGCTATTACGTAATAGATGTTACGTGTTTTATTTATTACATTTTTAAATGTAATGCATAATTTGAGCTAATATAGGCTAATCTATGAAGCTTACAATTTGTAGCTTAACTTGATTTTAACTGGAATAAATGGATGTATCAATCTAAATAAATTGTGCACCAAAATATTTAAAATCTTATTAAATCGTAGAAAATAATAGGATATTAAGTAATCCAACATTAAAATTACAGACCAATAGGCGATATTTTTTAACTTACACTACAGGAATGAAAACTTAATTCTTGATTAGTATGATAGATATTATTACAATTTAATTCATGGTGTGCTGCATTTAAAATATGTCTGCACCAAAAACAAAATCTAAATATAAGTTTAATATAACAGTTTAATAGTTAGAAATATCTACATAATATGGGAAATGGCTTATACATTGATTTTTTTGCTGTTTTGTAAGTAAACAGATCTTAGGTGGTAATTAATTTTACTGTTGAATACGATTATAAACCACTAAAATGTATGGATGTTTAAGTTAATTAAGCTCACAGTTTATTCAAATTGAAGAAAGGTTAAGAGTGATTGAAAACTTATTAAAAAATATGTTCTTCCGCATGGGAAATATGTTAGGTCATGGATATGTCTTAAGGAATGTATTCAATTCCTTTAAACAGCTGTTTTTATAGACAGTACTTCCGTTACAATTTTTGTCTATCGGATTGCCAATACACCCTAGCTAATACATATCCATGTCAAAATATATTTTTAACTCTATTGCACTTTTAGAAATTTATGGTTTAACACATGTCTGAATTAGTATGTAATACCCTGTTTCAGCTAATACAGTAGAGAAAACCGCACGAAAGTAGTTCAATGAGAGTAAGTGCAGTGTTGCCAAATCGCCCTATTGCATTATGGCTTATGGTTACGTCAGCTGATAGAATAAATGAAAAATGGCAACACTGCTGGGCAAGAGGGTGTGAGCGGGGAACCAGCTGTCCAATACCTCATTGGACTACTTTCGTGCGGTTTACTCTAGTTAATCTCTTAATATAACCTTCAAACTGTTTATACTCCTGAAAAAAATAGTTTTTCTTAAAACGTCTGTAAGTATGGTCCTTCGAGCTGGATGTTTGTGTCGTTTCGCCGACTTGATCCAGTAAACGCAGGACAACACGATCACTGCCTGATAAGAGGTCAAGGTCATGTCCGTTGATATCACCGGAAGCGAGGTCACTCTAATCAGACTCGGTGTTAACATAGTGATAACAGGCAAATTAATTCTTTTTAATAAGCAAATCTTTTGGACAAGGCATTGATAAGGACAAAGAGACGACACAATGAAAACATTTCGATTAAAATGGATGGATAAAACGAAAACTCTTCTTTAGTTTCGTAATTATACTGTGTTGTTTCAGAAGTATTTAGTAGAAACTTAAAGTTAACTCTAGGGAATCTGTACAAAATATGACTTCAAGGATATATTTTACTAAAATTCATTATTTCATTTAATAACTTTAACAATAAAAATTTACTATCCAAATTATTCACTTTTCTAGTAAATTATTGATAATACATACAAAACAATTCACTAGCATACAAAGTTAATATAGGATTAATGTTATTTGAATTAGAATTCGTTAAAAGGATAGCAAGCTAAAATAGTCTTTTTTCGAAAAACTAATCCATTAAAAATGTGAACTGAGCTTATGAAAATGTAATTAGTATTTGATAAATTATTCCATAACCAATCCGCATTTGAGTTTAAATTTTTAGATAAACATTTCTTATTATTATTCTTCATATTAAAATATTTAGACTACTATAAAAATGTCTAATGCAACCTTCAAAAGATTCAGAAAAAAATAAAAGTAGGAAAATAATCTTTGAGGGTAACTGTGGTGTCAGACCCTGCATTGAATTATTATCAAAGTATGGATCTGCTCATCAGCAGCACTCAAAAATGAGATTTGCGAAAAAAAATCTTGGGGGAAAATTTGTTCCGGGAGTGTGTTTAAGCCCGGAGCAATAAGCTGTTGCCCTTGAGATATGAAAAAGTAATTTAAAGTCGGTGAATTTAGTCATTGAGGCAGAGAGAACCTGCAGAATTGCAAGAGCGGTTGTAAAATGGTTTTGCAAAAATAATGATAATCTTCGACTGAAATTGGCTCATTTTTCAATTACTACAGCGGTTGTACTTATATGGAAACCTTTTTTAAGTTAATTTCGCTGCTAACCTCACTTTTAGTTTACCATTCAGGTAATTATTTGTATTAGAATTCAATTCAAGTCTGCACGATGTGGAATGAAGTTGTGATACTCACTTGGATGTGTGCTAAAGTTGTCAATGATCCCAACTGATTGGAAACTTTGGGATGAAATTTCCCTCCTCTCCCCATTACCTTACCTGAGTCCATTAACTCAGAACTCATTTAAACTTGGCAATTGAATTAGCAAATCTAGATTGGATCACAATTCACTGCACAGATTTTTCAATCATTCATAGCCTAGAATAACAATTTTTAATCTTCTTTCTTAGAAAAACGCGTTTTGTCAATGACGTAAATGAAATGGTATTGGATAACTTAGTATTTTTAACTTTGAGTTTTACTATTATTTTTTCACACGAAATTCCCTTTAAAAACCTAAATAATTGTGGCTTGTAAGCCAACATTTCAAAAAGATTGGTGATGATCAAGTAAAAAATAAATTTTAGCTATACGTATTTCCTGTAAAATATTATTTTCCAAACGAAAAAAGAAAAAAACACCTTTAAGAATAAAATCCATTATCACGTTATAACTAAACGAATTATACATAATTAAACGATAAAAACACTTTGAAAACGTCTTATTCATGTTCATGAGGCGTCAATAGTTAAGACGCGACTCAAAACTACTGTCATTTTATGTGTGGGAATGAAAGTTAGTCATTTCTTAACAAGTACGTACAATCGACGTAGAAATTTAATTGAATTTAGTCCAATCTAAGGCATATAAATTAAATGCAGTATTATTTCTCAATAAAAATTACTCAACGGATTTTTGACTGATTGACTTATAATTGTTTGTTTTTGATTTTTAGGTTCACCAAATGGCCTCAAGATAAATGACCTTCCTATCATAGATTATTACAGAAACTAACTGGTTGAAAAGTTTAAAAACGATACTTGTTTAAAATACTGGGATTATTATATTTAAAAATTGTGTCCTAATAGTTATACCTTGAAGTTTATTATGGCTACTATTATTGAAAATCCATAAAAAAATTGGCACCAGTATGATGCATTGTTATACTCCATAACAGGTATCTTCAAAAATATCCGTAACCAATAAAATAAATGGTAATTATATTTTTATCACTAAAATACTTAAAAATTAATTAAAACATAAACCATTCAATATAAAATTAATTTTTATAGTTTTATTAGTAAACTGTGAGGCATAAGATTTAAATGTTAGATTTTAACCATCATTCACCACTCTTATATTTTTAGCTGGGTTTGCGTGTGTGAGTTCTTATACTTACAAAGAATTGGCTAAAACCTTTCTTTAAAAATGTCTATTAATAATGAAATTCTTATCTTGCAGCGTATTATTAAAAAAAATTGAGACTAAGTACAATGCTGCTAAGGGGGGATATACCCAAAAACCTTTTGGAATACGATTTTTTCTATTTTGGAAGAAGTATATAGCATTGATTATGCATTACCAATATTCAAAGTGTGTTTTTAGCATAGATGTTTTTATTTTATTTTAGTTAGTGAAGTTACATTTTGTACAAATGTGTTCTTCAGTTCATTCAGCATAAAGAGGAGCACGGAAATTTTCATATTGTTAACCATACTCTTTACTTTGTGTTACAAAAATTTAAAAAAAAATGTCAAAATATAAAAATAAATTGTCCCTAACTTTTTTATATTATCATATAAAATGTCATGTCATTGTAAGGCTATTTATTAGCTTTGAAACAAAATTTGAATAATTTGAATAGGTGCTAAATAAAAGGAGTTATTCTGTAAAACGTAAACGTAAGTTTACGTCATACCAAAATTTTAGTTTTTTACTTGGGTACCAACCAAAAACTTTAACCAAAAAATTTAGCCATTTATACAGAAAAAGTATTTTTGGTTACGTTGCTTTAGACGATTAAACCTTTATTTTTTTACTAAATGTTTGCTCGCGTGCCAGTAACGCCCTCTGGATGAATTCATCAAGTTCTAACATGTCGTCAACAGCGTGACGGAAGCTTAAGGCGAACACCTACAGATCCAAGATGGCGGCTACTTCCGGCCCCTTTAATTTCCGGTTTGCGATTCAATGTGTTTTCAATCTTCTGTGACGTCACAAGACGGATGACTCGCGTTTGGCGAACATTCGTCAAACTCAGGAAAGCTCACACTTCCGAAACGGAAAAAGAGTAAATTACTTTTGCTAAGAATTTTCTGACCATTTTATTAAATGATTTATCAAACTTTATGTTAGTCCACACTATTTACAATATTTTTCATAGATATTATAAATCTTGAAACAGTACATTAATAGGAATATTTCGTAATATTTCTATTGTAAAATATTCTTACGTTCTGGTTCTATAATATTAAACTGTAGATTTCTAAGCTCACGAATTACTTAGTTCTATTTACAAAGACTACAATAGGTACAGTACAGTTAGAAAATCAGTTAGAAATACATACATAACACAACACTACACCAGATTATTTATTTAATTTATAAAAAAGTTTTATGGTACAATTTTATCTACTTGTCGTAATAGAGTGGTTAAATTTATGAATCTTTTTGAAATTTAATGCAAAATATTTTCACTACCGCGTAAAATGTTGCAGAAACACTAAAAACATCACATATAATTACTGTGCTACACACTAGCACGAAAATGAAATCCAAATCTCTCACTCTGCAACACTCACAACTCACATCCCCCTAAATCTACGCCTGTCAACCCGATTCCTCCAAAAACATCAAGGGACCGAGCACACTCCCTTGCCGCACGCCCTCGCCCACTCCCTGAAATCTGCGGATTATTTAAATCAAAAATCAAACAGATCTTATCAGCGGCCGCAGATGGTCCCAATAAAACAAATAGAAGTTCATTTCGCCATTATGAAGGGACGGGCGGCTGGTGGTTGGTGAGAGGGAAGATCCTATCTGTAGATGAAGATAATTACGCCTGTGACGCGCTCTTTAGGGACGTCGAGTAACCACAGGGGGACCGGGTATTCAAATTAATTTGTTGTGATAAGATTTTAACTCGACACCCCTACTGTGCATCTGGCTCTGTGACAATTGAGGTCTGCAACCGGATTCGAACGCATGTCAGGTGATAAGAGGGTGTAATTGTGGTCAGTTTCTGAATGATTAATGGAAAGGGGATGGGGATGTTTCGACTATGGATGTACACATTATGAGATAAAGATAATTGATTGTTTTTGTTAGTCCACAGTAAAAAGTAATAGTATTATTTTAAGGATATTCTCTCAGCAAATCGTTAATGTCAAAAGTATCTTTGATTTATATTAAATTTGCACCACTTACAAACACAAACAGATACAGTAATCATCTATTTACTGTAAGTACCTGGTGACCGAGCTTTGCTCGTATAGAATAAGACATGTATTATAAAAATTAATTAGAAAAATTAAAACACATTTATTACTCAATGAAAACATTTATGTGGTTGAAATAAAACCGATTTAATACACCATAATTAATATAGCACTGAACAAAAAGTATCGCCCCTGGTGGGGATGGAACTCGCGGCCTATAGTTCTTGAGGCCGACACGCTACAACTCGGCTACGACGTTAGTCAATTGAGCGATGCCGTTTAACGTCTTTTAGCCAAAGCTGATCATTTACTGTTTAATTATCCATACCGTTATTATTAGCCTGTGATCAACTGATTTTGTTATAAACGGAATGAGGATTGAAAAGCAAAAGAGAAATTTAATTTACATCAATTAATTGGTTTGTTACAGTGGCTTCAAGCAATACAACGAATACGTTTTCTATCAAAACACGGAAGATTTTGGAAATACTTTTTTTCTGCTTTTATTTCGCACAACTATGTTATCCTTAAGTTTTTACAAATTGTTTAGTAACCTGATAATTTTGCATTTATTTAATTCATAAAATAAATATTAATGCATAACCTCTATATTGTTCCCCGCAGTCTTCAATCAAGAACTGTCAAACGGTTATAAACAGCTGTTTTGGTTTGTATTGTTTACATTTTATTCTCCATAAGCGTAATGTTAAATTTTTAGATTTTAAACTTAATATTACAGTAAAACACGAATTTTCCTGGACATTAGACCTATCTAGAACTTATTTTCTACTCGGAAATTAGTTATTTCCAAAATTTAAAGAAATTCTTCGGTGCCGTTTTCGAGATCCGTGTGCAAATATATATATTTACAAACCTTGCTCGTATTATAGTATTGGATGAAACATAAACATGAGTGCCATCTGACGACATACAGAGTAACTAACATGAAACATGAACAAGAGCTCAACCTGGTGACATTTCGTGTAACTATTAACAAACATAAACACGAGCGTTATCTGATGACTTGTAGAGTAACTACTTTGAAACATGAACTCGAGTGCCATCTGATCCATCTGACTTAAAGTTAATTAGAGTTAATTATTGGTAACTAGTTTACTTTGGTATTTATTAGGCCTACTAATTACTATACGCATACATAGACTACATTATGTAATAAAAATTAACTCGAAGCCGATCCAAAATAATTATCAATCTTCATTAATAATATTGGTTTATTATGTATTTTTATACCTTTGCGTGTTAGTGGGGGGAGAACCTTCTTCAACAAGGTATTAAATTAGGGTGTGATAATCCCTGTGTAATGAAACGTTCCACCATAAGGTCGTCATTAGCATTGAACAACACGGTGGAGCGTGCGATACTCGACCTTCTTGCATTTTAATTAACTTAAATGAATTCATTTTGGTGAATTTCCCATAGGGAAGAAGCTTTTACCGTAGGTCTCATGGCAAGACTTAAGCCCGTGACTATGTTATTTTTTTGTCTTTAGGTGCCTAGAGGCCAAAAACAATAGTCGTTAAAATGTATTTATATACATTTTCATATGTGATTTGAAAAAAAATATCTTTCACCATTAGAATCAGCTTCAAAGCTACACAATTTAGTTCCTTAAAACTTTTTGCTATCTCCAACGGTTACCGAGATATTAAAAAATCTAAACACAGTACGTTGTATTTTGGGGCTCCAGTGTTAATGGATAGAGGTTATTGAGACTTGGTATAAATGGCCAAAAAAATTGTTTATGCCAAAAATGCCTACTTTTAATGTTCCTCATAGTAGAAAACCTGAATATTCTTTCTCATATTAATCTTATGAAAATATACTCACATAACCCTCATATTTATCGACAGATGTTGACAAAACTTGTCATATATCATTTTATTATTATTATTATTATATTATATTTGAAAATTCGCTGAGTACGCAGGTCTGCTACGACGGGGGTATTTTTAACACAATTTTTAATTATATGTGTTTCAAAGTGTTAGATCAGTACTCTGTAGATTCTTCAGGATTCTGATAATGTTTATAACTTCAGTAAATTAAGCATACGATAAGTGAAAATTTCAACAAAAAATAACATTTTACTCTTCATTTTTTATATATTCACTAGCAGTATGCCCGTCCTTTGTACGGGTTGTAGGATTCAGTTTAATGAAGAAAGATAATCATACCAACATGTAAACCTGAAATCCTAAACAAATCAATACAAAGAAAATAAATCAATATCCAGCTTTGTTATTGAGCATTACTTTACAATAAAACAGATTATAAACATTTATACAATTATTATAATTAGTTATACGTTAAAATAACTGTTTAATATAGTATGATTTAGAAATGGGTTTAAAATCAATGACAAATATAAACTAACTAATATTGATTTGACAGCTAATATTGGTTTTATTTCTATTAAATCCTCAAACTACAAATACAGCTGATTATTATCAGTAGGTTATCCATTGAAAACTGAATCAAAATGCGAGTAATATCGCGTAAAATTGGGTTTTTAAATGCTCGTTATTTACTTTTCAAGAGGCGGCGGGCGATTTCAAGCATTTTTAAACCTTCTCTGGAATGTAGAGAATACAGGAAATAAGTTTCATTGTAATCAGTTCTCCCGTTTTTCGGAGAAGACGGCGTAAAATGCCTCCTGGAGCGTCACAGACAAACAGACAAAAATTGAGATAAGACCGGTTTCGGATTCTCTAACGCACAAAAAGTAAAAATAACTAAAAATGAATAATTCTGAGCAATGTACAGACAAAACTCTAATTTTATTTATATAGATTCTCCGTCGATTACAACATATAAACTTTAGAAACGTCACCTACGTCGAGGTGGGACATAGCAATAGCTCCTCAACCCGAGATTCCCTACAAACCACACACTATCAATAAACAGGTTGTAGGATAACCATGTGTACATAACAACCCATACGTCATCGCCCAACACTTTCTAATGCTGATTAACTACTTTGGCATTCCTAATTCCACAATTTACGGCTTGTGACATTCGAACAAATTAATTGTCATATCCAGATATATTTATGGGGGTGCTGTCATAGTGGTGAATTAGAGGAAGCTTCCATGTATGGTTTAATTTGTAAACGAATATGATATTCTATGACTGGGATGGTGGCGACATCCTGTAATCCAGCTACTTGGAGGTCACGAATTGTGGATAGTTGTGGGCAATGGTCGGTGGGTGTAGTGTTCTCTTGTGTGGATTAACGTCCGCACTATTGACTACTACGTTAATCCGCAAAGGCCATCCTCATAATTAGACCAGTTCGTAATTCAGAGGTCGTGGTTCGGATTCCACGTTAAACTCCCTTAGTTGCCATCGGCTGTTGGGCTATTAATTAACAGTCCTGTCTAAGGAACGTGTCAGCCTTAGTCAGTAACAAGACTACAAGATCGCGCCACAATCATCTTACATTCAATCCTCATTCATACTTGGCTTAAAATACCTACCTTGTGGTATGGTCGCCATTTCAAATAATCTAATCTAATCTAATCTATGTTTTCCTACTTCAGACAGTCAATCAATAAATTCGTTAATGCCACTTAACAATAAATTGCATAAGTATTCGTCACAGTGTAGGTACAAACATATGATAAAATATACTTTACGTTTAAGAAGCTCTTAAAACTGTAAAACTACTCCTCTAACACGAACATTTTCACATTACATTTGAATCTACTTACATATTTTACTTCTTTAAGTTTACTGGATAGATGATCAAAAAGGTTAATACTATTATAAAAATATGATTCTTAAAAAAAATAATTTCATGTGGTGGTATGTTGTGTGTTTCTATTCCTTGTCTTCTCCTGTGACAATAAAACTGGAAAAATATTTTTTAATTCTTCTTTTACTGTTATCGACTTTTAATGTTATAGATGGAAAGGTAAAAATCTAAAATTTCTTAAATTGGAGAATACAAAGTTTGTTTACTGCTGATTCTGACCGTAACCCTAATTGCTTTCTTTTTCAATACAAAATAGTGTCTTAGTTTGAACATTTTCAGAACCCCAAACGACTGTATATGAAAGTTAAGTAAATGTAAGTGCATAATATACAGAAAGGAGAATATCAATATTATCTATAAAACCTTCAAAATACAAAAATCACTCTCAGCTGTATGAAAGATAATTAAACCATTTTTGACAGCCTATAGAAAATTCAAGAAAATTTTACAATAGCATATTTTCATTGAATCATTGTAGCTATAATTGTCTAATATGTATACAGATTAATGTTTTAAGTGTTTGTTTTGAGACGCCTGTCAAAATTCACAAAAACTGTTGTACTCCTTTCTACCTTTTATACCCTAATACTGTACATGTACATACGACTGTACATTGTCACACTTAAAAAGAGAAAGAATAATAGTGGGGATAGATAAGATAACATCTTGTACACCGTGATTTGTACATTTGGAAATTGTTCACTTTCCCTTCAATGAATATTTTGAAGTGCCTCAAATTTTCACTCAAAAATAGATCAATATTTCAAGAATTTTCAGCAGGGAAAACTAGAAACCAAAAACAGGTTTAAGAGACCACTTCATTCATTTGGATTTTTTTTCAAGAATCAACCCCTTTACAATAATTGCATAAAAATGTTCACTAGCCTTCCTAATAGTTTAAAGAAAGAATTTAACACAAAATATCTTGACAAATGCTAAAATGGTTTTAGTGAAAACATAGTTTTTATAGTGTTAATTTTTCTAGAAAATAAGTATGATTAATTTAGAGAAAACCCTGTGACGAATGCTAGTGTAACTTGGGTTTATAGCAATAAATATATTTCAATTTGTAAGTAATTACTTTTAAACTACATTTTGTAAAAAGGGTAAATAAATAGGCAGATAAACAGTTATTTAAATAACGGAATAACAAACGAACATTTATTTCCATAAAATGTGTAACAGCGAAAACGTTATTTTATATTGTGACATATAAAATAACAATAACTTGAACAAAGAGTCAAATCGGAAACGACTTTGTTGTGAAGATGACAGCATATCCGGAACAACTAGACGAATACACGACCCATTTCCGTTTTTGTGATCCAATATATGGAAAAAGAAGGTATATCGGGATACCGCAAGGTTTAGTCCTGGGGCCCATTCTGTTCCGTATTAACATAGAAATCGCAACCAATCACATCGTTTCGTGTCTCCTCTTATTTGATTGTTGACGACAATTAACGTCGCGTTGTCGCTTCTCTTTCCCCTCCCTTCTCTTATTTCTCCCTCCCCGGATGTCAGTACCGTAATGTGGCGTTGGAACAGTTTTGCATTTTTATTTAACTTGGTCCGCCATTTCGCGTTTCCCCAGACGAAGGAATTATTTCACTTTTAAATGAGCTTACGACAACGGCAAAATCATCCCGCGACCAAATATCCATGGTAATTTTCTAATCTCCCCTTATGAATATTTATTGAAATGAAACCCCCGGACGCCCAAGTTGGTACTGTTTCCTAAATGTATTTGGTGCAAATATATGTTTTCTTTGTCTTCAATTTTATTTTACCGTATCCAAATTTGCGTTTAAATATTGTTTGAGTGTAATTTTGTTATTTAGATTCAAAAAAGGGCACAGGAAAGAAGAAAACTTTTCACATTCAATAAAAAAATCAGAATTAACTTATTTAAATAAAAAAGAAAACTTTTTTCTTTAGGGAAAGTTGTCTTAATTAATAAACGTAAATTAAGTTTGAAAGTGCTCAAAAATACTGGTAAGAAACAGATATAAGATATTTTCCCATTTCTCTGTTGGGAGTTAACGTTCCTTTAGTATCATTATAATGTGTAGCTTATTAAGCTAGTGGTAGTTAATTTAGTTTAGCTTATCATGTAGCTATGCATTTATACCAAAGAACTTTGGTTGTACTAAAACGTATAACTTCTCGAAGTTCGAGCTTTTGGAGTAATGATTCTCAAAAGAGAGCCTGTAAAGGAACCAGAAACTGAATACGTCAAAAAATCGTTGTTACTACACAAGAATAAAATGAAAGAACAAAGCAAAATTAAATTTATTAATATAATTTTAGTGGACGACTCCCAGTATTAATCGTCTTGTAGCCACAACCGCAATTTCGAATAACGAATTATTGAATTTAAATTATGTTCGAATTAATTATAATCTTAGAATTAGTTTTTTGATAACCAATTAAAATCTAGTAAGACCGAGCTCTTAGGATTTTCAATTTATTTATTTATAATTTTCGAAAAAAATCCAATTTTTCTTTTTGCCACCTTTTTAGGTCCATTGGTTATTGAGAAATTTAAAATGGTGAACACAGTACATTGTGCAATGTAAATATTACGGGGTATACCTAAAATGAATATCTTACGTCTTTACTTAACTATATTTCCAAATTTAATATGAAAATCCATCTAGTTAAGTTACATCCATAAAAAGCCAAAATTAAATGTTTCTTACTGCAGCATTCTACATATGAATTATTGTAATTCTTACGGAAAATAGTTAAAATAGTTATACCATTTTATAGTTTGATAAAATGATGTATGGGTTTTTACTAAGTGAACAGTCTTAATATGAGCACATTAGCTTAAAACAACCAAAACCTCGTTTGTTAATCGTTTTGGGCTTTCGGCATGTGTGGTGAATTAAAGACGCCGAAGTATCCTTGCAGCCTAAAAGTCACGCAAGTCTAGCCAGAGGTGATATACTCCACATTACTCACCAAACTGCGGAGAATTTCAAGCGTAGTAAATCTATTTTAATGATTCAAGCAAATTAGATTAGATTAGATTAGATTATTGAAATGGCAACCTATCCAGGTGGGTATTGTAAGCCAAGTATAAATGAGAAATGAGTGAAAGATGATTGTGGTGCGATCTTGTAGTCTTGTTACTGACTAAGGCTTAGACAAGACTGTTAATTAATAGCCCAATAGCCAATGGTAACTAAGGGACCTACAGTTTAACGTGGAATCCAAACACCTGCCTCTGAATTACGAATTGGTCTAATTATGAGGATGGTCTTTGTGAATTAACGTAGTATTCAATAGTGCAGACGTTAATCCACACAAGAGAACACTACACCTACCAACCAATATCCTGAGTCTCATTTTAGAGGGATATTGACATCTCCACCATGTACTGTATTATGCCATGAAAGCCAACCGGTTTGTAATTTGAGTGTCCCTGTTCCACATTTTATACGATGACAATTTCGTACCTTTTTTGAAGGTTGTAAAATTCCCCAAATGGAATTGTGGCAATTTCTCCCATGATACTACAAACTCAAATATAAAATATATACTTATTTCCATTGTCATATACCCTAGATGGTTCTTAACCTCGTCACCACATCCTATTACCCTTGGCTTCATCTTCCCTCTCACTCATCTACACCCTACTTATATTTTTCTTTTTTTATGTTCATGAGGGCTTTCTTCATGTTTTTCTCATTAATGTCTTACATCAAACGCAGGTTTTTGGTTTTGACTAAAACATCTAAACTAAAGGGCTTATGTTTCTCCTAAGCTCAATACTTTATTTAAAAAAATGGCCAGCTCAATCTCAATTTCAATGGTATAGTTTATATTATTTTTTACGTCTAACAATAATGGTATTCATTTAGAATCTTTCTTACGAACTACTATAATTCTCGGTGTTCCTAATAAATTCACTACTAGAGAATTTCTAGAGTCCTTCTAGAGAAGAAAAGCGATCTGGGCCTCTTCAGATCACCAGATCACCTAAAAAAGTGCCTGGACATGGAGTGAGCCTGGATGTGAGTGACAAGGGCGTAAGCCAAATTGAGGCCTAGCTTGTAATAAGACAAACAGTTCTAGGTTAGAAACCTAAAGAGTATAGGAGTTGTTTAGTGGGTAACCCCGCTTGTTAGGGGAGTTTCACACTACAGGCTGACCACCTGTGTGCACAAAAATCACCACCAATTCTTCTTGTAAAACAATTAAAAGTATCTAAGAAATAGGGGTTTTTAATTAGGCTTTATACCGTATGAGTTTGTAAGTTTTACAAATTTCTTCATAAATTCTTTATAGTTCGTGTTAATACTAACATAATTGGAAGGCAGATTTGAGACATAATGTCCAAAATCAGTACTATGAAAAAAACAAACATCACTAAAATTTGATTTAAGGATAGCAAACATTAAAAATATTATATTAAATATTCCCTTAAGGCAAGTTTACATTAATTCGAGCTCGAATGCGAGCGGCACTTTAATACAAGTTCTTAAAATCTCACCTTAAAATTTAATGACAAAACTGATTTACTGAGTTTTATAATAGTAAATAGCAATTCCTTTATAATTAATAATTATAAGGGTAATCTAATGCATACAACTTACCATACAAAATCCAAATAATGAAGGGTGTTTCAACTAAATTCTTTCGTTATTGTTAAAATGTAAAAGTCTTTGTCCTGAAAATGTTTATTCCTCTTATAATCTTGTAGAGAAAACCAAATGATAAGATTATTGCTTTTAACTTCAAATGTTTGGCATGAAACATTATTTTCAAAAACATTTGAAATTTAGTTTTTTTCAATACAGATCAACGCGATAGTGCCCCAATAATGAAATTCACCCAAATTATTACATTTCGTATTCAACTTAAAAATCAACCATCAAATGTGATCGAGAAGTTAAAACACAGACTCATAAACAGAACTGTAGCTAAAATGTTGTTAAGAAACCAGCCACTGTAAAGTGAAGGGTGTTTAGGTTAATTAGAATGCAAGAAGGTCGAGTATCGCCAGCTCCACCGTACAATTCGGCGCTAATGTCGACCTTATGTCGAGGCGTTTCATTACTCCAGGATTACCGGACCCTAATTTAATGCCGTGGCGCAATTTACATCCCCCTAACATCCCTTAACATCCCGCCCCCTCCAAACCACCACTCGTCTTATTTACATTTAGTGACGAGGAGCTTTTGATTGTTATGAAACTTTATTACAGTTGCCTATAAACATGGAAAACAGAATCTTAATTTAAATTGTACATAACTTATAATTGAGAGTAATATTTTTGATTTCTGAACAACTTGGATTTTATTTTAATCAGGACATCTTCAAAAGTTGGATGTTCACAACATAATTAAACTAAGACTTTTTTAAATTTTCCCTTATCTATTGCTGTATAGTTGAAAACGTGTTGTTTTCGCAAAAAGTTTTAGAATAATTAGAGATGAAAGTGTCAATATCCTTTTTAAATTCACCTGATTTAAAAAAAGTGGTTTTCGACGTCTGTCTGTTGGTCTGTCGGTCGTCTATGTAACGGCCACGAGACCATATCTATTCTCTGTTTTCTATGAAATTTTGTAATACGATGCACAATATCTTTTTTTTAATCTGTGATCTTTTACGGTAGTCCACGATCGTAGACCTACATATAAATAAAATGCGCGACTCCAGCGTTTTTGTTTGCAATTTCATGGTTTATAGTGTTTAGTTAGAGCGTTATTATGCTCGTGAACTGCCAGCATCTTTTTGTTAAAATTACGATTCAAAGGCTTCTAAATCTGAAAAAAATAATTTTTAAAATAATTTGACATTATTTAGACATAATTTTAATCATAAGTCCAAGAATAATGGTTCTAAAATAGTTAAATTAACCATCCATGGTAAATGCAGTAGGCATAGAGAATAGATCTAAAGCTAAAATAGTAAATACAGCTTTCAAAGATCGGTAAATGGGTTTGAAACAAAATCCTCACTCCCGTCATACCGTCCAGCAATCTAATGGCAAGTGGGGAAACTTTTTGTTGTGTCAATAATCGTAAGAGAACAGTAGACGAAAAAGATCGGTGATTGGTAGTGATTTCTATGGAAATACAGTGGTAACAAAATCGGCCCCAGTACAGACCCCTGAGGGACACCGCACTATCATTTATTGACCGCGGAAAATGGTGTTTTCACAATTGCATCTTCCCTGTCCTCGTCATCCCACGGGGGTGGGTTGTCAATAATATTGTCATGATGGAATATTGGATCAGTTGTGGTGGTAGATTTTGTTTAAAAATCAGATTTATTTGAATTTGGAAGCTTTCCCATCTTCAGTACTTTTGTCTAACTTTTCTTATGATTCAAAATTTATTAAAATATAGGCCTAAATTTTAGGTAAGTTGGTTCACCCAAAGTTCACAAAACTAATATATTGCCGAGGTTTTTTACGTCTTGAAAATAGAGAGATACAAAATGTATAACACTATTATGAATGATCTACGTAAAAAATGATAGTTTGTTGTATGTAAGGTTACCTAAAATATCACATATTTGAGAAGTAATACTAGGCACACGAGAAAATCTAAAAAAATAGTCGAATACACATAGTAAAACCTTTTAAAACATAAAAATTTCATTTATAAAGAGCTAAAATACCGATGTTTGATTCAATCTGTCACCCGACTGTACCGCACTCAGGCGGTGACTGTACGAAGTAATTATCGGTGTCGATAAACCGGCGTAAAATGAAAACGTTATTTCTGTGGTGGGAAGTAATTTCTCCGTGATAAGTGGCCGGGGGTTGAAACTGGGGGTGGGGGAACTTATATCTTCATTAGGCCGCTCAAAATGGTAGCCCGGTATCAAAAACCAATATAGGGAGATTTATGGGTTTACCAGAAGGGGGGTGATCACGTGACGGCCTCACCTGTGATGGCGCGTCAGCTGATCGGTGTTTATGGCTCGTGATACGGTTATTCGTTATGCGAGTGTTTATTGTTTTAATCGATTGTAGTATCGATCTATGTAGGTTTTTCGTAAACGAACTACCTAACTAATCACATTCAAGATAATTTTTTTTACTTAATCCCTAGAAAGAATAAATATTATTGAAGTTACTGGAAAGAGAAAAAAATCTGTTTTGTTTCTGTTTAAAAAAACAGTTTTAGTGATTGTAATTCATTTAACACATAACATGATAGAATTGTCAAACTAAAAGTGTCGGTATGAAAATTCATTCAGTATTTGTGAAAGTTATATTTTGCGTCAATAGTGAAAACAGATTTTTATCGCAATTTTCAAGAAAATCCAGCATTTCATAAAAAAACTAGTATCAATAATTAAAAATGATTTTCCTATAGGCTAGATATTTAGTAAGAATTTTTAGAGGTTCTCTCTCAAAAGTAACTGATATATTACCACACTAGTGATATATGAGGACAAAATAACACCACGTATGGTTTCACCGATCCACAAAATCACCCATGTAACCTAAAAAGCACGAGACATTCCTAGAAACCGCGTCTTCACACGAGAACGAACCAGATGAAGCGATATGATTGGCCGATAATTGGCCGGAAGTGGATCACGTGACAATTGACCAATCAGCTCGTCGATTGACTGACCGTGACGTCACAGTAGCGGTCTATCATATGTTCTCACACATGACGCATTTGTTTCGCGGTTCCGCTTTGGGCAGTAATAGATGTATCGGTAGTGGTTGTAGTGTGTATAGTAGAAAGTAGAACCAGTGTGTCGACTATAAGTTATAATCGATATACTATGTCCTTGACCTAGAAAATAGTACAATGCAATTTTGCTGAGCACTTGGAGAATTGAATGTGTCTTTTATCTTTGCAAAATTCAAAATCCCCCCAAACTCCCTAATTTTCGTCAATTAAAAAGGTGCCGAAAAAGTATTGTAATATATTTAAACTTTAAATATACGTGGAAAATTACTTTTTATAACGATGTCTCACTCACCATAAGCACGATGAAAATGCTTTCATTATCTTGATCCAAAGTTAGACGATTGATTTTTTATTTTCGGTGATATTTTTTTTACAAATCAGTTTCTATTGCAGTTTTATTTTGAGAATTACCTTCAACTGAAATATTTTAAAGATATTCTATGTAGATCTTGTAAAATATTCATGAAGCTTGCTTCGTTCATAAAATTTCTTTTGAAACATTCAACAATTAAAGCTGCCATAGTAATAAATTTAAAAATCTTATGCGTTTTAAGGAAAGCAGACCTCTAAAAAGATTTTTTTACATTTTTATATTTATGTAAAGTATGGAATATTATTGAGTAATAGCATGAAACATTTAGTATTTCATAACCTTAAATACACTTCCAAGACTCACGCCACAGTAATGTACCCAAACAACGTTTTGACGACACGCACTCTTGCGAGAATGGCGCCAAACTCAATTTTTCTCGGATTAGCCCTCCTTTATCTCAGAATTTGCATCGGTGTCGCAGGCGACGTTTCGCGGCAGCTTTCTACCTCCTTCATCAGGCAGAACAATCGCCCTGTTACGCACTTCTTTCGACATCCACCTTGTTATAACGAAACTTCAACACTCTAAAAGTGATTCAATTCTTGAATTGAACCGTTCCCTTCGTTGGTGAAATGGCTGGATGAATATACTTCCAAGCTGAACTGGGAGATTGGGCGTTTTTGTATTTGTTTCCTTTGATGAAAGTATAATTTTTATATTTCGGAGTGGTTGAATACTTCGTTTTAGCTCTGCAAGAAAACAATGTTAATTTAGTGAAATCATTACTGGTTACACAATCGTCTTTAAAATTTGGTTAAGTTGTAAAATTTAAGGTAAAGTTATCTACGGAATACTACTCTATTATTTTTTATAGGAAAACATAAGTATCAGCGACAAGTCATTTTATATTTTTGTAATGGAAAATGGAAAATGTCATTCCCTAGATATTCACATCATCTTTAATTTTTCACCCCAACCATCGTTTTATAAAAACAGGGTGAACAGTAATGTTGTCACAAAATGAAAATTGTTCTTATAGAAGTAAAATCCAAGATGGTGGTTGTACTACAGACTATTACGTTCTTCAGTTCCTTCTACAAACAAAGGATACAAAACAATTTCATATAATTTTTAGCCTAAAAACTGATAATATGTGAATAAAAAGGCGTCAATAAAACGTTAAGTTTTCATTAAACGAAAAATTTAGAAAAATTGTGTTGAAAAATCAGATCAAATAGAACCGAAGATCAAAAATATTAGATTTGTTATCGAAGCTATTTCTCTTCGTCTCAACAAAACGAGCAGACAAAGTCACCAATGTGTCGGGCGTGGGTCAAGATGAAATTGTTGACAACACAATTTCCCGTGTCCAATAAATGATATCGCGTCGTTCCACAGGGGTCAGTCCTTGGACCGATTTTGTTCCTTTTACATTTCCATAGAAATCAAATCCGGAACTTTTCTAACCTTCTGATTTTATACATCGAAGACGAAACCTTTCAATGGCTTTGCATAAAAAGTTGTCCGGTTATTTTTTCTCTTCCCACCTCTATCCTTAAAACTTATATTGTATCCAGAGAACTGTTGGGGTAATACTGAGCCAAACGTCCAAAATTATATTTTAGTTATTGCGATTCAAATCACCTAAATAGGTTATCTGAACCGAAAAATTAACAAATTTTCAACTTGAACGTAACAAAAAAATAACAAAAGCGTAACGCCACAGTAAAAACTTGTGTCAGCAGAAGGCTCACAAATCTTTATCACATTTATTCAAAACACTTCCCGCCCAATATTGCGCCGCGAAACAAATAAAACCGCGCGAATAAATCAGAGTTTCCAGAAATCCGCCGTAAATCCTGCAGTTATCCTGACTGTGTTGTTTTCACACGATTGTGGCGAGGACAAGACCCGCGCCGGGAGCGATAAATAAAAGGAAACGATTCAGAAGCGAAGAGTAAATTAGAACAAACTGCCGGGACTTGTGTTGCCTCCAACATGGTCGATGATATAGAGCGTCCGTCGGGGATCCTTGTGATGGGGTGTCTGCTGCCAGATGCCAGATGCCAGTTGCTCTACTTCTTCTTCTTCTGTTACTTTCTTCTATTTGTAAAATATTGGAAGTATGAAATTTGTTTAGGTAAGTTATGACCAAACTACAACAACTTCTTCTTCTGCTACTTTCTTCTATTTGTAAAATATTGGACGTAAGTTATGAGATTTGGTTTAGGTATGTTATAGACCAAATTACAGTTTAAAATCAATACCAGGGTTTAGCATAAAGGTTTACTTAGATATTTAAAACTACTAGGGCAAGTTATTGACGAATTCTGTTTTATACAGGGTGCCCACGAAAAACGTTTCAGGACTTCAGTAAGTGATTGGGTACATTTAAAGGAAGAAAAACGTTCCAATGAAGGTATGGCCTAAAACGCTTATTTCCTCAGGTATTCTTCATTTCGTTTTTTTCACAAAATATTTTTTATTTTAAACATTTTTTAACGGATTATTTAGAAATTTGGTATGTGTTTTACACTAGAAGACTGCTATTATTAAAAAAATAACTAGCATGATCCGAACTCAAAATCTAAAATGGCGGCCATTTAAAATTTTAAAACTAAAATACAATGTTAACGGTAAATCTTAGATTTTGATCTTGGATCATACTAATTAATTGTTTTATAACACTACTCTACTAGCGTAAAACACATACCATATTTGAAAATAATCCGTTAAAAAATGTTCAATATAAAAAATATTTTGTGCAAAAAACAAAATGACGGATATCTGAGAAAATAAACGTTTTAGGCCATACCTCCATTAAATTTTTTTCCTTCTTTTAATGTACCCAATCACTCACCGAAGTACTAAAACGTTTTTCATGGACACCCTGTATAGAAATAAAGTTTTTATAGAACAACACCCAAATCATTAAGGATTCTATAAATGCACTGATATTACCTGATAAGCTAATCTATATCGACACTGGTTCTAGGAATATTGGAATAATTACAACTTTGTATTGAGAACATGTCATATCGAAATTTAACTTAGTAATACACTCTGTGTAACTTAAATACATTAGTACATACCCTCTCCTGTGCCAGTTATCTCGAAGTCTGGGTTTATCTCCTTCTGGGCCTCTACTCCTCCACATAATGCCACTGCAATTTTCTTGCTTCCACAACTCGTCTCACCTAGTCAATCCTCCTTCTCTTTTCACTTATTCTTTTACAGTTTATTAGAAGCTTACTCATATTTTTGGGAGTCCATCCTAATCTTGATTTCTCTTCTGAACTCTTTATTTCAAATGCAATCCAATTTTGTTTTACCTAAAATTCATCTTGTAACTTTCATTTCCCCCGCCTGAACCATACTACATTACCTCTCAGTTATATTCCAAACATCAAGGGTATCTTATTTGGTACATATTTATCCCAGACTAGATGGCTAAAAGTTTGAAAAAATCCCACACCTTTGTTACTTTGAAATGTTGTAGACAATCGTGTTTTGCCATTTTGTAAACAATGAAGAATTAATTAACAATACCTTAAATGTATCAGTAGAGCCTACACCTTTCAGCCTTTTAACCCGTGCGAAAAACGGGTACTTTGGCTAGTACCCTATAAAAATAGTGCCTCATTCCGGAATCGAATAATCTGACGTCACCGTTTTCTCTCAATAATTGTCTTTGAAACAAAGGTATAAGAGAATTAAAACGAGTTTTAAAGACTGATAGAAAGTTAGCACCGTCTCCGCTTGAGCGCGCTCGTGATGGATGTTCACAACGTGCTTGGACTCCGCTAGGGGCGCTGCTGTAGCTGATGAATTAAACATGGCCGCGACAACTGCAACTTTTATGTCACGCTGCAACTATTATGTCACCCGCTGTCGTTACATTGTTTCCAGTCTGAATCATGTATGTCGCAGTAACATAGAGATCGACGTTTGTTACTGGTTATTGAAGATATGGAGCAAATGTTTTAGCGATTTTCACAAAGTTCACCCGTTGAATATAGGTATACTTCTTAAACCGTGATTACACTAAATTGTTGTGTTGTGTACACTATGAGAAGCTTCAAATAGCTTCATAAGGAATTCTGAAGTTGACTCCTACATCTTAGACCTTGTAACCTCCCAACATTTTTAATTACTACAAAAGTTAGAATATGTACCTATTACAATGAATCCCATCATTGAAAATCACTTTAATTGTAAGATGTAGAAAAAAACCCAGGTTCATAATTTTCAAAATGCCACCATTTTGTACTGAGTTGAGGTAGAGAACCCCCAATATTCGCCAATCATCTTAAAATTTTAAGACCTTTAAAAAGGTATACATCTCGATGGGGCTTTACATTTGAAAATTTTGAGTTACCCCCAAAATCCCCCATTTTTTGGGAGCACTCAACATTTTTGATATCTTCAAAAGATACTTTGGGTTAAGTTTGTATGGTTGCACAAAGCTTATTTATTTCTTCTAACAAAAAAATAATAAGGGGAGTGACTTTGTATCCACCCTGTATAATCAGTTTTTCCTTTCCCGCACGAAGTCAGTAAAGATCAAAGAAAGGTTCAAATTGTTACATGTACCGTGCTGAGAAAACGTGTTACTTCTTATAAACTGTAAAGTTACAGAAGGTGGTTGAAGTGGGTTGGAGGATGGAATTAATCACGTCATTCGAACAAAGTTCTTAAAATGTCCGTCTGTTCTTAACTTTCTGATAGTCTATATCTAGGTAATCTCTTTGAAGATCACTAAAAAAAGTCAATAGCACTGTACTTAGTTCGTGCTTGTAAAGATGGGCGTACCCAACATCCCTTTAGACCTTTTCTTTGAAGAACTTATTACAATAAAAGCAACGTCATCTGGAGTCGACATGATGACTGCAGACGGAAAACACAAACTGATGCTTTTGTAACTTGTTACACATTTCTTTTTGTCTATCAAACTTTGGTTATACCAAATTTTCAGATAACTTGTTACATGTAAAAGGTTACATAGTGTAAATGAACCTTTATAATGTACAATTTTGATTCTATTTTTGTAGTAAATACAGTATGTGTTTTTAACGGATGCAATTTATTGGCTATAGTTTTAAGTTTAATTTTATTCAAATATGAAACCCAATTCCAAAAAGTAGAAAAGTAAAAAAGGTTAAATTTACAAAAGTCTTTTGTTACATAACACCAAGACACCTCATAACAAGAAGAAAGCATCCGTTGGGTAGGCAAAAATTAAATATAGATCGATCAAATCATGAAAGACGTTAGGACCATGGGTTCAAACATAAATCTGGCTGAAGACAGAGCAAAATGGAAGAGGCTGGTCTACGAGGATAAAAATTAAACTGAGATATACGGAGTCAAGGAAGTAAGTAAGCTATGTAACATAAGGTTAGATTGGACAGTAAAATCAAGTAATGCTTTCCTTACTAGTTCGAAGCTACGGATTACAGAGATCTTCGAGCTACCAGAAGTCAAGTATGCGAAAATTTATGTCACAAGTTAATCGCCAAAGAAGAGTACGAGTAGGAAATAGGTTTGTTTTAGGGTAAAAAAGGTTGAGGGTACGTACTTAATGAAGTTTGGGCTATAAATAACTAGGTCCTATGATAAAACTCAAACTTTTACACAACATTTTTTTATTGTTGGTGAGAAATATACTAAATCTCTAAGACCTATTTAAAAAGTATAGATAAAAAACTATTTTGAAAAAATTACATTTGGGAGGGTGATATTAAGTCCTCTACCTTCATAAGCAAGTCTCATGCCACCACGCAATGCAAACTCTACCCTGGATCCCACCCTCAACAAAATATTTTACGCATCCACCGAAGATAGCAGTTTCAAATTTTTCGCAAGGTGCAATCGTTGATCCCTAACTCTTTTGCTACTTCTCTCTTGCTTTTGCTCTTACCAGCTTCTACTTTTCTGTCCGTTTCTTCCAAGGTCTCAGCTGTTAAAAGTACTCCGTCAGGATTTCTTTTGTGTAGAGCCATTTTAAATTTATCTAAAAATAAATTATTGTACTTGTACAGCCTCTGGGCGAAGCAATCGCTTCTGCTTACCTCACTGGCTCCGTACCAGAGGTAATGATTATCGCTGGTGCTATCACCATAAACTATCTTGCAAGGGAGAGACAGGCGATCCACCACCACGGTAGAGAGGCAGTCTGAGAGGCTATCGCCAGGAAGGACATGCTCATAGCTTTAACTATTGGCAGTGAAAATAGAAGGTCGAGTCGAGGGGATGTTAAACCAACAGACTGACCCCAGACATCCACCCATGGGTGGAAAGGCAACATGCTGAGGTTGATTTCTTCGTGACACAATTCCAGTTAGGACACGTGGACTTTCCCTCCTATCTGCACAAGATAGGCAAAGTCGGCATATACACATGTCTGTACTGTCCCGTCATTGCAGACACGGCATAGCACTCTTTTTCGAGTGTGACATATTGATTGTCCCTCTGCGGAGATCGGTGAAGCAATCCATCCTGACAACATCGTCGAAGCTATGCTCCAGGGAGAGGATAACTGGAACTGTGTTTGCACTATGACCAATCCATACGTCAAGCGAAAAAAGTCAATCTCGAACGGATTTAGCACTGCAATCATCCCGATTGGGAAAACCATAGTGGCGTACAAATCATAAGCTCTTTTCCGAAGCAATGTGCAAAACAATTTCAGGCTAGTCCTAGGAGGTGAGTGGGAGGGTTTACTTGGTGTGAGTCCCACACTATAGCATTACCTTCTCCTCCACATAAAAAACCTTCTAACCAATTAATAAAAGGTTCAATAGATTGGATAGACTAAATTAAAATATTCATTAATAGTAATTCTAAACCCTGGACTTGATTTTAGATTGTACTGTAGTTTGGTCATAACTTACCTAAACCAAATTTCATACTTCCAATATTTTACAAATAGAAGAAAGTAACAGAAGAAGAAGAAGTAGAGCAACTGGCATCTGGCAGCAGACACCCCATCACAAGGCTCCCCGACGGACGCTCTATATCATCGACCATGTTGGAGGCAACACAAGTCCCGGCAGTTTGTTCTAATTTACTCTTCGCTTCTGAATCGTTTCCTTTTATTTATCGCTCCCGGCGCGGGTCTTGTCCTCGCCACAATCGTGTGAAAACAACACAGTCAGGATAACTGCAGGATTTACGGCGGATTTCTGGAAACTCTGATTTATTCGCGCGGTTTTATTTGTTTCGCGGCGCAATATTGGGCGGGAAGTGTTTTGAATAAATGTGATAAAGATTTGTGAGCCCTCTGCTGACAGCAGTTGTTGCTGTTTGAATTGTAACGTTACACTTTTGTTACAGTTATTGTTCTGAAGTTGGATTTGTTTTATTTACATGCTACAAGGTGAACCTTTATGAAGTAATAATAATATATTGATGTATTAGATTTCAGCTTTTTTACTACCTCCTTTTTACTATATATTATTTTCATTTACTTTAACACGCATGTGTAAATGCATATAAACTAGGTATTTTTTCTAGTGCATGCATCAACTGGTGCCTTTTGTTTTGTTTTTTTGGAGTGGCCTATAAATAATTTTATATAGCCTATTTATTATTAGTCTATATTTATTCTCTAAAGTGTCTAGCATTCAACTCGAACCTTGTACTTAAGCTTGCTTTGAAGGAATGTATATTCACAGAATTATACTTTACATTATATTTTGTATTTTTGTGCTTTTTATTGAATTAATCAATTTGAATGAATAGTCTGGGACGGTGGCGACGTCCTGTAATCCAGCTACTTGGAGGTCACGAATTGTGGATAGTTGTAAGCGATGGTCGGTGGGTGTAGTGTTCTCTTGTGTGGATTAACGTCCGCACTATTGAATACTGCTTTAATCCGCAAAGACCATCCTCATAATTAGACCAATTCGTAATTCAGAGGCCGTAGTTCGGATTCCACGTTAAACTGTAGGTCCCTTGATTGCCATCGGCTGTTGGACTATTAATTAACAGTACTGTCTAAGGATTTTTGTAGTAATTCAAGGCATATTCCCGGACTTATTCCTGTAGTCTACAAGGAAATTTTAACCTTCGAGTTTCAGATTTACTGTTCAACACACAACTTATAAGGAGAGGAATAGCTTTGGAAATTTTAACTCTGTAGGAGGGCAGGGTTAAGTTGGGGAATATCTTTTTCAGCAGCCACTGACATGCTTATGATTGAGTTAGTACAAGGTTGGCTGACGGGCAAAGACAAAGACGGGGTGTAGACAAAGCTGTGTTTATACTGTGCACATGTGGCTAGCATATATTACCTCGATTTATGTGTCTAACTCAGGTATATACCTCTAAAGTACCAACCCACACTACTTTTATAGTCGTCAAAGAGCCCTTTTAACTACTCTTGACGAAAAATTTTGAAAACAGAAAAAAAATTTGGAAAATTTTTAAAGAAAGTGTTCAAGAACTTGTGACAACAATGACCACTAGGCTGTCTCAAAATGATCAGAGGGTTCCTCGTGGTATGAAGCAAGAACTTGTAGCGTTGAGATATTTTTAAAAAAGGAACATTGGCTATATATCATACATCTCTCGTACACCTTACATCTCTAGTAAGGTTGGCTATTTGCCTAGTAAATGTTTACATAATATTTTCTACAGTCAACTATGACACAGGGACAAAAAACAAGTTTTTTATCAAAATAGGTTTCCAGGATGCTAAATGGTAGATGGAACCCACATACCCCCATGATAAGCACAGTCCCTCTACAAAAAACAACATATTTTTTACTTTACTTCCATGTGGGAAATAAGTTAGATCATGGATATGTTATGAGGAAATGTTTTCAGTTCATCTAACAGCTAGTATTGCCCTCCATAAAACTTTGACATTCAATATCGTTCCTGTTAGAAAATGTAACATTCACTGATGAGTTGTTTACAAAGAAAAACACATTGGCGTTTGTGTGTGTGATAAATAAAATTGGTCCAAAAATGGAGCCCTGTGGCACTCCACTTTTCACTATTCCTCTACTAGAGCGAGTAAAACCACCTACAGAAAATATCTCAACTATCTGGTGTCGACCCATTAGAAACAAAACCAACTGGATTTTTTTATAAACTTTACTGAAACTTAAATGTAAAGCTTTCTTATGAGTAAATTATCCATGTAACAATTAATTAATTATTTGGTAGCGTGTTAGTATGATACAACTTTCAAACATATAGTAAATGCATGGTAAATTAAGAGTAAAATAGTAATATTGAGGTACAACAATATAAGTTTAAACTTAGATCAGTATTATAAATGCAATACTGTAAATGTAATTTAACTCACTAAATTACCATATTAGAGAAAATGCAGAAAATAAAATAAACCAATATAAACCCACTTAACGTTCTAAACAACTCCTCCCAATAAAATAAACCAGCCACGTGCGTGAGAACCATTACAAAGTTACGTTAAACTCGGCTGAAGTGATGGCGGACATTTAAAAGTGGGAGCAAATTAAATCAGATACCAATTAATTTAAAAACAGTCACAGAACAAATTAGCTGGTGTTTTAGAACCCGAGGGAGTCGTACACTTGGCGGGGGAAGGGGCGTGGCTTGAGTGGGCGTGTCGCGGGAGGGGAGGGAACGTTCGGGCCAATCAGCTGGCGTGAAAAGCACCATTATTGACCACCGGTGGGCGGGGTGGGGAAACAGATGTTGATCGTTTGAGCCTAGCGCTCCTTACACCAGTTGTGCGTTCGAAACCGGCGGGATCACAACGAATCCACGCGTGTTTTGTGTTGATTTAATAATTTACTTGTGTTTGTGCTGTGATATTTTGTGTCTAGTTGCCTACGGACCGTATGGGACCAAAGGTATTCTGAAAAGACTGTAAGACGTTTCAACCAATTACTGGCGCATTCAATTATTTATCAATTACCGGTGTATAACAATACTTCAGTAATTTAATAAGCCGCAATATTTAGTACTACCAGAAAAAATATATTTTTATTATAAACTATTAGGCCATTGGCTATGATGTCTTGACGTTGAAATTTTCAAACAATAAACTGTATTATGAAACCCAGCCAGTGATTATAATTTAAACAGCATTTTATAATACTCCAATTAATTTAGTGTATTATAATAATATATTAAATAAAACCACACCAAAGGACTATGGACTGTTCAGAATTGTGACATTGGACTATTTAATTTTATATGGTGGAATAATATAAAACGTAAAAATAATCATCCGGCTCACGGAGGACCAAATTTTTTTATCCGGCCCGAAGGACCAAAAACTGGAGATGTCTCTCCGCCTGTGAACCATGGTGCTTGACGGCGGGGTCCTGCCGCCTCCTCTACGACTCTACGCCGCCGCAGCAGCCGCCGCAAATGGCTCCTGTTTCAACCCCCAGGCGAATTTTCCGCCGCACTCGTTGTTCCCGCATTTTGCGAGGTTCCCGCTTCAGAATTTCCCCGGGATTCCGCCCGGGTTCCTCCATCCCCAGCACCAAGTGCAAGGCCTCCGGTTCGCCGCCAACCTTCTCGGCAGAGGTCACCCTCATCCTCAGGACATCCGGAGGCGACAGCAGCTCGCGATACGGAGTCCCAACTCACCGGATAGCTGTCAGGGAGATCTCGGGAAAAAAGGTAGGCATTTATTGTTTCTTATTTAGAGTTGAGAACTTTTCGACTGCTACATTACGATACTGTTAATAGCTCATAGCTGCAATCTGAATTGCATGCGATGTTTTTTCAAATATAATTTTTGTGAAGACCGTATTGACTTTCAGGCTTTTCTAGTAAGTTAATTTACGTTTAATTACTTTATTCGTTTACTGAAGAGAAATAATTTAACAGCTTTGTATATGTTTAAAAGAACAAGACAGATGAACTGTCCATTTATAAACTAATCTTAGAAATAGAACTTAAGGAATATATCAACCAATTACTAATGCTTTGTATATACGTTTAGTTTTTAATTCTGTATTACATTATTCCTATTGGTTGGTGTACTTAATTTGTTACTAAGTTTCTAAAACTGATTCTTATCATGAAAAATAATTAACTCAAAGACTGGAAAATAGACTGAATCCGATGTAGTTTTTATTTCTGAACTGTCTACGTATAAAATACATATATTTTAGAAAAACTTGTGCTAATTATAGGCCTAAAGAAAAAAAAGTCGCGGGTAGATTTTTACCCTAGCTTTAAGGTTTCCTCCGGAGTAAAACATAAAGTAGTATAAATTATTGTCATTTATCATACTACGTCGTCTGCAAATGCTTTACTTATTTTTATGTATTTATGATCTTAATTTGATTTTATTGTGTTTAGTTTATGATATTTACTGTTACATATTGATAAATATATGTATCCTTTGTGTAATCCGTTTGGAATAATGCGTTGAAAATATATTTATTTGCAACGCAATAAAATATAATAAAATAAAATAAATAATAAAACAAAATATTTGTAAAAGATTTATTCAAGAGAATCTTCCTTAATCATGGAACGTATAGTGCTATTAACCTTGTTATTAATCTTTTAACCTATGTTAAAGCTACATCTTAAACTCATAGGCTTATTCATTTCCTTAAAATCCCTTCGGGCTACGCCCCATAAACGTCATAGGTTTCAATATTTACATTTTCAAAGGATTGCAACATAAAATTACTTAAATGTCAACACCTGTGGACAGTAAAATTTGACAGTTTGACCTTCTTAATGAAAACTTCAATAATTAAAACTTTTCGGTTAAAATAAACCAGTTTCTCAAAATAAGCTTAGGCAATGTATTAGATAACCAAAATTCAGTAAATAACATTTTAAGCCAAGAAAAATAAGAATTCACATTTGGAATGACTTCCGCAAAAATTAGAACGAAATTATTAGCAAACATAGTTAAATCTTTAAATAATATTTAGATAACATTTTTAGTTCCCTCATTTGTTTCTTTTTTTTGTAAAGGGTATAAATGTAACATAGCGGTTAAACTTACATATGCTCCGTTTTAAGACCGGGGGAATTATTTATCTATGCTATATAAAACAAAAATATGTTTAACAGGGTTTATTAGTTGACAATTTTTGTTTTATTTATCACACGACTATTCTCTTTTATAAACCAGATGCATTTAGTCACAGAGTGATTACCAACAGAAATCCAGGAATAGTAAAATAAAACATCATTTTTTGACAATGGTTTTTTATTATATTAATTTTTTCCATACACAGGTAGGCCTAGTATTTAGAGACTAAATGTATAATTTTCCTCACAATCATACAAAGGGAATTTATTTTGTTGCAGTAGTAAAATAAAAATAATAAAAGTCAATAGCATTTTAGTCTATATACATATAGAGTGATTCACGAAGATACGCGGTAACTTTAAGAGCTCATTCTACATGTAAAAACAATGGAAAAACTATGTAAACATAGGTCCGGAATTGCTTTATTTTCGACCTATGACTAGTTCAAAATTCGCTCAGATTTTGGTACCTTGGGTTAAATAAGGGCTTCCTGGAATTCCAGGTAGGTAGTTTGAGGGACAAACTCGATTGTTCCTTATAATATTTAACGAATAATTAAAAGAATTTCATTCAGTAAAAACTACACACGTTTTACATTAGGCCTACAATGACTACAAAACTACAAAGGGTGTAGTTTTGTTCTGAATAAAAATTCTTTTAATCGATCGTTTATTCATTTTCTGTACATTTTTATTGTACTATTTTGTTCAGAATTACGTTCTCTACAAGTTTTATTTTAAATTTTTATCTGTTTATTGGTAAAATAATAAAGTTATTGTGGCCAAATGTAAGTGTTCCAATTTCATGCATTTACACTAGATTTCTTAAAAACCACATAACTTAAAGTTCCTTGGACTGTTTTATTCAGTTTTTTACGTCAAAACACCATTATGATAAATGCAATTTTCCACCCAATTTAGCTACATGGAATTCCAGGAAGCCCTTATTTAGCCCAATGTACCAAAATCTGAGCGAATTTTGCACTTTCGATAAGTCGCTAACGAAGCATTTTCAAACCTACGTTTATTTAAGGGGGTTTCCATTGTTTATACACGTTGAGTGAGTTCTCGAAGTTACTGCATATCTTCGTGAATCACCCTGTGTTATTCCAAGTTCTTGTTTTGTAAATTTCCACTCAAAACTGATAAAGTGGTCCCTGTTTAATCACGCACTATTATAATGTTTAAATCATGTACTAAACTGATTTATAATAAATATTTACCATCATACGCAAGTATAAGATGTAAGTTCAATAGGTTCACGTTTAAGATAAGCTTGTCAACAAAACATACTACTAGACTAATATAATTAAATATTACAAATTAAAATTTTGAAAAATACATTTTTCTGCTTGATTCACATTCTTTTGTAGGCCTAACTTTTATTGTTGTATTCATTTCAAGCACTAATAGCTTTCACGTAGCCTTAAAAGTTAAAGATTATGTGATCCTTCTATCAATTGTAATTACACATTGTGAGAAAAAATTAAATATTACTAAAATGGTTAGGTTAAGTATGGATCATGAAACAGTAGGTCTATTGCATAATTTTAGACTAGGCTAGCTAATGTTTATGAGATTTCAAATTCTGTAATATGACTTCAAAAGTTAAGTTTCTTGCAAGCCTTTTAAGTGTAAACGTGTTAACTTACTAAAAGGCCCTCATTTTTAAGCAATGAGTGATAAGTTTCTCCAACTCAAAGATAAATTGTATTCAACCGCACTCACCTATAGCACTCAAAACCTTTTCAGTTACTCAACGCATTTTTTTCAATGAGACCGGTTATCTAGTGGTAAACTATAGAAGCGGAACTTAGTTGTTGAAGATTAGGGTAACTCCTAATAATTCTTGTTATATTAACCGGCACCGTATACAAACGTAAAAAAACATTATCCGTCTCGAGGAGGACCAAAAATTTGTTTTTCGGCCCGAGGGACCAAAATTTGGAGATTATTTCTTCACCTGTGAACCATGGTGCTTGAAGTAAAACTTAATGCAACTTATGTAAAGTCTCTTAATGGATTTTTGACGCTTTTATCGAACTTTGGAGGCTGTAAAATTGTTCGATGACTCTGAAAAACCAAGATGAAGTTATTTGTGTAACATCAAGTGGATTCATATTAATCACCTACAACAATATATTTCTCAAAGAGTAAAGTGTAAAAAGGTTTAAAATAGAACATTTCATTGATGCTTCACTTCATTTTCTTCCCAGAAGTTTGCAATTATTAAACACAGGAAGTTGCGGTGACCCGATCCCAACACCGCGAACTGATAACTAAACAGACACTTATCATTCAAGCCACTGGCTTTGCTCTGTGATAGGTCACCGGAAACGGAAAGCCACGATTACTATTATCAGTGATTATTATAAATGTTACAGACTACTATGAAATCACTGTACTTTGAATGGCAAAAAATGTGACACGACTTATTAAGTTCATTAAAACTAGAAGGGTGCTTCGTAGTATCATAATATTATATATTCAGTATCATTTTCAGTATTATAAAAGTTTTCAAGAGTCGGCCTACTGACGGAATATTTGGTTTTAGTCCCAAAATAATAAAATGTTAATTTTGAGAAAGCATTTTAAAATGCCGACCACTCTGTAGAGTTAAAGTAGTTGATCTATGGGATTTAATTTTCCATTTTTATTTTCTATCACTAATAAGATTATTTGTTACTTACAGTATATAAATAAAAATATACCGTAAGTTAAATGCAGTATGGTACTGTAGTAGCCACATCCACTGGCCAGCTCATGACCTGACAGGAGTCACCGGTTTCGATTCAACAACCTTTCACATACTATGCCAAAGTGTTGGCCCTGAGTTAACATGTTGGAAAATTTTGGAGTATTTACATTTTTCAGAAAAATAAAATATAAAATTAATTATGTAATTGCCTAGATTACCTAAACCCTTTCACGCCCCATGACGTCATTAGTCGTGATGGTCAATAAACTTTTTTAATATCCTCTATTTGGAATTAAAAACTATTTTAGAAGGATTTTAAGCTATTCCAGGGCTAAAGGGGCCATTAAATTATTAAATATATTATAATCAGCCGGCATTAGTTAGTTTTAGTTTTTTTACAGGTAGACTATTGTTTTGACAATTTAGTGTTAAGGTTATGGTATGTTATGTCATAATGATTATTTAGATTCTAATGAAATATTCATAATTTTTGATGAAGAATATGACAGTGAAGAACAATGTAATAAAAACTACTCAAGTGATGATTATTTAGGGTTAGTTGAAATGTGTTAGGCCTAATACAAGTTCATTTAGTTGCAAAGATTCTATTGTATAAGGAAAATCACAAAAATCACAATTTGTAGCGTTTCAACTTAATTTTATATAAAAAGCTAAAAATATATTCTGATAAATTAAAATTCTCTGCGTAGGGAATTGAATATTATTAATGAAAATATACAAACAAAAGAGTTTAAGGGATTTATTAATAAAAACATTAGCTTGCTTTTAAAAGTTGTAATATACGCATACATATACATGTAATGTTTGTATACATATAAAAAATATATGGAGATAAAACCCCATTAAAAGCTATGTAAAGTGTGTGAAATTGAATTCTGTTTGAAAAATATAAATAACATTAATTATTTAGGCTTTTCCTTTGTAGATAAAATGTTGCATTTTGGTGAAATTTAATTGGATCCGTACAAGGCTTCTGGCAAAATTGAACTAAGTTGCTAATGGGTTAATTTGATAACTCAACCTTCTGTTTACGACTATAGTGTAACGAGTAATCCTGTCAGAAATTTGACATTGTCCTTATTTTGAATAGTTGTAAGCGTTGGTCGGTGGATGTGTTCTCTTGTGCGGAATACTATGTTAATCCACAAAGACCATCCTCATAATTAGACCAATTCGTAATTCAGAGGCGTAGTTCGGATTCCACGTTAAACTGTAGGTCCTTTAGTTGCCATCTGCTGTTGGGCTATTAATTAACAGTCCTGTCTAAGGAACATGTCAGCCTTAGTCAGTAACAAGACTACAAGATCGCGCCACAATCATCTTACACTCATTCCTCATTCATACTTGGCTTAAAATACCTACCTGGTTCGGTATTTTTAGGTATTTTTTACGTTCACGTTATACATGAACGTGTAAAATTTTTAAAAACTAATTCAATAAACTTTCTGTACCCCAGGTGTTTAGAACCTCATGACCAAAACAACCTACTTTACAAAAGAAAATCTCTTCCTTAAAAAGTACAAAAGTACAAATTACACGAAAACATAAAAAATGCTCGACGTCCTAAGTCGTTCCTCACACCTCGAGCCACACCAAATCACTACCCATAAACAACACCTTTACTTTCCAAACCGAAAATTAAGCGGTGATATAAATCAAGTCCAAATTAGCCGAGGGTGTTGGGAGATCCGAGCCCCGGACAACTCAATAAGCCCTGTTAGAACCGCTCCCGCACCAGAATTCAATTCTGAGATGGAAATAGCTGTTTTGATTCATTGCCGGTTTATTCATAACTAAGCGCTCGAAAACAACCGGTTCGCGTCTGTGTGTGTGCGTTAGCGGAGATACCGCCTGTGCATGTGTGGTGGAGACGCATGTCCTCTTGGGTTCACATCCACATATAGTAGCCACCTTCAACTTTCGCGGCGTCTCCAACATCTTGGATTTTTGTCCTATAAGAAAATACCCCCGTCGCAGCAGACCTGCGTACTCAGCGGATTTCCAAATCAATAATAATATATAACGGATCTGATCTACATCCGTAATAAATAAGAGAGTTTGCCTATTCTCCATAAGATTAACATAGTAAAGAGTACGCAGGTTTGCTGCTGTGAGGAACACTGAAAGTAGGCATTTCTAGCATAACAAATTTTTATTATGACCACGTATACCAAGTTTCATCAACATCTGTCCATAAATAAAGGAGTTTGCCTATTCTCTATATGATTAACATGGGAAAAGAGTATGCAGGTTAGCTGCGATGATAAACACATCAACTATGATTTTTAAGCATAAATGACTGCGGTGACAACGTCTTGTAGTACAGCTACTGGCAGGTCACGAATTGTGGATAGTTGTGAGAGATGGTTGGTGAATGTGGTGTTCTCTTGTGTGGATTAACGTCCACGCTATTGAATACTACGTTAATCCACAAAGACCATCCTCATAATTAGACCAATTCGTAATTCAGAAGCCGTGGTTCGGATTCCACGTTAAACTGTAGGTCCTTTAGTTGCCATAAGCTGTTGGGCTATTAATTAACAGTCCTGTCTAAGGAACATGCCAGTAACAAGACTACAAGATCGCGCCACAATCATCTTACACTCAATCCTGATCCATACTCGGTTTAAAATACCTACCTTGTGGTATGATCACCATTTCAAACATCTAATCCAACACACGTTGCGCACTGGTAACCTAACTTTCACAGTTTAGGCTGAAAAACCTCAATATTAATTTTTTTCATATTTAGATCCAAAATTAGAAACAGAAGTATGGAACATATTGGAGTTGAGGCAATTATTGTAAACTATAATTAAAACCCGTACTCATTTCTTATAATGGCAATGAAGCTGCTATCATGTACTTTGGTTGGTCTTTAATGGAACTTTCTAGTAAGACTACGAATTTATAGCCTATATCAGTCTTTATATTTCATAGAACACGATCTCAGTAAAAAAGAAATCATTTTAGTAAAAATAACACGGACCGTATAGGAACTTAATTCATTTTATTAAAAAACACTGTTAAATAACAGGTTACTGACCTTATAATCCGTCAATCCAATTCTTTCCTGTCAACAACGACTTGAAAGAATTGGTATGACGGATTATAAGGTTAGTAACTTGTTATTTAATATATCCACCAATTCAGGAGGCTTATAAATAAAAATTGTTGGATCTGCTAAGATAATGACTTACCTAATAGGACTACATAATACTAATAAAAAAATCATAGCCCTAAAAAATGTGTTTTCCTAGATTTAATTTTTTTTATGACTATAAATACAAATGCTGAGTCGGAGCAGCCCAAATTGGAATTTTTTGTTGTTGTTGGCTACACTGGTACTTAAATCTCAGCTGTCTAAATGATTGAATTAATTTCGTTGTCACATTAAATAAAAAATTTAAAGAGTTTGCTTGTAATAGTTAAATTTTATCGTATCTATCAATCAATTGTTAGTTGTTCTTTATCTAAGACTATATGACCCGGCGAACGCCCAACAGTAAATATGTGTTAACTTTAAGATTGACCATGTTCTGAAGTCGAATAGCATTACGGCTTCATTGTGAAAGGTTATATGTTCTGGGTCGCGGCATAGTGAATAACAATACTGAAACGATAAGGCATATTAATAACATTCCCATAAAAGAAATAAATCTTAGTGGATTAATTCACAATTTTCAAATCCAATCCAAACCCAAACCAAACCTAACTGTAATACAGATTTTATTATAATAAACGTAATATATATAAACATTGTAATTATTTTTTATTTGGCCAACATATAAACACGTGACTTTTAATCAGACAGAAAATATAAATATAAATACATAATCCCCTAAAACTGTAAACTATTAACGTGGCGAATAAAGCTGTTCATTTTGTACAGCACATATTTACTTCATAGTTTTACATCAATGAATGATTCAGATGGTATTGGATAGTAAAGCATATTGGTAATGGAAAGTAAACCAACAGCTGTAGCTAAGAAATCAAATGTTTTGACTAGAAAATTTGTAAACAAACTTACTCTCCATAAGGTTAACATTAGAAATTTAAAACGCCATAAAATTGAAACTAATGGAGATTTTGAAATGGACATATATAGAGCAACTTCCTAAAATTTCATGGCGATCGGATGAGTAGTTTGGCAACGCATAAAGGACATACATACATACATTCAATTTTATATATAGAGATGAAATATTCAAATCCGCTAGTTGTTTCAACAATATAACCTTAAATTCCCTGGGGGAAATGCAACTTTAACTGATTCCTCTGAATGTATCTAAAATTAAAACGGATCACGTTATTGTCGAAACACTACAGCACGCTAAATGAAACCTGCTTTACTGGGTCACCTCAAATGAGTCTAGTTTACTTAAAACAAGTTTCATTAGTATGCATTAAAGCGGTCCGTACTCATGTAACATCATTATAAAAACTCGTTAAATGCATAATGACCGATAAAATTGCCATTTGACATTTACTTTCATTTATACCTAATCCTTTTATAAACGCTCACGCAGTTCGACCAACTCATTACAACCAAAAACTCGAAATCTTAATCAGAGAGAAAAGGAGATTAACAAAAAGCTGCGGTCAATTACCGCTTTGTACCGCCGCCGTTTTATACTCCTTGGAAGGTGAGCGAGCCTTTATACTCTATGGTCATTCGCTCCGGCTGATTACTCGTGAGTTCTTTACTACCCCAGCGCTGCAGCGGCCAGAATAGGAACCAGATGGCGACGGGTTAGAATGGCTATGCTGTGACAGTTTAAGGAAACATTACATTATTTTCAGTTGTACATTTTAACACTTTCTTTAGATAATTGTTTCTTAAAATTAGTGAAATTTTAATAATAAGTTGGCTTTAATTGTTTTACGTAATAGGACACAGTTTTGAATGAAATTATCGTTACTTTTTACAAAAATATAGTTTCAAAGATAGTTTTAAATAAAAATAGTGGATATCCCTCATTTGTACGGGTTTTTTGCCATGTTAAGAAGCAATCAAACTAAGTAAAAAACTAAACTAAAGAAATAATCAAAATACGTATCATAATAGTGACTGAATCATCATCGCGAAGAACTGTTCTTGTTTAGCGATACAGAAAGACAAACATTTTACGTAAGACCAATATAATTTTTCTGTGGTATAAAACATAAAAATAACAAAACATATCATAGATTAAATTCAAGCATATGTTTGACCATGTTTTTAATAAAAGAAATACATCTGACTGGGATGGTGGCGACATCCTGTAATCCAGCTACTTGGAGGTCACGAATTGTGGATAGTTGTGACAGATGGTCGGTGGATGTAGTGTTCTCTTGTGTGGATTAACGTCCGCACTATTGAATACTGCGTTAATCCGCAAAGACCATCCTCATAATTAGACCAATTCGTAATTCAGAGGTCGTGGTTCGGATTCCACGTTAAACTGTAGGTCCATTAGTTGCCATCGGCTGTTGGGCTATTAATTAACAGTCCTGTCTAAGGAACATGTCAGCCTTAGTCAGTAACAAGACTACAAGATCGCGCCACAATCATCCTACATTCATTCCTCATTCATACTTGGCTTAAAATACCTACCAGGGTAGGTCGCCATTTCAGTTAAAAGTATAAAGTATAAAAGTATCTGGGGTACTATTTTGCAAACCATGACGTACTTTAAAATTACAGAGTCGATTTACTCTACATTACACTCACTCAGTTTCTTTTGTATTTATTAACTAGACACAATAAAAACTTCTATCATTGAACTCTGGAGTAGGAGCAGATTACAAACAATTTTACTACCGTCTGGGTTAGAGGTTGAGATTTTTCGAAACTCTTATAATTCACTTTGACTTTAACGATTGTCTAACGATAAAAACTTATTTGATTTCTTAGAGTCTTAGGGTTAATTTCTTTTCAAAGAAAGCAGCGACTGTTGCAAAGGTTGTGCTGATACAGTAGTCTTGAAAAAAAAATCAGAATTCAATGTGTTCTGTTTCAAATTTAAGGGTAACCTATTACTTATACGAGGATCAACATGGCATTGTGACTTTACTAAAGAAACCTGTTATCAAGTGGCAAATAATAAGGTAAAAATCTACTTCGGGGAGGGACGCACTTTCCGCTTCAATGCTATTTAAATTATTAATTCTTGGGTCAGTACCAATAACTTAAAAGTATTTGACACAGCCTATTATTCTCAAAATTCTCAAAACACATAATATAGAATATATTACAAATAAATTGCATAAAGTTCATAAAAAATATTTAAAACTATTGTATACGAATTGTTAAAAAAATAAAATAGTTTTAAATATAACAACTTTGTTATTTCGATCTTTCATTTTGATCAATTAAAAAATTCTACACTTTGAAGCTACCTACTACTGTACCCAATAATCATAAAAAAGTTCAAAAAATGTACCTAAATATTGATAAACAAGGTTAAAGAAATCAGATATTTAGTAGAACTTTAATGTAAGCCATTACAGAGATTCATTTTTATCTCATATAATTGGTAAAATGTGTGAATAAAACTATTTATTTTATTTTCTAAAATTTTGAATATTTTCTGCAATAATAATCTTTTCGATAATTTTCTCTCTTAGTGAATCTCTCCCCTTAATTAGGTTAAAAAATATACATATCATTTTTATATTCTATCCTCAACTCTTTCTGTTAGAATGGTGGAATACATTTTTCTATTTAAGTTTCATAACATCTTAATAATATAGCCTACTAAAAATAAATATTCATATGTTTCATAACCCTGAAAAGCTGAAACCAGTCACAATTTCTGTCTTTCTATCATTCTATACCGTTTGAAGGAGGTTTTTGGATGCTTTAAACTGACCCACGCCTTATTAAAAATAAAGTACCTTGCTCTAAAACCCTATTTTTTTATACTACCCTGTTATTTAGATGATTTATTAAAGTGATCTAACAGAAAGAAATATACTTTTGTAAAATTAAAGTCAATATTAGTTTGTTGTTTGTACATTGATCTTTGTTTTTATTTCTAAATTTTCATATATTAAAGTTTTATTGTCAATTTAAATCTTATATTCAGTACTGAGATGAGAATTAATTTTTCTTTTTGCGTTGTTTGTGTTTTTTAATTGTTTTTTCTTATTTTGTTTACGATTTCAAGTACACATGTTTCTTAACACTGAATCGTACAACTCGGGCAAGAGACGGGCTTACTGCTATATAAAATACAATTAAAAGCTAAAAACACTAATAAAAACTAAAAGAAGAATTTTTGTCACTAGTTCTGTGAAGTACTCTTCGAACTCATCCATAAAACCCCTGTTACCGTCAAAACTCAAAGCTTAATCAACTAATTTGGTAATTGTCACCAAAGAAACAATCAGATGAGAAACTGAACCCTTAATGTATTACAGTACAGTATGGTTCAAAAAAAGTAGAGACTCGAGAGCATCACGTGCTTGCCTAATTGAATCGTCGTGCGCCATCCGCCGTAGACCAGACTGTCCAGGACGTCTCAATTCAAAAACCTGTCCCATAACAATCAGGCTAATAACACGTTATATTGAAAATAACTACAAAAACCGCTCGTTTTTTGCGCCCCAGGCTGGCGATTGATTCCCAACAAAGACGACCGGAGAATAAATCAAGATGACGGGCAAAGTGGCTTAGTTATAAATTAGTTGGCCTTTTGTCCGCTAGATGTCTCAATCTCGAGTAATCGGCCGACGTGATGTTCTTCTTCTACAAGCCCGCACGTCTAGTAATGGTGTATTTTGGTCATCTGCTAACCTAGTGGTTAGCGTTTTGGACTTATGTGCCAGAGGTGACGGGTTCGATCCCCGATGTCCACACAATTTTGGTGAGAATATTCATTGAAAAATAGTACTGATCTGAGCCTGCCATTGGCAGAACGGATAAAAAATTGTGTATTTATTAAAAGTGCACTATGATCAGAGGTGGTTCCAAGTCGTGTCTTTTGATCTATGTTTAAAATATGATTTTACAAGATATTGGAGTCATCTGATGCGAGTTTAGTAAAGTGTTGTTTTGACATGGATATATCTCAGCTCTGGGGTGGGGGTTGGCAATTTGCGCGACCAAAATTTGAAACAGTAACGTCATTTGGTTAGTGACGTCATAATTAGGTTATAGGAACAGCTGTTAAGATGAACTGAAAACATACCCTTTCGGTTTAAAATTTAGAGATTAGGTACTTAAGAAGCTGTGGTTAAAAGAAAGCAAATAAAATCAATTTTATATCCAAATATAAAATGGCCGACTCGGCGAAAACCCGCCTCGAGTGTCTCTGCCCTAAGGTTGACATGTTCCTTAGATAAAACTGTTAATTAACAGCACAACAGTCAATCGAATATGTAAGGGACCTACAGTTTAACATTGAATCCGAACCACTGCCTCTGGATTACGACCTGATCTAATTAAGAAGATGAACTTTGTGGATTAACGTAGTATTCAATAGTGCGGACGTTAATCCACACAAGAGGACACTACACCCACCGCCATCGCTCACAACTATCCACAATTCGTGACCTCCAAGCAGCTGGATTACAGGACGACGCCACCGTCCTTCAGTAGACTTACAAATAAATAATATCTGCACCGAAAAATTATCTGGGTACGAAACTACTCAATGAACTATATATAAGAAGCTGCTTACGTCGACTCATTTTAACCTGACCTAACCTAACTTTTCCTACTGTTAGCGGCCGAGCAGACTCCACCAAATTGAATCCCGCCGACCTTTATAGACAGGTCCAAATTAATCACACCCTGTAATAACCTTAGCCGGTTCCGATGGTTAGAAGATGATTTGTTTTCTATTATTTAATTAATTACAGGTTCTGGGTTCCCGGTCGGACAAAAAGGCTCTTTCGGGTCCCGACACCTTTTCGCCCGCGGGGGGCACCTCTTTGTAATTCTGTTTCGAAATTCCCAACACCGTTTTTTTATATCACGCACCTGTTGAGCGGCTTGATCTGAAATAATTTTGAGTAATTAAAAGTCATTGGAAGTGCGTCATATTTGTACTAAAACATATTATTTTTTAGAAGTTTCGTTGGATGACTTAAAACTGCATGCGAAGAAAGTTACTAAAATGAAATTATATTTTTTCTTAAGTAGAAATTAGTTAAAAAGTATAGCCAATGCTACCTCAAATTGCTTTTTCAATGCTATAGGCTTTAAGGGATTTCTTATAATTCCATTCCAATAGTGTTTCACAAATTGCAGTAATTTTCTTAGGTTTCTTAGTGTATTAAATTTAAACATTTTTACAAAAATCACAAAATAATTCTTCCTCAAATATATACTAAACGCCATTAAATAGTGTTGTAACTTGTTAAATTTTAGCGTTAAATTTCATTGAAGCTAAAACACAGTAGGGCCAAAGTTTGATTAGAGTTGACATAGGCCTAAAAGTCACGTATATATCAGGTATTGTCTTAAAAAAACTCTTTTAGAAAAGAAATTATAATTTAAACTTAGTATTCTAAAGGTTTAATTAACCCAGACACAAAGCTACCATTAAATAGTTTACAGAAAAATAACAAAAAAACAAACATGATTTCGTTTAAATTATATATGATTTTATAAGCCCTTATCGTACAGTGTTTACACTTTGGAAATTTAGAAAGATTCGGATGATGTCATTTTCTTAAAAAAAATATATAAAAAGCCAAATTCATTAGGATACTCTAATCACAGCTATTGAAAATAATTAAACAAAGAACCTTGAATGTGGAAATTATGAATGAAACTGACAATGTATAGTTTATCTAAGGTTTTAGGCTATCGGACTCGATACAATACAGCCATCCGGTTGGACAGCTGCTTTCCCAACACGTACCGATTTCAAAGAGAATTGCCGCATCAAACTGATACAGATTCTGCAATCTATTCAGTTAATTGTTTGAGCGACAGAATCTTTGTTCAATAAAATATATTGGTTTTCATTACGTTTTCCTACTTGCAAATACAATCAAATCAACTATTATTTACCCCCCTACTGAGCTATCTGAATACTTAGCGAATTTCGATTAGTTTCTAAATTAATTGAGATAAAATAATCTTAATTTACTTGTTCTGCTTGAGAATTACATGGGGAAAAAGTAAGTACGTTTGCTACCCTGAGGAACAATAAAATTTAGATTTTTAGCATACTTTATTAGAACTTAACTTATGAATGTGTATTTATAAAGTTTTAGCGCAATATTTCAAACAAGTGCCATATTAATTTATATTTTCCCCTTGAAATTAAAATTGGGAATACAAAAAAGCGTACTGTGTTTACCAATTTCTACGTCTCCAGTAACTTAACCAATAGTCGTTCTGTAATCCAGCTACTTGGAGGTCACGAATTGTGGATAGTTGTGAGCGATGGTCGGTGGGTGTAGTGTTCTCTTGTGTGGATTAACGTCCGCACTATTGAATACTACGTTAATCCGCAAAAGACCATCCTCATAATTAGACCAATTCGTAATTCAGAGGCCGTGGTTCGGATTCCACGTTAAACTCTAGGACCCTTAGTTGTTACCATCGGCTGTTGGGCTATTAATTAACAGTCCTGTCTAAGGAACATGTCAGCCTTAGTCAGTAACAACACAACAAGATCGCGCCACAATCATCTTACACTCAATCCTCATTCATACTTGGCTTAAAATACCTACCTTGTGGTATGGTTGCCATTTCAATAATCTAATATAATCAATTGATATAAAGTATATTTTTGATTAACCATTTCCCTTAAAAGAAAATTAATTAAAGTGTCTCAGAGCGAATTTATTTATCTAGTTTTATCTAGTAATTATCGTAGCCTTTGTTAGTTACGCAGCTGAATGTTACAAAATCCACTTTACTCTTCCACATTAAAATGTGCAAACGGTCGCTTTGGTGTTGGAAATGTCATTCTTATTAGCGAATTCTCTTTGGAAGGTGAGCTATTCACATGACCCACATGGTGACAGTTAAGCCCGGGACCATGATAGAAGTTTATTTGTCTATTGGCTACTGATATTCAAAATGGTAAACACAGAACGTTGTCTAGTATTAATTTTATCATTTATTTACATAAATATTCTTCCAAAATTTGGTATTTTGTTAAAGTCCATCAAGTCAAGTTACATACATCAATAAAAACCCCAAAATTTAACGTTTCTTATGGCAGTAAACCTACGTATGCAGTGTCCATAAAATTCTTACGGAGGAATAGGTATCAATAACTCGCTTAGTTAGTAAGGTTAGTGAACAACCTTAATATAAGCACATTACCTTTTAAGAAAGCCCTAATTGCAGAAAACTTGCATACTCAGTACTATTCAATTACTATGATGGGAATAATATGTGCTATGAAATTCGCTCTACTCACGCCAGTGTGCTGCGTGCGATCTCGTTTTTATTCAAGAACCACCAACCCAACCACTAAGTAGGTAAAGGTAAAGGAAGGTAAAGAAGAGGGCGATTGTGATAAACATAGGTGGAGTTAGAGGTTACACTTTTGGGAGACACTGAGTTTAATTTTCTAGTTTTTGTCACAATAAAGCCTAAAATTGAAAAAAAACATTTACTTAAAACTAATATAAAACCACAGTAAAAATATATTAGGACTCTTAAGATTGATAATATCAATTCAAAAGGTTTACGACGTCTTGGGGGCGTTGCCGCCCCCCCCATACCAACAAATTTTAAATTGTAGAGGTTAGCGAGAAATAAATTCGTAGTATACTTGTACGTATTTGGACTCGTTCTTAAAAAAATCCACTGGAGGGTAAAATAAATACGGTAGTTAACAAAAAAAATTAAACTATTTACAACACAATAACAGTAACCTTTGTTTCTATTAACAATGCTGTAATGAAGCAAAGAAAAAGTCCACTAACGATCTCAACCTGGAGGAATTGTGAAAACACGCTGGTTCACTTTTCGACTGTTTTTTAAAAATTATTTTGAATTTAACAGGTTTATGGGAACCGTTTTCGAACGGTAGTGGTTAGCTTTGACTGTCAAAGGTAGGGTTTTAAATTTAAGGAACATAATTTGAATCTAGAAGCTCAAGTATAAACAAATTCGAATTTCAGAGGTTAAATTATGCGTCAAACATAATACATTTTTTTCTAATATTGGTTCAAGGGGACAGACAAAATCTACGAATTGTCGAGGTTTTTTATTTACCTCACGTTGAGGTTCGATTAATGAGGTTCTACTGTAATAGGCTATAGAATATTTATTAAATAAAAACTATAAAACTTGGAGTAACTGATTTATCTGAAAATCGAACGGTTATAATCGATTATCGCCCGGTAATTGAAGACGCTCCATCGATTGTCAACTACGCCAATGGGGATGCGTCCCTCGAGTCCAGGGGGTTGTGGTGGGGGGGGGTTGTTTTAGCGACATACCCGCTCCTGCGCGGCGCGGCGCCGCGCCCCTCGTCAATTTTGGGATTGATCGCCCTTTTTGCAGCCGTTTTCCAACCGATATGTTACTTCGAAGACCACTCGATATTCTTTTTATCGGTGGACCTCTCCCCTTTCTTTGTTTTCATTGGGTGGTTATAGACTCCAGAGGTGGGGAGAATTAAAATAAAAAGTACCCAGAGGAACTTTCTGTGATATTTGTAGTTAATTAAAGCTGCGTAATCTCTATATATAAAATCGAATGTTTGTATGTGTGTATGTATTTATGAATGTCCTTTATGCGTTGCCAAACTACTCATCCGATCGCCATGAAAATTTAGGAAGTTGCTCTATATGTGTCCGGGAAGGTTTTAGTGAAAACATATTTTCGAAAACCCCATAATTTTCCATTTTATGGCGTTTTAAATTTCTAATGTTAACCTTATGGAAAGTAAGTTTGTTTACAAATTTTCAACAATAAAAACATTTGAGTTCTTAGCAACAGCTGATTGGTTTACTTTCTATTAACAATATGCTTTACTATCCAATATCAACTGAATCATTCATTAATATTAACTATGTCAGGTGTTACGAAGTTCGCTGGGTCAGCTAGTTGAATATAAAGAAATACGAGTAGAAGTTTGGGTTTAAAAAATCATCATTACAACTAATTTTTAGGGTTTTTTGTACATTTTCTACACTAAAAGTCAGAAGGTTATAGGAAAACAAAAAAAACGAATAATATGAACTCAAAGAACCCTCAAATCTGTGGTAACACAATTCATAAAATGAAGTTCAGAAATGTCGGTAATATTTTGGTGGTTTCAAACTTTAATTTTCCAACCACCAGCCTATTATTACAATTTATATCTCACAGGTGCAAAGCGCATTCACAATATGGTTTTTTATCTAGTTTAAAGGTTTATTGAAATAACTTACAGTACATAATGTATTTAATCCATATGACTAGCATCGGATGAAATATGTAAATAAATAATGATACATGTGATATTAAATTTACCGTTACTTATATTTGCGCTACGTCTAATGTTATCTAACGAACAATAAGTACCTGCTTCTAAGTTAAATAAATGTTTAAGTTGACTGGTTCTATACATACTTTAAAATAATTAAACTCCATTAATAATAACTTTAATAAAGTAAATTTCAATGAATATTGGAGTTTCTCCAATATCAATTTTCATTTATTTAATTTAACCCCTTTTCCGATCTAGCCTAACCATATAACATTGAATATAAAATATTAATAATTTTACTAAAAGAAATTTAAAAAGTACACATCGATAGGCTTCAATTATTCCTTTGATAAAGTCGTTGAATGACTTTATTTTATGATGTCGTAAATGAACAATATCGAGAATGACTTAAAACATAAGAAAATGCATGATAATTGACAATTAATTGTAGGTTTTAGTATTAAAATATTATTACGAACATGGTGAGACTTAAGACCATGTTATTTTTTCTTCTTTAGGTGCAGAGTCCAAAAACAATAGTCGTTAAAATTTTTATATATATATATATATATATGTATATATATATATATATGTGTGTGTTTGTGTATGTGAACGATAACTCTCGTAAAAATGGTCCGATCGAGACCAAATTTGGTAGAGACGTGTATTCCTACAAATGCTCGGACGAGTTCGTAAACCAGACATATCGGTCAATGGGAACGGGTAGTTTGGGGGGGTTTTGTACCCCAAAATGGGGTTTTTTGCGTTTTTCACATGTAATTTTTTAAAATTTCTAATTTTATATTTCACCATTAGAATCAGCTTAAAAAACTACACAATTAAGTTCCTTAAAGTTTTTCTCTATCTCCAACGGTTACCGAGATATTAAAAATCTAAACACAGTACATTGTATTGTGGGCTCCAATGTTAATCTTATGGAGGATAGGGAAAAATTAATATTTCCCATATTAATGAATATTTTTGGATAAAACTTGATATTTAGCTTCATGTGGTTAAGATCTATCCATTTATGCTTAAAAATCATAGTTTATGTGTTTATCATGGCAGCAAACCTGCATACTCTTTTCCCATAATAATCATATAGGGAATAGGCAAACTCCTTTATTTATGGACAGATGTTGATGAAAGTTGGTATAAATGTTAAGAAAAAAATATTTATGGTAGAAATGCCTAATTTCAGTGTTCCTCACAGCAGCAAACCTGCACACTCTTTGCCATGTTAATCTTATGGAGAATAGGCAAATAATTCTCATGTTTATGGACAGATTTTTTTAAAACTTGTCATATATTATTGATTTGGAAATTCGCTGAGTACGCAGGTCTGCTGCGACTATTTGTTAGTTTATGTAACTAAAATATGTGAAATCAATATACTAATAGTGAATAAATAGGTTTAAAATTTATCTCCTTTTACACAATCCTTTAAAAGAACGAAAATCCCTCTTTCTCTCAATTACTCACTGAGAAATAACACAAAAGGTTACGACATACATAATAGAACTTTTTCTATTGGACATTCTTTTATTCTAAAGCGTTCACAGGCTAGAAAAACAATCGGATAAAATCGATCAAGATCGAAACAGTTGAGCGGCGAGTGAAAAACTCAAAACCCACGGTGGGCGATCAGAAGACTCAGTGGCCCAGAACTACGATTAAGTCATTACCCGATACTCGTGGAAGAGGGGGTGCGGGGGGGATAATTTGGGGGGGATAATTTTCAGTGTTTTTGAAAATCGGTGAGTCCTCCGTGACGGCTTTTTGCCGAACCGTTATTGAAAGTGTGCGCGATCAACCGGATCGGCAATCGATTGTTTTCGATTATCGATTTACACTAATCGATTATTACAGCCTGTGTCTGGGTCGTACAGAAAATGGGTTGTAAAAACTCTACGATACAGTTATATAGTTAATTATAATTGATCCAGGATTAAAGTAGGGGTTCGTAAGGCAATATTCCTGTATATTGTTTTTACAAAATATTTTTATATATTTGACCATGAGTAGATGGATATAAATAACTCTAAAATTCAGTCGTTTGTACAGTGAGTCTGTAAAAAGAACCATTCCAAAAGCGTCTAGACAAGGTGTCGCGTAACATTTCGTAAATAAAAACAGAATAGGACCGATGCAGCCGCCTTGCGGAACCCTCTTTCATCCAAATAAAAGGAGGAGTGAAAGCCATTTAATTACTGGTAATGAACCGGTTATGGCCGTTTGTACTCGTAATGGCAGAAATGATAGAAATGGCTTCCATTACAGTAGAATGGGTGATGTGTGGGAATACAAGAGAACTTTTACTGTTATAAAGAGCAAATCGTGTGATGGTAAATGTTGCGTAATATGAACGAATAGACTATTTGTTAATTCACGTCTTATTAAGTTTAAGGATAACGTTTAAATTCATTCAAAATGTTTATCGTAATTTTTGGAAAATAAATTAAAAGTTATTTTAGTACAGTATTTTTCTATGACGATTATGCAAAGTATGATTAATACCTTCAATTAATACTAATTACCCGCCTTGTGAATTTATTATGTCTAATCGTATGCACATAGTAATTAATTATCCAGTTGTAAGTTTTTAATTAACAATTTAATAAAGTAGTCTTCATTAATTTGGTAAAACTGTTTGGAGCAGAAGTCTGTGAAAAATAGCTGTTGTCATTTATAAATTAATTTATAAATAAAATATAAATTTGGTACTTGATCTCATAATTTTAAAATAAAAATAATATAAATAAAATTGAAAAGTTTATCTCTATTAGAAAAGATAAGAAAAATTATTCATATAATATTTTTATAGATAATATATATGCTAAAAAGTATCTATAATTTTTAAAATTTAACAATTTTTATAATTTTCTATTAGTGAATATTATTACAAAATAGAAAAACTTGTTTTATATAAAATTTTAAATAGTTTGAAATATTACAGAGTATAGCGAATTTAATCAATAAATAATAAATTAATAAAATTTTATAAAATCTGTCGATATACATAAAGAGTAATTTTTATTCTCCATAAATGGAAAAATGTACATGCTGCTGTAACACTGAGAGTAAGATTTATATCAATTTATTTTAAATTTAACAATTTATAAATCTATAAATAAAATTATTCTCCATATGATTAATATAAAGAGTAATATCGATAACACATAAACTTTATTTTTAGTTTTTTTAATGATGATAAAATATATTAAGTTTTATATATTTAAGAAATATTATTTTATTATATTTTTTAGATCTATTGTTTAATTTTTTACTATGGAGATAGAGAAAATTTAAAACTAAATTATTTTTAATATTTCATATGAAAGATAAAATCTATTTTTTTAAAATACGAAAAACTTTTAGTACAAAACCCCCCAAACTACCCGTTCCCATTGACCGATATTTCTGGTTTACGAACTCGTCTGAGAAAATATATTTAATCATGTATCTTCCCCCCGGTAATTCTCACGCAGAAAATTTTGTGGTTTTCTTTATTACGACATATGAAATGTCTCAAAACTAACAAACAAAATAGACACAGAATGTTTTCCATAACGCATTAAATGCAGAGTAGTATAAAAAAATGAATGCAGCAAAATAAAACAATTGCGAAATAAACCGATTGTATGAAACCATAAAATAAAATATAAATAAACACTAAAAACGGGTATTCACTTCTTAAAAGCTACTAGGTAAGTCTAACTTTAATAATTTACGAAATCTTTAAGATAATAATCAGCTCAATGACCATTACTGTCTATTTTTCTTAGTCTGGGGGGGGGGTTTGGTTTTTTTGTGTGTAAGGTTAGTGTATGGCTTTTGAATTTTTTTGACTGAAACTTTAGTTTTAGCTTTATACCTTTTTCATTTATGTTAATAATTTGCTATTTTTAATATTAGTTGAACATCAATTAGATGAAAGTGTGAATTTTTTTAAATATGTGAAAAAATTAATTAAGAATTAACATAATATAATTTAAATATAATTTAAACAAAGAAAAGTATTGTGATTGTTTTACAAAGTAAATAATGCAGATTACAGGCTGTACCCTAATTTGCACAGGTCTATAACTAGCTGCGGCGACTGTACAGTAAATTATGCAATAGGCACACGACAGCCGATGCAGTTAATTGGTAAACTGCAATCGCTTGCACATTGCACCTCGGCTTAAGTGAGATTTACATGGTATTGCAGTTCTGTTATGGCTTTATCCGGAATTGGTTCTGGAGTGGTTTCGATAGATCGCGCTAACTAGGTGTTTATATAAACAAGTATTAATCGAAATGTTGAGTATGTTTTTGATACTGGTAAATGTAACTTTATTATTTTATACGCATCAGTGCACGTTTCCTGAAACGACTTAAAATAATTTGGATAAACAAGTAAATGTATTAATAAAATATACCCCCGTTGCAGCAGAACTGCGTACTAGGTGGATTTACGAAGCAATAATAATATATATCAGGTTTAAGAGTCTGCATTAGTGGCAGCCATCTTGGATTTTAGTCCCGTAAGATCAATGTTAAATTCTGGCGCCTATATCTCCTTGACCTATTGTCATAAATTAACGGAAGAGGTGTCAAATTAAAGGTATTATAGTCCTTCAGGGTACCACCTTACAGAAATTCTTATTTTCTATCTCAATAAAAAGATAATAATGATTTATTTTGTAAAATATTCCTCGATTTTTGTTTTTTTATCGAGTTAAATTTTTGAACATAAAAAAAGGTCATGCCCTTGAGCCACATCTCATCAATGTACTTCCAAAGTTTTACATTGATACTTTGATAATTAACGCCACTACAGACGCCAAAGTGAACGTATGTTCCGCCAGAATTTAACATTGCTCTTACGGGACTAAAATTCAAGATGGCTACCACTGATGTAGACTCTTAATCAATATCCGTAATAAAGGAGTTTGTCTATTCTCCATAAGAAAGGATATGTAAGTTTGCTGCTGTGAGGAACACTGAGAGTAGGCATTTCTAGCATAAACAATTTTCATTTTGACCATTTACACCAAGTTTCATCAACATCTGTCCATAAATAAAAAAGTTTGCCTATTCTCCATATGATTAACATGGGAAACGAGTATGCGGGTTTGCTGCCATGATAAACACATAAACTATGATTTTTATGAATAATTGGATGGCTTCCAACCACATAAAGCTAAATACAAAGTTTCATAAAAGTGTTGGTTATTAATGTAAATATTAATTTTTCCTTATCTTCAATAAGATTGACATTACAACCTCAAAGTACAATGTACTGTGTTTAGATTTTTTAATATCTCGGTAACCGTTAGAGATAGAGAAACACTTTAAAAAGCTAATTTGTGTAGTTTTTTGAGCAGATATTTCAACGACTATTGTTTTTGGTCTCTGGGCACCTCTAAACGAAAAATAACATGGTCTAGGGCTTAAGTCTTGCCTTGACCTACGAAAATAGCTTCTTCCCTGTGGGAAATTTGCTAAAACTAAATGATCTGATACCAGGTGAATTGACGTAGTACCAATATTTTCCAACAGGTGCCACTATGAGATGTATAGATGTATTTTTGGGGTTATCTGTCGGTACGCATCTGTACTACGTAAACTCCTTCGAACAATATAAAATTTTACCCACAAGTATATAAAAGGTATCAAAATACACGTTGACACTCAAACACGGATATTGGATTAGCTGGATTATAATTAACGGGAAAATTAAGCCATGTAACAAAAACCTGGTTAAAATTCATCGTTTGTGGTGGATTAATGTTATTTAGGATTTTTAGCGGACATTTCAATTTATTTTTACAATTTCTTCACGATTAGTTTAAATAAAGTGGAATCTAATACCATCCTCAGATGGGAAGGAGCCTAAAACAAGATTAGTACCTAAGCCAGGATAATCCGTCTAAATTGGTATAAAGCTGAAAACAAAAAATGTTAAGCCACTCAAAAAACTTTAAAAAACACATTTTTCAGATTTATGCCGGCTTCCTGAGGTTCCTGCTCACAAAAATACGGCATCAGGTTACAGACCCCGATATGACGTGAAACTTTTTTTGACTATTCGAGATGGAAAATGTCCGTAATAAAATTTAAAAAAAACTTTAGAGTCTATGATAATATTTCAATCAATTTGAAGATCAACTACATTTTTACTCACAACTGAGTGGTCCATTTGTTCAAAATCCTTTGTTGACTTTAGTCTAAATAATATTTCTATAGCTAAAAAATGTATTAGAAAAAGGTAAAAATAATCATTTTCGTATAGTTTTTATCGTAATTTACATTCCAAACCATAAAATAAATACTATACTTAGTTAAAGAGCTTTGTAGAATTTAAGATTATTTTTTTTAGTTTCACGTCATAGAAAGCTAAGATATTTTTGTCCCGCCTTATCATCTGAAGATTTTTGACATGGATATGTCTTAGTTCTGGGGGGGTGTTGGTGATTTTTAAGATGGAAAACATGTAACAGGTTTCCATAGAAACTACCAAAGCTATTGTATTGAATTTTTAATATAAAAGAATAAGAACAGCTGTTTAGATGAGCTGAGACCATTCCCTTTAGACATATCCATGATCTAATCTATTTCCCACAGGGAAGTAAATACAAACATTTTTTAACTAGGCCATCGCCCGGATCCGTTTTACACATTACTTCAGGCTAGACCCTAGAGGGTTGCGGCATGATCACTTAGCCAAAAGCCATTGGAGATGGGCGGGATTCGAACTCGGGACCTTGGGCTCTAAAGTCCCGCGCTCTACCCCTAGACCAGCACGCTCCCCTCACCTTTAGGTCAACAGTTATTGTGTTGTTATATTCCTCATCTGTGGTTGCCCAACGAGCGGCCCGGCCCTTGTCACGACTTTGGTCCGTGTTCAGAAACTTAATTTTTCGGCAACAATATCTTCCAAATTGATTCCAATATCATGAAACCCCATCTTCCCATTAGATGTAATTCATAGCCATAAATAAGGCTAATGTGGCGGTATAACAGGATTAATCGTCTGATAACGTTTCATAAAAGCAAGAATCATTTTCTGCCTGTTAAGATTTTTATTCCAGACTCTACCACGAATTGAGCAACGGAAAGAGTTCACACAGTAAGTTTTCTAATAATTGTTGGCTTGTATTAACATGTATTAGTGGTAAAAATTGAAACAAGTTATATTTTTAAATTTAATAGTTTGTGTTTGAAAGCATACACAAAACTGCGAAAGTGTTTGCCTTCATGTCAAAAACGTTAGAGTGCATTTTAAATTTTATTGTACCTTTTAGTTAGTCAAACTAAAATGTTATAGTAAATTGTTTTATGTGAATAGAGTAAAAAATAAATAAAACCCTTAGTTTCAATTTAATACACAATTCTAGGTTTTATGGAGTCAAGATCATGGGTTCATTAATTTTCAATTGTAGTTTCATGGGTTTCGATTATGGTTTCATGGGTTTATGATGTTGGTTTCATGGGTTTCTGATGATGGTTTCATGGGTTTCCCATAATGGTTTCATGGGTTTCTGATGATGGTTTCATGGGTTTCTGATTATGGTTTCATGGGTTTCCCATAATGGTTTCATGGGTTTCCCATAATGGTTTCATGGGTTTCCCATAATGGTTTCATGGGTTTCCCATAATGGTTTCATGGGTTTCCCATAATGGTTTCATGGGTTTCCCATAATGGTTTCATGGGTTTCCCATAATGGTTTCATGGGTTTCCCATAATGGTTTCATGGGTTTCCCATAATGGTTTCATGGGTTTCCGATCACGTTTCCTTGGAGCTTTGATCTTGGTTTCATTGATTTTCAACAAAATCAAACTACCTACCTTTAGAATGATAAAAAAATTATACCACTGGAAAAATTGTCCAAATAGATTGTCTTATTAAGGGCAAAGGTGATTATGGTTAAACTAGGCGGACAGAAGTGTATATAAAGGACCAGGGGAATATCATTAGACCTAGGCCGTTGAAGCACTGCCAAATTGTACGGCTTAGGAAAGACTTTATGAGAATTCGTTGGCGGTTGGAAGGAAGCCCGATCCATTTACAGGAAACTCCAATCATTACTTAATATTGTTTGAATAAACTATGAAATATTTTTCAAACAGAGGATTTTTTAAATCTAAATAGTCTAAACCGTTTGACATTTTATTCTAAAACCCCGTTTTCTGACAACGAAATCTATTTCAAAAGTACATCACACTCGTGTTTGACAGTAAAATATAGGTAATGTAAATATTTTAATTAAAATTATAGAATAGGAAAAAAAGTTTTTCGTCATACTGCTTCAAAACAGCTGTTTTAGATACGTGCGTTAAAGGGCAAAAGTTGTTCTGATTCTTCCTGGGACTAAACCTATTATTATGATGATTTTTTTTAGTCCTAGTCCGCAAAAGATCATTGTTGATGAAACTTTTGATTCGAGGTCATTTGTGGATTTCGGACGTTCCAAATATCGATTGTGAAACTGTTAATCGACTAATAAATCAAACTATCGAATGGTTGAGATCAAATTGTCGATAATAATAACTAATACTGAGATAAACTAAACAACTATTCAAGAAAGAAATGCTACATTGTAAGTAACATAACAGCTGATTAGTCTAGAGCGACAAAAGTAGTTGACAACAATTGATACTAAATCAGGTAATAATTAAATATCTTTTACGAGTTTGTTTCATTTTATTTGGAGTATGACGAAAAATATAGTTCATCACACGGCCAAAAATCGGCTTTTTGATATATACTCGCACATTAAACAGCCTCGACTGTTAAACTTGTGCTCGTTTCAAAAACGCCTATTTTTGGTTCTAGTGATGAAATATACTATTATGAGGAACATGGAAAACATGTACCCAATAGATTCTACATGTAGACCCTAAGGGGTTTTAATATCCACAATGTAGTCAATAAATACCTTATGTTAAAAAGTAACATAATTATATTTTTAAAACGAGTATCATATCATATGATTTCGTAAAACAGGATAACGATCTTTCAAAGTGTTTTAACCTGAATATGAGCGAATAATGAGGAACAAGAACTTTATGATATTGTAATTTTATTTCTGACAAAGTTCAGTTCAAAAGTCAAAGTCCAAAGTTCATTAATGATCAAGTAAGGATTACAAATTTAACTGTTGAAAATTCTAAGTATTAAATATAATTAACAAATTAATGATTTATGAGAAATGATATCAAAATGAAAACATAAATCAACTTTCGTTTTCGAATTTTATCTCGTCGATTTCCTTTAGGTCCAAAGGGTGGAACAGTAGAGTCAAATCGGATAAACTTATTTCCAGAAACTACGACATTAATCTCTGTAAGAAGATCGAGATACCAGAAATAGAATATTAAATTGCAAAAGCCACGATGGAAAACATAACAAATGATAGTAGGAACATTCAATTCCATCCTTTCACCCGTTCCACGATCACAAACAGAAACGAAATTTCAAGATTTGGAACCAACCCAAGGATTATTTTCCTGTTTTATTTCAAGGAGTTTTTGTTTCTGAACAATTATTTCAATTATGTGTCCTCGTCGTTTAAGTAAGCAATTAAGTTTAGGTAGCTTCTTATTACAATTATTTAGTCTTTTAGAAAATCTTTGAACGAGCGACAAACAAATTTGAATATTTCTTTAGTTAATCATGAGAAGAAGTAAAGTTTGTTTCTTATAAAATACACAAGACTAGATCCCCACTATCAAGTATGAACCCAATCGGTCAAGTGGTCCTTCATGTATAAATTATTTTGTAAAAAAATTCAAAATGGTGGATATCTGGTAAGTTCTTAATTATACTTTTATTTTGACCCATAACACCATTTAACAGAGTTTGGTTCCTCATATACGGGACACCCTATATATCAGAAATATATTAGTAAAATAAACTTAAAAAATACGATCATTTATAAAATTAAAATAAACAAACATTAAGCAACCTTTCAGGTCAGCCCACGTTGCATTCACAAGGACCCTTGTGCCATTACACCCCTATATTATGCTTGTTACCACACCCCTGATGGTTATGGGGAGGCGCTGGACCGTGGGCAATCAACCCCCTGACACCAGTCATCCCCTAACTCCAACCCCCGGGCCGCGTGGCCGACGCACTTGTTTTGTAAATAACCCCTGAGCGCACGCACTCTGCTTAATGCCAGTCATATGGGGGTGACTTGACCGTGTCGAGTTGACGATCAACTTGTGTTTCAACATTAGTTTGAGACAGTTTTTGAAGGACTTTCATTCTTTTATGTCAACATAGAAAAAAATTATCGTTCAAATATAATAACTGACTCGTATTAATTTTAATTCTATAAATGTTTGAATTTTGAACCCTTATATATTTAAAACTTAAGTAAGAATGATTGTAATATACTCCAATTTCCAAGCAGACAAATAATTGCACGATAGTATTTTGTTACATTAAATTACTATAACTGTCATCTGGCATTCTACACTTTTGTATCGTTTATGTAACATACTACCTCTCATATGTTTTAATTGCTAATAGAAAAACTTCTTAAGAATAAGATGCAAAAGGAGGAAATTAATTGCAAGGTTTATGCTTTTAAGGTTTTATCCATCACAATTAGTAGAGAAAATCGTGGACCTATTAGTATTGGATTTGCTATGGCAACCTGATTATGTACCAATCCAATTTTGGAACTTTTCGTGGTTCCAGATCACCTGAAGACGGTATCAATTTCCAGATCCCGAAACGTCATGAAACTTTGTTTTTACTAATTGTGGTGGAAATGTTCGCAGTCAAAATGTATTTATTTCCCTGTGGGAAATAGGTTAGGTCATGGATATGTCTGAAGGGGATGTTTTCAGTTCTTCTAAACAGCTGTTCTTGTTCTTTTAATATATTAAAAGTTCAATACAATATCTCTTGTAGTATCTATGGAAATGGAATCTAAACACCTTCGCTGCACTTTTTTCGTAATACAAATCTTATATCCCCCCCACCAAAGCGTTGACATATCCGTGTCAAAATATAAATTGCAAATGGAGCACCAATTTGTGGAACCTGGTCTAATACGTAATAATCTTTTATGAGTTGTTACTCTTACTACCTTTTACCTTTACCTTTTTGAAATGGCGACCTACCCAGGTAGGTATTTTAAGCCAAGTATGAATGAGGATTAAGTGTAGGATGATTGTGGCGCGATCTTGTAGTCTTGTTACTGACTAAAGCTGACAAGTTCCTTAGACAGAACTGTTAATTAATAGCCCAACGGTTAATGGCATACCTAAGGGACCTACAGATTAACGTGGAGTCCGAACCATTGCCTCTAAATTACAAACTTGTCTAATTATGAGATGGTCTTTGTAGATTAGCGTAGTATTCCATAGTACGGACGTTAATCTTCACAAGAGAAAACACTACACCCACCGACCATCGCTCACAACTATCCACAACTCGTGACCTCCAAGTAGCTGGGTTCTTTGGGAATAATTTTAAGAAATGATGTTGCTAAGTGAACTTTTAGGACTATTGTACAATTTATCGTTAAATCTGTTTAAACTGAATACACACATGGAGCTAACCGGATAGAAGAGTCGCTGTTACCTGCAAAGCGAGTTGTCGGGGTACTGTCTGAAAACTATTAATTTAACATCACGCGATCTCGCAGTGTGGGACTTACTCTAGCTGGGCTTCGCCCTTACCAGTTGTGTTGATCCGCAGCTCTGCCTGGCGCTAGTAATTATCTTTGTTACTGTTGTTTGTACACAACCTCACTAATATTGATTATAATGGTTAAGACTATGCAGAACTCATTACGTTTTCAATATCAAGCTAAGCGGATCACTTTTGTTCACGTTGCTGCAAGATTGATTTGTTTTTTTATCTATCTACACCTCGGCATTTTTATAAGTTTTGATGAAGAACGTTCCAAACCCTGGTCTTGTTACTACATAACGTCGATCTGTTTTTCGGAAGCATCTATGACGGAATTGCAACTAGTTCCAGATTCTACTTTTGCGGGATTCGATCCAACAACCTTGAGTTTTGAATGCAGGCTCTATAATCACTCTTTCACCCAGCCAATTTCCTAGGCCCACAGTTATTTCATGGTAATTCTTTGTACCTAAGGAACATTAAAATTAGTAAGAAAGATATTCTAAGCGTTTTAATACCACTAGAACAACATGTCATATTTTTATAACGTCACTATCCTATCCTCACTAATTTAATATTTACACAGCATTGTTCATTACTCGCAGTGTTTTAGTGGTCGATACAAAACTTTTTGTTTTTGTTTAAATTATTGTAAGTTGACATTAAGAAATAGCATTTTACAGTCAGTTAGATGAAATATGAGCAAACACATTATACTGAAACATTGATATTTCAAACATTCATCAAGATAATAGTGTCTTAAAAAATTAAACGCCAATATAGAGGTTCTACTCATATTCGCTGTATAATTGAGTGTCAAACTCAATAACGTTTTAAGCTCAATTCAGTAAAACATGATTATTTAAATAAAGAGGCAAGTCTAACAACTTACGAACAATCACATATTTAAAATACTCCAGTTTGCTAACATAATAGAAACATCTCTAGGCTCGTTTCGATCTCACGATAACTTACAACAAAAGGAAACGGACGACAGCTTGCCAAGAGAGGAAGAGGTAGTAAATAAATTGAAATTAACCTAATTAAAGCTTAACCGAGGAGGTGAAATGTGCAATTAAAATATTCATGTGGTTCACTACCATAATTGGTGTAATTTGCTAGGTTTTGCATTCAAAATGGCGGCAAGACTACTGGACAACGCAAACAGGGTCATTTGTACCTGTCTAGTCTCTGAGTTATGCGGAATCTGTGATGAAGCAGTGAGTGACTTTCATTTACTTGAGTGATTCCTGTCAAGGAACTTGGCTACCAAGCACCAGGGGAGAAGGTTGTCATTAATCTTGTTTCATTAAAAATTAATGTATGTAATTCCGAAGTGGGCTTGTTTTTATGTAAACTAAGCAAGAGAGGTAGGTTACGCATGACAAATTTGAGAAAAAATACTCAAATTATTAGTCAGTAAATTAAAAATTCATTAATACTATACACTTATTAAAAGGAAGTTAAGCCTTAATAGTTTGGCGTTCCACAAGGCTGTGTACTAGGCCCACTGCTATTCCGCATAAAATCCTATGTAAGTGGGACGCAATAAAACTAACATAAGGTAGAAGTTTGGGCAGCTTTCCAAACTTTACCCATTTCGTTTTGAGGGGCAACGTTGTTTGTTTGTGGGGAGGAGGCGGGGAGAAAATTGAATGTTCCTGTATCATTTGTTATGTTTCCCATCGTGACTTCGGCAATGTAATATTCTATTTCGTAATCTCTGTCTTTCCGACATGATTAATGTGGCAATTTGGTGGAATTGTTTTATCTGATTTGGCTTCTTTCTTTATCCACTGTGCTGATGCGGAAGCCGCAGCTAAATGGAAAACCTTTTCTTATTTGAGAGAAATTTCATCCGATGCGAAAAAATCTTTTAACCTGACAGTGACATATTGTTAAATTATACAGTCAATAATTCAAATCTTAAGTGATACAAACATTTGGGTTAAATTTAAGGATTCTACAGCGTGATTTCTAGACCCTTTGACACTTCCTTTCTTTTTCTTTGTCTTATACGGAAATAAATAGGTACTGGTAATAAATAAAACTCATAAAATGCACCTAATTCCAATCAAATAAAAATATTAACTTATTTACTATCATCTATCGAATTTTAAACTAAAACAACACATGAAAACTGATAGCACCATTTTTTAATAAACCTATCATGTATCCTTATCAACTTTACAAGCAAAATAAACATTTTATTCCTGAAATCTAATTATTAACTATAAGTTTTAGAAAACCTACGGTGGTAAACTTTAGAAATTTATACAACCAGAAAACAAATTATTTTAACAAACATTTTTTACCATCCATTCATGACCTCCAAGTAACTGGATTACAGGACATAGATTCTATACATATTAGAAATGAGAAGACCGTTTATAACAAGTTTTCCAACGAATTACCAATTCGTTGCTCTGCGCTTTTGGGTCAACAAAAGAAATATCACACCCGAAACAATCCGGCAATAAAGTTTCAATAAATTAGCCACAGTTAGCCTATCGGCCTGTTTATCGCGCCGGCAGACTATTGGGCCTATTTATTGCCAAGAGTTACAGTCAAGATGGAGATAGCAGTTATTGTTATTGGAATCAATTGGTTCTCAATCGTTGTTGAATTGATCACGTGATCGCTCTGGTCACGTGGCGCCGTGACTTACCCCTCCCCCTCGCCTGTTAGTCACGTGACTACCACTCCCTCCGCAGTACACCGGCTAGGGTGCTAAATGGGCGTTTGAGACGAACGAGGAAATTTTCTTTGTCAAGTTTTTAAAATCTGAAGATTAGGGCAATATTAAAATTCTGTTTTACTATAATAATAATATATTTATTGCAGTTGACTAGTCATCGTAAATAATTTCACCCTATGGGGAATCTGTAAAAATCCTTAAAATGTTGGAAAATTAGCTCCAACCAAGTAGAACGAATGGCTTGTCAACTCACGCTGTCTCGTTTCGAACAAATGGGAACTCTCTAGACCTTTTGACTCTCTCAGGAAGGCAATAAAGGAGCTCTACGCATTCTTGAGAAGGGAGTTTCGCAAACATATGCGGTGTTGAACAGTGCGAATATCGTCCCTTTCTCTTGTCCCATAGCCGTGGAAAACATTGCCTTGCTCTGGTAAGTATTGTATCTGGCTGCGAAGGTAGGGTCAAGATTCCTAGCTCCCTACACGACCCTCTTGGCAATTAGTCTGATGGCTAATTTTTTTAGTCTAAACTGCCCAGACTGGGACGGTGGCGACGTCCTGTACTCCGAATTGTGGATAGTTGTGAGCGATGGTCGGTGGGTGTAGTGTTCTCTTGCGTAGATTAACGTCCGCACTATTGAATACTACGTTAATCCACAAAGACCATCCTCATAATTAGACCAATTTGTAATTGAGAGGCCGTGGTTCGGATTCCACGTTAAACTGAGGGTCCCTTAGTTGCCATCGGCTGTTGGGTTATTAATAAACAGTCCTGTCTAAGGAACATGTCAGCCTTAGTCAGTAACAAGACTACAAGATCGCGCCACAATCATCCTACACTCAATTCTAATTCATCGTTGGCTTAAACTACCTACCTGGGTAGGTTGCCATTTACTGGCAAAGATAAAAAATATCCTCCTAAGAACAATGTTAAATTTGTGACAGCATCATTGGCTACACGACAGTCAATAATAACGATAGATGTGAAAAATTAAGGTAAATTGATTATCTTTGGAATAATTTTTAAAAATTTGTTTTCCTTAAAAATATAATTTCTTCATAATTATATTCGATACTTAACATGTAATCATCTTAAATTAATGTAATTCCCTAGATAACCTACTTTACCTTTAATTTGACACATCAACTAACCTTCTTTCGACCTTTAAAGTTTTCCAAGATTCGAGTAAAGAAGCTGGAGGTTATTTGTAGTGATTCTCCAGTAATAATCGGCGTTTTCAAATCCTTTCTCTCTGGAATTCACATGATAAATAGAGTATCTACTTCCCTGTGGGAAATAGGTTAGATCATGGATATGTCTACAGGGAATATTTTCAGCTCTTCTAAAAAGCTGTTTATTAAAAATTCAATACAATAGCTCTAGTAGTTTTAATAGTAGTTCGCTAACACCCCCCATGTTAAAATATTTACAGCAAAGGAGCTTAAATATTTATAAGGCCATATACACATAATTGACCTTTTTGCTGGTTTATTGATATTAAAAATGATCTCTTACAATATTGTCAGTATATAAGCAATGTAAAATATGAATTAGAAGTTCATTTAAAATTATCGTAAAATTATATCTAAGGAATAAATGTCCAGCAAAAAGGTGTATGTGTCTAAAATTAGTTTAGGCTTAGCTCAGTGGTTAGAGACGCAACAAAAAACTATAATTGCTTTATAATAATTTGCATTATGATATTAGAGAAGTGGTTGTAGCTAGGTTAAACATTAAACAAGTCTACTATAAGGAAAACGTGGCGATAAAATAATTAAAATGCAATTTATATAGAACGACTCCATTTACTCTGGCCAACTATAATCGATCTCCCGCAAGCGTAAATTGCTACCATTGCAAATTGCAGTTTACCAATTAACTGCTTCCATTGTTGTATGCAGCATTGCATAATTAACGGTGTACTGTCACTTACTACAGGTATAGACCCGGGTACAAGCTTCACACCTGATAGTGGACCTTTGTTCAGATGTGGTGATTTTAGGCCTAAATACACGGTCTTAAATTAGGTGCTATGTAATTTCAGTGTTCATGAAATTGGTGTATGTAAATTTTGTTTAGCATTCGATTAATATGCATTTGATTTTGTAATTATTTATGAGGCATCTTAAAACGTCTATTCCTAATCATTGCATTGAATTAATGTTAATATAATCCCTGAATATTTTACAAAACGGACTTTTTTGGAGAAGTTTTACTAACGCTAAGAATTATTTTTATTTTGTTTTGAAATGTATATTAATAATTTTGTTACATTTTACTAGCTTTACTCAATATCTATCTCTAAATTTTACACTTTGTGTAAAACTGTATTATTAATTAATATTGTTAAAATGATACAATTCAACAATTGATGATCTATATGCGTTCTCTCTAATTTTTCAATATTTCCAAAATTGTAATGCTGTTTGTGTCCTATGCACTATGTTTCAAATGTGTATTTCAAAGACTATTGAGTTAAGTATTTTTGAATTAAACTTTCAAGTACTAATAAATAGGCCACATAATTTTACGTCTTCATTCAAGAATACAAAGGCCTACTTTGAAGAAAGTCTCTCTAATCATTAAGAATGTATGAAGCGTAAAAGTCCAAGTCATTATCAATTAATTATCACATGGTCAAACACGCTCCGCACGATCGAAACGATCAAAGACGTCTAGTGACTGACGATCAATGAGCCACGTCCTTCGAACAACACAAGGTGGAAAGTTGAACTAATTTTGGTTTAATTGAAAAATCCTTCAACAAACGACCAATGACTTCACTACTCGTAGGATAGGAATACAATGGTGAAACCGCCAGTTGATCAAACTAGCTGCGTAGCCTACATACAATGATTTGAGGAATTTGATCCGAAAATTACATATACTACAAAACAGTAGTAGCACCTATTATTTTCAACTTCCGTATACCAAAAGCTATGATGTATGTAAATACGAATATTTGTACAGTTCCCATTGTCAAAAATCAAGAGGTTTATTTTCCATTAGATACAGTCTTTTGTACATTGGAAATAGGCTAGATAACATTATGTAAGAAAAAATACAATTGTTAGTTTAAACAAGAAAAACAAGTATAAACAATAAAGAAAATTCCAATGAAAATTATGAATTATACCTGTTGGTCATGGAGGTGGATTTAGGAGGATAAGATACAAAAAACAAAGAAGGAAGAATGAAACAAAACAAAATAAGACAGAATTACATAATGTGAGAGATAGATTTAGTTTGTTGTGAGCTACGGGTATTACATTTTAATTTCTTGTATTTATCCATTGTCCATTTCGCACAATATAATCAAATTGTAATTAATTGGGACGGTGGCGACGTCCTGTAATCCAGGAGGTTACGAATTGTGGATAGTTGTGAGCGATGGTCGGTGGATGTAGTGTTCTCTTGTGTGGATTAACGTCCACACTATTGAATACTACGTTAATCCGCAAAGCCCATCATCATAATTCCAATAGTTGCCATCGGCCGTTGGGCTATTAATTAACAGTCCTGTCTAAGGAACATGTCAGCCTTAGTCAGTAACAAGATTATAAGATCGCGCCACAATCATCTTACACTCAATCCTCGTTCATACTTGGCTTAAAATACCTACATATACTGCAATGTAGGTATTTTACTAAAAAAATCTTTAATTTCCTATTGTATAGTATCTTGAACTATTTTTTAAGTTAGTAAAATAATCCTAAAATAAAAATATATTGAAATCATTTTCTATGACTGAATCGTAAAGGGAAATTTAACTTTAATTTGACATTGGCTAACCTGTCGATTATTGTGAACAGCTGATCTCGGCTTGAGTTCTCACTCATTGCCCTTTATCGAGAGCGATTGTTGTCAAACCTCGCATTCAATTCTCCACCGGATGGTGTTCGGTCAATTAAGTGACACCGATTGATGTTATTGTGTTATTTTAATCCAAATGTACACATTGCTTCCAAATATACAACTATACATGTTCATAGTTGATCCAACAAAAGTGAAAATAATGATAAATATTCTTCATTCACCGTACAATAGCATTGTGCAAACATTGTGAAAATCTTTAATAAGTAAAGAATAACATTTAAACAAAGTATTTTCTTTTACCTACCACATATCCATAACGAGACATTTAACAATTAAAACATACGTACATAACTTGAGGGATTTAATATAGGCCTCTACTAAAACCATAATATAGAAAAAATGAATGATGAAAATCTAAAACAAGCTATTATAATTTCTTATGGTGCTACAATATTTACACCGTTTTGGATTTTAATATAAATTTTATGAAAGCATGACTGATTAGTCAATTTTTACTTTCTTAAACTAGTAAATTAAAATTTATTTTCGTCAAAATTTTCGAATTTGAGTTGAGGGTGGATATATCCGTTTTGGGGTCCCCTGAATCCAAAAAAGTGGGTTATGACGTGATGTCTGTCCGTCCGTGTGTGTGTGTGTGTGTGTGTGTGTGTGTGTGTCTGGATGTGTACAGTGCCACAGCCTACCCCGTTGGTCCGATTTAGATGAAATTTGGCATGTATATATATATTCACGGTATCTCCAGGCTTGTTTCATTTTTTTTGAATTTTTGATTTTTAAGGGTAGTTCACCCCTAAAAACCCTTAAAAAACGTGAAAAATCCAAATTTCTCAAAAACGGCTCTAACGATTTTGATTAAAATTTGATAGTTTATAGTGCACAGAGCACTAAATAATTTGACACCACCCGCATGTCTGTAAAAATGACGGTTCAAAAGTTATGGGCTTTTAAATGTCAAAAAAATCAAATTTTTTAAATTTTCAGCGAAAACAATAAAAGTAAAGTATAACTTGACTGGTACCATTGAAACCAGCTTAAAAAACTAAACAAATTAGTATTTGAATTATTTGTCTACGACTAACGGTTCCAGAGAAAAGTTAAATTTACTGTCCACGATAAACGCAGAACGTTGTCTGACAGCGCCCAATGTTATTCTTATGGAAAATGTAAAAAAATCAATTTCTTCCTTACTTTCCACCCGTTTTCCATGAAACTTGGTATGAAGTGTAAGGTCAAATCACCAAACAAAACCAGCTCAAAAAAGCTTGGTATTACGATGTTCCCCATACCTTTGAACAATAAATTATTAAATGATATTTAGAATTACTTTGTAGAACATGATAGTTTTATAACAGATTGTCTTTTTTAAATTTACTTAAGGGAGAAAATATGTGTCAGTCCACTGGTACCGTTTATTTAATGATGGCTGAGGTGTCAAGTTAAAGATAAATTGGTTATCTAAGAAATATCTATTTCCATTTATTTTCAGTTGTAAAAAATGTAATTACTTGTTAACTATCGGATATAATTGCTTGGTAAATGACTTAATTTGTGAAACGATATCTCCTAAACCAAACCTTATGTCCTGACCCATTTTTGCAACAATTTTCGCATGCAGGCGAAGTAAATCCAATGATTGGAAACCAGAGTGGAACTGCGTTACGAGAAAATAGGAGCGTTGCAAAAACACCTCCTTGCGGAAGCCTTTCACGCACTCGGCCGTACGCACATTTCTGCGTAACGAGAATAGTTTTTCCCACAGTTAGGAAACTGTGGAACTACTTTTATGTAACATTTTAAACTAGGTTTAGTATTACGTCTTACTATTACCGCAGTTTAGAGTTAATTACTTCATTAACACTAGACGTGCAGTTACGTAAACGTTGCGATTCCTATGTTCCCGTGGAGGGACTGGTGGAACTTTTTGAACCATTTTAGAATATACGTTGTTCTATATTAGTGTTTTGTTTTAGAGTTTATGAACAGTTTTATTATGAAATATCTCTCACTATTCACCGCATTGCATTTCGAAGGTGGCAGTTTTCACGAAAAATTAGTCTGCCTTCACAGATTTCACGTTTTGTGCGTAGAACGGCGACACTAGGATCCGAACCAGTGACCTCTCTGTTTTGTGTAAGAGTCTGCCTTACTGGTGAATTATTCAGTTCCAGCCCGTAAGAGCAATTTTTAATTTGTGACAGCATTACTGGGTTACAAAATAGTCGTAAAGAGATGGTTGTGTCAAAGTGTCAAATTAAAGGCAAAGTGGTTATCTAGAGAAAATTATTAATATTGTTAGTTAGTTAGTTACCGATTGTCATACACCTTAGACAATACTGTTAATGATTGATATCTCAACAGTCAATGGCATATCTAAGGGACCTACTATTTAAAGTAGAGAACGAACAATTGCCTGTGAGCTACGGACTGGTCCAATTTTGAAGATGATATTTGCGGATGGACTTAGAAATCAATAGTTCGGATGTTAATCCAAACCAGAGAATATCTCATTCACCTACCATTGCTTTCAACTATCCACAATTCATGTAGATTTAACTCCCTAGATAAGCACTTTACCCATAATTTGACATCCCAACCATATTTTTACATTGAGTAATACTGTCATAAAATTAGTATTGTTCATCTGGGATTAAATTCGAAGACTGAGGAAGTATTGCAGACTCGACACGCTACCATATGAGCTATACTGTACACGTGCCAATTTACTCTATTTCTTAAATTTGTCATTTAGAATTGACTATAAGTTCACAAACTGCTGTTCCAAATACTGTAAAAGATCGATAGAATAATTTAAACATTTCACCCAACTTTGACCATGTTTTTGTTTGGAAACAACGATAATTACTTTTTACTAAAACTTATTTATTTGTTATACTCTGTAATAATAATCTTATGGATAGAACAACTTATGATAGCCTGATATCATATAAGAAAAAATCCGTGAAACATTAAACATAAAGGAAAAACTTATTTTGCAATGAATATATTAGGAGTGTTATAGTAATAATATGTTTTCACATGAAACACATTAAAAAACGCCACGTGTTCAATTCATCAGAAAAACTGAATATATTTTCTTAACATTATTAAAAAATAAAACCGTATGTTATATCACTAAGTGAATGCATGTCAACCATGCATTGTACGTCTACGCCTATAGGTCTGCTTTGTCGTCAAACATTTCTTTGTCAAAGATTCCTTGGCCCCATTGTTGTCTCTGGGTCCATGGTGCGATACGAATTTATCAAATAGAGGTATCGGATTTGGTAATTCGTTTCGATGTGTCAAAAGCCAAACGCATAGAGGTTGACATTTTAGACCATGTATAGGGGGACGTACGAAATGCGATGTATATGAAAAAAACAGTGTCATAACTGTGTTAGGCTGAATAAATTATGTATAAATAAATAGATTCGCTATTTTGAATACATGAAAGCAGTTAGTGAACAATAGATTTAGCATACAATGCTAGGAAATAATATAAATACGTGCTAAAAATACGATATTTTCTAGTTTACTGTCCCGCCTTCTCATCGCAGGGCAGTCTAGGCCATCACCCGGAGCCGTTTCACATTACTTAGGGAAAAGGCATTCATTGGTGATTGGTGGGATTTGAACCCGGGACCTTAGACTCCCAAGTTCCGATCTCAACTCCTAGACCAGCGCGTTCCTTCCGTGGTTTAAATTAGAAACATGTTAAGTTTCACTTGTTTTTATACTCTTTCTCGTTTATTTTTTATCAGTCTCTTTTAGTAATATTTTACCCTCTTATATTGACTATAACTGCCTGGGTGGCTGATTGCTTATAGAGCTCACTTTTCAATTCAAGTGTCACCGGTTCAATACCGGATTAAACCCAATTCTAGTATGGTCTCTGTCTTGAGATGATCTAAAAAGGTAGGTATTTTAAGGAATGAGTGTAAGATGATTGTGTTGCGATCTTTGTTACTAACCAAGGCTGGCATGTTATTTTAAGGAATTCTAGGTATAAGGTATTTTAAGGAAAGTAAGATGATTGTGGCGCGATCTTGTAGTCTTGTTACTGACTAAGGTTGACATATTCCTTAGACAGAACTTTTGAATTAAAGTCCAACAGTCAATGACATATCTAAAGTACCTACAGTTGAACGTAAAATCCGAACCACTTCTAAATGGCGAACTGGTCTAATTATGAAGAAGATCTTTTCGGATGAACATAGTATTCAATAGAGCGGACGTTAATCCACACAAGAGAATACCACACACACTGACCATCGTTCACAACTATCCACAATTTGAGACCTCCAAGTATCTGGATTACAGGACACTCCACGGTCCCAGTCAAGTATCAAATATCAAGTATCAAGAAAGGTAAGCGTAAGACGATACTTGTCGATACATGTCACCTGCATTTGAGCTAGTGAACCAGGGGACTCAGGAACGGAGTACGTCGTGCAATCAACTAAGCCGTCGATCTAATTATACCTGGAACTAATATAAAATTTACCAAAATCAGATGTTTATTGTTTGCAATCTGATTCAAAACTATTGGAAATACGAGTTAGAACTAATGCACATGTTGCTTTCATGAACGAAAATCCATTGGCAAAAAATTGAATTATAGAAAAGTTAAGTTTTTAAGCAAATGATTTGTGATCTTACACCAATTACTTAGATTTTTTCCATTCCTTGGATTTTAGGGAAGTATAAAACGAACTAAGACTTAAATTTTTTAAACAATACGCCACAAAAATAGAAATATTTACAAATGATTCATACAATCAATCTAAACTGAAGATCATGTTTGAGGTTAAGACAAGATTGAGGTTAAGTTATAACAGCTGATTTTAATATCCCGCCACAAACCAGCTGTGATAAGAATCTGGAAGGAAGTCGAGCAATCTGTATCCAGCCAGTATATTAGGATGCAATTAATAATGGAGTTTATAATAGAGCTGTTGGGTTTCTGTTATTAAACGAGTTTTAATAGCTCTATTAGTGGAATTAGAGGGAACGGAGAGTTTTGTAGCGGTTGTTTTAAGTCGGTCTCAATTTGTAGTTTCAAACTTTATACCCATCAATTATTATACCAAATTTATGCGGTCTAAATTAATTTATATTTTCGGTTGGCGGTTAATTAAATTTTGTTCGGTTGCTGTTATTGATTTTCATAACGTTTATAAACAACATACATTACCACCTAAATGTTTCCTTACAAAATTAAGTGTTATTCAACGGCCTGAAAGTAAAATGAAGTACTCAAGTACACATTGTAAATTACAGGCCTATTTCGATACTAAATTCATTTTCACACCTGCAAAAAATACAAACTGTCTTTCTCTTTATGGTTCCTTAAAATTTATTCGCACTAATTTCTTCCTCCCTAACCATCTCGTTTCAACGTATGTACTTTTACGGCATATTATTTTCCCACTTTTCGTGTCTGGCTACTTAATTTGAATACGGCATGGTTAAAAACCAATTTGGTGTGATTATTTTTCCCGGCAACCCACTATTATTCTAATTCACTCGCAATCATTGTCATTATGCAGATCCTAATAGTGACTGTGGCGTGGTAATTTGTTTTAATTTTTATTATTCCGTTTCCCACTGCTAGTTTACCTATTAATTTTTACGAGTGTGTGTTTATTGTGGTTTCGCACAGAACATCCTGCGCTCAGTAAGGTCCTTGGTAGCAAGTGCAAGCCTCAATGAGTTTATTATGTCGTTTGGATCAATTAAGACGTTAATTGTTACGGTTTAAAGAGGGTAATTAACTTTAATTGACGGTAGAGGGAGTCTGATGAATATTTTCTGTAATTGTTTTAATCTGCAGTACAGTGTTTTAGTAGTATGTAAATAGAGCTTGGGTTATTACACGGGCAATGATCTTGTATTGAAATAGCATGGGAAGTATTTACCTTTCCTCCAATTTAATTGGTAATCACAATGGATATGTTAATACTATGTTTAATTGTTGGTTGAATGAATTATTGTGTTTTCATTTCTTCTAGGTTTCATGATAATTTATTCTATGCAGCCTAAGGACACAAAAAATCCACCAAAACACTGTATTACCTTACAGATGGATCACTATATCATAAATCTTTAACCAACTCTTTTAACTTTTAGGGAGACATAAAAAAGTTAATTTTGTAATTTGTAAGCATTCAGAATACGATAGTTTTATTAAATATTATTGTGGTATTAAATATTTTACAGTAAGACCGCTTCAGTTTAAATAAGAAATATTATAATACCAAAATGTAAACCTGAAATCATAAGAAATCAGTACAAAGAAAATAAATACCCAGCTTTATAATTTCTAAGCTTTATATGTCTAAGCTCTGGGAGCGCGCTGGAAATTCGTGTAATAAGAATATTGTAACGGAAGTGACGTCATATGGATATAAAAAGCTGTTTAAAGGAACTGAAAACATTACCTAGAAACATATTCTTGATCTAAGCTTTTCTGATAAAGGGAGTAAATGAGTTTTAATTAAATTTTATTAAAAATAGTTTTATGGTACTTATTTCAAATTAATATTTCAAATAGATTTTCATTTTAATTTTTGTTAAGTTGGTACCTTTTTACCAACAAAACATCACTAAAATCCCCGCAACGTTCACTGACCTCCCATTACTCATCCGAGCACCTTTGGAAGTGTTGAAAAACACGAAGCTCTACCGGAAGCGTTTCTTTCTAGCACATTTCCGTTTAGTACCGCATTCGCCACGATTAAGATTTAAATTTCAAATCTCAGAAGCAGTCTGCGAGTGGCGGGCGGCGGCGTTAAAACCGTATAATTTATTGTGCATAATGACACGTTGCCGTACAGTCGCGGCGCGCCGTCATAGACCTCGCCTATTGCGCGATTACCGCCGATTTATCCCCTTGTTTTATCGCGCGAGTGTACTCTTGGTCATTACGTCACGGTTAGGTGTGATAAAATACGCGTTCGGTTTATACGCGTTTTCCGTGAGCGAAGTTGTTAAAAAAGGGGCTCCGAGAAGCGACGTGTATTGGTAGGGTTTTGTAAATGTGAATTTAGGAGTGTGGGTTTGGGGGGGCAAGATATTTTCTATCAAGGTAAAATATAAACCTAAAAACCCTAAAGAAATAAATACAAAGTATAATTCACAGCTCAAATATTTAGCATTAATTCACAATTAGATAAAATAATTGTGTTATAGACTATTTGTATCAATAAATATTTTACATATATCAACATTTTAACGTTAGAATAATTTATAAATATGTTTAAAACCAATGATTCATGTAAAAAATGTGTGTATTTACTTCCCTGTGGGAAATAGGTTAGATCATGGATATGTCTAAAGGGAATGTTTTCAATTCATCTTAACAGCTGTTATTATTCTTTTATATTAAAAATTCAATACAATAGCTCTAGTAGTTTCTATGGAAACCTCAGAGCTAAGACATATCCATGTCAATAAATATTGGTTTCAATGGGACAGTTTTAAAATCACATGCACTGTAAAACTTAAATGAAGAATATGTCTAATATTGCTTAAATCTGTTTTTTAAAGCTTATAAATATTTTACTTCCAAAATAAATTGGCCAAAATCGTTCTATATTTAAGTTTAAGAATGATGCAAATAAGTTTCATAGCTATGGGTATTCTCGTTTTAACGGGAAAGTGTGCCAAAAATACCTTGTTTAGTGTTACAAAGAAACGGACAGACAGAAGTTGAGATAACACCCATTTTGGTGTTTTCGGACACAAAACGTAATACTATAATAACAAAAAATCAAATTCTACTTCTAATTCTTAGCAACGTACAGACAAAACTGTAATTTTATTTCTATAGGTTGACAGTACTGTAATTTGACAGCATTGTTGTGCTACAACAGTGGTACCAACATAAGCATTCCCTGACCTAACATCCACGGCGGAATGAATTCATCATGCCGAGAAGATGTTATTACTCTGGGCACGCCATTGAATTAATTTTCACGCCTGTTCAGGATGAGGTTTGCCGTCCAAATTACCGGTTCCAGTGCTTTCCATCGACGACGTGTTATTACTATTCACTTCTGACTTGAATACATTTCCTTATCTCTTCCATCTTTTTTTGTCGGCACCTCCGTTCCAAGCGTGGTTGTAATTGCGGGATATGTTTTCGTGCAAATCTTATCGCTTGGAATATCGACGGTGGTTTTGTGGCTTTTTGCTACTTAAAAGTAGTTTTTAACATAGAAATGGTTGATTCGGTGCTCGGAAATAAGAAAACGCTGAAAAACTGGTTCATTCTAAAATGAATACGACTACAAGCAAAGTTTACCACATCTCCAATATTACCTTTCTTAACTGGCTACCTATCTAGAAAGGTATTTATTACCAATGAATGAGAGATAAGTATAAGATGATTGTTGCGCAATCTTGTAGTCTTGTTACTGACTTAAGGCTGACATGTTCCTTAGACAGTACATAATAGCCGAACATCCAATGGCATCTAAGAGACCAACAGCTTAATGTGGAGTCTGAATTACAAGTTTGCCTCTGAACTAGAAAGTAGACTAAAGATGAAGCCTTTGTGGATGAACGTAATGTTCAATATTGCAGACATTAATCTACACAATATCACATATCCACAATGGAGAATACACACAAATGGTGACCTCCAAGTAGCTGGATTACGAATCGCGTCTTCCAAGCAGTTTTTACCTTCTGCAAATATATTTTAAGGTAATCAAATAGTAGTATCCCAGTTGATTTTTGGGTCAATAATATTAAAATAACTTTTTAAATCATTTTGTTGGATTAGGCACCGAAAACCCACCTTTTCTCCCTAATTCTAGGGAACTAAAACGTCAAATTTACAGACTTAAAAAACCTGTTACGTCTAGGGTATACAATATTATTTATCTTATAGGACCAAGGAATAGGGTACAGTAACAATAAGAAAAATACCTTAAGTACAAATCGTCTACAACTAAAATAGTACTAAGTTACTAATAATAATAGTCCTAATACTAATAATTGTTATAATTCACAAGAAAAGCTTTGAATTTTCTCACAGCCGTGTTTATGCTCATTCCATTTAATTTCATTTGAGAGGTTTTAGTGGAATTTATTTAATGCTATTTTTTCGTTAATCGAAAATGTGTCAACTCAGCAGACGGTTGTTTTAATAGCACTTTATGTCTGTGTTAAAATTGTTTATTGTTTTGTTATCAGACCTCTATCGTAATTTTATTTTGTGTCAATGAAGCTCTGTTGTTCATAAATCGAAAGGAAATTTTTTTTAGTCGGTGAATAAAGCTTACTATTAAGTATTTATTTTACAATATGGAAAAAATTCACAATTTAAAACTTATAACTATTTATAAGTTTACATTGATTGTGAAATTACAAATTGATCTGAAAATGCAAAACAGCCAAGTAGTCGATACGATCATCTCTATCCACCCCAGAACCTGGAACACTACTATCCACTATCCACTAGCTATCCACTATCCACTATTCACTATCATAGATTACAACGTCCTCCTCGTCTGGCGAGGGACCTGCCAGAGCCGCTGTCGCAAACAGCATCACGACCAACAGACCTGCAACAATAACATCCAGCGAGAGAGACTACCGAACAGTAGAACTAGAAGTTTTGTCAAGTATAAATATTCTAAAAGTGGTCTAAATACTTACTTCTACGTAATCCAATCTGTTGCTAGAGAAAACTAGTTTCGGTTCCTATATAGAGCGATCGTCAGAAGATATGTAGTTTCATTAAGTGATCGTTATTGTTTACAGACATTCAATAATTTGGCACACAGAAGACGAACACAAAATGCTAAATCAAAGAACAATAATCAACACCGACGCATACCGGGTGCACAATTAATAAACGAATCACGGTGTAAATCGTTCCTTGTTTTATTTTATACTAGCCAAAGTATCCGTCCTCACTAATTTAAAAATCTGAGAAGTGTATTGATACATGTAAATTGTTATTTAATTTTATATTGTTTACAAAATAACAATGCACGGTTGTTACTACATGACAAAGTAAGACCTGTTAAGTAATATTGGAAAGAGAAAGGATTAACGTAATAGAGGCAGTCATCGGGAGAAAAACTAAAATCTATTCCACTATTTCGATCCAATTTTCGATTTAGCTGTTTATCTGTAAAAATAAACTTTCTTTCTCCTTCTTCCCAAACTGTCAATATGTAGTGTAAACAGATTGAAACCTACGATGGTCACGGCAGCTCTTTCTTCTTCTTCCTAAACTGTCAAATGTTCACAGGTGTTGACATTTAAGCAATTTTACGTTGATGTTCTTTAAAAATGTAAACATTGAAAACTAGGACGTTCACGGGGCGTAGCCCGAGTGGATTTTTAGAGAGTGATGGGTTGCATGAATCTAATCTACCTTTGTGTAAAATTTCAAACCAGCCGGTTCAGGGAGCCTCAAAATGAATATATCCACTATCAACTCAAATTTAAAATTTAATTTTGACGGAAACAACCCTTTCTCCGCATACTGTTTACAAAAGTAAATAATAGAGTACGAGTAAAAGCAAAATTGATAATCTTGAGGTCATCGCAGATTAAATTTAAAATTAAAACTACAAGATAACTAAAGGGTGACTTACCGTACAAGATAAGAGCACCAAAAGTCCTCATATTGGAATGAGTTGAACCGTTTTTGCCAACTTTTCTCAAGAAAGTGTCACCAAGAAGAAAGGTCTATAAAGATAATAGCATAATAAATTACCACCACGATAAGAGAAACAAACAAAAATTTCTCGTACAGCAGTTCAGTGATTTCTCGGTTGTTTAATGAATCAGATATACGTAATGATAATGACTGGTACGGTAGCATCGACCTGTAATCCTTGGAGGTCACGAATTGTGGATAGTTGTGAGTGATGGCGGTGGGTGTAGTGTTCTCTTGTGTGGATTAACGTCCACACTATTGAATACTACGTTAATCCGCAAAGACCACCCTCATAATTAGACCAATTCGTAATTCAGAGGCCGTGGTTCGGACTCCACATTAAACTGTAGGTCTTTGTTGTTGTCATCAGCTGTTGGGTTGTCTAAGGAACATGTCAGCCTTATTCAGTAACAAGACTACAAGATCGCGCCACAATCATCTTACACTCAATCTTCATTCATACTTGGCTTAAAATACCTACCTTGTAGTATAGTTGCCATTTCAATAATCTAATCTACATCAATCACCAAGTGAATATTAACTTTAAATATTATTATGAATGAAATTGTAGAAGGTTTAGCTACATTATTGCATATTACAAATAAACTCAGTCAGTGGACTGACAAATACTTTCTTTCTAAAAAAATTCAAAACTACAATCATCAATAAACCTATCATATTCTTTAAAGCTATTTTTCAAAAATAATTATCCAATTTCTGAAACTAACAGTAAGGGGAAACGAGTTAAATTAATTGTTATACATTTTAGAGAGGGGCATATCACCCCTTCCTGCTACACCAAGCTTTTTGAGTGAATTTTGTCGGGTGATGTGACCTTACACCGCATACCATTACGTGGAAAACGGTTGGGAAATAAGGAAGAAATATATTTTTTAATATTCTGCATGATATTGAATATATTTATTTCTAAAATAATATTTCTGTGTAATTGGATGCTCTTAGACCACGTACCATGTTTACCATGGACAGTTGATTTAAATTCTCTTTTGAACTGTTAGTCATATGATATCATGCATGCTTCACAAACACCTGAAAGGTCTACAGATAATAATAATAAATGCTAAATGTATAGTAATCTAATAAATATATCACATCTTCACGTACAAACCAAAAATAGTTTTAGACATGCCACTAGAATGATCAAAATATCACGCTTAAAAAACAACCGAAAGCAAAACATTACATTACAAAAGTATTAGAAAGATTTAAACTGCAAGGTGTGTATTGAGTTGTCAAGCCCACACCAGCTCAGATGAAGTCATACAACCTCTAATTCCCGCGATAACACGAACAGACACGCACAAATTTCATTTTCTGATCAGATAAGTTTATAGGGAGTAATGCTCAGTTTGCGTGTGACCCGACTATACTGATTGTTGCAAGGACCTGAACCTGACTATACTTATTTATTATTATGGGTCCCGCTTAACTAAGCCGTAACCAATACGGTATTTTTATGGAGTAGCATATGTTAGCACTGAGTTAGTAGATGGCACTTCGTTTAATCTCTCTCCTGTATCTTCTTCTTGAGAGCAATAGACAATAGACAATAAACTTTACTTACATGACCTTGAAAAATGTATTAAATTCCCTATAGGAAAAACTTAAGTCATGGATATTTAGGCCTATTATTTGCCTAATATAAAATGTATATGGTAGGCCTATATGTGTAAATTAGAGTTAATGTTTCAGTATTTACATAGGGAAAACTATTGCGTTTGACATAATTTTTCTTAATTCCATTTGGACTTTCCAGAAATGACATGAAAAAAATCAAATTCCGAGTCGTTTAAAGTATAGGACCAAAAACGAGCGTTTTTGATACGAGCACAAGTTTAAAAGTCGAGGCGTGCAGTGTGGAAAAACTATATTTTTCGTCATACTGCAAATAAAATGTAACAAACTCGTAAAACATAAATTATTATCTGATTTAGTATCAATAGTTGTCGATAATTTTTTTCGCTTTAGACTAATCAGCTCTTATGTTATTTACGTTGTAGCAGTTCTTTCTTGATTCCTGGTTGGTTGTTTAGGTTATGTCAGTGTTAGTTATTATTATCGATAGTTCGATCTCAATCATTCGATTTAATAGTCGATTACAAGTTTTAAAACCCATATCCGGAACGTCCGAAATACACAATGCAAATATTGTTGAAAACTTTAATGATTATTTACAATTATGGACTTCGAAAAAATTATTATCAACAATGCCTATTATTATAATATAAGTATTTTTTACTAAAAATAAAATGTATGTCTTCTGATACATATTTTAATTAATTCTTCATTTTTACAACATGACAAAACAGGATTAACAACATCAAAGTAAATATTTATATGGGACAAAGTATTAATTAATAAGAGACCAACAAAACTTAAAAGTCTAACATTATTTTTCAATAATCACTAATTTCGTCCAGCAAATAGAAAAATCATAATTTCTTCTTCTTTAAACTGAAAATATAGTGCAAACATGTTGTCATTAGTATGTCATTAAACTAGGAAGTGATTTTTTTCTTTTCTTCTGACTGTCAGTTTTTTAGTTTACAGCTGTTGACATCAATATTTTATTTTTCATCTCTAATAAATGTCATTAAACTTAGATTCCGGGCGTCGAAATTTAAAATAGTATGTATAGTGTTGCATAGTTTAAGATTATTTGTAAATCAAATTGTCAGTACTTTTCGATTACTTACAACAAACCCACAAACAAAATAAAAAATTTCTTATAATAAAAATATTAGTCCTAGGAAGAAATAGAACGAATTTTGCTCTTCAACACATGTTTCTAAAACAGCTGTTTTTGAAGCAATATGACGAAAAGTTTATTAATGTAGTGGTACCACCAATAGGTGACTCATTGCAGAAACAGCTGTGCGAGTGAGTTCGAGCTTTATGTCCGGCCCGAACGGAGCGTAGGAAGCCGAGAGTCCTTCGGCCAAGTTAGTGTATAAAGACTACTTATACACTATATTTAGACTCAGATTGTATTATAGTTTGTGATACGTGTCCATAGACCACTAAAAAGCAGTGACTCACGAAGATTGGACACAACGAGGGCGAATGTTAATGTTTTACAGCAACGCTTATCTAAATAACAACCGATCTAAAATTTGCACTTTAACCTACCATCAAAAGCAATCCTTTCAGAATAATAGCACTATCAAGCTATTTTTAACCCGCACTCCAATTTAGCTACATAATCTAAGCTTTATATTCTCATAAATGGAATTAGTCATTTTATTTCCGTGTAATGCTGATACTTTATGAACCAATACTACCATAAAAGAAATATTATATTTCATCACTAGGACCAAAAAAACGCTTTTAAAGTGCGAGTATACATCAGAGCACTATCAAAACCAATTTTGGGCCGTTTGATGAACTATAATTTTCGTTTTATACTGTAAATAAAATTAAACAATCTCGTAAAACATAAATTATTACCTGAATAATTAGTATCAGTAGTTGTCGACCATATTTATTGCTTTAGACCAATCAGCTGTTATATTACTTACGTTGTAGCAGTTCTTTCTTGATTCCTGATTGGCAGTTTAGTTTATGTCAGTGTTAGTTATGCCAACCTCAAATCAAAAGTGGTATAATCAACATTGATCTTTTGTGGCCTAGGACTAAAATAAATCATCATAATAATAGGTTTAGACCCTTCATCATGTATTTAACACAGCTGGTTTTGAACTAGTATTACGAATTTTAAAATTTGTCTTTGATATTTTCGTAAAATTTTCTCATTTTCAATGAGAAATAACCTTCTGGTATTTGCTTGTAGATTGTATAACTATTGAAAATTTGCCAACGATTGTTGATTTGGCAACATTTACTATTAACTATTTTTCAATTTCATACCCATTGATATTCTAAATATCTGAATAACGGATTATCGTACACCAGACTCTAATGTAGTCATTTATAGTTTTTTTTAATATTTAGAATGAATTGATTCATTTTCTCTAATTAAAAATAACAAAATAAGCTATATGTTGTAAAACAATGTAATAATAAAACAAAAATGGAACAATTGATTTTAAATTAATAAATTGTTACATTAAATACTGCTCTTCAACTCTAAATAGAGGAATCTTAATAGGGGTGGAAAGGTAGGGGAAATAGATAAACTATTGCAAAAGATCACTTACACAAAACCTATTACCGTTACATTAAGATATGTTTATCAAGATTTTAATTGCTAATATTCTGTATCTTTAAGGTAAAAATATTTATTCCTCGAGCTAATCAAATTTGTTACACAAATAAGACTCTAAGAGTCAGCAATACAGCCACCAACTTGGAATATAGTCCCTTAGGAACAATGTTAATTTTGTAAAAGTACACTTAATAATCAGGGTTAAATCAAATGAAGAATTTAGCTCTACATTTTCTTATTTTTTCATCATATTTGGAAATAATTGTCGGATATAATTGGTTAGATTAGATTATTGAAATGGCGACCATACTACAACGTAGGTATTTTAATCCAAGTATGAATGAGGATTGAGTGTAAGATGATTGTGGCGCGATCTTGTAGTCTTGTTACTGACTAAGACTGACATGTTCCTTAGACAGGACTGTTAATTAATAGCTCAACAGCCGATGACAACTACAGTTTTAACGTGGAATCCGAAACACAGCCTCTTAAGAATTGGTCTAATTATGACGATGATCTTTGTGGATTAACGCAGTATTCAATAGTGCGGACATTAATCCACACAGGAGAACACTACATCCACCGACCATCGCTCACAAATATCCACAATTCGTGACCTCCAAGTAGCTCTTAGCAATTACATTTTTCAGGAAATGAAATAAAAAATAATAATGCAATTCCCTAGATAACCACTTTACCTTTTATTTGACACCTCAATTATCTTTTTACGAATATCGTGTAACCAGAATTACTGTCTCAAATCTACAGTTTGCGGTTTTTTTAGTTTTTTAGCGTCAGTGATTCTGGGTGTATTCGGTCACCGAAACTACTATAATACGGTTCGGCTGTACTTAACATAAACCTGCTATATTGAGTTGCCGCAACAGCAAAGCAGCATGGGCCTGAAGGTGCTCTTGCGTGTTGGGTAAATTAATAGTCTGTAAACTCAAAACCGACGATGATGGAGGCGAGACACGTCAGTCTAGAGTCTGACACTGCCCGGGTGTTGGGAAAGTTCTATGTTTGGGAGAGTAAATGTATTAAACCAGATCGATGGGTGGTTTTATCTACCGTCAGTTAACGTTGGTCAACAATCTCAAGTGAGGAAAGAGATTGGAAAGTTTGGAAGTTGGACTTAGATCTTATACTTAAGAAATATGACGAAAAAATAAGAGAAATAAGCTTCTGGCACGGTAGCTCAGAGTCAAACGTTCCTGGATCGAAACCAGTGGCGGTTGACTCCGGTCAGATCATGAACATTCACCTCTGGTGAGCCTATGTAACTAATTCTGCTACGGTACCTCTCTGTCTTTAATTCACCACACAGGCCCTATGGTGATAGAAAGTTGAAACAGGATTGTAAGAAGCCATAAAATTATTCAAATGTATATTTTTATAGTTACCAGAATGTTTTATATTAAAAGAGGGTAGAACGGTTATTAAAACTTACAACATATTGGCTATAACAATAGGAATTTATTTAGAGGAATCATTAGAAATCCAAAAGGAAGGATTTTCAAAACGATCATTTCTTTTCTAGCTCCCAAAATTTATAATTGCATTCCTCCTAAAGACTAGAAAAACTAAGAAGAAGAATCTAGAACCTATGTTTGTTTATCCTTGTCATAATCTATCTTTTTGTTGTTTTTCCTTTATATTTAAATTTTAAATGAAGCGACAAAAATTTATTATAAAGTAAGTGTATTTAGTTATAAGATCTATTATCTTGTAGTTAGATAATCAGTCATCATATATATTAGCCATGTATTTTATTGAGAAAATAAATTATTTTGTTCATTTACTTGGAAAAATATGGCAATTCAACCCAATAATTAATTCTTTCAAAATAATATCTTAAACCTTTGGCTATTTATTCTCTAAGCTGTTAAATTGTGCATTAATAGTATGAAATTTAGTATTAGACTGATTTTGCTTGTACTCACAGTACAAAATACACGTCAAAATCAAATCACTCAATCAAAATACACGTTATTTCTGTGTGATAAAAGTTCAATCGAAACATTTAAAAGAAAACATTTGAGGGAAAATATCAAAGGGAATTCGAACCTAGAGATCGTTGTCACCTAATATCATTTAATATTTGGAAACAAAAGTGGCCCCAGTAGGCTGCCCGGCGGTAGCCCAACCTAACCCAACAATAGGCTCAATCTCTCGGTCCACTGGTTCCCTCCCCGTTTGGGAATATTGGATTTTATGGGTGATATCGCGAGTTTATGGCTATTATAAGGGTCCGCACAATAACTTTGTGATTTATGGGAACGATTCTCTCTCCATCCGAGGTTTCCGCGGTTTCTCGCAACGTCGAGTATTCGGATTACAAAGCCAAATGTCCGCTAGATATTCGTATATGTTCACCTTACACGATTCGGATATTTACACTTTATTGGCGAGTTAATGAGAATATGACATGTAATTGTTATTTGTGCATTAAGAGTCTGCATCAGTGGTAGCCATCTTGGATTTTAGTCCCGTAAGAGCAATGTTAAATTCTGGCGCCTACATCTCCTTGACCTATTGTCATAAATTAACGGAAGAGGTGTCATATTAAAGGTATTACAGGCCTCCAGGGCACCACCTTACAGAACTTCTTATATTCGCTCTCAATAAAAAAATAATAATGATTTATTTTGTAAAATATTCCTGGATTTTTGTTTTTATATCAAGTTAAATTTTTGAACATATTAAAAGGTCATGCCCTTGAGCCACATCTCATCAATGTACTTCTAAAGTTTTACATTGATACTTTGATAATTAACGCCACTACAGACGCCAAAGTGAAGGTTGCGCCAGAATTTAACATTGCTCTTACGGGACTAAAATTCAAGATGGCTACCACTGATACAGACTCTTAAGTTGTGTATTAAGTTACTTTCATCCTAGGATGCACACAAATAATAGTAGCTATAAGTCAATGATATATAATTTAACTATTCGTTCCAAGAGGATTTTAAATAACCTAATAAATTAAGTACTACCTATTCTGATAAAAATTAATTATGACCAGTTCACAATTTTAATATTTATTTATTTCACTTTCCATATTCACTTGATTGTCTTAAAATGACAAAAAATCCAACCTTTATACTTTACTTTTGGTAATATTAAAAAAGCATGTTTTCAGACACATTACTGGCTTATCCAGGTAAATGTTAACAAAGAAAATTGCCGACGCTTAGGAAATACTACAAACCCAACAGACAGTGGTGCCACTACAACAAACCGTATGTTGTTGAATATTTTGCACTAACTACGAAGTGTTTCCGGATTCTTCCCATGTTATTCTTTTGGAAATACCCGAGTCCCATGAGGGGCGAAATGCTCTACCTTTGGTACTCTATTCCAGTGAGCGAATTCTGCTTTAATTAGTTGGTAGAGGAAAATAGTAAACAAAACGCCTGATGCTTTACGAAGTAAACAATTTTTAATCCCCTCCAACAAATAATTAAAAATGAAATACATTGAGGTATAATCATGTTCGAGTCACAACAGTGAGAAGTACAGTCTCGTCACACGCAAACAGAGCATTACCCCTGTAAAGTTATCGGATCAGAAAATGAAATTTGTGCGTGTCTGTTCGTGTTATCGCTAGGATTAGTGGTCGTATGACTTCATCTGAGCTGGTGTGGGCTTGACAACTCAATATAGGCAACACCTTACTCTCTTTTTTAAGTATAGCAATACAATGAACACTTTATTTGGTTTGAGATTGCTAAGAAGAATTTTTAATTTAGAAAATTTGATTTACTTACTATGTGCTGTTTGGTTTTACATTTTTAAAATGTCAATCAAGAGCAAAGCTAAATCTTTAGTTTGATAAGTTAACTACTACTTATTATTTTATATTTCTAAAATTAATAATTTTCAAGGACTGTCTTTGCGGATGAACGTAGTACTCAATATTGCGGACATTAGTCCACACCAGGGAATATCACATCCACACGTAACTATCCACAATTCGTGACCGTCAATATTACAGATTACAGCATCTAAATATTTTACTGTATTTTTCATTTTAATTACATAAATAATGTTTTTACTTGGATATGTCTTAGCTCTGGTGAGGGGGTGTTAGCAATTTGTAAGATAAAAGTTTGAAACATAAGAACAGCTGTTTAGTTGAACTGAAAACATTCCATATAGACATATCCATGATCTACATTTACTCTAGATTTTTCAAAGTTATATTTGTCTCGATTATTTAAGACGACAATCGATTGTTTTTCATTCGATTATCGTATCACTAAAAACTACATAGGAAGCATAGCAAGTAGGTTCGCTACTACCAAGCGAACATTGTTAGCGCACGCGTGAGTCGCGATATATTGCGATAACCCGCGATAATCAGCGCGTTTCTGGTCCAATACGAGAACTAACGAGCGTTCCACAGATGAAGTCGTAATCCCGTGTAAAGCAGACCAACACGCACTAATTTCATTTTGAGATACAAGTAAGCTAATGTTCCGTTAGCGTGCGAACAAAGACGACGACTAACCAAGTGCAAATTCATTTGCGTAGTGATTTGAATAAAATATCGAATGAACAACCAGAAACGATTATCGAGTAATCATTCGGTATATTTTAATCGAATTCTTTAAACTATGTTTACACCAATTGCGAAAACTACGTTCTGATGTATAACGTTTTAGGCTATGCATTTCAAAACAGATGACGTGGTAGCTCAAAGGCAACGTCCTGGGCCAGTAAGTAACTAAGTAGAAAAATATATAGATATTCAACAATGAACTAATAAATAAAAGTTTAACGTTCCTGTATCAAAACCGAAATTGGAGATTCCTGGCAGATCAAAAGCATTCACCTCTGGTCAATCTATCCTTACCTAACCTAACATAAGCAAACCTAACCTAACCTAACATAAGAAAACCTAACCTAACCTAACCTAACCTAACCTAGCCTATTTGACTAACACTGTATGGGGTTACGCAGATGAGGCTTAAAATATGTTATTTAAGCACTGTTTAACAATTTATTTGTTTTCCATTTTTCTAATTGAAATACACACTTATTGTATACCTAGTCTAAGTTTGATTTTTCTAATGTGAAAAAATATAAAATTAATCAGTTTAAAAATTGCTCCTGTTCCTTATTGCTAGGTATTCCCGTTACCTGGACTGCACCTTGTGGCTATAATGGACTCTTAATTGTTCTTGATTATCCAAGAAAAACACTCATGCCCATTATTATCTGTTTTAAGTGCAGTTCGCATTTATGTGTAGTTTGGATTAGGAGCAAGTTTATTTGTTTTATTTCTTAATAAATGGACGTAATAGTTTTTTTACAGTTACATTTTCTACTGATCCCTTTATGACAATAATGAACTTTTTCGATTATCTGATCAATAATGTGCATGTCTGTAAATATCTGCAATACTGTACCCAAATAGAAATAGTATTTTTATTATTTAGAGTATGTATAGTAATCACTATTAATATTAAACGCTCACTCGCATAGTACGAAACAAATAACATAAATAAATTAACTCATTGCAATTTTTAATTTGTCGTACTTACTTTTAAACATATAGAAGGTTATTACTTGTAGATTATTCGCTAAAATCGATTAGTAGTCTGTGTTTAATTGAGATTAGATTATATTGTTGAAATGGCGACCATACTACAAGGTAGGTATTTTAAGCCAAGTATGAATGAGGATTGAATGTATGATAATTGTGGTGTGATATTGTATTCTTGTTACTGACTAAGGCTGACATTACTATTTACTATTTGTTTCGTTGATTATAACTGAGTAGGTATTAAAAGGTGTTAGTCTCATTTTAGACATTAACTTTACTAAGATAATTGTATCAGTTACTTTATTCAATAATTACGAAATAATATAATATTCATTTAAAATATTTAATATTTATGCTTGATTCTTTAAAATATAATAACATAAACACAAATGAACATGAATAAATTTAACACAATTATTAAATAACAGTAAAAAATGTAATAGTAATAAAAGTAACAGTTAATAATACCGGTTACATTTTAGAGCCAATAACCGTTACGGGTTTTGGTTTAACATTTGTATTTCTTGAAGACAATAAAATGTCAAGGAACAGTTGACAGTAAATTATAGTAAAGTATCGTTATCTTAATTGAAAATAAATGAGACCCAATATAAGTACCGGTTACTGTGAAAACCATTTGTTCATTTTACTTAGTTATTAGACATAATCGTTTCAAGTTTCAGTTAAAAAGTATTAGTTACTTTATTTAGGGTAAAATAACAGTGTAAAATCTCAGTCGCATTACTTAAATGTACTAACCGTTTAAGGTTTTGGTTGAACTACTCGCAGTAATATTACTAGTAACCATTAAAAGTAACCGTTACAAAGTAACAGTTACAAAATAACCGTTACAAAGTATCGGTTACAGGCACACTAGCACGTGGTCGGGTCCAAGATGGCGGCTTCTCCACTCGTTCTCAAGATGGCGTGAGATAGCGCGCCAGATTGCTAGTTTTAATTAATCAAAGCACCACTGCGGCGCGGCGGTGCTACCTCCATAATTTGTGTCAAATTAATCAGCTCACGGCTTATAATTTACACCTAACACAGTTAAATATAGACACTCAAGTTCCAGCCATGACTGGATAGTTTACGATTTGGTTAATGGCCGAGATACTGATTTTTTGTGTGTGTTTGACCCTGTGTAAACGGAGCGTTGTGTCGGTGTTTGGGTATTCATTTACAGTCGGTGTTCTTTTTGTTTGATCTCCTATCTCCTTTGTTCCGAAGGTGTTGGTTATGATGTACTTGGTCGTTATTTATGACTGCTTTGTCTTTTTGTTTAGTGTTAGTTTTGTTTAGATGTTATCGGCGGTGTGGTCTTCTTTAGTCTTCTTATATTTCCTCTATTTATTATCTAATTTAATTCTTACTGAAGTATAATCTAAATTTGTTTTATATTTTGTATTTTAATGTTTTTAATTGTCACTAGGTTACCTTAATGATGTGTTTAGTTTTCATTTACGTGCACGATTTAATTTTGTTAGTTCCATATAGATGGTTTGGTAAGTTTTAATAAGTAACTAAATAGACAAACTAGAACAAATTGAGAAATTATCAAAGAAGTCAAACATATTAAATGTTACTGACGATAAATTCTTAGTATCGATCATAATGAGAATAAATCAAAGGTCATGGGAACGAAGAGCTTTCTAATCACATTTCGACCGTAGAAAATCCAATTTCTTTAACCGTTTGTCACCGATCCTAATTATCAGTCTATTCTGTCGTTATTAATGCACCGACGATGACTGGTCATCACCCGAAGACACCCGATCTCCCCCGAACATTACCGAGTGTTTCCGACAACAACACGAAAACGCCCGAAGCTTTAACACACAGAGTAATGACTGTTTCAATGCCAGGGCGTACACGATCTCGTGAAAGGTTGACTGTTCTCATTACCGCCGACACGTGCATAGAGTAATAAGCCGAAGTAATGACACAGAGTAATCACATAACTAGGTAATCATAGAGTAAGTAAATACCTTACATCGGAGAGATTGCCTCAATAAGTGGGTGCGGGCTTTGCGGTTTCCGCTCGGCTGGGCAAAGTAACGCCCCAGTGAAAGGCTTTTCGATCTTATGAAGACAAACAGTCACCGATAAGTCTTTTAATTTAATGGTAATACTGGAAGTAATAATTTATAAGTCAAATGAGATATTAAATAGAGTGAATCAAACTATATTTCTAAATTATAATCAAAAACTCGTAATAAGGATCGATGAATTATTTTCAACTTCTTTTAAATACCAATAAAATTATAATGTCGGTAGTGATTGTGACCTACTAATTTATATTGCTCTAAAATTACATTAACATTTTTTCATAATTTAGAATTATAGTTATAACAATATTTTTAATTAAAACATATCTGTTAAACCCAAATACATATTAACAAACACATAAATGTGGAAAAGTAATATGATGTATAAGAATGCACAGTATTTAAGTACAGTAATGAATGGTACATTATTCAGAATTACCTTAAATCTCTGGACGTTTTACAGCAAAATGAAAACCATTGTTTTTAAGTAAATAGTGCTTAACAAATTTTCAAATTATGGCTCTAATTCCAGTTTTAAAAGTTACATATACTCGTACTATGAAAATCTAGACGTAACTTGCAATTAATTGATGTTACTATAAAGTCCAACAATTTAACTAATTATATAAACTTAGAGCATTAAATTCTTATTTATTATTACTCCATGGACTACTACAGTTTACTGTTAAACCACCACTATTATTGTTTGAACAAGAACCACAATCACGGCATACAACAAGGAATCACACTAAGCCCAGCACTATTTCTTTCTTATTTAAGTTTGCAAACGTTTTTGTACTTTCAATGATAATTACATACAATATATTTAAGGGACAAAACCCAACCAATGATAATGAAGCTCAGTTATTAGCAATATTTACCTTAACAATTCCATCTCTAAAATCTACTTTAGCGATTAAGATCTTTGAACGATTCAAATCTCTTTTGCGCAGCCTCGACAATCAAACCCGACAGGGCTGCTACAAGGGCGAACAGTAGGACCGACATTATTTCAATCCCGTGGCTAAACAAGGCTAATATTGTTGTTAATCCATATCCAAATACTTGCATCCCACAGAGCGAGGCCTAACCAGCGACAAGTGTAGATTTGATAAGCCTATTATACCGGTCGCTCCCCCCGGTGGCTTTTGATAGATGGGGCTCCCCTTCCCTTGCTTGCCGCCCTGCTGTTACCCCCCTCTTATCAGGGGTGAGGACGAGATAAGCCCCATACAACACCAATTATTTGGACACATCCAATATAAACTGGTAATAGGATTTCGCTGCTTCTTTTGGCGATGGCAGTATGGATTTATGTTGGTATTTCCATTACTTGTTGATGCAGGATGTAGAAAATTAATATGTGCAATGTGTGGCTAGATATCCAATATTTTTATTTACATCAAAGTTAATGCGTACTAAATTATGGCCCCTTTCTAAAATTGTGGAAAATAAAGTTGGAAGAACGGTAGTTGTAAGAATCCGATAAAGTAAAGATTTCATTGATGAACTGAACATGGGAATAAAAAAAATTGAAAATTTGCGTACAGATGGTGAGGTAAATATAATTCTACTTCATAATTGCCTTTGATCTCTTAACCTTAAAATCCACAAATCTTGGAATTATTCTGTCTGTGAGAAGAATATTGTTTGTACTGTTTCAACCAACTAACAACAAATCCTATCTATTTTCTGTGTTTTGAAAGAATATAGCTTAGAAAATACAGATACAAAAATATATTTTTATCTCTATATATAAAATTAAATGTATGTATGTCTGTCTGTATGTATGTCCTTTATGCGTTGCCAAACTACTCATCCGATCGCCATGAAATTTTAGGAAGTTGCTCTATATGTGTCCGGGAAGGTTTTAGTGAAAAAATATTTTCGAAAACCCCATAAGTTTCCATTTTATGGCGTTTTAAATTTCTAATGTTAACCTTATGGAGAGTAAGTTTGTTACAAATTGTCTACAATGAAAACATTTGATTTCTTAGCTACAGCTGATTGGTTTACTTTCCATTAGCAATACCGTATGCTTTACTATCCAATGCCATCTGAATCATTCATTAATGTTAAACTATGAAGTAAATGTGTACTGTAAAAAATGAACAGCTTTATTCACCACGTTAATAGTTTACGGTTTTGGGGGATTATGTATTTAAATTTTTATTTTCTGTCTAATTAAAAGTCACGTGTTTATATGATAATTACAATGTTTATATTATTACGTTTATTATAATAACCAGCTGTTGTATATCTTTCCTATAAAAGCCGTATTACAGTTAGGTTTCGTTTGGGTTTGGATTGGATTTGAAAATTGTGAATTAATCCACTCAGATTTATATGTTTTATGAGAAGGTTATTAATATGTTTTATCGTTTCAGTATTGTTATTCACTATGCAGCGATCCAGAATATACAACCTTTCACAATGAAGCTGTATTGCTATTTGACTTCAGAACATGGCCAATCTTAAAGTTAACATGTGTTTACTGTGAGGCGTTACGAAGTTCGCCGGGTCAGCTAGTTAAATATATACACTGGCACACACTGATTGTTGCCGTCAGGGTAAAAAAGGAAAACATGCATAACTTAGTGATGTAATTATTTTTTAAATCCACGGCAAGCCTGACGAAAGTAAATCTTAATTAAAAGCCGTTGCGGTATCCTTGCCACAGACAAACACCTAATCTTGAGCCCAAGATTGATCCCCGATCATATCTACAAAAATTAAACCCTTAATTAAATCTCCAATTAAAAAAACCCTTCCATAAACACCGGGTGTTATCTTTCAAACTTTAATCACATAACCTCGCACATCGCAAATGGAGAAATCAAAAACCGCCGTAACTCGCACGCTTTTCCGCGTTATAAATAGTTTTAATTAAAAGTGATATGTTTACGAGACTCGACGGTGCTGCTGCGGCGAGGGGCGGGCGAATACCCAACTACTCACCTGGTTAATTTCCCCATTAGGTAACCAATTAGTGAAGAAAGTGGCCGCTACCAGCTACCAGCGCTAGTTACGCGAATTATTAAATTAACCGCTCGCCTCTTTGATAAATGGACAAGGCTAATGAGAACTGGTAAAAAATGAGCGGCTTAATCGATAGGACTAATTAGGTTCGATGCAATTTCAAGCCTCATTTTAGAAGTTGGATTTTCGCGCTCGGGTTCGTGGGAAGGAATTGATTGTCACGTTTAGTTTCAGGTTAGGGTTTTTATTTTAATGTGCTTTGTCAAAATATTCACAATGACAAACTATTTTTCCCTCCACCTACTATGTGAAGCCGTACGTTAATTCTGGAGTAGAGTACTAAAGTAATACTAAAATTATTACTTTTAGGGTGGGGGTCCCAATGAGGAAAAGTATGTATTTTTTGTCCCGAGGGAGAAAACGTGATCCAATAAGGATAAAATGGGAGAAATCAAGCACAACCTGATATGAACTATCAGAAACAATATCAGCTGACAGTAGTAAATTCTTGAACAGTCAGCTGATAGTTTTTATTTATTTATTTGAGGTTATGTTTACCAACTTGGAAAATGTAGTGATTCAGATTAGTTAATAGACGGTAATTTGTAACTTATGTTACGTTGGATTTTTACGGAGAAGGCGTAGACAAAGGTACAAAAAGACAGGGACAAATTGAGAAAAGACTCTTTTTTGGGGTTTCTGGGGTATAAAACGTAAAAGTAACGACAGGAATTACCTAAATTAAACCTAACTTTTAAAATAAACATTGGTAAGTATATAGTTTAATTTGTTTCATACGTTGAGGGTTACATTTATTTTACAAAGTTTTGTTTTATGCATGGTAAAAAATCGTAATTTCATATTTTTCACTAATACATAATTATTGACATTTACCTTTCAAAAGTACAGGTAGGCCCTAAAATATAGAAAAATTGAAATGTATAAACAACTAGCTGCCTGGCGAATTTCGTAACGCCTAACACTAAACACATGTTAACTTTAAGTTTGACCGTGTTCAAAATCAATATTATATCTTTGTGAGGGTCGTGCACAGAGCACCTTTTAAATCTATACATATTGCTCCAAAAACCTTAAACCTAGCATGGCGAATAGCTGTTCATTTTTGTAGCGGTTGCTAAATTTACTTCATAGTTTTAAATTGATGAATGATTCAGATGGCATTGGATAGTAAAGCATATTGCTAATGGAAAGTAAACCAAACAGCTGTAGCTTAAGCAATCAAATGTTTTGATTGTAGAAAATTTGTAAACAAACTTATTCCCCATTAAAACGCCATAAATTGGGGAAACTTATAGAGGTTTCGAAAAACATTTTTCACTAAAACCTTTTCGGACACATATAGAGCAACTTCCTAAACGTTCATGGCAATCGGATGAGTAGTTTGGCAACGCATAAAGGACATACATACATACACACATTCATGTTTATATACAGAGATAATATAAATACGGTTTTCTCCGAGATACCCAAATCCCAAAAGTATCTAATTGTCTAACAATAAACAGAACTTGTTCTTTCTCGCTGATCGATGCCCAAACCTTTATCACTCCATCAGTATCTACGTCACGTAAATGACGTCACAGTCAGCGATTTAGCCCGCCTATAATCGAGAGTATCGCTTCTAAAACAATAAGCATCCTAATTATAATAAATCAGCGACGTTTTATCTGGAACGGTTACCGGGCCGGAGCGGTTACGACAGAAGCAGTTAATTGGAACGAAACACTCTCCGAGTATTGGAACAGATTAGTGGCAATAATAACCCCTATCTACGACAGGTTATTGGCGATACTAAATAGTATTATCTGTCTGGGCTTGGGAATTAATTGAGATCAGTATTGCTGTGTGAGTTTTTGTCTTAGGAATCACTTTTATTGGTTTAAATTACTTTCCGAATATTTTTCTAAAGCAAATCGTTTAGATTTGATAAATACTTTAAGAAAATTTATTCTTTCTTTCAAAGTTGTTTTTTGTTATGGTGGGTTTGTAATTTCAATTTTTATTGCGTACATTTTCCATCACGATTAGTTAAAGTAAGTTTCACGACGTTTCGGGATCTGGAATCAGTTGCCGTCCTCAGGTGATCTAGAACCTAGAACATAACGAGATTAGTACGTAATCCGGACTAAGTTGGTATAAAGCTGAAAATAGGTGTGTCTTTAGATCACTCGAGGACATATTCAGTTAAACAAGGATTTTTTTTAACGTTTACATACAGACGAGAGTTCTCAGAGTTGCGAATTCTATTTTCATTACTCTGTGAACACATGTAAAAATGGTCCCATCGAGACCAAAAATGGTAGAGACCAAACAAATGATGAAAAAAATGTTTAAACTGTATCTTTCGCCATTGGTATCATCTTAAAAAACTACACAATTTAGTTCTTTAAAGTTATGCTCTATCTCCATAACTTACCGAGGTATTAAAAAGTCTAAACACAGTACGTTGTATTTTGGGGTTTAAATTTAAATCTTATGGAGCATAAGTAAAAATTAATATTTCACTTATCAAGCTATATTTTTGGATGAAACTTGATATTTAACTTCATGTGGTTGAAATCCATCTATTTGTGGTTAAAAATCATTATAGTATTATAGTAATAAAGTTGTATTAGTATAGTAGTATAGACAAATTCCTTCATTTATGGACAGATGTTGATGAAACTCGGTATAAATGGTCAAAATAAAAATGCAATACGCTGTAATATATTTACTATTTTGATTCACATATGAATCAATTACACTCTTACTTTTATAAAATGGCAACCTACCTACTACCAAGATAGGTATTTTAAGCCAAGTATTTCATAAAAAAGAATCCCCAAGTAAGGTGCTTATGTCTAAAGTCATGTTTTCACTATCCTAAGATAAATTGATATATTAAAAATTCAATAAATAACTATAGTTTCTATGCACCTGTTACATGTATCTGCATTAAAAATCACTAAATACGTTTTCCCCAAGTAACGTAATTCAGATATCCTAAGATAAATTGATTAAAAATAAACTATTAACTTAGCTATCATAGCATATATACCTCATAATGTACCTACGTTAAATCCAAATATGTGACAGATTTCCACAGTATGATTATATTTAGGTATTTTCCCCCTAGAGTAGACTTTTTGCACGTAAAGGATATACAGAAAAACTAATGTATGCGTTAAAAATGTTTTCCTATGTTGTATTGGTCAACTCAAGGATATTTTCGTATTTATTTGGTTTTAAACCTATCTGTGTATTAATATCAATTGTTTTAACTTTTTAACAGATTTTTTTAATACAGTATGCGTAAAATATATTCGTACGTGTGTATAAAAATGAACCCAATTATATTCAATGGTATCAATAGAAATCAGTTGATTCGTTTCACACAACCGTTCCATTTTCACACTCACGATCCATGTAACTGTTCCAGACGGGGAGCTGGGCAGTAACGAGGACCTCTCGTCCAGTAAGAGACGTCGCTCCAGGACCAACTTCAACTCGTGGCAGCTGGAGGAGCTGGAGAGGGCGTTCCTCGCTAGTCATTACCCCGACGTGTTCATGAGGGAGGCCCTCGCGCTGAGGCTGGACCTGAAGGAGTCGAGAGTGGCGGTAAGTCTAGAGCTTAAGTCAAGTTAATCATTTCTGCCATTGAGCTATGAGAGGTAGGACTCCAGGCTCCAACACGTAAACGTTGTGGTTTATTGTGTTCTCCTCTCTCGACTGGGATGGTGGCGACATCCTGTAATCCAGCTACTTGGAGGTCACGAATTGTGGATAATTGTGAGCGATGGTCGGTGGGTGTAGTGTTCTCTTGTGTGGATTAACGTCCGCACTATTTAATACTGCGTTAATCCGCAAATACCATCCTCATAATTAGACCAGTTCGTAATTCAGAGGTCGTAGTTCGGATTCCACGTTAAACTGTAGGTCCCTTAGTTGCCATCGGCTGTTGGGCTATTAATTAACAGTCCTGTCTCAGGAACATGTCAGCCTTAGTCAGTAACAAGACTACAAAATTGTGCTACAACCATCTACACTAAATCCTCAACCATACTTGGCTTAAAATACCTACCTGGGTAGGTCGCCATTTCAAATGGTAATCTAATCTAATCTCCATGTACGCTAAATGGGCAGGACAATTCCTGTACCTTCTAGAAGCTCAGGAGCGTTTTCGCTATACTAAAGTTGAATACCTCTCCCGGTAGCTCAAGACCGAAAATAGACTTTCCAGCGAGTGAAAGAAGGAGACAGTTCGGGGAACAACTTCTTGCTAAAATCCTGCCTAAGGAACTTTTTGCACCGAAGACATTTCCTGGCCCAGTCATCAATAACCTTTTGCACAGTTACTGATACCAAAATATGGTTCCAGAGCACAGAAGGGAATCTTGACTCGTGCTTTTGAAAGCTGCAAACCGTTACTGTAACGTGTATTAAATGTTTCCTAAAAACGTCTAATGTACAATTGGAATGGAGTGGTTTTAAAACATAAGGACACTGGGACGGTGGTGTGTCTTGTGATCCAGCTACTTTGAGGTCACGAATAATTGTGGATGGTTACGAGGGATGGTCAAAGGGTGTGATGTTCTCTGGTGTGGATTAACGTCCGCACTATTGAACAACACGTTTATCCATAATTAGATTAGTTCGTAATTGAGGGGTAAAATTCTAGTTCGGATCTCATGTTAAACTGTAGGTCCTTTAAAATGATATTGGCAATTCATAGCTAAGGAAATCGTCAGTCTTAGTCAGTAACGACTACAAGATCGCGCCATAATTATCTCACACTCATCTCTCATTCATACATGACTTAAAATACCTGGAAAGGTTGACATCTCAGTAAGGTTACAAGGTTAAATAGAAATCTCCAATGTTTTAACGTAACCAGTCGTATATTTGAATTTGAATGTACAAAAGCCTTTACTAGTTTCAAAGCTGAAGGCTTCTATCAAATGATATGTTCAAATGATTACCTAGTAAGTCAAATAATTCTGGATTGAGACCAGAGACTAACGACTCCTGTCCTTAGCTCCACTCATGGGTGGTGAGCAGTTTACTTAAAAAAATCTCTTGAGCGTCGAAGGAAGCACAGGCAGTAGCTATCACCTTCATCAACACAATAAGGTGCTGTCAATGTCTATGTCTCTTCATAAAAAAATAAATTTCCTTAAATGTAATTTCCGATACTTACCTTTTATTGTACATATTCTGTATTTTAAAATATTTGAATGAGTAAGGAAAAAGTATTTGCTTCCCATCTGGAACAGTACCATAGCCTGTGAATGTGAAAATGGAACGGTTGTATGGAACGAGTTTCTAATGGGTATAGAACCAGTTGCAAAAATCTACGAATGAGTATATTTTCTAAGGCAAATTTATAAGAAAAAATACACCTAAACTATTGTAATTATTATACAACCTACAGCATACGTTGGGATTTTAAAAGCATAGTTGAAGTTAAATTTATAAATTTGACAATACGTGCGAATATTAAGTTAATAGAAAGTAAAAGTAAAAAAGTTAAAATCTAACTCTGTAATTTAAGTTTAATAATCTACCTTTCCCACAAATTTATTTAAACATTTTAAAATGTATTATACACTAAAAATAGTACAACGGTTTTCCAATTTATGATTTTGCACAGTTGGCAACAACCCGTTACGTTATCCCGCCACGGCGGCTAGGAAGCTCAGTATCGATTAAGACGGCAATGATTAAATAAACCAAGGGCCAGATGGAGCGTCTCATGGGGGCCATTTCGCCCCCTCCCCCACCCCTGGGGGGCTACTACCCTCTGTTTCACTTTGTTCAGATTTACCACCAACCCCCATCCACCGACCTCATGTTCTGGTTTGTTGCTCTGTAATATTGGATTTGGGGAGAATCTGCGGTCCTGTGCAGCTCTTTACCGGATTTTATGGCGGTGTTTGGGGTGGTTTTGCTCCGGGGGATGAATTATCGCTTGCACTGCAGGCGTGATTTTTGTTTAGGGGATGTAAAACATCTTTATAGATGTTTTAACTAACGAGATTTGTTGGTGAAGAGTGGGTCTCGTCAATGGTTAATGAAAAGAATCTAAACTTCGGAAGCTCAAATCCATTCGATTTACTTTATAACTTTGAAATATATTTTCTTAAAACCAGTAAGTAGTGAGTTAACGAATTTGTGAAACTGTAAATTTTATCGTGTACATACTTACTTCGTAAGACAATTTATCACTGAAACTTCGCAAAAATTCGCAATAGATTAACTATTTATTCTGTAACAATTTGAAGAACCGCTGTTCCTGTAAGCATGTTTATATTTACTTCCCTGTAGGAAATAGGTTAGATCATGGATATGTTTAAAGGGAATGTTTTCAGTGCATAAAAACAGCTGTTCTTATTCTTTTATATTAAAATTTCAATAAAATCGCTCTAGTAGTTTCTATGGAAACCTGTTACTTATTTTCCATCTTAAAAATTATCAACATCCACCCCTTACAGCTAAGACATATCCATGTCAAAATAAATAGTTATACTCCAGTAATTACACTATAAATATGACATTGTGGAAGTTTTAACTCCCGTTTTCAGTGTAGAAGAGGTTACTTCTACAATAATAAAATTTAATGAAAATGTTTTCCTAAAACTCTTGTGTGAAGTTGGAATTTCAGTTTTAGTGTTACGTATTTACTTCGCGACTTGTTTTGACGTGGAAACTCTTGGGGGGTGTTAGCAACTTGTAAGACGAAAATTTGAAACATAATAACAGCGGTTTTGATGATCTGTAAACATTCCCTTTAGACATATCCATGATCTAATTATTTCCACAGGGACGAAATTAAAAATATTTTCCTTTTGGGGTTTATTTAGAGCTTCAAACCATGTGAACCTTTTTCAAAAATACAATAATTTCAAACTATAAATACTGGAAAAAATCACATCTTTGTTAGTTTTTGTCAAACCATCAACTACGTTTAATTGAAAGTATTTATTTACTTAAACATTCGTAATACAATTTGGATTCGCTCAAAGCTTTATATTGGATTGAAAATAACTTTACGGATTTCCATATCATAAATGAAACAAAAGGTAAATTTTTGACATGGATATGTCTTAGCTATGGGGTGGTGTTAGTGATTTTGAAGATGGAAAATATGTAACAGGTTTCCATAGAAACTACCAGGCCTATTGTATTGAATTTTTAGTATAAAAGAATAACAGCTGTTTAGATGAATTGAAAACATTCCCTTTAGACATATCCATGATCTAACCTAGTTCCCACAGGGAAGTAAATATAAACATTTCTTACTGAGTAACGTGTATTGTTACTTATCGCCTTGAAGTTTTTTTGGGAAAACTAACTCGAGTGTAAAACTGTAAAGGCACGAAAACATACAAATGTAACGTCCAAATTTACACCAATACAACATCTCTATGGAGCCTTTTTTTATTTAACCGTCAGTTTGAGTTTGGCAGACTTAGAATTTTCAACGACTTCTTCAGCACGCGAATAGTCTACACCACAATATTCGATAGTCGAATCGAAACCATTGGTTTGCACAACATGGCTAACACAATGGTAATTTCATCTCCTGGTTTATATGAAAATATCGATTGTAAACCCCATTCGAATGATTGACAATACCGCGTTTAGCCGGCGTACAGAACGCGAGCGACTGTGAAGAACGACGCCGCCGCCGCGAGTACTTACGGGGAGATTTAACAGCCCATAAAATCAAAACAAGCCCCCCTCCCCCTCAAAAGGCAGGTGTGAAGCCTCGGGCTCCATCGGCCCATAGATCAAGCCGACACCTCAGCCTGAGTACTAATTGATGGGCTTTGCCCGGCAAAAAATTAACTAACGAGAAAAAAAGTGGCTCAAGAAGTCTGCTTTGAGGTACGCCGAAACGACTTTTTGCCGTAATCAAAGCAGACTGCGGGACAATTGTGGTTTTAATGTTCGCAAAAAGTGGAGCAAACTAAATTTTGCCTCGGAGATGGGAAATACTAAATTTATTGTAATTTGTTTGTTGGAAATGTTTTTTTGGGAAGAAAAGTTTCTTCTCTCTAGTAGTCTTTAAAATTGTATGTATTTAATACTTTATTATGTTCTGGACTAACGATAGGAAACAGTTTTAAGTTTTATTTCAGTTTATATCGTTAAAAATGTAACGTTTATTTATTGTGTTATTGAATAGTAATGCAATGGAATAATTCAGGAAGCTTGCTAAAATTTGACTTTGACTGAGATTATCTTACTTAATACAGAATATGAATAGGTCTAAAAAACAGAAACCTTATACATTTAAATACTGCATTTAATTTTCATCCATAGTTCAGCTAGCATAAGCATAGTGAGACTGTTTTATGGCAGTCAAGGTTCTTTACGTATACGATTACGACTTTGAAATTAAATGGTGAGCTTGAACGAGCATTGTGAGTTTAAATTAATATTCAGTATTTGTTATATAACTAAAGACCCGTCTAACATTTCTCCTTACTCAACTTTACTGAACCACAAGCTTCCACTGTAAAGTTATGTTCATCTCTATTTATTACAAATTTCGTTGGTTGTCTTTGAAATCCTACGTCAAATTTTTTGTTCAGTATTGTCAGTACAGTTATTGCCATTGTGATTTTGAATTTCACCACCCAATGAAAGAAACAGAAAAGTAAAAATCATACCTGTTAAAAAACTGTTAAAACCATAATGGGGGTTATTTTTTCACTAAAGCCCAACTAAACGGAACTATACTCTAGAATTTAAGAGCATAAGCTAGTTCCTCTATAAAAGGATGTTTGAATAACTTAAAATTAGCGTACATAAAAATAAATCTCGACAAAACAATAAAACAACGTAGAAAGCGGCATGAACAACGTCGTGAACCAATTACGACGCCGGGGAAATAATCTGGCAGAAATAATTTAAAAACATCAAACCTGCGCCGACCGTAACAAATAAATCCCGGCAACAGTTTAACCTAAACAGGGAAACATAAAGAACATATTAGCCTAATAACTGGCATTATCTTGATTCAAGGCGACGCGTCGGTTAGAATGAAGCGATCAAGCGCGAAAGTGAGGTTATGTTTGTGTCTAATAGAGTGATCGATGCGCCGTAGCGGGGCGCAAACAAATTATCCCACTTATCCGCGCAGGGCTGCCATCTAATCTCGCGCCGCGCGAAAATATCGTATCCATTAACGCAAAAATATCGTATCCATTTATCCTGTTAAATGTCGGCCGGCGTGACGGCTGCGGGCGGTGCGCTGGACGAAATGTGAAAGCCGAATGTGGGTTTTGTGTGGCGTACTGTTGGTACCATGATTACTAAAAGACAAACGGTAGGGATAATAAACAAAAATAAATGACGTCAGTAAATCAAATCTAAACACATTTATATTTTAACAAAACAAATATTTCAATTTTACAGACGATTTTCACGGTTGATATGTAATTGACGGCTACAAGTTGACAGAATTATATGTTGTGGAATGAATTATTTACATTTGATTCATTTCCGTCATTTGTTTTTGTTATGACCCCTATGGTATGTCTTCTAGTCATCGTGGTTGGTACTTTTCGCCTCGGGATAACGAGTTGTTCAAAGTTTAGGTTGACGTAATGCGTGGAATTTATTTAGACAATTGGTTCTAGAATAGTATTACCATGCACTTAAAGTAGTGTACACCAAGATGGTCGATTGGCCATGGTTGAGATATTGTTTGGTTAAGACAAAAAAGAATTTGAAGGACCAATAAGATAATATGTAACGAGAATCAATATTGGAGTTAAGAAATTTTCTATTATAAAATCATAATCAGGTTGTATTAGAGTGAAATTTAACTAAAAAATATTTCTCTTAAAACTCTTGGGTAAAGTTTGAATTTCAGTTTTAGTATTACGTATTTACTTCGAACCATTTACGTACAATAGATCCATCTAAACTTCACAAGTAAGACTTCATTAAATCATCAAAAAAGGTTTTCATCATAAAATTCATTTTTGACGAAATATGACGAAGGACAATAAACACTCACCAATTCTTCTAGTACATTTATTTTATATCTTGTGTTATATATCATGTTAACATTTTTCACTCATAATGAAATAAAATTAATAGCCCAACTGCCAATGGCATCTAAGTGTCCTACAGTTAATACAAGTTTACCATATGTTAGATTGAATCTATCATTGTGTTAATTTTTGCTATTGTACAAAAGAGACCCCAACGATGGCATATACTGAAGCTGTCAGCAAATAATATTGAATGAATTTTTTTATATAACTATAGATAAGTAATAACATAAACAAAGCAGAAAAATACACAAAAATTATACAAATGGGTCGGTGCGTGAAGCGGTTCTTGAATTTGAAAACTAAATAAGTATGAAAAATACTAAATAAATTTCAAAGGCAAAGACAAATACAAATAGGAAATGAAAATTTAAAATGTTGGAACAAAAGATAGTACATCAAAATAACTAGTCTTCTACAACTTTTAAACGTACCAAGTCAAATTTAAATGATTTTATGTAAAAATATTGTTAAAATTTACTTAATCTTTATCACCCAAAGCTCATCTTTACTTTAAAAATACAAAAAAATAATAAGTATAACATTCTGTTATTGCACTCACTACGCACTGGTATCAATTTTTAATTCTTGAAGTAGACCATTTAATAATAATTTATATTATGGTAGGATAGATTAAAAGATCCTTCATAAATTTCACTATGGCCAAAAACCAAAAACCGATAAAGGTCATTTTAAGCTATGTTTGCCTAAAATGTTACAGTATCAGCCAAAATAAACAGTACTGATCAAAGAGTCTGTTGTTGATCCAGTCCATAGCTGATTCAATATGTTTTTCTAACGGCTTAATCTTTCCTAATGAGGTGTTTTTTAACATCTGAGGAGAAGTCTAAAATAACAGAATTGTATACATTTACTGTTTTTAGGCTCATACTTAAATGGACGTGCGGTGGCAGCTTGTCACACAGCTTTACGTTTTCAGTCAGAATCATTTCCAAAAACATTACCTATGACATGCTATTGTCATACAAAATTTCGAAAAATTTCAGTCTTTTCTTATCACAGCTGTGCTAGAGTAATAGCTATCAGTAATATTATACATGCTTATGGTAATATAAATGGTAACCATGTATCCTACAATAATAATATCAAAGATTTATATAATAAACTATTAAATAATAACTTTAAAACATTTAAAACTAACGGACAGTAACAAATATAGACATTTAAAAGTATAACAATTAATGTAAATATCTTTATATCTAAATCTTTATAAAAACACTACAACCTATTTGAACATTTATAACATTTAGAATCATACATTGAGACATATAATATGAAAAATGAAAAGAAATTGACAGAAAAAACATTTGACTAGGCTATTAGTTTTATTTTATATTCAAAAAATTCCTTAACACTGTAAAAGGGTGTAGTGACTAGAAAGGAAAAAAGCTTACTTTTAAAATTATAAGGTAAGCATGTCAGGTTGAGAGGAAGATGATTTAACAGTTTTGAGCCTAATATTACATGGCTTTTTTGTGTCTAACTTAACCTGACACAAGGAATGTGTATTTTCCCCTGGGTTCTAGTCTTGTGCATATGAATATTATTATTTAAAATCAATTTCTTTATCCTTGTCATAGAGACTTAGCATGTAAATATACTGATTTATTACAGTCATTATCTTAAGATTAAATGGGTTTGCAGTGTGCTCTAGAATCTGCACTTGTCATTATTCTCAAAGCTTTTTTTGCAACACCAGCACTTTTTTTTGTGCAGGACCTTAATAATCAGTAGCATACATTTACAATAATGTAACATAAAATTTAAAACTTTCAATCGCCATATCCCTACTAAAATCGTATAGGAGTGACGGTTAAGTTGTAATGTACTATATGTCCTAGTGTCTCGCTTAAGGTCTGGTGTAGATATTAAAAGTTCGAAGGAAACATTCCCTATTGCTTTTACCCTAGGATCTGCCGTTCAAGCGGAAGAGCTAAAACTCCATTTGAAAAACGAAATACAAGAAGAACGCAGATAGATAGGAAATAAGAGCAAATAATTAAGATTTTAAGAGGTAAAGTTTACGTTCCCATAGATCTTTTTGGTCCTAACCATTCCGTTAGGTAGGCAGAGCCCATAAAGTACTACATCACTGTTTAAAAGTTCGCTGTAATATTTTATCTATACCATAAAAACCAGGACTCAAAACATACCATTAAACTCCTTTTTTAGAAATAGACCGATATTTTTTAATTCGTAGGGAATGTGCGTGTGAAATTTCAGACCATTATAAACTAAAATAACGTAACACAGTAGCAAAATGTGCAAGAAGAAGTCACAATTAAAAATGTTTGTATTTCATCGAGTCGGCAAACGAGTCGCCCCCTTCGGAACACATAGTGTGGCGCTGTCAATTCTATTTTTGGAAATATAATTGATTTTATTTCCCTTCTTTTAACCACAGCTAAGTACTTAATCTCTAAATTTTAAACTGAAAATGGTTGTACATATTGCTTCCCTGTGGGAAATAGGTTAGATCATGGATATGTCTAAAATGAATGTTTTCAGTTCATCTCAACAGCTGTTCTTATTCTTTTATATTAAAATTTAATACAAATAGCTCTGGTAGTTTCTATGGAAACCTGTTACATATTTTTCATCTCAAAAATCACCAACACCCTACCCCAGAGCTAAGACATATCCATGTCAAAAATGTTAACTGTTTAGTCACTCACATAACCTTAAAACCAAAATGTAAACAAAATATTTAATAAAACACACATGCAAGTGCTTCAATATGTGGAGTATATCTTCAACTAACAGATTTAGCAAAGCAATCAGCTGTTGAAAAGAAAATAGCTATAATGTAAACAAAGTTCTGGTTCCACAGTATGGGATCCTTTTTGGACTTCTAGGGAGAAACCCAATTGAGTACAACAAAGTTGATGATCCACAAACCTTATCCATGAAACTTTATCTAAGTGCAACACTTTTCATAGCTAATCGTCCAACGGTGTACGTTGTATACAAATACAAACACAAACATCCTCTTTTAGATAGATAACATTTTAATAAAATAAATTTAAGTAGTAGATTTACAAATGTGAATGCAATGTTTTGTCTTTTGAAACAATCGGTTACAATAAAGACGTTAGATTTCTATTGGGACCACATGTCACACCTTAAGGTCCCCCCTCCAGCTCCCTTCACCTTCCATGGGCGGCCCCTCCCCCTCCCGCCAGAGCAATGGCGTCCAGGGTGTTTATGATGTCATAAATCCAGTCCGATTACGCGCCAGAGGTGTTACATATACATAGCCGTTTGCTTTATCGGCCCGATCGTAGATATGATCGTCTGTTATATATGTCGGTTGTAGTATATGACCGAGTTGGTTACTCTGTTATTGCACTTTGATTGGTTGGTACACCTGTTTTGTTTTTCTTGTTCTTTTCGGTACTCTTCAGTCGCACTGGCGGGCGTTGTTTAGATACTGATGCGTCAGTGAATAAATTGTAAAGTTTCATAAAGTAGAGTGCAGGTTGTTTAGTTTTGAAACGTTTCACTCTGCGGATATTTCAGCTGAACATTTTACTTGAAAGAAATTTGAAATCATCTATTACCTAATTAAATTAATAAAAATAATTTGTAGTATAAACTAATAGTAATTTTTCAGGGCACTTCTTACACACACAACATAAAAAAACTAACTCCCAAAAATAGAAATACCACGAAACATGCAAATTTTTGCTTCTTAAATTCATACAAGCATAATCTTAACAGTTTTACTTCGTTAAGGATACATCTCATTGATGATATATTCAAAAAATAAATGCCAGCAAGCTTAGTAAAACTATTTTATTTGGAATTTAAATTCCTTACATTGTTACTACAAAAAATTTCATGTCAAACTGAGATAATATCTAGATTTTGTGATTTTTGGACACTTTCCATTACTATTTGTAAAAGAAATTTTCACGACGTTTCGGGGTCTGGAATTTGATCCCGTCCTCACGTGAGCTGAACCCTAGAATGTAAGTTCCAGCTAAGGCTCAGCAAGACTAGTAAAAAAATTGCACCAAGCCTGTAAAAAGCTGAAAACAAAAATGTCCGAAATAACAATCTAAATTACAAACTACCATCACTAAGAATTTCAAACAATGTCTCTATATTTTTTTACAGGAAAAAGTGCAAAATAAATCATGTTTATAAAAATAATGTACATTCAAAATTAGACGTAGGCTCCCAATAACAATTAATTGTAGCAATAAACTTTAAGTTCGATGTCATTTAAACGGTTTAAGATTTCATTTACTTAAGAAGTTCTACTTCAGTATTTACTATTTTTGTATTATAATTTCCTTTTTGTAATCCTATGGCCTGAAATGTAAGATAGTTTATTAGACACGTTGTTAATATTAGATAATTGTTCATTAATTGTCCTTTTTTGTTATTAGTTAGTCTACTACTGTTAATTTGTTTCTTTATTTATATATTTTTTGCATTTAAATATCTACAGGGTTTAGTAGGACAGATAACTATTAATACTTACAGAATGAAACTAATAATAAAAGAATTATTCGACAAAACTTAAAAAGGGCTTTATGTTCATTCACATTTAGCAAAGAATACTTCTCCATTTCTCTATACCAAAAATGGGGGTTTATTGCTGGAAAAATATACGAAGCGAATAAGTATTTTAGTGAAAATGTCACATTCCATTTTCTGATCAATTCCATTTTCAGGTGTGGTTCCAAAACCGACGAGCGAAATGGAGGAAAAAAGAGCACACCAAGAAAGGCCCGGGTAGGCCAGCGCATAACGCTCACCCCGTCACATGCAGCGGCGAACCGATACCTGCCGAGGAGCTGAGGAGGAAGGAGATAGAGAGGCGGCAGAAGAAGCTGCTGAAGAGTCTGGAGAGGCAGCAAAGGAAGCTGGCCGCCAAGGGTGTCAACGTGGACCTGGAGACGCTCAGGAGAGAGTGGGAAGCTCAGCAGGCCTCGGGTGAGCAACTGTTACTTTTGGAACGGTTATTTTATGTAACGGTTACAATAGCTTTAACCGTGAATATTTTTTGGTTAATGGTAGACCTAGAAACGCTCAGGTAATAATGCAAAACTCAAAAGATCTAGGAGTTGTTACTTTTGGAGTGTCAAGTACAATTGTAACCTTGATTATTTTATGGATAACAATGGACCTAGAGACGCTCAAGATAGAATGGAGAACTTAACAGGCCTCTGGTGAATAACTGTTACTTTTTGGAACGGTTATTATATGTAACAGTTACAATAGCTTTATCCGTGAATATTTTATGGTTAACGGTGAACTTAGAGACGCTCAGGTAGGAATGAAGAACTTATAAGACCTCTGGTGAATAACTGTTACTTTTTGGAACGGTTATTTTAGTTTTAGTTGCAATTGTAACCGTGATTATTTTATACTTAACGGTGGACCGAGACGCTCAAGATATAATGGGGAACTTAGCAGGCCTCTGGTGAATAACTGTTACTTTTTGGAACGGTTATTTTAGTTAATAGTTACAATTGTATCCGTGATTATTTTATGGTTAACGGTGAACCTAGAGACGCTCAAAATAGAATGGGGAACTTAGCAGGCCTCTGGTGAATAACTGTTACTTTTTGGAACGGTTATTTTAGTTAATAGTTACAGTTGTAACCGTAATTATTTCATAATAACGGGGAACCTAGAGACGCTCAAGATAGAATGGGTAACTTAGCAGACCTCTGGTGAACAACTGTTACTTTTTGAAACAGTTATTTTAGGTAATAGTTACCATTGAAACCTTAAATATTTCATAATTAAGGGTGGACTTTAGACGCTCAGGAAATAATGTGAAACTCAGCAGACTTATAGCAAAGATTATTTTATTATTAATTTCATATTCGCATAAATCGTAGGAATATAATTTTTATGATATAAATTATCCCATATCGTAGTATACGATTTTCTATAAACTATGTTTTATTCGCGATGGAATTTAGTTTTGAAGAAGTAATGCCTTTTATCATCCTGGAAAAGTGTATAAAATAGTTTAAAATGGATTTGCTTCAAATTTATGAACGTGACCATTTCTAAATTTCAATCTCAAATTTTACGTAAAAATTTTAATATACTAGTTTCAATTTAGAATTTTTACCTCGACTTTTATTGAAAAGCACATACAATAAGTTTTTGATGGTTATGGCTTTACGTTTTACCGATTCTGATATGATTTAAAGAATTCAGTTAACTCAACGTCTACCTAAAACTACATCTATGTATTCTAACTGCGCAATCCTTCTAGTATGAGTGTTGTATTAATTAAAAGACGTAAAAGTTTACGGCTAAACCGTTTCAAAATAACCTTGCCTCGGGTCGGTTGTGGTCACTCAAGTTTTTGTCCTGACTGAATTGAGTTATAAACCTTCTTACAGTGTTTACGTGGTATTTGAAACTAATCGTTAATACGTCTATTGCAGTTAATCTCTTTATTTTTTCTAGTCCACCTTTCTTTATTTTATAGTCCACCACCTCAGTTAATGGAAATACTTTCTACTGTATCATGATAGCATTAATTGAAAAAATGAAAAAAACGTATCTCTAAAATCATTGCTTTAAATAATTTTATACTATATTAAGATTTAACATAACTCCATATTATAATGAAGTATGTCCTCTTTTACCATAAACTATCCCATCTACATATCTATGCATTTACTGCACTCATTTAGCGTATATGCTCTTGAATCCATCGTTGCAAAACCCCACTTAGTTTTTCTTCTGTGGCGCAATCCATCTTAGCCAAAGATTTCTTGAGAATATGTCAAATTCTCAATTGAATTTAGATCTGGTGAGTTTCCAGGCCAAACGAGCACTTAAACATCGTTTTTCCTCATAAAAGTTTGGACCTATTTAGAATTGTGACAGGGGAAGTCATTTTAAAATGTTCCGTAATTTTTTTTTCTACGAATGGAACAATCCTAGGTGTAATATTTCGTTGTATTTTGCAACATTCACCATACCCTTAACAGGAACCAAGCTTTCAGTGCCTGTGAGAAATATGTAAGATAATGGATATGTCTAAAGGGAATGTTTTCAGTTCTTCTAAACAGTTGTTCTTATTCCTATAAATTAAAAATTCGATACAATCGCTCTAGTAAATTCTATGGAAACCTGTTTCAATTTTTCGATGTAAAAAAAACAAAAATATCTGTTTATAAATGTGTTTAACAGCTTGATGTATATGATTTCGTGGTTCACCTTTAATTCGTCTTATTAAATCAACCAATTTTTAGACAATTTTCAGAAAATTTCAAAAATATTTAAATGTGTCAGTTGTAACCAGCAACGTGTCACATCAAACGAGTAATATTAACTATAATTGTCATTGTACTAGAAGCTCTTCGATCAACCTATCTTAGAGCTCGCCCATCACTTTTGTTCCGGATCTCCTCAAAGCTTATTTATTTATGATAACAAAAAAACTCACTCGATTTGTTACAGAAGGGCTTTCTTTTAGTTTCTCATTGTTAAAATGAGTCATTGCTTCTGTATAATTATTTGTAGCTTAAATATGTTTTTTTTGTCTTTAGCATGAATCTTATTACGTTTCTCCAACTTGAACTGGAATCTGGATTCGATTTTTGTTTATTATCTCTGTATCATAGGTTAGATACACCACCAATATTATAATATTTTCGCATCAATCAACTGCAGTCATCCCTTATCTAAACAATGTACCACTTTGAAAAATACCTTGCTATATTTTCTTAAGCGACATAATGTTTCACAATTTTCATCGCAGTTTTAATTTGCAGGTAAAGGCAAAGACCTTCACAGCCCGAGAGTTGATGGCAGCCACCTAGACTCTTCTTCATGTTGTAGTAACTCCAGTACGACACGAGATATCGAGATAGATGTGGTTGGTGACGAAGAGGAATTCAGGTAAAACATCTTTGATAACTGCTTATAGACTTTTTCAATTTGACTTTCACATCCAATAAAACGAATTCTATCTACTACAAGGAATCTAATTGTGAAATTTTTATCTTTTCCAGAGGTCCGACACTGGACTTGAGCTCCACCGCTGTTGACAAGGCGAGAAGACTAAACCCGTTCAGTATAGAGAGTCTGTTGAGTTTGGGTGCCGGATTCCAGCCGCCTCAGCTTCAAAGCCCGCCTCATCAGCTCCCATCTCCTCCACAACTTCCGTCTCCTCAACTCTCGGGGAGCCACCAACTTCCACTTCCCCTGCCTCCATCCTCGACAGGACCGCCTCTACAGTTGTGAAAGTGGACGGAACCATTGCGCGTCACGTGACCTTGGACCTATGGATCGCAAGCTTCTTGGACTCAGACAAGAAAAACTTGAGTGTATATATTTCTTAACGTTATTGTGAAGCGATTCGAATCTGAAAGAACTACGAGTTAAATGTTGAGTCTTCATGCTACAGAACCGTCATATTTCCTCTACTAGTAGTGTGTAAAAGGGGTTTCACCGCACTGTAGAAATGACGTCTTACTCCTACTAGTAGTAAGAAAACTGTACATCAAGGACTTCTAAGATACATTAAATAAGGACTGTTAGAAAGGGAATAGCAATCTTAAATTTTAAATTAGAGAAATATAAATTGTAAAACCTCTATGAATCATTTTATTAGTAAAGTTAGTCCTTACTTGAAGTAGAGAAGGTTTCAAAAATAAGGTCCATTAAGATGAAGAACTAAAATTGAGTGTTAATTCATTTTAGACTAATAATACATATCCAGTATTAACTTAGAAAAGTAATTTTTTATGATTATTAAATACTTAGGTACAGAATTAAAGAAATTCGAAGAAAATTCAAAACCCCATTTCATATTTAAAATCATAATGTTAAATGATTTAACAAGTAAACTGTTAATTACAGCTGTGAAATGAAATTAAGTCATTTACTTTAAGGAATAAACAAATTAAAGATCGAATGAAAATAGATCGGCTCACTCTATAAGGTTAAGCTGATTAAATGAGTGGTAATGTCATCGTTTATTAAATAAATGTTAGATATGAACAAATTTATTGTTTTCTATAAAAACCATTTTTCGTGTACAGTCGTCGTATATTAAAATAGACTTGTACAGTTTGTGTATGTATAAACTAGAACCTGTAGCGTTCTTATGTGATTTATTTATGTGTTATTGTTTATAGTCAGAGTTTTGTAGATATTTATATTATGTTTTATTTAATTTAGATACTGTCTTCACAGCGTTGTTTAGTGTAAATAATTTGTTTGAAAGCGGAGAAGCTTTTTGACTTAAAATATACTATAAAATACGAATACTTCAGTATTATTTAAAGTATTAATTCCTAGAATCATATTTTCTGTGTGGTTACTGAATTTTTTAAGTAACGTGAATTTTAATATACTATGGTTTAAACTCATTATTGATATTTTGTAAATTCTATCCTACAGATATTTCATTTGACTTATTTAAAATTATTTGTATTACCATCAGAATAAATGAATGATTCTATGAATCTTATTAAAAAATATGTTTTACGTGTTTCAAATTTAAAATAATAATTAATAATAATAATACGTTTTATAACTGCTCTGAAAAGTGAGAAATGGTTTAGATAAAATTTTTCGGGATTCTCTCACCTTGTTTTGTAGTTTTTCCCAACGGGGATTGTCACTAAAAATATCTACAGCACCCCAGGGATCCTCCTACGTTTCGCTGGACCAAAAGAACGTCCTACTTCCTCAGGGAGTAGGTCCTCTTGCAACACGCTCCACACGCACACCAAACTTCCCCAAAAAATTCCCAAACATCCCAAAAAATCCCAAAAACTTTTTTATCTAATTTCCACCTCACCATAAAGAATAACATGTCTTTCAAAAGTAAAATGAGAAATGGTTTAGCTGGAAACATTAATAAAAACTTAAATATATAATATCCTTCATTAATATATTTCTTAACCAATATTCGTTTATAATTTGCTTGAATTTGATTTCAAGCTAAAAGAAATCCTCATATCTAATACAAAGATTTAATCGAGTTTACAACGTTATGTAACAAACTTTAAAATGTTAATTTTTGATGACCATTTACCATAGTGTTGTCGCCTACTTTCAAACACATTATTTACACAATCGACGCTTTTATAGCTACAGAGTTAAACACACCATGACATATTTACTAGACCTAGACGCATTTGTAATATTAGAACCAATAGCCATATCCGTACCGCTCAACAACAGTTTTACTGGGCAGACCCGTCCTGTATCTGATTGGACTTATCAACCAATCAGACCACTTTTTCATTGTAAACATATTTTAGACGAGAATGACTGAATTGTACTAGGTAAATATTAGACTTTCTTTGTTATCAGATTCCTATCCGATTATACCCAGAAAATAAATATTTATTCCTGTAGTATTATTATATGTGGTTTTTAAATCTTTGCACCTTAGATTGTCTGTGAACCCTGTAACGAAACTTGAATATTTAATCAGCTTCATTTGTTTCATTACTTTAGTAAGAATTGGGACTAATCAAAACCAAAATTGTAGCTTTTTCTTTCCATATTTATTCATGTTAAATTTCTCATATTCGTAGACCCAGTTAAATCCTGAGAAAGAAATTAATAAAAAAATCACTAGTAATTTGCTTGATTGCTAAAACAGAAATGTGAGAAAACCTGAAGAAAAAACTGCTTTTATAAACTAGCCCAGGTCTAGAACCTTCCTCCCCTTCTGATTGCCTGTTTAGTTGTCTCTACATACAATTTTGTTTCAACCTGTAGACCTATCTAACAGGAATTGAACTAAAATTTGACCGGACTAACTAAGCATTGCAAAATACAAAATTAAATAAATATTTTTTTAAATTTAGATAGACAATAATTGATAATAATTATTAATATTTTAATTTATTACATTATAACCTCTGTATAGCATATTCGTTTACATATAAACACAATAACTATTATTTTAACTAAGTCTAATTTTTACAAACTGGTGTTGCATGATTGTCAATAACAAATATGACTTTTAACATTGGTACAACCCATTGCGTGACTGTGAAGAATTTATTTAAGTAATGGTTTTTTTCTTTTATGTTATAAAAGAGAAACGCATACATAAAAATAGAACAATAAAAATTTCACAATAGTGATCTTCAATAAGATATACGATGACGTGTCCTTTAATGCAGCTGCCACGAATTGTGGATGGCCAATGGTTGTGATATTCTAAAGTGTGTATTAAGGAGGTACAAGCACAAAAAACGAGTACTATAAAAACATAATTACAACGTTTATTTGTTGATTGTATTACAAGTTATGCTTTCGCATAATTTGTTCAAGTTTTTTATCTATTTCCGTAATAAATAAGTGACTTTTCCTACTCTGCATAAATTTTACATGGGAAAGAGTACGCAGGTTTGCTGCTAAGAGGACTGAAAATAGATATTTTTACAATAAACTATTTTTATTTTTACTGTATACCAAGTTTTATCAATACGTGTCCATAAATAAATTATTTTTCCTATTCTACATGAGATTAACATGGGAAATAGTATACAGGTTAGTTGCTATGACAAACACAAACACATAAACTATGATTTAAAAAAATAAATGAGTGGATCCCAACTACATGAAGGTTAATAAAAAGTTTCGTCCAAAAATATTGGTTAGTAAAGAAAATATTGATGTTTCCTTATCCTCCGTAAGATTAGCATTGGATTCCCAAAACAATGTATAAAATACACTTTTTTAATATCTCGGTAACCGCTAGAGATAGAGAAAAACTTTGAGAAACTAAATTCTGTAGTTTTTTGAGCTTATTCTAATGGTAAAAGATAAAAAAGTGAAATTTTTGAAAATTTACAGGTGAAAATACAAAAAACACAATTTTTTATGTACAAAACCCTCCCAAAATACCTGTTCCGATTGACCGATATGTCTGGATTACGAACTCGTCCAAGTAAATGTATGATTACATATCTCAATTGGACCATTTTTACGAGAGTTATCGTGTTCACGGACACATTATATATAATTTTTAACAACCAGTTTTTTGGCCTCAGGGCACCTCAAAACGAAAAAACACAACATCCTGGGCTTGAGCCTTGCCATAAGACCCACGATAATAGCTTCTTCCCAATGGGAAATTCGCTAAAAACCTAGCAGTTCAAGAACAAAAGAAAGGCTTAAAAGTTCAAAAGGTGAAGAAGGGGTTGTAAGTCACTGAGGCGGACGAATCCCTAGAGGGAAAACATATTGGCGTCATTCGTCCCTTTTAACCCTCCTTATCGCTCCTCGATATATACCTGCTGGACTTCTTATTCGACCCTTTTACGTCCCTCTTTGTTCAAGTTCCTCATTACATGGATTCTCTCTAGATTTTGTGTAAGTAAAAGTATTTAGAAAGTGGTTTCAATGAAGAGATTGGGAAGTAACTATTGTTTCAGCGAATTATCAACGAAGATTTTAGCTTAATTTTCTTTTGAAATCGATTGAGACGGTGGCGTGTCCTGTAATCCAGCAATGACAAATAGTGGATTAACGTCCACAGCCACAATAATCTTACACTCATTTCTCATTCATACTTGGTTTAAAATACCTACATGGGTAGATTGCCATTTCAGTAACTAACTTATTTACAATATTATAGGAGACATTTTCTATTAAGATTACCAAAACATCGTTTCATGACGTTTCTGAATATGGAATAAGATCCCGTCCTCACAGGTGGACTCCAGATGACCAACAACATAACAAGATTAGTACGTTATCCGAATGAACCGGGTATAAAGTTGAAAACAAAAATGTTTGAAAAATGTTTTATGTTTTGAAGCAGACAAAAAACAAAATACCAAGCTGTAAACGTCACGCAAACAAGAAGAAAAATGTCCACAAGGGCTGGAGAAGCACTGAGCATAAGCACTTTAGTCATCCAGCTCCACTTCATCATTTGAATGGAGTTTACTAAAATGGCAACCTGTCCAAGGTAAGGTATTTTAAGCCAAGTATGAATTATAAATTAGTGTAAGATGATAGTGGTGTGATCTTGTAGTCTTCTTACTGACTAAGGCTGACATGTTCCTTAGACAGAACCGTTAATTAATTGCCCAACAGGTAATGGCATATCTAAGGGACCTACAGTTTTTCGTGGAGTCCAAACCACCGCCTATGAATTACGAACTGGTCTGATTATGAGGATGGCATTTTCGGATGGACTTCAATCAATAGTGTGGACGTTAATCCACACCAGAGAATATCCCATCCACCGACGATCACTCACAACTATATTTATTACAGTTATGAATAAGTCATACATAGGAATAGCGTAAGAAAATAATATGCTACAAGGTACAAAGAATTTTCAACATACAGTAATAGACCTTGACGAGAGCTGTATACCATTTTTTACTCAATTACACATTACCATGAGTCCATGTGGGAAAAATCTTACCGTACAAAAAACTGTTTGTATTTACTTCCCTGTGGGAAATAGGTCAGATCATGGATATGTCTAAAGGGAATGTTTTAAGTTCATCAAAACAGCTGTTCTTATTCTTTTATATTTAAAATTCAATACAATAATAGTTCTGGTAGTTTCTATGGAAACCTGTTACATGTTTTCCATCTTAAAACCCACTAACACCCCCCCCCCAGGGCTAAGACATATCCATGTCAATATCAAGCAGTAAAAGTCACACAAACAAGAAACAAAGCACATCCACAAGGGCTCAAAAACCACTGAGCAAAAGCACTGAGTAGAAGCACTTGGATCATCTAACTACACTTCATCATTTGAATCGAATTCCAGAACCCAAATAGATGTGAAAGTTTTTTTACTAATCGAGATGAAAAATGTCCGCAATTCGAAAAAACAATTAAACAATTAAAATCATTAACCAACCATCACAATCAATAAATTAGAAGAAATATTGTATTTACTTTTAAAAAGGGAATTAGGTTAGGCCATGTATATGTCAACAGGGAATGCTTTCATTTCATCTAAACAGCTGTTCTTATAGCCATATGACGGCACTTCCGTTACTAATTTTGTTCTGACGGATTGTCAACACACCCTACCCCCAGAGCTAAGATATATGTTTTCAAATGTTGTTATATCTGTTTACTTATTATTGTTAGGTAGCTTAACATAGAACATATTTTACAAATTTCACAAAAATATCTCCATAAATAACTGATGAATAGTTTAAAGTTATCAGTAGTTGTTATGCACTAAAACCAAAGACAAATTGTAGTAGATTTTGGACTATCTCTGTTCTCTGCTAAAACCTTTATGGACAATTCATTAAGTGTACCTTTATTTTTGGTATTTCAGAATGAAGTCACAAATAAAAGAAGCTGTAGGAAATTATGTATCTCCAGGTTTTTATTTCAACGTGAAAAGTGTTCAAAGCTCATAAGTCTAAAGGATAAAGAAAAGTGAAAACTAAGAGAATTATTAACTAAAAATAAAAAATTTAACAAATTAAAATGGAAAAACTGAATTGATCTGAAGGCAGAATATTTTTACTAAGGTCTTCAGAAACAAGGTGGTGGAATTAAAAATAGGTGTTCTAACATTGGGAGGTCTACCCTTTTTTGTGCAGGTGGCTAATTAATAGGTAGGAAACCAACTCACTCTGGCGGGTAAATTAAACATGAGTGAAGGGTGAGCGGAATGAGTATAATGGATTTGATGATTTATTTATTGAGAAATAAATTCATTTATTCATCATAACAAATAACACATAATTACATCATAAAACTGAGAAATGTAAACTAGTCACGTTGTCAAGTTGTGTGGTCAATTAAACTAAATAATAATCACATATAAGAAAACTTTTTAACACTTAACCTAACAGTCTAGCATAATGTAAAAACATTTTATTTGCCTCCTTTACCATCTGCTAAAGCTATCCGATGGATAGTTTTGTTTGTTTAGAAAATAAAAAATATTAAGGAGAAAAAATAAAAAGTATAATTTATTACATTAAGAAGTTAGTGAGAAATCTTACATCCTGTTAGGATAAAACCAAATGATTTTTTTTCAGAAATTTGTTAGATTTTAGTGTACTTGACTTGGAGTGGAAGTTGGTAAATAAATGCCAGACCTAGGTATTGTTACGAAAGGTGGAAAATCGTTATATGCATGTTAAGTATTTTAAAATCTTTATTAACACGCTTCTTGTGCTGTAGAGACGATTTGGTATGATGTCATTTCTATTTCGACTCCGAATGAAAAATAATCTCTTTACCTTGAAAATAAAAAGGTGGTGGACAGATATCAGCTGCTGATACAAAGGAAAAGAACCGGTTTGTTTTGATTTATCAAGGATAATACGCAAGAAAATAATTTGAGTGATCCTTGTTTTGTCTATTAATGTTTTGTAAGTTCCCCAAACGACATACTGTAATCTTGAATTTATTAGAGCAAAAAAGTATAACTTTACAAACATTTCTGAAGCTTTACTATAAAAATATATGTAGCTTTATTGCAACAAAGACCAGTGGGTTCATTTGCTAGAATAATTAATTAATAGCCCAATGAGCAAATGCACCTGGGCCCAGTATCTAGCCATCAAACAATTACGTCAAAATTCTCGTTTTAGTTCTATTCAATAAACTATACAAATAATGATTTGTTTATTATTAACTTTGTCAACTTTCTGAAATGACGGCTTATTCAAGTAAACATACAATTGACTAGAACGGTGGTGAGGTTCTCTAATCCAGCTACTTGAGGGTCACGAATTGTGGATAGTTGTGAGCGATGGTCGGTGGGTGTAGTGTTCTCCACGCCATAATCATCTTACACTCAATCCTCATTCATACTTGGCTTAAAATACCTACCTTGTGGTATGGTTGCCATTTTAATAATCTAATCTAAATATTTTAAGCCAAATATGAATGAGAAATGAGTGTAAGATGTGGTACGATCTTGTAGTCTTGTCACTGACTAAGGCTAACATGTTTCTTATGTATAAAACCGTTAATTAATAGCCCAACAGGCAATGCCATCTAAGGGACCTACAGTTTGACGTGGGATATGAACCACATTTTTGTCTCTGAATTACAAACTAGTTAAATAATTATGCTAGTTTCTTTTTGTCATTCAGAAGTTCAGTCTTTAATCCGTATAAGAGAAGATCACATTCACCAACCCCAACTCCCAACTATACATAATTTGTGATTTAATTTTATGTAATCTAATTTAGGCAGGAATCTCAATGACGTATGGAGACTAAATAATATGAGTATATATTTTAACATAAGGAGCTCATTAGCATAAGAGATTAATACTGAAAACTTCCATAACCTGTTAAGTTTAGACCAAGAATGAAAAATCGTTTTAGCCGCAAATGCACCTGTTATCTTATGTTTGTAGGGTGGGAAAAATCAAATATTAAATTCAAAATTCAACTTAATACCATAAATATTCTTAACCCATATGTTAGAAAGCATATTGCACAAAAAATTAGGGTTATACAAAGAAACTAAAATTCAGCTCATCTAAATCTATAAAGATCAGCCATAAAAGTTAAAAGCTTTCAAAAACCAGGTAATTTTTTGTTGGCCTTTGAGACAAAGGTACAAATAGCTCGTCACGTAACAATACAACATCATCAGCGTCTGTTGGCGGAGAAGGCAATGTTGATCTCCCACCATTATACAGAGCTGCAGGCCCTGGAACAACAGGCCCATCAATAAGGGCCCATTACAGTCCACTTTGATGTAGAAAATGATTTAATTTGGGCTCTTCCAGCGCTGTGCGGCGGCGCAAAGTGAAAGTTTCTCTGTGTTTAGTAAAATACTCTTCACAGACTCTTGGCCATAGAACCGTGTATGATTAGTTATTTAAAATTGTGTAAACTATTTGATGATTGACTCGAGCTAAATTAGAATCGATAATTATATTGGAGAATATTTATTTTTAATGGTCCAAAACATCCCGGTTGATGTTTTAATACTTACTAGCAGTAAACCCGTCCTTTGTACGGGTTGTAAGATTCAGTTTAATGAAGAAAGATAATCATACCAAAATGTAAGTCTGAAATCCTAAACAAATCAATACAAAGAAAATAAATCGATAACCACCTTTATTATTTAGCATTACTTTACAATTAAATAGATTAGAACATTTATAAAATTATTATAATTAGTTATACGTTAAAATAACTTTTTAATATACGTAGTATGATTTCGAAATGGGTTTAAAATCAATGACCAATATAAACTAACTAATATGGATTTGACAGCTGATTGTTTTTATTTATATTAAATCTTAAAGTACAAAGACAGCTGATTATTACCAGTAGGTTATTCATTGAAAACTGAATCGAAATGAGAGTAATATCGCGTAAAAGTGGGTTTTTAAATGCTCGGTATTTTCTTTTCAAGGGGCGGCGGGCGATTTCAAGCATTTATAAACCTTCTCTGGAATGTAGAGAATACATAAAATAAGTTTCATTGTAATCAGTTCTCCCGTTCTTTCGGAGAAGACGGCGTAAAATGCCTCCTGGAGCGTCACAGACAAACAGACAAAAATTGAGAAAAGACCGGTTTCGGCTTCTCTAAAGCACTAAAAGTAAAAATAACTAAAAAATGAATAATTCTGAGCAATGTACAGACAAAACTCTAATTTTATTTATGTAGATAACTAAACAAGTAATCTCAAAAAAAATCATTTTGACATGGATATGTCTTAGCTCTGGGGAGGGGGGTGTTAGCGATTTTTAAGATGGAAAATATGTAACAAGTTTCCATAGAAACTACCAGGTCCATTGTATTGAATTTGTAATATTATAAAAGAATAAGAGCAGCTGTTTAGATGAATTAAAAACATTCCCTTTAGATATATCCATGATAATAACATATTTCCCACAGGGAAGTAAATACAAACATTTTTCGTAAGAGCCTTCACAGATTGACAAATTCATAGTTCAACCGAAATACAGCTGGCATTAAAACATTGAACGTTTAAAGCTAGTTACTTTGTTATATCGTGTACTAGCCAAAGTACCCGTTCTTCGCACGGGTTAAAAAGGCTGAAAGGGCTCTACTGATACATTTAAGTTATTGTTAATTAGTTCTTCATTGTTTACAAAATGACAAAACACGAGTCTACAACATTTCAAAGTAACATCACTGTCAAATATTGGAAGAGGATAAGGATTAATGTAATAGAGACAGTCGTCGGAAAAAACTTAAAATCTACCATTCCACTATTTCAAATAATTCACTAATTTCGATCCAGCAGTTTATCTGAAAAATCAACTTTATTTCTTCTTCTTCCCGAACTGTCAAAATATAGTGCAAACGGATGTTGTCATTAGAAAATGTAAACACTGAAACCTAGGACGGTCACGGCAGCTCTTTCTTCTTCTTCTTCTTCTTCTTCTTCCCGAACTGTCAAATTTTAGTGTTCACAGCTGTTGACATTCAAGTAATTTTATGTTTTCATTCTTTGAAAATGTAAACATTGAAATTTAGGGCGTTCATGGGGCGTAGCCCGAGGGGATTTTAAGGGAACTAATATGCCTATGTGTTGCATGAGTTTAAGATCTACCTTTTTGTAAAATTTCAAACCGGTCGGTTCAGTATTTTTCGCATTTACTTGCCACAACAAACCCACAAACAAACATACAGAAACCACCTCTTCTTTATAATATTATAGATTATCGATCGTACGGTTTACTATGCCGATGGATTTTTCAAAGAGATAAATTTAACCTAAAATCTTATTACTTCCTAATGCAAAAATATTTTAAGTGAACCCAACCATCTAACCATGAAAGTTGAAGAAAATGAAGTTGAAAAAAATATTTTTGAAAACATTTCCTCCACCTATTATCTAAAGCTATAATTTACTCTCCAAAAAAGAGTACTGCTTTTAGTTCCAAGGGAAAAGTATGTAGTTTTTAATCCCTTTGAACTTAAAGTAATCCCATAAGAATAATATGGAAGAAACCTTCTACACTCTGAATAATGAACTATGAGAAAAATAACAGCTGACATAAGTCATTATTGTTGAATGGTCAGCTGATAGTTTGCATTGTTATCTTTCAGGTTATGTTAGCCAACTTGGACAATTGGTAGTGAGTCAGGTTATAAGTGCGTAATTTGTAACTTGTGTTATTTATATGCGTAAGTGGAAGAAACATTTTGTGTAGATAATGAGATGAAAGTCCTTTAAGTCTCTCAAGAAATTGTCGCTCTAGGGTACGTCTTCGGAGGACAAAAAGAGTCACTTTCATAACTTGATGCACAATTAATTAACCTTTTTTAACACTTGTAGAGGTACGAAACTTAAAAATTAAAAACTTCTTGACCGTTGTTGTTTTAAATTACGAATATTCAGATTTGTTAAAGACAATACCTAAATATTACAAGGAAATAAGTAAAACCTTCTCAGAAATTTGTGATAAAGACAAAAAGTACGTTTTAGGAGAGCTGGGAGAAGTGAATGTTGTAAGGGAAACGCGATAAGGCGTGTAACAAATACTAGCATCATCAATTTAACACCCTTAAAGACCAAAACCATTTCTCCACGGATTTTCAACGGATCCCATGTGGATACATTCTGGATTCCAGTGGTGAAATCTTTTCACTTTTTAGCTCTGAGTTTTTTCTATTTAATTTAAAAATTGCTGAACAAATGTTTATCGTTTTAAAACAATTGGTTACATCAAGTTTAAATAAGAAGTCCTTTTTCAAACTTTAAATTAAATCTCTTGCAGTAATTTATTACAAAGAACTAGTAAAGCATTTAAAATACGAATTGAAACATGTTAACCCGTTCTAAAACATTTAAATTATATGAATACATGTCAACGTAGAAAATTTGTTGATTACTGTTAAAATAAAAGATTGATTATTTATGTTTTAACATTATTTTGGTTTAAATACAATGGTCTACTTTGTGACATGGATATGTCTTAGCTCTGGGGGGTGGCAATTTGGGTGACCAAAATTTTAAACTGTGACGCCATTGGGTTTGTGACGTCTGGTTAGTGACGTCATAGTTTGGTTAAAAATTGCAAGTGACTTGTTTAAGTTTCTGTATTTTTTAAATATTTTTAAACATTTTTAGACCTAAAAATGGCATGTTTTATAAGATTATCTGATCAAAAATGTGTCGTTGAAAATCTTTTCCTGAAGTAAACAAAAAATTCTCCTTTCAAAATTTCACATAGGTTACGTGAAAAAAGTCTCTTTTTCATCCACGTTCCCAAAACTGTTCCCACACCCCTTGCACGAAAAACGCCAAATTTCCAAATTAATTACTCTATAACTCACAAGTTTTTCACTAAAAACTTGAAAAATTATGCCAAAATTAATAAACGTTAAAATTATGACTTTTAAGATAGTAGATTTTTTTCGCTCGCACCACCTTTAAACAGGTGTTAATGTCAACTGTTGACACTAGCACTGACCGAGCGGATTTCAGTTGTCCCTAACGCCACTCACACAGCCTTAAATGTTATAATTTCTAAATTTAGTATTCCAGACAGTTTCACAACCCCCACCCGCTCATTACAATCTGTCACGCAGTCGAGGTGCGATAAAGTGACGTCACTAGGGACGGACTTTCACGTAGCCGCGATATTGTCAGATGCGTACTCATGCATACGTGGGAGAGGGGTGTGTAGGACCCGGATGGAAAGGATACCAAAATATGTCCACGGTTACTCACTGATATCAGAAGAGATAAGGAGTGGTGTCCGTGTGTAATTTAAAAAAACCAAAATTTTTTTATATTATCAGAAATATAAATTTTTAAATCTAAATATTTAAAACATTTGACGTCAATTAATCTTTTCGATTTATTATTATTTAAACGTATTCATTAAAAACAATATATCTAAGTAAATAGGAATAACAAAACTAATCAAGTAAAAATTAATACATGACATTTATTGACTAAATAATTATAAAATAATCAAAATCTATGTAACAAATAGAAAAAAATCGACAATGTTAAAAACTAATCTAGCGTAAGACTTTTGTTTAGGGAAATTTCTTAAGCGACATAAACTTTGTCACAGAATGAAAATAAAAAATTAGTAACCTCTAATAAAAAAAATCAGAATCCCTAATCCTTATTTGAAATAAATTCCCTCCTTAGTAAATTGAAAGGATGATTAAACATTGAATTAATTCATTTCTGAACGTCTAATGGTTTTTCCAAAGTTATACGTAATCAGTTTAAGACGAAGAAAGCGAGGGCTTAATTTAGTCTTCAATTCTAAAGTTACTTCTAATACATTAAAAATTGTATATTTGAAAATGCATTGAAAATGAAAATTTAAAAACGTCATGTTTCTGAAGATGGATCCTAGAGATAGTTTGGTATAGACAAATTAATAGACAAAATAAATTACATAAATGTTTACACAAAGTTTTTCTGTACATAAAAATTTGACATGTATTACAAATAACCGTATTGGTCCTTGGTGGATATATGGTCCTTTGTAGTGTAGTGGTTAGACTGTTGTGCTGACGAGTACAACAGTTGAAGCCATTCGGAGGGACGAGGGTTTGAATCCCGACCACGAGCAATCCCAATTTGGCTTGCAAATGTGTGGTATAGTGGAGCGGAGGGCCCACATTAAATAAACGGTGGCTTGGGTGGAAGATGATGGCATTTATAGGCTTAATTGGGATTTCAGTGGACACCTAATTTTTTGTGTTTGCTTGGTATTATATGAAGAGTTGCATAAAAGTGACAAAATTTAAATAGTCATAGCACTTAAATAGTCATAGGAGGGTTAAAATTTCAATAGATAGTTTTTCTTGACTGAAAACTGTAGATTCCAATCTCCAATAAAACCTAATAATCTTGTGCAGTTATATACAACGATTAAACGGAAGTTCTAGATAGCTAAAAAGTGACAGAACCAAACACCTGCAGAATATAAAGTGTAATCTTCCATGTAAAAACTAGATGTGGTGGATAAGCGTCGACTCCTTGCCACAACTCTCGTTAGAAACACCTTCCTAACCTCAAACCTGATTCTCGTTCTGGACTATTAAAGATTTAATTGTATTAAAAATAATTATCCTACCGCATATATTCAATCTGTTTAATATCGTAAACCAGTCCGTTTCGAACGTGGCCCAATTAAAACGCCGCTTCAATTAAATAGAGCGTCGAATAACCAATAACGCGGTTCGTTTTCGGTATCGCGATCGCAGCGCGGCTGGTGGCGGCATATCAAAGCTGCTATTACTCCGCGAACGCTATCTGACGGACATTAGCAGAATGTGACTCGTTCTTCTCACGGTCTAGGGGTACCTCAGGGGTCTGTCTTTGGCCTTTCTTATTGTTAAGACATATGACGTACAATTGCGTACTACAGGATTTTGTTTATTTGTTTCGTAAAAATATGAACCATTGACTATTTCAGAGGATAAAATAATTAAAATAATTTAGTGAGGCAATTAAAAAAATTCAAAGTCTTCACCTCCAACTTGTGGGCATATTATACTCGTATTTGTTAGGATTTTTCCTGCCAAATAATTTTCATAGCTTTTAGGAGAAACGCACAATCTTCAAAGTAATTCCATTTTCTTATTCCTCAACCTCTTGGAGTCTATGAAATTTCTTAGAATTAAGTTAGGTATGTTAGTAAGTTAGAATGAATAGAAAGAGGGTTTAATGCTGCTTTTCGTCTGACGATTGCTGCCGAAGGTGACACGCTGGGGTATAAAGGATTTAGCAAAATCAAATAACCCATCTTATAATTTTTATTTATTATTCATATTCGTACTGTTCGAGTACAGAAAAACAATGATCAATGAATCTGTATAAAATTATCTTATTAGTTATCCCTTCTTTGTGTTATCGAATTTCCAAAAACAAAATACACTGGACGGCTATGTGAATGATATATGAGTGTTTTGAAAAACCCAGATTTTTACGTTTTGATAAGGAAAAATCAATGTAATTATCTGGTTTGACCTAACTTCAACTTGTTACTACAGGTTATGTTAAATAACCGAATGAAAAATGACAGCTAAGTCATGGATTTAAGATTTGCCACTGAAGGACTAGGATGCTGCAGAAAAGCCAGTTATGCCTCTTCCTGGAGATACCTCTTCGTTCAGATACCTGAAAGAAGGGATTTATGTGAGTTTGAAAGGTTTAGGACGTGAGCAGTGTACCTAAAGAACCTCCTAACCAATCTAGATCCGGCCTGAGAGGTTAGAATGTTCTAAGAGGATTCTTACTCCAACCCTTCCCAGTTTCTCGGACAAGGAAAAGACCTTAAGGAGTCTCACTTCAGGACAGTACAGTACATCCCCGTCCATCAAACTCTGAGGTCTAACCAGTAATTGTATCAAATTCATTATAATGTACTCAATGTTTATCTCTAAAATAGTAAAACCTAGCCAGATAACTAATTGGAATATATATAATGTCAAAAAACCTTTCTACTGAAGTACTCTACTGGAAATATCCTAGGATTTTCACAGATCTGAAAAACCAAGTTTGGCCTAACTGTTGATATTGTTGTTGTAGATTTAGAGGCTGGATCATATTCTAACCCACGAGAGCTCCCATTGATGAATTGTCTCTAGTGGGCCTACGATAATGGGAGTGTGATAGGGAAAAGGTTCGGGAACGTGGTTTCACTCGGCTATGTTGAGAGGTAGACCCCATTCCACTGGACCCTTGAATTTTAGAAAACCTGGTGACTCCAGCTAGGCCTTGAGCCGTTACTACTGGAACTTAATACGCCTGCACTAACCTCTCCTTGTGGGGAACCAATGATTTTCGCTTGGCTGCCTTCGTTGTGACGAAAATTCCTTAAAGTACCCCGATATTACTATCTAGACTAACAAAGGACCACCAGAATCCTTTTTAAAGGATGTATGAATGTTGAAATCACCCAAAGAGTGCGTCTTTCATAAATAGCTATTTTTAAAGTCACGCAGTTGATTGTGAATACACTTTTGCTTTTGTAGACTTATTGGAAATTGCAAGTATATTAAGGATTTTTTTAATATATGTTTCTATTATTTGTTCGTACCTCATAAACCACTTAAGATATTATATTTTAAAATAACACAATATTAACATGTAATAAGATCAAATTAAGTACGAAGGATAAGTTTTGTTCTTCTTATAGATCAAAAATTCTAACTATAGTTTTAAGTAAATAAATCCCAAAAATGTTTGCCCAGGAGCTACAGTATGTCTTAAAAGACTGGGATGGTAGAGTCATCCTGTAATCCAGCTACTGGAGGTCACGGATTGTGGATAGTTGTGAGCGATGGTCGGTGGGTGTAGTGTTCTCTTGTGTGGATTAACGTCTGCACTATTGAAAACTACGCTAATTCACAAATACCATCCTCATAAGTATACCAATTCGTAATTCAGAGGCCGTGGTTCGGATTCCAAGTTAAACTGTAGGTCCTTGTGGTATGGTCACTATTTCAATAATCTAATATAATAAAAATAACACAATTCGAAACTTTCTACCATCCAAAGCAGCAACACGAAGTCGCAGCCTAAAACCAAACAAAGCGAGCTCAGCCTCTCGGATGCCGGTCCACAATTCAAAATGCGTTAGACTATAATTGCGGCCAAATATATTACTCGGAGCCCCGCCCCCGCCGATAAGCGGGGAATGGCTCGGAATAGAGCATACAATTTAATTGTAGACCGGTCGCCGCCCTTTTCACGCGCCGGACGCTAACCGTCCTATTTGAAAATACAATTAATGACTCGTGAGTCGACGCTTAGACACTATCTCCGTCGCTCACGTTCTGCTTAATACTTCGTGCCAAAACGATAATTAACGTTGAGTGATTTTATTGGTGTTGAATTTATATTGTTTTGTGTTCATTGTCCGATCCGCCGGCAGATAGTTGGATTGGGAAGATCACGAAGGCTCCGGGGAACGGTGGATTTGGAAGTTGGAGCCGAGATGGGCTGCTTTTTATACGTTCCGGTTGTTTGGGAAGAGATGTTCTAGAGGTTTAAACGTGGAACACTTATATAAAGCTTAACGAGATGTAAAAAAATTAGTATTTATTATTTAGCTACGGAGTACTGTAGAGTCTACTCAAGTGGAGTTTAGATTATCTGTTTCGTTCGAGAAGGGGATTTTTGTCATTCAAGGACCACACTGAAGAATCTGAGCTACCTCGGCTATCTTGGTCTTTAGTTCAATAAGAGCAATAAGAGTCGTAAAAAAGATGTTAAGATGGCAAATTTTACCATTAAAGTGCAATCTTTGAGGAAACATTGATTGACGAATAACGCCCATCAGGTGGTGGCATCTCTCAACGGTTTAGTGGACTACATAATTAGACCAGTTCGTAATTCAGAGGCAGTGGTTCGGACCCCCTGTTAAACCATAGGTCACTAGGTATGCCATTGACTGTTGGGCTATTAATTAAAAGGTCTGTTTAAGGAACATTTCAGCCTTAGTCAGTAACAAGAAACAAGGTGCCACAATTATTTAACAATCATTCCCATTTATTCTTTGTTAAAATACCTGGACAGCTTGCCATTTCAGTAGCTAACTAACAATTCATGATCTGCAAAAATATAAGAATAGACCAGATATAAACGATCTAATATAGAAGTGACTGCCACCTACCAAACTACCCGTAGACGTTTATATTTTTTGTACAAATGTATAGATTACCTCAGTCAGTGATGTGATCTAACTGTGGGTTGTGAAATTCCCCAATCTTATGAAGTACTTTTACTTAATTTCCATCGAAACAGCCAAAACAGACGAAACTGGACTAAACAGTATAATTTTAGTTGTAGTAAGTTGAACCGTTGTTTGGTTTTGACCGAATTATATTTACCTAATGTGAAAGATCAGATCGGGATACAAGTTCCAAATAACCCCGTCGCAGCAGACCTGCGTACTCAGCGAATTTACAAATCAATAATATAATAATAATAATAATGATATATGACGGTTCCAGAGAAAAGTTGAATTTAAATTCTACAGTCCAGTTTCAATTCTAGATTACTAATAAAATCTAGTTTCGTGAGTTTTTCCTTTTATATCTGATTTCTTTAATGCTGTTGTGTAATGGACAAACAATACCCCCGTCGCAGCAGACCTGCGTACTCAGCGAATTTCCAAATCAATAACATGATAATAATAATAGATGCCAAGTTTTATCATTATCTGTCGATAAATATAAGAGTTATTTGCCTATTCTCCCCTTAGATTAACATGGGAAAGCGTATGCAGGTTTGCTGCTGTGAGGAACATTGATATGTGTCCATAAATAGTTTGCCTATTTTCTATAAGATTAACATGGGAAATGAGTATGCAGGTTAGCTGCCATGATAGACACATAAACTATGATTTTTAAGCATAAATAGATAGATCTCAACCACATGTTTTTGGCCACTGGGCACCTTAAGACAAAAATATAACATAGTCCCGAGCTTAAGTCTTACCATGAGACCTACGGTAATAGCTTATTCCCTATGGGAAACTCGCTAAAATAACAAGATTGTATTTACCTGCCCATGGAAATTAGCTTGAATCATGAATAGAAACGTTTTTATCTTTTCTAAATAGCTACACTTTTTGCACCTCGCAAATTTCTAACATCCCCCAAACCTAAACATGTTTATGGCAAAAGACAAAGTAATAAGGGAATCTAATAGAGTTCATTCATTTGTGTATCCTTCGTATTCTTACATATCCACACAAAGATTTTAAATTTCTATGCCAACGACGCTATTGAAGTTCTCTATGTTTATATACCTTTAACTTCCTGACACTGAAGTTTGACCAGCAGAACGTTATATGTTATATTATCAAGACAATCTTCACCATCCAGAGCAACAAGGTGCGTTTGTTGATATTGTGGAAAATTGTAGGTTTTCCAGCGGGCAGGCCCTTGTTACTCATGTCTGCTTTGAGATGTAGATAGAATCAAGCGAGCCGTCCGTCCTGACCCTACCATCAGAAACAATCACCTCCTCTAATTATCATCGTCCACTCTGACTGGCCGCCCCTTCCCACCGGCGAATTAAGTCTTCAGTTTCTTTAGACAGTTTAAATTAATCACGGGCTACATTACGTCTTTGTCGATGGCCGAGAGTCACCGGCATTGAAAAGAGTTCTTATTTTGTTCGAGGGGAACAAATTCAGAGAAAGTAACGAACTCTCTATAACGAATTCCCTGTTCGCAGGAGAGTTTTTTGTGTTTATCCTCCTAGATTAACTAAATTTTCTATTCAGAATGATTTAAATAGTTAGGAGTTAGTAAGACGGGTAATGAAATTCAAGTTAGATTAAATGATTAGATTAGATCATTGAAATGGCAACCATACTACAATGTAGGTATTTTAAGCCAAGTATGAATGAGGATTGAGTGTAAGATGATTGTGGCGCGATTTTGTAGTCTTGTTACTGACTAAGGCTGACATGTTCCTTACACAGGACTGTTAATTAAAAGCCCAACAGACAATGACAACTAATGGACCCACAGTTTAACGTGGAATCTGAACCACTGCCTTTGAATTGAATCTGAACCACTAGATTTTGAATTACGAACTGGTTTTAATAATTATAAGACGTTAATTGCGATCTGTTCAATTCGTTTCTCCAAGTAGCTGGATTACAAGACACACCACCGTCCCAGTCAGTTTATTCCTCGACACGAGAGCTGGGAGAACTGGTTTAACTATAAGGATGGTCTTTGTGGATTAACCTAGTATTCAATAGTGCGAACGTTAATCCACACAAGAGAACACTACATCCACTGACCATCTCTCACAACTATCCACAATTCGTGACCTCCAAGTAGCTGGATTACAGGACGTCGCCACCGTCCCACAGTGAATGGATGCTATTGGAGTCTATTGAAATCTTTAAAAAACAAACTCCTATCAAGAAACCTATTCTTCTGTACAGATCAAGTATGGACCCTAAAAACTAATATTCTGGTAATAAATTTTAAGGGATATTACAATTATACTCGTGGATCAAACAGCATATAATAAAATAACTTATTCACCATTTTATTCATATAGCAGACATTTTGAAGCATTCTAAAGGTTTCGAATAGTAATTTGGTTTTTTAGATCTTTATTGCGGACATTTTATATCACGATTTTTAAGTAAAAAATGTTTCACAACGTTTCAGGATTTGGAATCTGGTTCCATTGGTCCGATGTAAAGCTGAAAACAAAAAAGTTTGAAGCAGTAAAAAACTTAAAAACAAACAATTCACTAACAATCATGCACATAAGAAACATAACATTTTTTAGCTTTATACCGGGTTAGTCCAGATTATGTACTAATTGTGTTATGTTTAGGCAGTGTTCTAGCTCGCCTGAGGACGGTATTAGATTATAAATCCCGAAACGTCGTGAAACTTTATTTTAATTTAAGATCGTGATGAAAATGTCCACAATAAAGATCAAAATAACCTAAATCCACCATCACCAATAATCAATTTCAAACAAAAAAGTAATTTGAAGTTTTTTCTCGACGTAGAACTGTTAGGAGGAAAGGAGACATATGATTCTTGGAATTGCATATTGCAGGAGCTATGCAGAAGTCTAGAACTTATCACCGCAAAGGTTAATAAGCGTGAAGACGCATACAACAAACTTACGTAATCCCACTTACCCAGGCGGGACGTTTCACATCTAAATCAATACAAATCAGAAACATATGTTAGGAAAATAAGCGGCCACTGACAGGAAAATAACAACGTAAATCAAAGAACAAAAGCCGATATGTAATTAGATTTGAGAGATAAATCTCAAACGTTATTGGAGACGCGAGAGTGGGACTGGTGTTGTCTTTGTGTAATTGAAACGTAACTGGATGTCTGTCTCAGGGTTGGCGTGGGTTGTTGGTCACGTCACGTGATCACCCGTGTGACGTCACAGGTTAGTCTATATGACGTCACTCACCGAACCTCTGACTGGAATAACAGGTTAGCATTTTCGTTTCCGTTTAATTAATAGACAGTCTAACATTCTTGATTTATAGATTTTATAAGCTACTAGCCAAAGTACCCGTTCTTCGCACCGGTTAAAAAGGCTGAAAGGTGTAGGTTCTACTGATACATTTAATTTATTGTTAATTAATTCATCTTGTTTACAAAATGGCAAAACACGAGTGTCTACAACATTTCAAAGTAACATATGTCAAATATTGGGAGAGGATAAGGATTAATGTAATAGAGACAGTCGTCGGAAAAAAACTTAAAATCTACCATTCCACTATTTCAATAATTCACTAATTTCGATCCAGCAGTTTATCTGAAAAATCAACTTTATTTCTTCTTCTTCCCGAACTGTTAAAATATAGTGCAAACGGATGTTGTCATTAGAAAATGTAAACATTGAAACCTAGGACGGTCACGGCAGCTCTTTCTTCTTCTTCTTCCCAAACTGTCAAATTTTAGTGTTCACAGCTGTCGACATTCAAGTAATTTTATGTTTTCATTCTCTAAAAATGTAAACATTGAAACTTAGGACGTTCACAGGGCGTAGCCCGAGAGGATTTTAAGGAAATGAGTATGCCTATGTGTTGCATGAGTTTAAGATCTACCTTTCTGTAAAATTTCAAACCGGTCGGTTCAGTATTTTTCGCATTTACTTGGCACAACAAACCCACCCACAAACAAATATACAGAAACCACCTCTTCTTTATAATATTATAGATTAGAACATTATAAGCTCCTTATAAAAATTATATTTTAACTGATTTTTAAGTGAAACATTTTCCCCTTAAAATATTAAACGAAATGACATATGCTAAAAATATTTGTTTATAAAGTACTAGCAGTAAGCCCGTCCTTTGTACTGGTTGTAGGATTCAGTTAGAAGAAAGATTATCATACCAAAATGTAAACCTGAAATCCTAAACGAATCAATACCAAGAAAATAAATCAATACCCCGCTTTATTATTTTGCATTACTTAAAAATTAAATAGATTAGAACATTTATACAATTATTATAATTAGTTATACGTTAAAATAACTTTTTAATATAGTATGATTTCGAAATGGATTTAATCAATGACAAATATAAACTAACTAATATTGATTTGACAGCTGTTTGTTTTTCTTTCTATTAAATCTTTAAACCATAAAGACAGCTGATTATTACCAGTAGGTTATTCATTGAAAACTGGGTTTTTAAATGCTCGTTATTTATTTTTTAAGGGTCGGCGGACAATTTCAAGTATTGAAAAACCTTCTCCGGAATGTAGAGAATGCATGAAATAAGTTTCATTGTTATCAGTTCTCCCATTTTTTCGGAGAAGACGGCGTAAATAACGCCGTCTTCCTGGAGCGTCACAGACAGACACAAATTGAAATAAGACTTGTTTCGGCTTCTCTAATGCACGAAACGTAAAAATAACTAAAAAAATGTATTAATCTGAGTAATGTACAGACAGAACTCTAATTTTATTTATATATTTAATTATAAAGATTTGCCGGTATTTACGTCAGTATTATTTTGATTAGATAAATTTGCCATTATAAAACGCTTTTTTGAATTGCAATCCACACCCAAATGGGCACCCCATGACACCAATTAGCGAAAATGGAAACAAATATTTGAAATTCATAATGACGTTGGTTATTAATTATTCAATATCTTTTTTTGGTTTTCCAACGCGTCTGTGTTTTTAACTACACAACGTTTCTGGAGTTGGAGAAACTCCTCCCGTTTTCAAGTGATTTACATTAAAAATTGAAAGTTTAAGTTACATATATTAATTATATAATGTTGTCAATAATAATATACTTAACTAGCGTGTAGTGCTCCAACTCTCGTTCTGAGCGCACGCTATCTTGTGTTGCCGCGCTAGCTCTAAGACGTAGTCTTGTGATTATTTTTTACGTTATTAATATTGTTTTTATATTGTGCATGATAGATAAGTATATTATTATTGACAACATAGTACTGTATAATTAACATATTTCACTTAAAATTTTAGTTTGTGATGTAAATTAGGTTTAGGTAACCACTTGAAAACGGGAGGAGTATCCACCTCCAGAAACGTTGTATAGTTAAAAGCACAGACACTTTGAATATTTAATAATATGGACACCTCATAATATAACATTATAAAATAAAATTTAGATAAAAATCTAGATGATTAGTCATAACAAGATAATTTGTAAAAGTGGCAAAAGAAGACACCCATCTAGTAAAATTCTATTGAACGACTCAGGCTTTAGATATTTGTGTGTGTCAAAGCTAATCTGATTCATTACACAGAAGCAATAATTAGGCCTAATTCCAAATGACAAAAATAGGTGAATTAAAAAAGTCTCGTATATATTGTCTAAGTAGATCAGATTAGATTATTGAAATGGTGCCCGTACCACAAGGTAGGTATTTTAAATCAAGTATGAATGAGGATTGAGTGTAAGATGATTGTGGCGCGATCTTGTAGTCTTTTACTGACTAAGGCTGACATGTTCCTTAGACAGGACTGCCCAACAGTCGATGGCAACAACTAAGGGACCTACAGTTTAGCGTGGAATCCGAACCACTGGTTTTTGCGGATTAACGTAGGATTCAATAGTGCTGACGTTAATCCACACAAGAGAACACTACACCCACGGACCATCGCTCACAACTATCCACAATTCTTGACATCCAAGTAGCTGGATTACAGGACGACGCCAACGTACCCTTGTATCGAATTTCATCTAAATCGGACTATTGGTTTGTATCGGAGTGGTTACACAGACATCCACTTTTTTATTTAGGGAGCCTCAAAGTTCAAAAGTTTTTATTAAGACAACACATTTTCCAAATACTATGTATAGGCCAAAGGAAGAGAAAGTACAACGACGTTAAAGTCACTAAAATCACGTGTTTAAGTCTCCGGGAAAAGTCGGATCCCTGATTAGGGTTGAGGATCCCTTGGAAGTGTCTCTTCCCACGTTAACCACCTTACAATCCTACTCACGCCACTTGTGGTGGCTGGCCCATAAAGAATCCAAAATAGATCAATTAAGAAATCACTCAGAACAAAAATCAATTGAGTTTTATCGTAAATAACATAATTTTACAATCCCAATCAGTGATTTCCAATTGACTTTATAATAAGCAGTTGTTGCGTAGAAAATGATTCAATGTTTTCATTGTAATGGATTCATTGATGTTTTCGAGATAGTTAGTACGTAAGACGAAGCCTGGGTCCAAAACCCAGTGTATTTAATTTGAGACTTAACCAGCCAATCACAATTCACAACGCAATGAGTTTGGCTGTAATGACGAGAGAGTGTACACAAGGGAACTCCGTTCAGGCTGAGTAGTTTCATACTTCACCGCATGAGAGCGCCACAGGGACGTAAATAAACTTAATCTATTAAAATAATCCTTGTCGTCTGCTTAGTTGGTGGTTAAAGAGGTTATTTATTTATTGAATTACATACATAATGGCTACAGGCTAATGCCCAAAACAGCCATTTTGAAAACATAATAAACTAAAATTAAATATTGAATAACAAGAGTACAAGAATAGCAAACTTATAACTAACTATAGTAGGCAAATACAAAAGAAAGAGTAATGTGTGTGTTTAACAAAATGAAAACAAACTTCAGGTATTAAAACTACTATGGTAATAATGGTAATAATCTAGAAAGTAATAAATCTATCTAATTGTGTATCTCCTAGACAGAAATGTTCACACTGTAATGGATAGACTGTAAATGGATAGACAGATCTATCCATTTATTCTTCAAAATCATAGTTTATGTGTTTATCATGGCAGCTAACCTGCATACTCTTTTCCCATGTTAATCATATAGAGATTAGGTAATCTCCTTTATTTGTGGACAGATGTTGATGAAACTTAGTATAAATGGTCAAAATATAAATGGTTTACGCTATAAAGACACACCTACTTTCAGCATTCCTCACAGCAGCAAACCTGCATACTCTTTCCCATATTAATCTTATAAGCCGAATAGCTCTCATATTTATTGACAGGTAATGATAAAACTTGTCATATATTATTAATATTATGTTATTGATTTAGAAATTCGCTGAGTACGCAGGTCTGCTGCGACGGGGTTATTATTTAGGTTATGTTCATAACAGATGAGTCCCTACGAGCCGCCACTGCACGCCACAGCCTGTATATAGAGTTCCTTCAGCCCCTGCACCACATCAGTGCCGGCCTCCACGAGATCACAGCCTAAGATTAGGCGCACCTCGAGGCGATTTTGGTTTCTTTATAACCGATAAATCTGTAAACTTATTTTAATATTCATCGCCGCTGCGCGCAACACCTTGTAGACCCGTAACGTTTCTATTAGCGTCCCAAGCTGGCCAGGACCAATGTATTTCACTTAAATCTAATGGATATTATTAGGCGAAACCTGTTAGGTTAGGTTGATCATCATTCGTCTACATCATTCTCGCCTATCAAAAGTCTAAGATTTTAATTTACCTGTTTAGTTTGTATTTATATTTTGGACGATTATAATAGAGAATTTGAATTTGGAACAAATATTTCTTACGTAGTATCTAAACCTTTTTTCAAACTTAGCCTTACACACGTTCACTATTCAAAGAATTAACGCACAATATTTTATCTACTCCATTAAAAGTTGGCGTTTGACATGGTTACTAGAAGACACACAGTAAGGGGCATACAAAAATAATGTCAGTTAATTGAATGAAAACTATGCATCCCACAACATATGATTCTGATAATATTTACCTGTCAATTACTTTATTTAGGAAACATCCGTGACGAATGTGAATTTCAAAATTGTCTGCACAATTAAAAGCTACGATTGAACAGATTTTTGACACTTCCATGAGAATTGGTTGGTACCTGCTGCATAGTTCACGCTTCAACTTGTTAAGTTGGCAACTCTGGCTATAAAAACAGATGAGGTAGTATAGTTACGATTTTACTATTAACAATGGCTTTTAACGTAAAACCTTTGGTCAACGTAGCCTAAAACAGATTGAAAGTTTATTGTTTTATTTATTATCAGTGAATGTAACCTTAAACCAATCATATTATGTTAATCTCTTATATTATACTAGCCAAAGTACCATTTCTTCACACGGGTAAAAAAGTTTTAGATGTGTAGGCCTTACTGATACATTTAAATTATTGTTAATGAAAAAACACGGAGTCTACAACATGACAGATAAACACCTAAAAGTGAAATTGGTAAAGGATAATGATTAACGTAATTGAGGCAGACATCGGGAGAAAAATGAAAATCTACTATTCCACTATTTGGAACTGATAATTCGATTACAAATTTCGATTCAGCAGTTTATCTGTAAAAATGAACATTATTTCTTCTTCTTCTCGAACTGTGAAAAGCAGTGTGAAAGGATGTTGACATTCAAGTAATTTTATGTTTCATTCTTTGAAAATGTAAACATTGAAACTTAGGACATTCAGGGGGCGTAGCCCGTGGGGATTTTAAGGAAATGTTGCCTACTAAGATCTACTTTTGTATAAAATTTTCAAACCGGTCTGTTCAGTATTTTTCGCATTTACGTTAAATTCCCTGAACTGTATAACGGATTCAATCAACAACGCAGGTCTGAAAATATTTATAACGAAGCCTCCTTCATGGACTTTTTTACAACTCTAGACCGCATCTGCCTTTACTTCTCATAATTGAGTTGTAAATTAATGGTCTGACCCTGGTAAATGAACCAGCTGATCTTCGTCATAAAATGAAAATGCATTATTAATTTAATTATTATCAGTGTAGAGATCCTATTTCAAAAAGAACATTGCAATCTGAAATAAGAATTCTTAATCATTACGAAAGCAAAAGAAGATTTTTACAACAAACCTTTTAGCTCACATATGTAAATTAAACACATAATAAGCAGAAACCACTTGTATGAAGCTAAACTAATACATCTATAGCTTCTTAGATTAGATTATTGAAATGGCAACCATACTACAATGTAGGTATTTTAAGCCAAGTATGAATGAGAATTGAGTGTAAGATGATTGTGGCGCGATCTTGTAGTCTTGTTACTGACTAAGGCTGACAAGTTCCTTAGACAGGACTGTTAATTAATAGCTAAACAGCCGATGGCAACTAAGGGACCTACAGTTTAACGTGGAATCCGAACCACGGCCTCTGAATTACGAATTGGTCTAATTATGAGGATGATCTTTGCGGATTACCGTGGTATTCAATAGTGCGGACGCTCCACACAAGAGAACACCACATCACCGACCATCTCTCACACCTATCTACAATTCTTAAAACATTCAGAAACATCTTTAAAAAACGGAATTCCTGCACGCTCAATTGTAGACACCCCAACACCCCTTCATCAAGATAAAAACAACAATGAAACGAACACCGGCGAGCTGATGAAGACATGACAATCACTCCTTGTTGAGGGCTCTATAGAGATGTTGCAGGGAAGGACTAAATAAGTCATTAGCTTGGGCGGAATACATCAACAGAGGTCGAAGGTCCTTTGTAACAATGAGCACATCTGATACGGCGGCGCGGGTCCAGCCTGGCGCACAGCGAGGAGGAGGCTGCGCCTTGAGTGAATACTTCCCAGAATTTGGGATTCAGATTAATCTACAAGGCTGACCGCACCCTGAGTGTTTCCAGGTGGATAAAAATACCGGTGGATACGATATTCCATGGTGTGGATTAACGTTGACCATCATCATAATTAAACCAATTTGTAATTATTCAGAAGCAAAATTGTGGCTCAAATCCTACGTTAAACTGTAGGTCACTTAGTTGTCGTTGGCTGTTGGTATATTAATTAACAGTCCTGTCTAAAAAACATATCAGCTTTAGTTACAAGATCAAAAAGATCGCACCACAATAATCTTATACTCCTTTCTCAATTATACTTGGATTGGAAGATACTTTCCTTCAGTTCAGTAACAAGTGCCAAAAGTATATAAAAAGACGATGAAAGTAAGAAAAGTGCCAAAAAACTATGAGCGAAGCTTAAGTCTGCGAAATAAATTTCACTATGAAACATTGATACTGTCGTATTCTTTACTTTTTAAGATTATCCAACGGTCAAAGTAGCTGGGTTTGGATTTTTCTCAAACTGTCTTAAATTTTTTATGATTGAAACGGATAACGGAATTTTTAACAATGAACAATTGTTGATTATTCTCGTCTCGTTGTAGACTTCTTTGGAATAAAATAGTTACAGTATATAATTAAAACACATATTAAAACTTTAATTTTCAGTTTCTATTTTCACAGAAAAATGCATAATGCGACTTGTTTCTTCAGCTGATTAAGTCAGAAGTATTGGATCTTCAAAAAGGTAACAGGGTACTGTATTGGATCTTCAAAAAGGTAACAGGGTACTGTATTGGATCTTCAAAAAGGTAACAGGGTACTGTATTGGATCTTCAAAAAGGTAACAGGGTACTGTATTGGATCTTCAAAAAGGTAACAGGGTACTGTATTGGATCTTCAAAAAGGTAACAGGGTACTATATGCGACTGTACAGCCAATTTCGTCTTTAGTGTGTTGTCAATCCAATACCAATTGTCAATATATTGTGTTTATGTTGTTCCTTCCTTAAGCGAGTGACACCCTATTCAAACCCAAGAAACTAAAAAACCACTGTAAGCTTTAAGCTCACAAAATCCCTCGTATTAATACGAGTATAACAACTTAGAGACGTGGAGGAAATAATTTTTGAGCGTAAATGTACACACAACGCACAGAGTTAAAGAGACTAGGAAAAAATACAGTAGCCCAGATTTGAGTCACAAACCACGATTCTATCTGGTATATAGTGAAAATTCCACAATTACCATAGTCTTAAAGTCCCAACATTACTCGCGCAGACGCACAGTCTTAATTTTTATAACATTTTTGCATGATTGAACAGTTAATCGTCAATACATCGTGTTTATGGATTAGCCTCCTAAGCGTGGGACACCGTCTTCAAACCCATGAAACTCAATGAAGTTCAATGTAATCTCAAAACATCCCATGTATTGAGTGAGACAGCACAACTGAGATTTCATGTTAACTGATACCCAAACAAACATCGCCTTCACCGTGAGAACTATCTAATAGAGACGTACATCCTAGCGGCCCACAGTCTAATCAATGGGCCCGTTAGTGGATGAATTAATGAATAATCTATTGTGTTGTGGGCGTCCTACAATAGCCGTGGACGGGCGGCAGCTACCTTCAATATGGCGCCCGGGGCAGAATCCTCCGTCACCAGTGGGGTCAGGAACTGGGCCAGGAAGGTTAGTCGGAGTTGGTAAGGCAACCTAGAAATAGATTGTTCTAAGTTAACTTAACTCCTCCAAAAACTCTAAACTATTCAACACAAAGTGAACTGTGACCAGGAGATGTCATCTTAACCTCAATAAGGGTATATAAATATAATATTGTGTTGCTTTGTGAACAATTACCTTAGAGAAACAACTGCTGATGCTATCCGTGGTAGAGGTAGCTTTTGGTGCCTTTAAAACCAGAAGTAGTTCATTGTAGCTGCCAGAACAATTCAGACCAGAATCAACTAGAAGCAAATATTGAACTCTAATGAGCCAACTGAATCAGAACCTCTTAGTGGTAGCTATGAGATAGCTAGAGATAGATTGTGGTAATATACCAGAAGTGGTTCATTGTAGCTACTATAGCAATAAAAAATTCAAACTAGAAGCAATTTCTGAAAAAAATAAAGTAGACACAGTTAATGGTGGCTGTGTGGCATCCAAAACCAAATAGTGCTAGTGGTTGCTAATTGAACAATCAAAACTAGAAAGGGTAATTGAGCTATCCAAACCAGAAGCAGTTCATGATTGCTAAGTAAGCCATACCAACTGTAAGTGAGTAATAATAGCTAAGAGAGCCAGACGTAGATAAACCAGAAAACAGAAAAAATTAATGTTGGCAAACACAGTATCCTAAACAGAAATGGGTTAAGCTCCTAAGCAGGTAATCCATACCTGAAGCTTTAAGATACTCCTAAGTAAGTCATCTAAAGTAGAAGCGATTAATGACTCCTGAGACATCCAAACCAGAAGCAATTGATGATTGTTAAGTAAGCCATCCAAACAAGAACTCCTGAGTAAACCATCTAAACCAGAAGCGATTAGTGACTCCTAACTGAGACATCCAAACTAGAAGCAGTTGATGATTGTTAAGTAAGCCATCCATACAAGAACTCCTGAGTAAACCATCTAAACCAGAAGCGATTAGTGACTCCTTACTGAGACATCCAAACCAGAAGCAGTTGATGATTGTTAAGTAAGCCATCCAAACAAGAACTCCAAAGTAAACCATCTAAAGTAGAAGCGATTAGTGGCTCCTTACTGAGACATCCAAACCAGAAGCAGTTGATGATTTGTTTAGCTCCTAAGTAAACCATCCAAACCAGAAGCGATTAGTGACTCCTTACTGAGACATCCAAACCAGAAGCAGTTGATGATTGTTAAGTAAGCCATCCAAACAAGAACTCCAAAGTAAACCATCTAAAGTAGAAGCGATTAGTGACTCCTTACTGAGACATCCAAACCAGAAGCAGTTGATGATTGTTAAGTAAGCCATCCAAACAAGAACTCCAAAGTAAACCATCTAAACCTGAAGCGATTTGTGACTTTTAATTGATACATACAAACCTGAAATGGTTAGTGACTTCCTAAGTGAGATATCCAAACCAAAAATGGTTAGTAATTCCTAAGTGAGACATAAAAACCAGAAGCGGCTAGTGACTAAGTGAGTCATCCAAACTAGAAGCAGTCAGTAGTGACTAAGTGAGCTGTTCCACCTCCTGAGCTAATCGGTGTCCGTGTTTGCGACACTTTTGATTTACAGCAGCTGCAGATATTTATCCTGCAATTGATGCAGACAGTGATAAAACGCTGACCGCCGCAGAGCCGCGGGCTCCGTAGAGGGTGTGATTTAAATACACCGACCGCTTAGGCGCTATCTCGCCGGGTAAAGCAGCTATCTGCGAAATAAATTTGTCTCAAGTGGCTGTAGACGTTCATGCCCAACATTGATGATTTACTGATTTTGTATCTATGTGTACGGCATAATGTTTCGTATCCACTACTTAAAGAATCTAAAGGTTAAAATGTTCACTTTCCATCGCCCTTGTGGGCGTGGATCTTGGTTTTATTTACTATGTTTACTCTAATGTTTGAGCTCATAAATTGTGAAAAGTATAGAGTAATCCGCACGAAAATGGACAGATGAAGTCTTGGACAGCTGGTTCCCCCCTCACCCCCTATTGCACAGCAGTGTTACCATTTTTCATTTAGCCTATCAGCTGACGTAACCATATGCTATAATAGAATAGGGCGATATGGCAATACCGAACTGACTCTCATCGGACCATTTTCGTGTGGTTTACTATAGATATTCCATTAATCCTTCAGTTGTTGTGTATCAATGTTGTAGACATTGCCTTGAAGTATGCTGGCATTACCTTGCTGTCCCTGACCATTGTAAAAATATAATGAAGACTGAAGACAAAGGACTTAACTGTATTTTTATCTTGAAACTTTTTACTGAAATAAAAAACCTATCCTCTTCTGACTAAAAAATAAATTATAGAATGTTGGCAATTGAGATTATATAAAATGTATAACGAGTAGTTAAAAATTGACACATATACGACGTATAAAATAGAAATGAGTATACTGCAGTGAAAGTATGAACGGTAAAGACCAGACTGAGAATGTCAACAGTGCACGGATTTGGTGGTAAAAAGGGAGTGAACTTTGCACTGTGACATCAGGTGCATGACAGTTTGGATCCTTTCAACATAGAAAACAACTCTGATATTTATATGATAATAGTTTTTGAATTACATTTAAATACTGTTTGTTAGTTACTGAAATGGTGATCTACCCATGTAGGTATTTTAAGCCAAGTATGAATGAGAAACGAGTGTAGGATGATTGTGGCATGATCTTGTAGTCTTGTTACAGACATGTTCCTTAGACTGAACTGTGAATTAATAGCCCAATAGGCAATGGCACATCTAAGAGGGGTTTAAAGAGTCCGAACCACTGCCTCTGAATTACAAACTGATTTAATTCGAGGAAGGTCTTTGTAGAATTTAATAGCGCGGACATTAATTCATACAAGAGAACAATTCACCCACTAAACATCGCTCCCAACTATCCACAATTTGTGACCTCCGAGTAGCTGGAATACAGGACACGCCACCGTCCCAGTCACTATTAAATATTAACATTTACTAAACCCACCAAGGAAAAACGATCACTGAATAAATGGGAACTTTGTGGTTTCTGGGCAAATTCTGGGGATATCTGGACTGAGATATGCCTTCTTTATATACCTTCTATTTAAGATAGCAATTCAGTATTGTTGTGAATTTTTTTAACATTTTTATACTTCCAAAACAACACATTTCATAAGATTATCGGACCAAATATGTGGTTGCGCCACTTCAACTACTAAGATTGTTATAGAGAGGTATATAAACCATTTAATTTATTCTTAACAATCTGGAGGCTTAATAATATCATAATCAAATATGTGGCTTTAAAAATAATTTTCTATAACATATCTGGAACGGCGGCGACGTCCTGTAATCCAGCTACTTGGAGGTCACGAATTGTGGATAGTTGTTGTATTCTCTTGTGTGGATTAACGTCCGCACTACTGAATACTACGTTAACCCGCAAATACCATCCTCATAATTAGACCAAATCGTAATTCACAAAACGTAATCCGGATTCCACGTTAAACTGTAGGTCCATTAGTTGCCATGGTTGTTGGGCTATTAATTAACAGTCCTGTCTAAGGAATATGTCAGCCTTAGTCAGTAACAAGACCACAAGATCGCACCACAATCATCTTACACTCCATCCTCATTCATACTTGGCTTAAAATACCTACATTGTAAGTATGGTTGCCATTTCAATGGTCTAATCTAATATACATGAGTTTTTCTTTTTTGATATTTCACATAGGTTACGTGGAAAAGGTCTGTTTGGAATAAGGTCATCCACGTTTCCAAAATTTCAGCTCAAAAGCATAAGTAGTTTTTCCACACTACTTCCATGAAACCACAGAATTTCAGAATTAATCACCCTGAAACTCGAGGAGTTTTCCCTAAAACCTATACCAAATCATATTTATGATACAATTAACAAATAAACGTGAAAATTACGTTATTTTAATAGTTTTTTTCTCTCTCACCGCTCATCACACTCACCCTTGAGTTATATTCGACCTAAAAAATACCGCAAATAATATGTTGCGTTAGTGTAATAAATGTTAAATTTTACGTAGTTTAGGAATTTTTAAAAAAGTACCAAAAAAGGACTATTAACGTAGGTCCCTAATAAATAATGATTACGAATAATTATAACGAATTAGAAAAATTCTCTTCAACGTCAAAACATACCGTAGTAGATCAAGAGTGTTTTTCAAAATGAAAATAAAATGCAACCGTTTTATCTTGGAAACTTAGAAACAGCTGCAGAATTGAAAACAAGTACAAAGCCACCTAGCATAACATTCCCACATAATTAAGTTGTCTACTTATTATATCAGTGGGAGATAAGTAAAAGCGACGGGCGGCTTCCACTTTGAGTGACCAATTATTATACACTCACGACTATATAATAACAAGAGAGAGGAAGAATAAGGCTCGCGGCGCGGCGACGGGATCAACAAGGCAGGGAGCGATATCTGATCCGACACGATGTTTAAACGATGTATCGATTAAACGGGTTATCGGATGGAGTATCGTATTTCTTTACGGCTATAAAATCTACATCAACTATACTTATATCATATTACAATAATTCAAGTTGACATTTAGAAGTTCTGTATTTCATGGGATAGGTATAAAAATGTCAACGATAAGTTGAAGTATAATCTACTAAAAATAAATTTCAATACTTAAACCGTTTTGAATATGTTTGTATTGATGTGTATGAAAAGTTAATTGACGAAATGTATTCGATGATATTTAAAACATAAAGGAAGTCAAGGCTTAAAAGTAAATATTCGAATAGGCCTATATATTTATTTAATTTCAAAATAATTGTGAAATACTATCCATTTAAGGAGGGACATAAAATTAGCAAACAATTGCCATTTGTCGTAAAAATTATAAATTAAGTTTCAATATATTGTCACAATAGTTTATTATATTAGTATCAGAGGAGTACAATAGAGCAAACAGTTGTCCTAAATAGGAAATGAATGCTTTGATTAACACTATTAATTGAGAAATGTAAACAGTAAATGATTTTTAAGCACTATGGAGTTTATACCCTTCGGCATCGCTCCCAGCAAAGAGAAATGGATTTTTTTCTTTCGAATATTATTTAAATATAATCACCAATACTTGGAGTCATGTTTTTTCTGCTTTATTGACCAATGAGGTTACTTAGTACCATAACGAACATGCTATATTGATTGTAGAATCTTAAGAATTATTTAATTAGGCTCTGATAAAATAGACGAAGTAAAATTAATACCAAATACTATTTTGTCTCTGAAGCCATGTTACCATTTTACCAGTCAAAATAGATTACTTTTATCACATATAAACATTCATATATTTAATTATTTTAGGAATTAATTTATAAATATCATCTCCAAAGCTATTCCCAAAAGTTTATGACATTCCTCAAATAGTTTCCAATACGTATAAATCTAACTTTAAACATATCTCGATGTACTTTAGACTTGGGTGAGCTAAGTTAGATGAATCATGAATCAAATAATCGTGTGTTCAATCAATCAATTAATAGCAATTAATCTTATAAGCAACAGTTCGCGATAAAAATAAAATACGTTAAAATCGTAATAATTCCACTGACATTGAAAACACACAGATTTAAAACACAAGTTTAAGAAATTATTGCTAAAAATATTCTTTTAAATTTAAACCAAATTCAGTTTCGAAAAATACGATCACACAATAACAAAACCACCGAATATTCGGTAACGTTCGATACAGATATCGGAACCGGTTACCGTCGGTGGCAAGTAGGCGGGCGGTCGTCAAGCAGCCATCTTGTGCCGCCTACAGACACTAATTTACATTTTACACACTGGAAAATAATTATCTACCCTTTAGGCCTATAATTAATTATCATAAATCCTTATCCCCGCTCATTTGTTTATCCGGTAACAGCTTAATCGCGCAGGATTGAAACGGGGAATTAATAATAACCAGTTTTCAAAATTGTTAACGTCTATATTAATAAACTTTCACGTAATTTCAGAACCTCGTGGTCCACTAACGACGCCGCGCAGGTCGAGATAAACGGTTCGGATAGACGAGATGGACGTCGAAAAGCCATAGGCGCGCCTCGATCATTTAAGGTTATGTCTCAGCTGTCGTCTTCATTTTCACCGTGAGATACCATCTCTTAGTGGCCTCGTTTCGATCGCGATACATTGCCAAACGTATTATGGCTATAGCGGTTGTTTTAGGAAAAGAACAAAATTGGGCCGAGTATACTACCTTGTGGTACACCGGTTCGAACTATTTATTTAGTGTTTACCGCAGACTATTGATAACTTATACTTTTAATGGATTTATTGAGTTAAATCCAAAAGATTAAATCCAATCTTAGGTTTGTAAATTTGTACATTTATATTCATGTCAAATTAAACATTTAAGAACATCCGCTAAAAACTGAAACATAGAAAAATACTTCCCAGGTATAGATTAGATTAGATTATTGAAATGGCGACCATACTACAATGTAGGTATTTTAAGCCAGGTATGAATGAGAATTGAGTGTAAGATGATTATGGCGCGATCTTGTAGTCTTGTTACTGACTAAGGCTGACATGTACCTTAGCTGGTTTAATTAATCCCAACAGCTTGCATTAGGGCCTCGTTTACGTGGAATCCGAACACGACCTCTGAAACGAATTGTATATTATGTGGATGGTTTTTGCGGATTAACATAGTATTCAATAGTGCGGACGTTAATCCACACAAGAGAACACTACACCCACGACCATCACTCACAACTATCCACAATTCGTGACCTCCAAGTAGCTGGATATACCCTGATAAATACTATTTATATCTAACAAAAGTTTAATACAATGAATTTAGTTTGGACACATAAAATTCGGCTATGATAGAAGCTTGCCAGATCTAGAGTTAAGGAAAATTTATACCGAGGACATCTTTACCTTGTTTATAGCTTAATAAATACTTTTTTTAACACAAACTATTCCATTAGGATATGGAGTAAGTATTATTTTCGTCAACATTTTTTAATTTGAATGGAGAGTGGATACATGTGTTTTGAGGCTCCCTGAATCCGAAAAAGTAGTTTTAGGACTGATGTACGTTTATGTGTCTGAATGCCTGCATGTACGTGTACAGCTAAAACCACACTGACCGTCTGACTTCTATGAAATTTGTTACTCAGGCGCACTTTGGCCATATCTCCAGATTTGTTTTAAATTTTTATTTTTAATAGTAGTTTATCCATAAAAACCGTTAAAAGTGTAAAATAAACCAAAAAATTTCTCAAAATCCGCTTTAATGAGTTTGATTAAAATAGTTTATAGTTTATAGATATTATTGTACCAAATAATATGAGACGACCAGTATGTTTGTAAAACTAAAGGTTCAAAATATATGGGTTTTTAAATGTCTGCAATGTAATTTATTTAATTATTTGGCAAGACATAAATTTTATAAAATAATATTACTATCACCAGTAGAACCAGCTTATAAAACTAAACAAATTAGTACTTTAAATAATTAGTCTACAAAAAACTCTTCCAGAGAAAAGTTGAATTTTATATCCATGGTAAACGCAGACCGTTGTCTGAATGCGCCCAATGTTATTCTTTTGGAGAATGTTAAAAAAACATTTTCTTCCTTATTTCTCTACCATTTTTCATGAAACCCCCCATGGGATATTTGGTATACAATGTATCGTCATATCGCCTAACAAAACTACTGAAAATGTAGGCATTACCTTTGGGGTGTGGGTTTATGACCCAAAAAATTTCTAACAAATAATTTAACCTGTTTTCTTTTGTTGTTAGTTTAAGAAATTGTATGATCATGTTTTTAATAATAAATTTTAAATGGCATTTAAACAAACTTTAAAGACTATGATCCTTTTATTAAGGATTGTAGTTTTTTTATTTACTTAAGAGAGAAGTACTCGTATGTGTCAGTCCATCATTTATTGACCTAAAAAATAAAAACTATATGTTGTACAGGTTTTTTAATATGTACTACGTTTTGCCGAATTTTAGATAATAAAACATAGAGTTGCATTCATTGGTAACGAATAAAAAACTTACTTAAAGATATATTTATATAAAGCATAAGATAATAAACAATGACAATGAAATCAAAATTTCCAAAAGGCGTGATGGAATATCAGAAGTTTTTATATTATTTTGAGTAAACCCCGAAACATTCAATGGATTTACAAAAATGAATATGACTGAAAGAATACCCCTCCTTGAGGTTTTGCATTGTTAGCAAACTAATTATAAATTAAGTATGGTTGTTTCTGTTTCCAAGAACACAAATTGAATGCATTTATTCCAACTCTCAATTAATCCAGCCTCAATTCATTACGCAAAGAACACAAGCAAGAGTTGTTAACATTGTTTTATTTCTGAATTCAATTTCGTACAGAGTATTTAATCGATCTATATAAAACTCAATCACAGCCCCACGTAATTAAATAACACACCGACTCCCGATTCGTATAATCATCCGATAACACATCGCAAGCAATACGATTTCGACATATCGAACCGTATAATCTTCCGTGTACCGGCGCCTCGGCGAAACACCTATTATAAACCACTTCGCCACACAACCGCGATACCTACAATCACAACACCGGATTGAATCTCGGAAGAATCGGTTGTTTCAAATAGAAATCAGCTGTTTCAAATAGAAATCATCTGTTAGTAACGATCAGCTGTTTGTTTACCTCCGATGAATCGCCTGCACACCGGCTATTATATGTTAAACATCAGGTCCAAATTACAGGGCAGCCACTCCACAAAATAAGTTATTACGAGGACCACTGCGTTCCCTTTCGTGATTGAATTTTAAAAACCCTGAAAGCCAAATTGCGGCCGGCCGTGGGTCCGGTCGTTCTGTCCCTCCTTACCCGTTCTAAATCACGCGAGCCGACCAAATTGTTTAGCCACTTTGCCTTAATTTATCTCTCCTATTTTTCCACTTCCTGGTAATAAAGTAGCTGAATTGTTAAAATACTACATCATACTTAGTTTCACGTTTAAAACGGTTTTGTGTTTAAATAAAAAAAATGTTTGGGTTAACTACGGTATTCTACAAGGTTGTGAATTGGGATAGATAATATTTCGGATAGTTATTTCGTTCTGATACAGAATAGTATTATGTATTTGACGATTTCAGTGTTAATCGCAAAAAATGTTTAAATTAAGTACGGTAGTCCTCAAGGCTGCGTATTGGGACCGATGTAATTACTGTTCGTCCCAACTATAATACACTCAAATTATTTAGATTTTTCATGGAATTTTTTTTCCATTGCGTTTAGTAAAACAAAGTTTCACGATATTTTGGGTCCTGAGATCTTAACCTGTCCACAGATGAGCAGGGACTTATAATCCATTTGACTGTTTTTTCCGCTTTATACTGGCTTAGTCTGGATTATGTACTAGTTTTAACTTGTTCTAGGCTAAGACCAACGAGGATCTATGCTCGTTGGTTCCAGCTCACTTGAGGGTGGGACTAGATTTAAGATCCCGAAACGTCATAAAACTTTACTTTTTATGGGATCCATTCAATCGCGCTTGATAACAATCGTGCGATAGCATTTTTCTCGTTATTCCTCCATGTTTTCTCTCTGAAAATACATTGTTGCTCTCCTATAGAAATCAAGAAGGTGGAGAAAATAAATAAAATATATTTAGGATTGTTTAACTGAAAGTATTAACTATTCTTTTAACCGCGCTTTTGCAAATCACTAGAATCTAGACTTTTTGTTTTTATAAAGTAGTACAAATTATACTATAGTTAATTTTACTTAGGAAAGGAATAAATTAATGAGTCTATTATAATGTTATCTGTTTCATTCCAGTTGAAAGAAACTGATTAGAATACTAACAAACATGAAGTTTAAATTCCCTAATCAATTAATTGCATTACTGTATCATAAAATATAAGTATTTTCCAAATTACATTCATAGTTTTTTCCGTTGTTACGGTTGATTCTGCAAAGACTCACCTGCTCTAAAACAGCTGGAAAATAAAATTGATTTAAATACGTGTAAAGTCGTCCTAAAGCGAGCAAATGTTTTAGATTCATATCCGATGCTTCGATTTCCCCGAAGCGTGTTTTACAATTGTAATAAATAAAGCGGCGACACTGTAAACGTATGTACAGTTGCAACAACCGCGCAGATAAAAATTATTGTACAACATTATCGAGTCCTGTTTGTCGGTGCATCTGCCGCGTCATGTGCTGTTAATGGGTGGTTAAAGTAAGCAGCCCGGACCGACTTTCTTAACAAACTGTACGAAAATAAACGTTAATTTAAAAAATAACTAGAATAATTGGGATTTTTTGTAGTTTGCAATGAGAGAAAGTTATTACAATATATTGTTGACAATAAATATAACTACATAAACGCTGGTTGAAAGATTGAAAACTACATAGTCCGGCAGACAACCTTGAAAGTTTTTAAAGCACAGTTGGCAGCATTGTTGTCGGGGGATTGTGGGTAGTGCAGAGTTTTTAAGTTTATTTTTGGCGATTTCCGCTTCCGCTTTAAGTCGACCAGCGAGCATCGCGTCTTCGGTGTTGAGACGTGTTTCAAAATGGCGATTCTGACGTTGCAACTCAAGGGCTGTCAACCAAGAACCGATACCTCAAAATGTTTGGCACTTTCGTGATGCATGATACCATGTGTTCTATGCGGTGGATGGGTTCACATCACACCGTTGGAGCTAAATTTTGAATTTTTAAGATTATTCTTTCATAGATCCCTAAGGAAATGAAATACTGTATTTGATACTGTAATGGTTATTGGCTAAGTATTTCATATATTATAGTAATTTTATTAGTAGGCCTATGTGGTTTTATGTTTTGAATGTTGCTATACAATGTATCAACTTTGTCAACAGAAATAAACATATTTTTATTATTATTTCGGAGGAACTAAAAAATATAGAGCCTTGACGTTCTACCGAAAACAAGCTTTTCATAACGTGAGAATATTATTTTATGTTGCACATATACTAAATGTATTGAGAAAACGAAAACGAAAAATGTTTTTTTATTTATATTATAAATCATAAAAACAATAGCTTTTAAATACTGTAAAAACCAGAGCTGATTAACCATGGCAACATACCTCTACACCAACAGACAAAAACTCCTTTCCTGCTCCTCTTCTAGAATAGAACAGAAAAGAAAATATTGCAGGAATCATAAAAATGTACATAAAATAAATATTAAAATGCTTAATTATCATCGTACAAAATATACCAAGGATTAATTTATATAAAAATAAGAGCTACTAAAGTATAAATTACAAAAACATGCAAAAGCAGCCCTTACAGGCACGAAGTCCAATTTTAAGGGACTCTATGCTAGCTTTCATCTCACCGACAAAGCATGGAATTTTATATTTAGCAGTCAACCAGCTTCGGTTTTCGGAAAAGTGTGCAAAAGTTCTCCAAGGATTAGCATTGTCTTATAAAGGCTTACCCTTAAAGTTGTCCCAGTGGAATAAATTTCAACTACTGTATTTTATTTTTACTGGTGTCCGCCATTTAGAATAAACTCACGTCTCAGACAATTTCGTGATCCTCGGTACAGCTCCAGACCGGATACAGTCTTGCCGTAATATACACATCCTGTGCAACATACGAGGCAACGTAGCTAAAATAAAATAAAATGACCGCAAGGTGACAAATCCTTAGAACCTGCATATTCCCTACTTATGGGCTCATGGAAGCCTCATTTATTTATCACTATTGCCGGCACAGCAGGCACGTTCATAAAGTAGGTGTCATAATAAAAGCGAACACGGCCGGATACAGGCGTACCAACCGCGCGAGGAAAACCCCTGTGAAATCCTTCCGAGCAGTTGGCAACACTTCATTACTAGGTGTTCTCTGTTTAGTTAAATGCAATCTACAAGGTATAATGCTGAAAGATGGAAAACAATTTCAAATCAGTTTATATACTTGTAGACCTGAGATTGTAGAGATTTAGGTTAGGATTTTTACGTATTGGTTAAAGAATACATTTGTTCTATAGAGAATTAATAAAACTATTTGTCACCGTTATTTCATTTCTCTTATTATTTTATACACAACGAACGTGTACATATAACATAATCTCACTGATTAGGAATAAGTGCAGAATCTTGCAGCTTAACATTTATGCAAAGGGTGTAAGTATGGTACGGTAGCCTGTCCTGTAATCCAGCTTTGAAGTCACGATTTGTGGATACTTATGAGAGATGGTGGAGGATGTGAGGAAGTCTGACAACTGAATACTGCGTTCATCTACAAAAACGTTCCTTTCAATTAGACCAGTTCGTAATTCAGAGGCAAAACTGTGGTTCGGACCCCACGTTAAACTGTAGGTCCCTTAGATGCTATTGGATGTTGGTTTATTAATTGACAGTTCTAGGAACATTTCAGCCTTAGTCACATTCTTATTACACTCATTTATGATTCATACTTCACTTAAGAGTCTGCATCAGTGGTAGCCATCTCGAATTTTAGTCCCGTAAGAGCAATGTTAAATTCTGGCGGAACATACCTTCACTTTGGCGTCTGTAGTGGCGTTAATTACCCAAAATATCAATGTAAAACTTTGGAAGTACATTGATGAGATGTGGCTCAAGGGCATGACCTTTTAATATGTTCAAAAATTTAACTTGATATAAAAACAAAAATCCAGGGATATTTTACAAAATATATCATTATTAATTTTTATTGAGAGCGAAAATAAGAAGCTCTGTAAGGTGGTGCCCTGGAGGACTGTAATACCTTTAATTTGACACCTCTTCCGTTAATCTATGACAATAGGTCAAGGAGATATAGGCGCCAGAATTTAACATTGCCCTTACGGGACTAAAATCCAAGATGGCTACCACTGATGCAGACTCTTAAGATACCGCCATTTCAAAAAGGTTCTAAGGTAATATGCGTCTACCATAAGTATCGTTAAATACAATACATTATACGATATATTTTGTAGGATACACGGTTACATGCCAAAATTCATGAGGTATACATACATATTAGCATTGTTGGTAACAAGCTTAATGTGTCAAGAACCAAGATTAAGAATTTTGATTCAAAATGTCCTAGATTTAGATATTTACGTATCGAGAAAATAAACTTCTTTTCAGATTGACTCAAATAAGGGGTTTCCAAATCACCCCACGAAAGTAATCACAACTTACAACTTTTTCCACTTTGAACCAACTCCGAAAACTTCCGATCTTCGCCAGAAAACGAAAATACCTCGAAAACAAGCCATGCAAATTATTCACATCGTAAAGCCGAACCCCGCAGTAACGGTGGTTGGCAGGGAAGTGAATTAAGCTCTTTAATATTTACAAGGTCCGACCACCGGGATAATTAGAGAGATAAGCGGTGTCAGCTGCGGATTGAGCGATCAACTGAGTAATTGCCCCATATAATTATTCCTGTACCGGGGTGAAATTGATTGGAATTAGGCTTTCCACGGAAAATAGATTCAGACTAACCCGTTTAAGAGATTGTTTTAGACGCTGCGCCGGAACGCCGGATCTTGATTGAAACGACCGCTTAGACACAAATCACCCAGCCGCCGGCGATCTAGGCCTGTAATTTGGCTCGGCCGGTTGTCCGTAAACGTGGAATTCCGGCCGGTTGAAATATGTGCAAATTAACTCTTCAGCCTTGTGACCTGACGGTTATAACTCTATCACCTTCTTGGGTGTCGCTAAATCACCCTGTCACTCTACGACTGGAGGGGATGTAAGAGTGAGTGACGTCATACTTGACCTAACCGTTTAGACCTGACTCGTAACCGGCAGGTTGAAATGTGCAACTGGAAGTGACGTGTGAAATGAGAAAGTATGGCATTATTCATTGCTTTGTGGTTGATTAAAGGTGGCTACGAAAATGAAAATTTTAAATATAGGATTAGATGGACTAGTTGAAAGCCACATTGATATTATTGACAAGGAATATTTCGTAGTTGAGGTTTCTTTCTCCTACATTTGTCTAAACTGGACCTCTTCTCCTAATTTCTTTTTATACTATCGACATTCACATTCTGTCCTATCACCTCTGTCAACTTTAATTCATTTCTATTTTATTCGCATTTGTGTCTATTCTAAAGCTCCTATTACTTTCTCCCCTTATGCATAGTATGGAGAGAATATTGTTCTCTTCAAAATGTTCGAATTTGAGTTCAAAAAGGATCTATCTGTTTTGGCGTCCCATGAATCCAAAAAAGTGGGTTTGGACGTAATGCCTGCCCGCCCGTCTGCGCACGCGCGCGGGTGTGTGTGTGTGTGTGTGTGTGTACAGAGCTACAGCCTACCCCGTTGGCCCGATTTAGATGAAGTTTGGTATGTATCTATATATTCACCGTATCTCCAGGACGTTTTTCCTTTTTTGAATTTTTGTTAATATACGCGAGATTTGCTTTAGATTTTACTCTAATTTGTTTTTTGTTTTAAAAATAACTTATTAAAATCCTGATAACAATTTTAATTATACAATAATATGATAATACAATGGGAAAAGTCAACATATGAAATAGAACAATTAACACGACTAGAACAACAAGAAATGACTATATTACTTTTCATGGTAAAGTAATAATTTATTTTGCTCTACTTTGAATAATTGACAGTTCTATTGAAAAACATAAATGTAAATAAATTATTAAAATCTATTAATCTTAATTATTAAGAGCAATGTTAAATTCTGAAATTACTTTGGCATCGTTTTATCAAAGTTTCAATATTTATATATATAATGTTCAAGGGCATATTTTCAATATGTTCAAAAAATATTGAATAAAACAAAACAATAACAACTATAAATAAAATAAACATTATTATTTTTTATTATATAATTTTTAATACAACTGTAATACTTTATTTGCTCTTAATTTATGACAATAGTTCAATGGCGCCGTTTAACCTCTTCACTTAATATACAATTAAAACTCTAAATATGTTTTTTTGTTTTAAGAAATATTTACATTCCTAATTTCACAAAATGTGTGACCAGCATTTGTCACACTATTATATTTTATCTTCTTGCTCTAAAACTTTTAACCTCTATTTTAATCGGGCTAAACTATAACTACCAACCCGCACCACCAAATTTTCTTGTTAAACGACCGTAAAAGAGTAAATTTCCCTAAAGTAAATAAACCCTAAATGAACAGAAGCTATCCGAAGTTAACGAGAGCTAATCGTTCTAAACACGTGATAATGAGTCAATTCTTATGCGTTATTGTTCAATTATACGTCATCAGGGCGCTGAGGCAGCCGGCCGTGGAAGATAAAGACATGAATAGTTGCGTCGATCCCAGATGTCGGTCGAACCTTCAATTAACAGGACCTGTTAATATCGGCATCAGCATTAGCATTAACACGGGATCGTTAACTGGGCACGCCGCCGCCAGGGTCGCGCCGGTCGCGGTAATGACTGCTGCTATCTGACGAACGCGGCGAGAACTAATTAATCTACGTGCCATAGAGTAAGGAGAGACGCGGCGGACGGATACTGTATGATGTGTCTGATTGGTGGCAGAGGTGAAAACGATTAACTGATTACCGGTTTGGCGAATGAGGCGAGTCTGGGGCTGGCTGGTTACTAGTAATTGCTAAAAGAAACTTTGAGTCGCCCATTAATTAAAATATTGAAATTGATAGACAACATATTAGCAAGAGTAGACCATATGATAGATTAGATTAGATTAGTGAAATGGCGACCATACTACAAGGTAGGTATTTTAAGCCAAGTATGAATGAGAATTGAGTGTAAGATGATTGTGGCACGATCTTGTAGTCTTGTTACTGACTAAAGCTGACATGTTCCTTAGAAAGGACTGTTAATTAATAGCCCAACAGCCGATGGCAACTAAGGGAACTACAGTTTAACGTGGAATCCGAACCACGGCCTGTGAATTACGAATTGGTCTAATTATGAGGATGGTCTTTGCGGATTAACACAGTATTCAATAGTGCGGACGTTAATCCACACAAGAGAACACTACACCCACCGGCCATCGCTTACAACTATCCACAATTCGTGACCTCCAAGTAGCTGGATTACAGGATGTGGCCACCATTTTGGATTATAAAATAGATAGCTTACTGTCACGGAATTTTCATTCTGAAAAACTTATTTCAAAATTATCTCTGGAATCAAGGATAAGAAAATGTTTTGTGATATTGATTCCCTACTTTGATTGGCCTACTTTATTCTTTTCATAGAATAAATCATGTTTTACATAAGTTAATTAGCTAAATTAAAACACAGTTATTATGTACTCAATGTAAACACAGTTAATATGATTTTTTAATGATTTAATAAACCTTAGTTAATATATAAATGTTTTACATTTAAAGTTCCATGTCAATCGGGTTGTTGTATAATAGCATTTGAGGAGCTTTAGATTTACTAGCTTGTTTAAACTTTGAACAAAAATGTAGCCTCCTCGGTCGGGAATATATCTTATTACCTTCCACAAGTGAACCCTCTACGCTAGCATTGAGCCATGTCGTGAGATGAATGCAATGAAGTCGTTTAGGCTACTTTAGCCAACCCCAATTATTGGAGCTGACTATCATATAATCATCCATACGAATTTTGTTAGCCTGTGGTCAACAGATTGTGTTAGATTTGGAATGAGGAAAAGCAAACTGGATTATAATTTACACCAATTGGCTTATTCTTGCAAAACAATGAATAAGTTTTTTATCAATACATCAAGGATTTTGGAAAAATCCCCTGCTTTTATTTCACTCAGTTATTTTACCCTCTACCTTTTAATAATTGTTTACTATTTGGATAATTTTCATTTATTGTTCACCACCATCCTCAATCAACAATTATCAAACGGTTAAAAACAGATGTTTTAATTTGTATTGTTTACATTTGATTCTCCATAAGGGTGGTGTTTTTTTGATTTTAAACTTAATATTACAAGAAAAGCTGATTTTCCTGGACATTATACCTATCTGGAACTTATTTTCTACTCGTAAATTAGGTATTTTAGTTATTTATAGTAGTGGGTTATTATTCACTCAATAATTTCAAATAATATCAATAATAGTCAATATATCGCTTCATGGAAAAACATCCAGTAGAAATGTAGGTCTTACAGTAAAACTTCCAAAAAGTATAGGTACAAATTATGCTGAGTGGGATATTTAGTTGAATCAAACAATGTTATGTTTTATACACAAAGATAGCCATCCCCGTTTGCACGGGTTAAAAATCCCTGAAAAGTGTAGGCTTCTACCTTTAATAATTTGTTTTAATTCCTTATTGTTGGATAATTTTCATTTATTTCAAGTAATCAAATATTTCCTAACAATCAACATTATCAAACCAGTCATTAGGTAAACAGATATTTTAATTTGTATTGTTTACATTTGATTCTCCATAAGGTGGTTTTTTTGATTTAAACTTTGACTAATAACAGAAAGCTGATTTTCCTGGACATTATACCTACCTGGAACTTATCTTCTACTCGTAAATTATCTATTTTAGTTATTTATTTGGTTATTTATAGTAGTGGGTTATTATTCACTCAATAATTTCAAACAATAGCCTATATCGCTTCATGGAAAAACATCCAGTAGAAATGTAGGTCTTACAGTAAAACTTCCAAAAAGTATAGGTACAAATGTGTGCTGAGTTGGAAACCATGGATTTCAGTGAATGTATACTAGTTATCTTTATGTATAATGACTATAAATAGATTGTACTTCAGATGTCTGTGATTACAACTAAAATTTAGTAATTTTCGGAAATTTAAAGTTACTGTGTCCATGATTTAGAACACAAAACCCGGAGAGCTATTACCTTAAATTGACACAAAGACAAAAAAATCTACACACATAGGTAAAAAACTGTTTGACGAACTTCCAGAATTAATACAGCAAATAATATGTAGTCAGTTAAAAAATATTTCCAGACAATGTATCTTCAATAAGACTTTTTTAAATTTAAATCTATTTTATCATTTTCTTACTGAAATTCTGAATTAATTTTAAAAATTTGAGCTATTTAAAAATCTTGAATAAAACAATCTGCTAAAATTTTATCTGATATTGAAACCACTAATACCAATACCACTAAAATAAAAATTACTATAGTATATTTATTATAGGCCTAATTTGGGTGTTATAGTAGGCAAATATAAATATCATTCCTTTGGATGTATGTGAAAGAAGCTTTAAACTCTACAAAATACTGTTTCTACGGGAAACGGATTTTTGGCAACCGCCCAGCCCCCACCGAGGGTCGGAACCCTAATTAGCCCTCGACCGCGGCCTTTTGGCAACCTCGGTTCCATCCTGAAAATTCTCCCTTTTCTCCCTGAAAATCCCTGCCTCATTGTTTAATCCCACAAATTATGACTCTTTTCCCTCTCAAGTTCCCTCGCCCCAGAATCACCGAAATCAGGAGATGTAAGAGCGAGACTGCAAGGGGCAGTCGATATACACCTCGTATTGTAACAACCTAACGTATTGTACAATAATTGTAACAGATGATTTCATCTCTTCATTGTATTTATTCTCTCTCCAGTATTTGTATTTAGAATTTTAGAATTTTAAGGTTTTAATAATATTTTGTTATGCACTTGTATAGGACTCTTTTTGCACCTAGCTGAGAATTTAAATTTAACTTATGACAGAGAGGTTTGTGACCACATTAATAATTTTTTAATAATATATACAGTGAAATTTATATATAAAGCCTACATTCTTAAATGTCTTATACCAATTGTATTTGTAAAAATAAAAAAATGAGCAAAGTGTATGACAGTATATTTTGTTTAATTGATTCTGCACATTGTGAATATCTTTATTTTGGTTATAAAATTATTACAGTATTATAAATTGAAAGTTACAAGTCTATCTGATTTCAAAGAAATATCAATCGTTAATTATTTCCTCAAGAAGTTACGTATGGGTTTAAAAATAAGACCGATTCAGTTCATAATATTGTACCTCTGAACATAGTTCAAGGTTAACAACAGACAGTTCTTAGACGGTTAGTAATCTCACACTTGAAAGGAATTGGGTATCATGCGTTGTGTTTTGTTATTCTTCGTCTGTATTTTCCCGCCGCCTCCCCTCTCGCCCTTCTCTAGCGCGCTTTCTCCCTCACCCTCAACCCCGCCCGGCACGAACGAAATCCCTGAAATCCCCACCAGGGAGAACAGCGGTTGCCAAAAGTCCGGACCACGGGTTGTGACACTTTTATAACCCCCTGCGATGACGAATGGGACAGGCGAGGTTGCCAAAAGTCCTAGACCCGGTTTGTACAAATAAATCTCACACACAGACCGTTATCCTATACTAGCCTAGCCTAATACCAAGAGGAGATTTATTAAAATCACTTTTTAATATCATCTTTATTATCTACACTATCTTCATATGAACTAAACGTTTAAAATAATATGAAAAAATATTTTAAACAAAACAATTAATCGATAAGAGGTTATTTTAATTTTTAATACTTCAATCATATAAAATTACATTAAACCTCCGGTTTCCAGATTATTTCAACCCCTCGTCTTGTGACACACTCACGTAGGCTTAATCACGTATACACCAGCGTTGATGGCAACTAGAGGGCCAACATGTAAATCAATCGCTGTTACCCGCGCGCGTGTGCGTGTTGCGCGTGCGTGAGAGGTTATCAGTTAAGATCTACATGGAGTTATTAATAAAATAAGCGAAGGTGAACATGCAGCCGTCTCCTGCGGCGGCGTTGATGTCTCTATTCCACGGCAGCGAGCTACCGCGCCCGCCGACGACTTCAAAATGGCGTTTCAAAACTATTTCTATTTTTAAACTGTAACATTTTTGTGCATTTCAGCTTGCTAAATGGATGTAAACATTTAAATTAAGCACACTCAAATAGTATTACGTAGAAATAAGAAAAAACCTCAATTCAAAAATCTTTGTATGGTGTACCTCAGGGGTTCATCTTAGGACCACTGCTATTCCAAAATGTCTAAATATACAAAATTAGGCCTATTTATGTCTCTTATTTTTAATTTATAAAAGATTCTCTTTGAAGTATACAAGCCTATTGTGAAAGGTACAACCTTTCTACTAAAATCCAAACGATTCTGTATTATTTTTGTCACCAAAACGAACTTATTACCATGATTAATCGTAACGCTTGAAATTGTAGTTTTGAAAAGCTAGTTCTTCTAAAGAGTTTTAGTATTTAATTAAGTCCAAAATTAGAATTCGTTTAATAATTCTACATAGAGACATTTGAATAGCTTTGTATTACCTGTTTTAATTTTTTACCAGTGTCTATCTTGTGCTTGGAAAATATAAGGGATTTCTTCAAAAGAAACACCGAAAAACAGTGCATGGCATTGAACATCATCATAAAAGCACTCAGATGGTCGTGAAGCTTAAGTGAGACGTCTTCAAGGATAATTTGCCCCCCCCCAACCTGTGACCCGGGTAATGACTCTATTCCAAAATTTGTTTTTAATTATGGCGTTATTTCAATTATGGCCTCGGACGCTCGCCAGTATTAAGTCATTAACGTAATACCCCGGTGTAATGGCTGCAGCTAATATATTGTCCCATCAGGTGTACCCCAGGGCTCTCAGCTCGGGCCCTTGCTTTTCCGTCATTAACTTCAGTCGGTAGCGCCTGCGTTTTACTTTTAATTGCGGTTCTTCCTAGAATAACGACGTTTCGCTGTGCATGAAGTGTTCTTTGTTGCCAAGCGGTGTTGGTTTTATAATTTTATTAGTACGGGACAGTAAAGTATGGAATTTTACTTGGCGGCCGGAAGTGTTACTTCTGCCATTTATGCATTTAATTTCAAGTATTCTAATTTAGCATTCTGTCTTTCTATAAATTTTAAGAGACATTATTGTTAACATACATTTCAATTGATTAGAAAAACAAAAGTATCATAGGGAATTTTATTTGACTTTTAGAAGCGTGATCTTACCTGATCCATTTACCGTCATAAAACACTTTCTACAATGGCTTTGAATATTTAATAGATATTTATCCGTATAATTATTTAACGGAAGGTATTTTTAGAATATTTCTTCTAAGAAATTTCGACGTTCGCGCATTAAATGAATCCATCGTCATATAACTCAATAATAGGTTTGACAGGCATCAACAGTCATTCATTTCCACCAGAGTACACAATTTTCAATAAGTGAAACAAATTTTCTCGGATGATTCGAACAAAATTATATTTTATTAAAAAATACTTTATAAAAATGTAGTATTATATTCCAACCTTTTTATGTGAAATTTTATTGATCTAATAAACTTATATTATAATAATATTTTTAAGTTTCTAAACGCCACTTGTACCTTCACGGTTGCATAAAAATGTGCTTCAGGTAGCTTAAAACCAAGTGGGATTTTAGTAGCATATGTTTTAAGACTCCCCCTTTAACTGGGGGGGGGATTCCTTATACCCAGGCCCCCACTTGTGTAGCCCTACCCCCCTAAAAACAATCCACTACTTGCAGACCTGGGGAAAATATTAAGCAAACCAATTGGCTCTCTGGGAAATCCTAGTGAGAAACCCTGCTCATGCTCAATCTCTATGTTGATGGATAGTTGAGGTATGCTATTTTTAAAAATACTTCAAGACAGTTTTGAGGGAGCAGTATTTTTTTCTGCTTGAAGAAGCAGTAGTCTACACTCTACAGTAAGTTTTTCAAAACATAAACTCGGCGCATTGCGCATTTCCGCTGGTGTTAATAATGTATAGATCCTTGGAAGATAACCTGTCATACGCACGCACGTGCACACGCACACGCGTTCTATTAACTGCAATTGATTTACATGTCGGCGTTGGTCGACGCGAGCTGATCAACGGTGCAAGAGGTTAGGGAGAACGGCTTACGACCGGCTAACGTTAATTGTACTCGTAACTGGATGGCTTACGATCAGTTCCAGCAGACAACCTGTATCCAAACTGTTCCTTATAAAAGATTATTACTGGCAAAATAATTAGTACTATCTTATGATTTCATCTAGTTAAAAAAATAGTTCCCACTCAGAAATAAATGAATCAATCAATGAAATATTTTGTAGTTGTTGCATGCAACGGACTATCTTATTTATCGATGGGAATTATCTTAGCTAATATTTGTACAAAGGCATACAATTGAAGCTCTATTGGCCTTTGAAGAATCGACCTCACAACGTAAAAAATAAATTAAAATAAAACCGTCATATTTAGATGGTCCAACTTTTATTTATCGTTTTTGTAACTTTGGTGGTTATCATAATTATTCTGATTATTGTTTATCTTAGCATGTTGAAGAATGATAAATAGTGTAATGAGTATGTAAGGAGGATAAAATTACTTTCTATCCTCGTGGTTATTGTGTTGGAATTCAGTGCACAAGGCATTAATTAAAATCATCAGGATGCCTATTAGATTTTGGAATATTTTCCAAGAAGCATTTTGTGTAATTACTCCTTAAACAGTATAAATTACTCCTGTGTAGATAGATACTAAAAATGTTTAAATTTACCTCAATATGGAAAATAAATTAGGTAATGGATATGTCTCAAGGGAATGTTTTTAGTTCATCTAGCCAGCTGTTCTTTTTCTTATAAATTAAAAATTCAATAAATATCTTTTGTAGTTTCTATGGAAACGGGACCTAAACACTTCCGCTGCACTTTTACTTGCCTTACACAAATCTGCAAACCCCCACTCTTCCTTTCTGAACGATATTTCTTACTTTTGATGTTTACACACGATTATTTTGGCCTAAAAGTCTACTCACTTATTTCTGTACACATACCTACTTTATTCTTATCAAGATTTATCAAAGAAAAACAAATAAATTACTTACCGAGATAGCGTCGATCATGAACGCTTAACTTTGCGTTTATAACTTGTATATAGTATTATCAACTCTGTGCTCGATGGTTGTTGCATCCAACGCTTGCTGCGAGCCTACCTACAGCTAGTTCCCGCGGCCGCCACCGCGAGCGCTGCGGCAGATAGAGACGTCCCAGCTGTTTAGCCCCCCGCTGCTACAATCTCCTGATTTACACCTTCCAACGACCGCTTAATCCTCTGCGGTGCTTAACAGACAAAATATTATTGGCGGGAAGACGCATGGCCCCCGCATTCCAAGGTAGGCCTCGGTCGCACGTCCATGGTCTGGTGTGACCAGGGTGTACACTTATACAGAGGCAGGTCCGAGGATGTACTGTAATGAGAAAGTCAACCTTAGAGTCTAGAGTTACTCCTCCATCTGGATTTTAGTAGAGTAAAGCATTGGATGTTGGGCTATTAATTAACAGTTGTAAGGAACGTGATAAGTCTACAAGATCGCGCCACAATCATCTTATACTCATTTCTCGTTGAAACTTAACATTTCCCTCTCGATTGCAATTAATTAAGTTAATATTAAGTTGTTATTAAGTTAATACTAACCAAAACATAAAAATAATCAATACTCATCAATCAATAATCAATACTCATCAATCAATAATCAATACAAGGAATCAAAACATAGGAAGAGTTCATTCATAATTCATTAGTTATGTCTTTACTTATAATAATCCATGGAAAACAAGTTACGTCTCCCAGGGTTGTATGTTGCATTTCTCACGTAACTCACCACATTTAATTCTTACACTCTTGAACTAGCTTACCTTGGTGGACTCTAGTAGGCAATGGTGATGCATCAACTCAGTGACATAACATGCTTACAAGAAAGGTATAATTTTAAGATAACATATTACTATATATAAGATGGTGAAAGTAAAATAAAGTACCTTGTTCAAGGCTAGTTTATCGTACGTAATTTAGTCAGTTTGTACCAATACTCAATTTATTCAAATTTATGAATCCATTTCTATGATACCAAATGGTATTTCAGATATAAATAGACATCCGCACGATTGAATACTACGTTCATCAACCAAAACCATATTCACAATTAAAGTTAATAATTCAGATACAAAATTGTGTTTTAGATCCCAAGTTAAACTAGATCCCTTAGATGTCATTGGCTTTTGGACTATTAATTAACAGTACTGTTTAAGGAACATATCAGCCTTAGAAAAAATAACAAGATCGCGCCACAATTATCTTACAGTTATTTCTCATTCATACTTGGCTTAAAATACCTACCTGAGTCATTTCATTTCAGAAGAGTAAAGATAACTTGAATTTGTCGTCTCCCCTGCTCGGATGACCCAGGCTGTCTCAAGTATTTTACTCTTTCCGATCTTTCACTCTTTCTCAATCCGTATCCCTCCCTTCCGATAGGCTACCTGTCGGAAGATGTTGGATTGCTATTCAACATCTTTTGCTGGACCTTCTCTGCAGCCTCCTAGCACAATTATGACATTGACACAATTATAACCGATGGCACTTAAATGTTCGTATAAACTATTACAGCATTGACAACTTTCATCAAACAATAGAACAGTCGGTTATTTACTACGCATTGTAATGAATATTGAATCAACCTTTGTTTGCTATGGCGCTGAGTCACGTTGTAATAATTAACTGGCACAATACAAATATTGCACAAGGCTTATTGCCTGGAGTAGCCTAGATGGAACTCCTGGAGTTGTTGAAGTACACTTCACCAACTCCATGATGTCAGATTGGAGGTACTACCACATGCTCAGTCCCATTTCATGGAAGATTTGATGTCAACTTGCCTTGTGTTAAGCTAAGCACAGTTAAGTTATGTGTTAAGTTAAGTTTGTGTTGAGATAAGTTAACTTGACTGAGTTAAGTTAAGCAGAGCAACAGAGTATTTAGTTTTAAACTGACCTAACGCAACTTAGCCTAGCCTAACCTAACCTAGTTTAACCTAACCTAAACTAACCTAACCTGACCTTATCATCAATTATATGAAGTGACTTCCGTTTCAAATTTTGGTCTGAAGGATTGATAACCCCCACCAGAGCTAAGCCTAATCCAACCTAACCTATTGTTACCACCTGTTCATTCCCGTTTCATGGAAGATTCGATCTCAACTTGCCTAGTGTTACGTTAACCACAGTTAAGTTATGTGCTAAGTTAGGTTTGTGTTAAGTTTAGTTAACTTGACTCAGTTAAGTTAAGAAGAACAACAGAGTATTTAGTTTTAAACTGACATAACGTAACGTAGCCAAACCTAACCTAACCTGACCTAATATATTACTACAGTACTGTATTATTTGAACCACCTTACATGCGGAGCTCGGAACTTTCAGGATGTAAAATTAAAAATAAATGTGTTTACTTCCCTTTGGGCAATAGTTTAGGTCATGGATCTAAGGTATTCCACCATTACACTAAGCTAAAAGGAATGTTTTCAGTTCCTCTTAACAGCTGTTCTTATATAATCAATCATATGAAGTCACTTCCGTTTCAAATTTTGGTCTGACGGATTGCCAGTAGAAAAGTTGAAAAATTGATAGATGCAGAAATGTACAAACAGCAAAAACTTGAATTTTTCTAATGAATCAAAATATATTTTTATACCATTTTTGACTTTAAAAACAATAAATGGCAGAAATTTATAATTTTGGTCAAGATTTTAAGATTATATGTATTATTTTAAAGTTTAAATAAGCGTCAGGGAAACTTTTAAATTATTCAATTAATTTATCTAAAATCTGGGTTAACAGTATTAAGAACAATTATATCGATACAACATCTAAAATAACCTACTAGGCATAGTTTAATTATTTTTGGTTAATTAGGCATTAACCAAAAAAATTGATTTGGATATGTACAGAGTTAATATTATCTACCTTTCTGAAATAGCTACCCACCAAGGTAGGTATTTTAAGCCAAATATGAACGGAAAATGAGTGTAATACGATTGTGTCATGATCTTTTAGTCATTTTACTCACTAAGGCTGACATGTTCCTTATACATCAGTCCTAATAAAGTCCTAATACTACCGAACACTTGCGTTGCCCAACAGCCAATGGCATCTATGGAACTTTCAGTTTAACATTGGATCTGAACCACAATTTTAAAAATTAGTCTATTTACGAGGATGGTATTTGTGTATGAATGAAGTATTCGATAATATGGCCGTTAATCTATACCAGAGAATATCTCAGTTACTGACCATCACTCACTAGTAGCTGGATTACAGGTCACGCCACCGTCCCAGTCGTAAAGCTGTTCGGTGTTTTGGTATGGTTGGTTTCTTGTGTCCATCCTGTGGACCATCTTGTAATAATTCAAAATACTGGTAGAACTCTATTAGGGAATTATTAATGCGAAGGGATCAGATTGCTAACTTAATGGCTACTCCAAAATAAATAAATAAAAATATTTATGTATTTTCCATTTGATTAAAAAATAATTTAGACTAATTGACTAGAGACAGAAAGATTAGTCACTAAAATATGAGCAATTTCTGGTTCTATAAACCTAATGGAAGAGTTTTAAAATGTTTGGATTAATCGATCGGTTAGTTAGTTGAAATGGCAATCTGTCTAGTTATTTTAAGCCAAGTATGCATAAGAAATGAGTGTAAGATGATTGTGGCTCGATCTTGTAGTCTTGTTACTGACTAAGGCTGACATGATCCTTAGACAAAACTGTTAATTAATAACCCAATATAAGGGACCTACAGTTCAACGTGGAGTCCGAAATACTGCCTCTGAATTACGAACTGGTTTAATTTAGAGGACAGTATTTGTGGATACACTTGGTATTCAATAGTGCGGACGTTAATCCACAACATAGAATATCCCATTCATCGACCATCGTTCATAACCATCCACAATTCGTTTCTCCAAGTAGTTGGATTACAAGACACACCAACGTCCCAGTCAGTTTACTTTATTCCCCGACACGAGAGCTGAGGCTAGACGTAGCGAGACCTCCTCCACACCCACTACAAGACAAGGCCCCCGTGGTGCGGGATGTGGTTGTCCTGTATTTCTATTAACATCACACCTTGGCCTTCACCATCAGGCAAACGCAATCAATTTGACCACAATCAAGGTGTAGCACCAATATTGATTATATGGGTTGTTTTTTTTTAACTATGCAAGTTAAATTATCTTACCTTGACTGGCTGGTTGATTCGTTGGAACTAAGCGTCCAACCAAAGTGACATAAAACATTTTTTAATGCATGTTTTTAGTTGCCTGGGTTTGCAGCAAACTACTTAAATGTCTTCCCAAGTTTTTTTTAAGTTAGTCTCATAAGTAATTTTATGATTAATGATAATTTGGTTTAGATACAATATCACCCAAACAATTGTCGTTTTTATGAATGGTGCTATACAAAAAAGTTCCTTTAGACAGCTATCCTCATATGACGTCACCGTGTTTAATTTTCGACAAAACCCCCTCCCCCCAGAGCTAAGACATGTTCATGTAAAAACGCACAAATAATGAAGGAAAGTACCAAATAGTTCAATATAATAAACTTGGCAACACTAAAATTGACAATTATTTTAGTATTCCATCGAAGATAGCCAGAAATTTCATTGGAAAGTGGAGCGATGTCTAAATATTTCACAATTTCATAAAATAGATAAATAGTAGAAAACGTAGTAAATAGTTCGTTAAAAGAAGAACACTCAAACCCACGTGATATATATTGATTTAAGATATTCTATAAGATGACGCAATCAAAATTCAAATAGTTCAAAAACTTGACTACTTTTATAATTTTAGTATTCCATTAAGATAGCCAGAAAGCTTGGATATACGGAGAATATATCACAATTTCAAAAAATAGAAAAAGTATTTAACGAAAAAAGATAATAATTGATTCAAAAAATCCTATATTACGCTGGAGAACATTCAACAAGCCAAGTCATATTCGAACTCATTTTTAAGTTGAAGAACCGTTTTAAAATTTATACAGTTTGATTTAATCCATATTTCAGTTGTACATGATAAAGTGTAAGGAGTGCACCCGGACTCTAACGTCAAAAATTAAAAATTTACGAATCTTTAATAGCAATGTTGACTGCGAACCCGTGACTGGCCACGTCTGTCCGTGACGTCAGCAATGCGATGTCTTCTACCCACGGCCGAGTCTGATCCAGTGGTGAGGTAAAGTATAACATAACCTAAAAGTAATAATTCAGATCATTCCGCAGTTTTAACCCTTCAACTCTGAGTGGAGAGTTCTGACTGTGGTATGTCCTGCGGGTGATATTTCCCGACAGGTGTAAGAGATTTACTGGGTTCGTGCCAGTCCAAACTAACACTTCAATGGAAAACATACAACCCAATTAAATATAAACGAATCAAATATACAAACGAGAAGGAAATCTTAATGTTTTATTTTACGTCCCATTCAGTAGAAAATCCCTGTGGAAACTTTTTAAATGTAAACTGATACACAACAATATGTATTTTAGTTCAGTTTATATTTGAATAACAAATTTAATTATATGTTGAATATTAAACCACCTTAGTTAACTCTGTTATAACAACCACTTACTTGAATATACTCCAGTAAACAGGTGCTATTGTTTACCAACAGAGATCGCCACCTTTGATTATATTTTGCATGAAAAATTCAGTGTTTCTTAAATGCACAAAATGATAGATTCCTATGAACAAATTAATGGGGAGTTTTGTAAAACTTCTACAGTAGAGGGCAATAGTAAATATATTTAGCACTAGTTGATTATTTATTTGTTTGTTTCATACTGAATCACGACTACTGAGACTTTCAACGAGTGAATATGCAGAAACGTCCAAGGAATGAGGCTTCATTGTGACATTCAAGACTAGAAAAATTATAAATGTATCTTTTAGAAAACAAACTGTACTATTGGAAAATAAATATATATCTTTACTCATTTTGAGTTAACTCATTAGTTCTTAGACTAAAATAAAATTTTTTTTTGTTACTTTTTATAGAGTAACATATTTTACTAAATCATAATAATAGAAATTTTCTACAATATAATTGAAAACACAGGACGAGGTGAGGACGTTGTAATCCAGCTATATTGGAGGTCACGAATGTTATATGAATTGGTCTATGATTTTTAGTGTTCTTTGTGTGGATTAACGTCCGCACTATGATACTACGTTAAATCCACAAAGACATCCTCATAATAAAATTGTAATTAAGACCGTGGTTGGATTCACGTTTTAAATGTAGTAGGTCCTTTAGTTGATTGGCTGTTGGACTATTAATTAACAGTCTGTTAAGAACATGTCTCTTGTCAGTAACAAACTACAGATCGAAAATCATCATACATTCATTTCTATTTTTGTTTAAATATCATATATGTTTTTCAGTTGTAATGTATAAAAATTGTATAAGTATAAAGAATGTTGTTCACAATTTGCTCGAGAAAATCTCTTTACCGTTTGCTACCTATGCAATTAATCGTTTGGTTTTTATTTTTTCACTGTTTGATATTTGTTTTTGTTTTTCCACCACACAAAATCATTACAGAAATGCGACACATATGGAAAAACTCACTAAACCAGTTTTCGTGAGCAATCCGGAATTGAAACTAGACTGTAGAATTTAAATTTAACTTTTTTTGCAACCGTTATTCGTAGACTAATTATTAAAAATACTAATTTGTTAATTTATTAAGCAAGTATTAATGGTGATGGTCGAGTTATTTTAGAAAGTTATTTTTGACATGGATGTCTTAGCTCTAGAGTGTTGGCAATTCGTAAGATGAAAATTTAAATCAGGTTTGCATGGAAACTACCGGAGCTGTTGTATTGAATTTTTTATATATTAGAATAAGAACAGCTGTTAGAAGAACTGAAAACACCCCCTTTAGACACATCTATGACCTAACCTATTTTCCACAGGGAAGTAAATACAAGCATATTTTTTTCAGAAAACGTTAAAAAATATTTTTTTTAATTTAAAAGTTCAACACTTTTGAACCATTCGTTTTACAGACACACGGGTGGTTTCATATTTTTTGGATCTTAATAAATATAAACCATGTAATTTTAATCAAAATTGTTAGAGCAGATTTTGAGCACTTTTATTTTTCACAATTTGTAAGGTTTTTAGGGGTAAAGTCCACCCGTGTACCTAATTTCACAAATATCGGATGATCAATGTGATCTCGGGGTCTGAATACGGACAGACAGACATCAGTCCAAACCCCCTTTTTGGATTCAGGGACCCTCAAACGGATGTATTCTCTCTCAACTCAAATTCGAAATTTTTGACGGAAACAATACTTTCTCCATATACCCTACTATGTAAAAGGGCGAAAATAAAAAGCATTGTTTTATTAATTATAACAAGATAGAACCAAAGTAACTATAACACAATGAAATTAATTTAATTATAACACTCTAAAAACAAACTAATTATTACACGATAAAAGAAAACAATCCACTTCACACCTCTCATCCAATCCACCGCGTAAACACATACACAGTAAAAGCATGAACTCCCGCCACGTCATCAACAGCAGAATACACCAGTAATCCAAAGACCTGTAAAAGGAAAAAGTCAAACAATAAATAAGTCGCCGGTGAATGGCGAGAGAGTAAGCGAGTTGTTTATAGTATGCGGCTTTGTAAAACTCAATTTATGGAACACCCCGTCTCTTAATCCATTCGGGAATTTTTACTGGACGAGCGTCTGGTTCTCACTAAAATACAGTTACTCACACAAGCGCACAAGTGTTGTGTGCTTACGAACACACACGCACTCACACAGGCACACTCGGCCGGTCGAGGTGTTAGGTTATATTTCACTCTGACGTACAATCAATTCTCCGCTTTACAATTAACACGGGTATATTTCTGGTTCAATTAAGAAATCAGTTTGTCAGAGGCCCCCTGGGGCCCAACACGCAGCCCGCCGTTCCATTATAACACCTGAACAAGGCCCGAGCCGAGGGCCGAAACGTCGGACCGACTCTTGATTTTCTCGTCTCTTACGAGAACACCTCGCTCGGTGGTTATAAATTTAATTTGTGAATATTATTATCACCGTGGAAACTCAGTTATTTTTTTGTAAATGTGCTAATAATTCTAATTTGGTTTCTGTTTAATTTTAAACATCTTAATTAATTTGTCACTCATAATTGGGGACTGAGCCTAAATTTAATCATGCTTTGACAGTCTGATATTTTTTGTTTGGGGTAAAAAAACTTGTTTCTTTATTTTCTTCTAAAACTTTATTTCGCAGAGTTTTAAATATTTACGACTACATTTGTTATCCCTATTTCTAATTCAATGAAGCTTAAAAAGATATGTAACGTATCTTGAAATTACTTCAAAAACTTCATTTTGACATGGATATGTCTTAGCTCTGGGGAGGTGTTGGCAATTTTCGCGACCAAAATTTGTAACAGCGAACATTTGGTTAGTGACGTCATAAGGCCAGTGATGACATAGTTTGGTTATAAGAACATCTGTTTAAATGAACTAAAAACATCCCTTTTAGATATATCCATGATCTAACCTATTTTCCACAAGAAAGTAAATATACACATTTTTCCTCTGTATTTTTAATTGCCTGCAAGATAAACTTTTATTCCTCCTGACTTTATTTACTAAATATTTTGTATGATAATAATTTGTATATTTTCTTTTAATGCAAGAACCATTCACATATTTTTCACTTGATAACAGAATTTTAATACAATCAAACAATCCTCTCACTCAAAGCAAGCGAAGGAATTTTTCATCAACATCGTGACTTTTATTAGATGATATCAAAACAAACAAGACAACAGCTCTGAGTGTCCCGTCAATTACCGAGTATATCAGATGATCGACAACAATGAAACAGGTGATTGGCAACAATGGATCAGCTGATTAGTGATTGAACAACAATGGCGGGTCTAGGTGTTAACAAGCGCGTCGATTGAGCCGTCCCGAGGTGATCTATCACTATCCCAGATAATTATATGAACTGATTGAAAACAAATTGACCATCTGGCATTGCGACGTCACTGTTTCGTTTTTGGGTCCCGACACCTTCCCCCTCCCCAGCCTCGGAGCTAATCACTTTTTGATTGGATGCTAATAAGATGTCGCCAGAGACAACTTGGAGATTGGTTATTAATATTGATTAGGTTTTGAGTTGTGTTTGCGGCCGGATTGACTCGTTAGAGGTGTGAAGTTGATGATTTATGGGATTGGAAATGGGATCTGGGATCTTGGGGGGGGGCTGGGATGCCTTTGGACTTGCCGGTGGTCAAGGACCTTGGAAAATCTTAAGTAAAGAATACAACTCACATACTGTGCAATTAGATTATTTTGTTAATTTAAATAAAAATTCACGAACTTTCAGTGATGAGGGGTTGGTTGAGCTAATAATCTGTTTGAGACTCCAATGTGGTAGATTATAGCCTACTGGTATTAATTGCATTAGGCCAATGACAGAAGTATTTTCGGAGGTGATGAATAAGAATGAAAATTTTAATAGACTGACAGACTAATAATACAAATGCGATCTTGTAGCTCATTTCTACGTTCAAAACATTAAAACGTGACAAGAAACGAGACACTTTTTGACAAGATTATCTTAATTGAAAAAATAACTACAGTATCACTAAATCAACTAATCACATAAAAGATTAGTTGTCTTTTAAACAGTCTAACTTTATAGTTTCAGGAAAACAGAAGTCGTTTCCCATGTTACAGTTCCTCGCAGTACTGTATTACAAAACCACTTCAAGTTTGTATAATCTTACAAGTTACATAATCTTTCAAAAAAGTTTCTTTGATTTTGAAATTAGTAAAGTTTGTTTTAAAAAATAGAGCATGTGGTCTGAAATACGATTTTGCATAGGTAAGTCCCAATTTCGTGTAATTCAACAGCAGAACATAACGTCTACTGAGATTTATTTTTTCTAGGTATACTCTGTTCTATTGTTTTGCAAAAGTAAAAAGTGAGGGCTTTAACCTCTGAATTAAATTTCCTGAACCTAATACATGTGAAACAGCGATCCACCCAAGGAAGTATTTAAAGCTAAGCCTGAATAAAAATAGTGTACCAACAAAATTGTGGCGCGATCTTGTGTCTTGTTTCACATTAAGTTTGACATGTTCCTTAGACAGGATTTTAAATTAATATCCCAACAAAAAATAGTATCTAAGGGGCCTACAGTTTGACGTTGGAATCTGAACCACAAATTTGCCTCTGAATCATGAACTGTGAATCAATAGTGAAATGAAATGTAATAGTTTAATGTCGTAAGCACACAGAGTATTGAAGTCCAAAATATATAATTATAAAACCAGTCTCATTTAGAAATTCAGCAAAATATGGTCTCGTTTACACAATATAAAAATTAATTTTATATATATGTGGAGGCACATTACTGTGTGGCTCTTTTTTAATCGATAAAAGTCAATAACAGCATTATTTTGACATGAATATGTCTTAGCTCTGGGGGGTGTTGGTGATTTTTAAGTTTGAAAACATGTAACAGGTTTCCATAGAAACTACCAGAGTTATTGTATTGAATTTTTAATATAAATGAATAAGAACAGCTGTTTGGACTAAGTGAAAATTACCTTTAGACATATCCATGATCTAACCTAATTCCCACAGGGAAGTAAATACAAACATTTTTATACCGGATATCATAGCTATGTTTACTTCAACAGTGGTTTAGGTATGTGGTATTTTTGAAAGGTAAAAAATATACAAATTAATAACAGTCATAATCTGGGAGGATATAAAAAGAGGCCTACAATGATCTAAACTTCCAGCTAGATTGATTATTCTTATTGCCTTCTTTCGTAAAATAAGCACTTCTACTAGAGTTTCCCTATAGGATTAGGCTATTTCTATGAGTAGACTGGAAGTAAGAAAAATATTACGTCTTCACATAGGTAACAAAAATACTAGACGTAAGGTGAGAAGATGAGATAATTTAGCAGTTACAAATTCAACATGATGGCTCATCAAAAAATTCCTGGGAATTTTATATCCTGCTTGTATTAATAATCATGACCACAAAAGGACATGATGACAATCAAAAGGACGCAAGCTTAAGACACTTTTTCTGAGTTTTTCTAGTATTCAATAAAATTCCATTGGAATTAAACAAACTCGAAGCCTCTTTCAAGGAAGATTCAACGAGTTGCTTCAGCTGCCAAAAATCACAAAACATGTCAACGAAGGTACTGTCGTTGGCATAGAGAAAACAATCAGCATTTACAGAATTAGTCATTTATAGTTGAAAGAAAAAGTAAATAGTGCGGACGGACGTCTACCACCCATTGCCTGCAACTAAACACAATTATATATATTCTGACTAACCTTAAAATCAAAGCGCAATTCAACAATGACAACTTATTTTTGAATACTGATACAGCACTGAGTAGTTTTCTTATCGCTCAGAACTTCCTTCCGTTGCAGATAATTCCCACGAACGAGGTATCCTTCAGCCGCACAGGTGGCTTTATTTTGATATTTTTGACATGGATATGTCTTAGCTCTGGGGGGGTTGGTAATTTGTAAGATGGAAATTTGTAACAGGGTCCCATAGAAACTACTAGAGCTATTGTATTGAATTTTTGATATGAAAATAAGAACAGCTGTATAACAGAAGAACTCAAAACATTCCCTTTAGACATATCCACGATCAACCTATTTCCCACAGGGAAGTAAATACAAACATTTTTTTTCTTCATGATGTCCTACTAATTATCAACATTTTTAGTTGCTATTGAGCTTTCGTTCAGCAAACAGCTGTGCGAGTCGGGAGAGATTTGAGTAGTGAGAGATTCGTGATATGTTTAAAATTCCAAAAGGTACCAGATTTTACAATTTTATAAGCTGCAACTGTTGATAATATACAGCTTTAATAAATAATTCTTTTAGAGATGTCTTCACCAAACAAAACATCCTAGATTTATAAAAACGGTAGTCCCGAGACTGATCCCGGGATCGGCTTTATTCGATCCTGAAATCCCGGGATTGGAAGTTAGGTCCGGGATTGAGATCCCTAACTCTGACAAATTTAATAAACAGGAAAATTCACAAGCATTCTCATCAAGTTCTTCTACTCCTTGCTGACTATTTGCTGAGCACGTTTGCCAAGGAAGGACAAAGGAAACTGGTTCCGTAAGGAGATTCCTGTTTGGTTCCACCGCGTCATCGTTTTGATTGAGATATTAATTGAGTCTCTTAATTAATAGCTAATGACTGGCGGGTTCGATGATAAAGAACTCCAGCTGGGCGAAGATTGAATGTTAAACAGCCTTGTGGGTTATCTGGGTAGAATAGGCTGCGAAACGTGCGTGGAGAATCCGTCTTGGCATTCTAGGCGGAGTCCGAAAATGCTTTCAGAAATTTTTTCCTTCATTTATAACAATGTATTTAGTGTTTCGTCTGTACATTCCTTAGAATTATGGAATCTTTGGTTATTTTTACTTTTTATACTCCAGATAAGCCGAAACAATTAGTCTTATCTCAATTCCTATCCATCTTTTGTAACACTTCTTGTAAGCGAAAGGATACACAGTTATTTTTTAAACTTATTTTACTTACTCTATACCATTTAGAGAAGGTTTTGTTTACTTTAAACTAACCCAAACACTATTAAAAAGATTGTATTTACGTCCCTCTAGGATATCGGTTAGCTCATATATCTAAAGGGAATGTTTTCAGTTCATCTAAACAGCTGATCTTATAACCAAACTATGACGTCATCAACCATATCACGTGTCTAACCAAATAACGTCACTGTTTCAAATTTTGGTCGCCAAATTGCCAACGATTAAGACAATAAATAAAATATTTTCAAACCCCAGTTTTGAGCAATATATAGCCTACTTTTTTAATTTAAAAATAAATTTTATGATAAAATATAAGTTTGCAAAACATTAGTTTTTTACATCGTTTAAACTAAAAAATTTTCCAATATAGATAAATGAAAATTTTTATTCATTAAAATAATAAATTAACTGTTATTTTATCTATTTCTAGCTGAATTTATGCTATAAAATTTTATAAGGTTTTTAGGATTTATTTTAAGTTATTTTTAATAACTCAATTTTACCAAAGTACTTTTATTAGGTTTCAAAGACTTGTGCTTATTAATTGTTTTTATATAATACTCTCACCGAATAAGAACATTAAAAAAAAACAGTATATGTTTAAAATTAGAACATTAATTTATTTTGAACCTGGTTATATACTTTCTAATTTGAAACAAATATTCTACAGTTTTGATTTATAATCTCTAATTTTCATAAAAGAAACTAATCATAAAAATTGGAAAGAATTATAATAACGTCATCAGTACCTATTTGTACTTAATCTCAAATAGAGGAGAGTTAAATATTAAAGTTTTACAGAAGTTTTACAGAACATAAGATTCATAAAAGTAAAAACAGAAAGAAGTAACCAACATCTGTCAAATTAAAATAAATATTAGTTTGTTTACATTATTCGATGTATGTACCTGCTTGTTAGACCTATCTGGCATCTGGTGCGGGAACTCGTCTAAAAGTTAGTGTAAAATAATTAGAATTTCTATATATTAATAGATAAGAATAGAAAACTAAAGTTAGGAGAGTTAACAAACATATTACTTTAATAAGTTAAGTAAAATAACATTTTAACAAATAAAAACAGTTCATTAATATGTTCCTTTGGTAATTTTAATAATTCTTACTCACAATAAAAATCATTGAAAAAACAATTATAAAATAAGTTTGACTTACATTTACTACGAGATTTTTATTCTTGGATGCCAGATCGGAAAATGAAAATTATAACGGTAATGGATTTGAACAGCGAAAAAAGGCTGCCACTACTATAGAGTTTGAAGTATCTAATTTCTGTTGTTATCTTAAAAATAAAGTATATATATGTATAAATATTTAGTCATGATTTATTTTATACCTAGAAATTCGGTATAAGAGGAAAATTGATGTAAACCATTCTTCCATCGTCAAGAACGTGTCTTCAACCCCTAAACTTCATACAGTCCCACCCCTGCAACCCCTACTTTGCGTGACAAGGGCCAGTTACAGAAGGCGTCAGACATCTCAATTTCATTGTCAAATTTGACAGCAAAACTGGCTCTGCCGCCGCTCTGGTGTTGTGGGCAAGTGGAATTGATAACTTTATATAGTGATTATGTTGCTTCCCATTCATTGTCTTTTTATGGAAATGGTTTTTTAGAAATATAAGGCAGCTTAACATAAAACTGTTCTTAAACTAGAATTCCTTTAGAATAAAAGAACACATAAAAAGCCATTAATATTTTCCTTCTGATTTTAAACGAAGCCTAATTGGTATCTTTAGACCTTGCTCATAAACCGTTTGGCTGGCCTTAGGTCCTACTATATTTGACAACTCTCCTAGATTTTATAGGAGCTTATACAAATTTCACTCTCACTAAGTCTAAATACCCCCGTCGCAGCAGACCTGCGTACTCAACGAATTTCCAAAGCAATGATATAATAATTATATATGACAAGTTTAATCAATATACGTCGATAAATATGAGAATTATTTGCTTATTCTCTTTAAGATTAACATGGGAAAGAGTATGCAGGTTAGCTGCCGTCAGCAATACTGAAGGTAGAAATTGCTACCATAACAAATTTTATTTTGACCATTTATACCAAGATTCATCAATATCTGTCCATAAATAACGGAGTCAGCCTATTCCCTGCATGATTAACATGAGAAAAGAGTACGCAGGTTAGCTACGTTGAAAACACATAAACTGTGATTTTTGGTTGGATCTCAACCACATAAAGATTAATACCAATATTCATCCAAAAAGGTTGATTAATAAGTGAAATATTATTTTTTTCTCATACTCCTTATGATTTGATTAACATTGAAGCCTCAAAATATAATGTACTGAGTTTTTGGTAACCGTTGGATGTAGAGCGAAACTTAAAAGAACTAAATTGTGTAGTTTTTAAGCTGATTTTAATGGTAAAAGACAAAGTTCTAAAACATTTTACATTACATGGGAAAACGCAATAAATCAAATTTTGGGGCACAAAAAACGCCTAAAATACCCGTTCCGATTAACCGATATGTCTGGATTATGAACTCGTCCGAGTAAATGTAGGAATATTCATCTCTATCAAATTTGTTCTCGATCGGACAATTTTTACGATAGTTATCGTGGTCTCTGACACATGCATATAAATATGTATACACATGTATATTTATAAAAATTTTAACGACTATTGTTTTCGGACTCTGAGCACCTCAAAACGAAAAAGTAACTTGGTCCTGGGCTTAAGTCTTGCTATGAGACCTACAGTAATAGCTTCTTCCCTATGGGATATTCGATAAAATGAACAAAAGATTTTAAACTTATGAATTGTATTATTGAAACCTTAAATGTAGACGCGGAGCACAAATCTTTATCAATTGACTTATTAATTAAGTGATGCCAACCGTAATCTATTGTGTGCTGTCTAATGTTATCAAGTTGATGAGAACATTACTGACCATGTACTTGCAATAGAACAGTAATAATTCATAACTGTCTTTCTGTTAAAGTTGTTTTGAAGGAATAAATAGCTATTTTCAAATTTAAAACATACATTTATTCCAATTTCGAATTGCTTTTAAGACGTATCCCTATTAGAGCTATATTCAAATCATGTTTCTTTTAGGAATGTGAAAGATTTTCTGAAAAATAACAAAAGCAAAAGCACGTTATAGGACACCCTTTATAATACTATTGATTCGACCCGTTAAGCATAACCTAGGGAAGCCCTGGTGTTAGGTACAGTATTACAAAAATTAGAGAACTGACTTCAAGATTCTGATTATTGCCACGTTATTTTACCTTTTTTACATACCTGTTTTATAAATAGTCAAAGTAGTTTTAGGACAAAAATCACTTTTGTCCTGATTCCAGGAGGAATTTTTCTCGCTACAGCATTAACTTCCTAACAGAAAAATTACAAAAAATTATTTATTCAATTCTGTCTGCAAAATTAGTTTTTATTTAATTTATTTAAAATTACAAAATGTGTAGCTCTATCCAAAAAAGGAACAAATAATTCCAACACCGGCAGCTACGGACCCTTTATTTTGATAAGATCAACCTCTACTCAAGCAAACAAAAAAGAACAACATCCACTGCCCTTGGGCTCAACCTTACAAATCGCCCCCTCTGTCGGTAGATACATATAATGACGGCCAATTAGTATAAAATGATTCCGGGGGAAATTCGTCGTCGCGTGTGAATCAATTGGTAGCCCTGCTCACCAGATCGCGTGTAAGACGCCCCTATCGATCCTGCCAACTTAACTCAGTCTTCACTTAATAATTCCCTACATCACGCTCGATGTGTTTATTATGGCTGTACAATTCTGACACCATCATTAGAGTGGGGTTTGATACTTCCGAAATGTTCTCAAATTAGGCGGGATGATGGAGTCGCTTTGGCGGGCATGCGGCGACTTTTTTGGAGGGAAAGGTGATTCTTTGGATGCTTAACGGGTTGAAGTAATAGAGTTATAATGTGTGTCTTATTAGGTGCTTTTGCTTTGGTATTCCTGCAGACACTTCGAAGCTGATGATAATATCATACAGAGACATTTGTCTTTCAGCGTCGAAACTGATAATATTAAGTTACAGTAACACGCATTTTCATGTGAGTTATTCAAGTTAACTTACGTAAGCTATTTATATTTATTTATAGACTTATTCCTCGTCAACTGTGGGCGTGGAAAATTTCCGTCCCAAGAACACAATATAGTCTGTTACTGGCCAGAACCATTCATTCATCATTCATTCTCTGGGTTGATTATTTCTGGTGACGTGTGTGAGTAAACTATGTATTATATTAAATAGATTTACACAACTGTATATTACACTACTAAACGGTGACGTTTACTGTATTCCAGTGAAATGTGGATAGTTATGAACGATGGTCAATGGATGGTATATTCTCTGGTGTGGATTAACGTCTGCACAATTGATTACCAAGCACATCCGCAAAGACCATCCTCATAGACCATTTCTTAATTCAGAGGCAGTTGTTCGGACTCCACGTTAAACTGTATGTCCCTTAGATATGCCTTTGACTGTTGGGCTATTAATTAACAGTCCTGTCTAAGGTGCATGTCAGTTACAAGACTAAAAGATCGCGCCACAATCATCCTACACTCGTTTCTCATTCATACTTGGCTTAATATACCTGAAAAGGTTGCCATTTCAGTAACTACTAACTAAAATGTCGTGAAAGCGATGTTGTAGTCTAGGTCACGTTTGCCTAAAATGTTTACAAAATTGTTAAAAATTTGGTATTGCTAGTCTGAACTTTCATGTTTCGGGGGTTGTGGAAACTGAATATATAGTAGAAAGGGTTCTATTTACAATCTTGTCCGCAATCAATGCAATTCATTTTCTGACCTTTCCGTTCCTGAGTAGAAATATTTATTACTTATTTTACTTCTGACATATATTTTACATTGTAAACTTAACAGTTACAACCTTAATGGGTTGCTATCAATATTGCCGCTTTCTCTATAAAATATACCTTATATAGTTTCCGTTCATCATTGTTTAGAAAACCATCACCTTTAATTTCTCCTCTATACATAGTAAGCTTATACTGTATAAAGAAAAAAATATGTTTTCGTTAGGATTTTCCGTTTTGGGCTTTTTTCCGTTTTCCGTATCCAGTAAGGATATTGGATTCAAAAAGTAGTGTTTTACATAAATATGTCTAAGCTCTGGGGAAACACCTAAAACCCACTTGAAACGTGGAAAGTTAAAATCTAATTTGTAATAGATTAAAAAACATAATAATAAGGATATATATTTAAATATACACTAAATTTAATTATGATGGAGACTGGTTAGTATCCATCTATAGTACCATAGTTCTATAGTTCCAACGGTTCAAAAATTGCTTATGGAACTTTAAATAAAAAACAAAATAAAATGTTTGTATTTACTTCCAGTGGAAAATATGTTAGATTATGGATATCTCTAAAAGGAATGTTTTCAGTTCATCTAAAAACCTATTCTTATAACTAAATTATAACGGCACTAAATACGATGTCACTAACCAAATGACGTCACTGTTTCAAATTGAGGTCGCACAAATTGCCAACCCCCCTTAAAGCTAAGACATATCCATGTCAAAAAATTAATCAATCAATCAAACCTTTTAGCCAAGTAAATTTTAGAGCTTACGAAATCTTGTGATTAAGATCTGATCATTGTTGTAAAATATTTCAACGAAATAAATGAGAGGGTAAAAATTTTTTTTCCATAAAACCAAAATTGTATCATGTATCACATTTTACAATTGTAAATAAATAGGAATTAGTTTCCTAAATAAACCGGAGTGTGTGGGTGTGGAAACGAGTCGTAAAAACCAGTCCACAATCACTTAAAGTTAAAAACACACACAAAAAGTTAAAAAAATAAAAAGAAATGAACAGTACAAATGGAATGAAACAACAACAAAAATTGAAAAAGAATATGCTTGCATATATGATAGGTTTGACAAAGAGAGGAAAAAAAGAAACAAACATTAAAAATCTAGAGGCATAACGTTTAAACAAGTTATAGAGGAGTATAGAATGATCAAAGAGAAAGAAACTAATATAAGAAAACATAAACTACTAGAAAACATTGATGCGTTCGTTCACTTTTGGCTTTTTTTCGTTCAGGATTTCAAAATAATTTTATTTAGTTTGTAAAAGTTATTAAATTATCAAACAGCCTAGGGGAGAAAAATTCATAAATCCGCTCCTGGAATACAGTCCAAAATATAAATTTTAGAATTATAAACCTCATACATATCTAACAAACAATTCACTGAGCACGGCAGTCTGTAATAGTTACGAGGAACTATAAAACGAACACCGGTAGCGCGACTAGTTCCCACTTTGTCCGCTCGCCGCGCCATCGTCGCCCGCCATCGCTCCCGCCAGATGATAATGACTTCATTCCCACAGAGTAAGAGATCTTGTCTGCCGCTTATATGTATTAAAGTGTCTTTTAATTCTCCAGCAAATTGCAGCCGCTGTCTTTCATCTGCGTGACGGGCGGGGAGTTTGGAAACAATTGTAATGCGATACCATCAACTGCTCCGTAATTGTAGCTTTGTCCACAGTGAGCTTGACTGCGTGTTTCTTTCATTTTTATATGAAACAACCCAAATTAACAGTTAGTCAACGTATTTATTTACATAATTAAAATTGGGGTTTTTGTACATAACTATAAATTATGCTAATTTTCTTTATGTTTACGTTTATCAAATCAGAAAAGCCGAAACGGCACGTATCTCAATTACTGTTTGTGTTACTGTAACGCTAAATAAACACTTTTTGTAAAATTTCTGAGTGAAAACAAGAGCACCTACTGTGATAAATCTATTTTCTTTATTCTATACCTTTTGGAGAAGTTTTCTTTAATCTGTCTGACTGTCTCTCTGTTTAAGGTCTTTTCGTAACGCTAAAAAAGGTAGTTTTGTAACTCTTCGCCTTTAAAACAACATCATCCACTACCATAATACTTTTATCTTTATTCTCTATCTTTTGGAATTTTATTTAAACTGATCCACATCCTACTAAAATGGTTGTATTTTCTTCCCTGTGGAAAATAGGTTACATTATGGATATATCTCAAGAGAATGGGTGATGTGAATAAAAGAAAGCGAATGCTTTTGCTTAGTGTTTTAAGCAAATGCTACACTTTTAGTCAATAAAATTTATAAAAGCTTTATAAATACAAGCAAATACATGTGAATAAAACTTGCCTTCTGCTTAATTGAGCTAGCATTTGCTACTTAAATATCAAGAATGCCCTCTGACTTAATAAGAAGTTTTCAAAGTAATCAGACGTGTGTGAAATGGCCAACTTTTACATTTTTGGAATAAAAACATTACCGTGAGCGTGTTGAGTGTCATGAAGACATATATAAAGGGTTGTACTGTTTTACAGAAAATAATGTCTAGGGCAGAACATTTTTTGGGATAGTACTTAGAAACTAGAGGAAAAGCTTTGTCATCTAAATAAAGGATGATGATATTTCTGTGCTTTTTGGGAGATCCGGGTTACCAAAATGGCTTTACAGAGGACATAGGTGTCAGTAGATGAACAGTCACAAAAACAATACCCTATGTTCAAGGGAAAGTAGTGGATAAATCTAAGAAATGGCTAATATTGCCCACTGGAAGGAAAAATTGAAGAAGCAAAATCAAAGTAGTCAAGCCGTTTTGGATTTTCTATTGCATTTGCCGCAATTTATTGTACTCAATTTAAAACCAGCTTTGTAAGGGGATGATTGTGTTAATAGGAAAGGTGACATCTCTATTAATGTACAAGATACTTGGAATGTACACAGTCAATATTTACGAGTATCGATGCACAGTGGCATGGTTCGATCAATGACAGTAGAATTTTGAGAAACTCATCAACTACTGAAGCCGTTACACTTGGTGGTGATAACGGCTATGGAATCTCTCCTTGGTTAATGCCACCACAAGAAAAAGCTTACAATACAATAAATTACATTCCAAAGAAAGAGTAATTATTAAGAGATGTTTCGACCAGATGAAAAAAAGATTTTCAGTCCTCCAAACCCCAATACTTGTATCAGCTGATAAAGTCCCTTCCACGGTCGTAGCTTGTGCAACTCTACACAACGCAGGAAAATATTTACAAAATTTCTTACCTTGGGATGACAATGAATTAGAAACCAATAATGCTGAATTGGAAGAACTCTACAGAATGAAGCTGTCAGAAGAAGAATGGTCAAAGGAAACGAGACGAATTGAAGAATATAATCAGTAATATGTTAACTTTTATTTCATTGAGTTGTTGACAAATAAACAGTAATCTCATAATATATTAAAATTGACTTCATACTATTTTTTATAGTCTAACCATTAAGCATAAACCAAAAGAATTCTTCCATAAACCACTTAAATTTAACTAAAATATCCTCTGTAACCTGACAGATAATATTCACACTATGACAAGTTCAAATAGGTTGTATCACCATCTTTGAACACAGTTAAACTTTAACTCTTGTTTCAGGTTTTCTAGTATTAAAAATTATTTTTACTTTAAAATTCATAGAAATTCTAATTCCATAAACCATTAAAGTTTGTAAATGTCTAATATAGATTATATTATATTATTAAAATGGCAACCCTGCCACAAGGTATTATAGCAATAGAGAACAACTACAGTCTGTAAGCCTCACTCGAAACAGAACACGAGCGTGCACAAACGCTCACACACACTCGTACGCACGTACGCACACACACGCACAGTATAACGAGCCGCTCGCAGGCACGTAGGTAATTTTTCATCCGAGGTGTTGGGAGAACTGCCGACGTTGATTTAAATATTCCTAATAAAATTAGTCACATTTCAAAATACTTAACCGGACCCCGAATTAAAACAGCGGTCGAACACCTCGCCGTATCTCACTCAGCATTATAATATTCTATTTAAATTCTCGCGCCCGCGTCGTAAATAGAGATATCATATTAATAACAAAGAGGTTGTGGCTAAATCACGGGTACAGTCGGGGCTGATGGTACAGTCGCGGTCGGGTAAAAGAGGCCGAAAATTTGATGGGTTGTAAGGCTAGATTAGATTCGGTGTGTTGATAAGTGGTGAGGTGGATTAGGTTTCGTAATTGTTTGGTTTGTCAGTTCACAAATAGGTTAGATTTCACCGCATTTAAGTTCTGTGGAGTTAAAATGCTTCAAAACAGTTTAGAGGATTAGATTATATTAGATTATTGAAATTGCAACCATACCAAAAGGTATTTTAAGCCAAGTATGAATGAGGATTGACTTCCCTGTGGGAAATAGGTAAGATTATGGATATATCTAAAGGGAATGTTTTCAGTTCGTATAAACAGCTGTTCTTATTATTTTAATTATAGGTTTAGTACAATAACTCTTCTAGTATTTATATAAACTTGTTACATATTTTCCATCTCCCCAGAGCTAAAATAAAAATAAATTTAATAACTAAAATCAATTTTAATGGACTAGGACGGTGGCGACGTCCTGTAATCCAGCTACTTGGAGGTCACGAATTGTGGATAGTTGTGAGAGATGGTTGGTGGATGTAGTGTTCTCTTGTGTGGATTAACGTCCGCACTATTGAATACTGCGTTAAACCACAAAGACCACCCTCATAATTAGATTAATTTGTAATTCAGAGGCCGTGGTTCGGATTCCACGTTAAACTGTAGGTCCCTTAGTTGCCATCGGCTGTTGGGCTATTAATTAACAGTCCTGTCTAAGGAACATGTCAGCCTAAGTCAGTAACAAGACAATCATCCTACATTCATTCCTCATTCATACTTGGCTTAAAATACCTACCTGGGTAGGTCGCCATTTCAGTTAAAAGTATAAAGTAAGTATAAAGCTAAGACCTATCCATGTCAACATTACCTACAGTACATTTCAGAAAATGATCATATTTCTAAACTCTTATAAACACATTAAATGGAGTGTCTATAGTTTAAGGATGAAAATATCCATCAAATTTGGTTCTCACACCGTCGCAATACAAATTTTAAAAACTCTGTGGGAGAATCTCCTCCCCCCCATATAATACTGTAACAAATATTTTGTGCGTGTTTTTTATCGAGTGACCTGACTGTAAGCTTCTTACCTAGTTTCATGTAAAACTGTTGAGATATAAAGAATATATTGATTTTTATATTCTCTTTAAGAATGAAATCTAGGCTAGGACAACGTAACGTGTTTACCAAGGACAGTTAATTTAACTTTTCTCTGGAACCGATAGTTGTAGACGAATGATTCAAAATACTAATTTGTTAAGTTTTTTATTTGATTTTGACGGTAAGATTATAGTTTTGGCGAAAAAAAATATTTTTTGACATTTAAATTGCTTATAATTTATGAACAATAATTTTTAGACCGTAATTTAAATACATTCAAATTCCCTAGAGTTATTTTTAATAAATTTATATTTTTCACGTTTTCAAGTTTTTTGAGTAGAGCAGAGTGTGTTCTTAAAACCCATGAACTATAAAAAGTTAAAAAAAGTATAGGCCTATAGCGCAAAGAAATGCTGTGGATGTATAATACATAATTTTATCATAATCTGATCAAAGCTTGTTTGTAAATAAGGTAGATTTTGTTTCAAAATACTTACCACAATTTTTATTACTGTTTTCTATTCTTTTTGTAAACAAGAAGCTAAATAAAGTACCTAAGTCCCGTAATAATTTTGGACATAAAGATAATCGAAAAGTTTTAGATTTGTACAAAATAAAGTTTAAATTTCGTATGGAATTACTTCAAAAGTACTTGGATTAAATAATGAAGAGAAATCCAAGAGAAAATGTTGGTATATTAGTCGTTCCTACAACGTTCCGGTCCATGCTCTAATCTTGGGACTTAACTGATTTAAATCTGCGCCTTCATTTTTGCCTCGAACATAAACGCAATGCAAATAGTAAGCTTCTAGAATGAAGGCGCTATCTTCTGTAAAACAGGAAAACTATATTGATATAACATGTAAAAATGTTAAAACTGAAAGTATGTCAATACCAAATGTCAAAATCGAATGCCTTATGGTTGAAAATATATCTTTTTATGACATTTTTTGTTAAATTAACTGATATTAGGTTGTAAAATTTATATACAACGCTATGAATGAACCAAGTAAATCTGAATAGTATTACATTATTTGCTGTATCATAAATTACTGAAATATTAGGCTACTAAATCATCTAATAGAAGAATCTCATTTGTCTCTAGATAACGTTTTTAGAAATTAAATTAAAATTAGAATTTTTATAAAAATATTTTGCCATTTTATACTACGTTACACTTTCCTGGTTTTATTTATAAACTAGCTGACCTGGCGAACTTCGTAACGCCTAACAGTAAATACGTGTTAACTTTAATATTGTCCATGTTCTGAAGTCGAATAGCATTACGGCTTCGTTGTGTAAGATAAGATATTCTGGGTCGTGGTATAGTTAATAACAGTACTGAACCTATGAGACATATTCAAATAAAATATCATTAAAATCGGTCCAGCCGTTTCTTGAGTTATAAATGGTGTAACTAACACGACTTTGTTTTTTTAATAATTAATTTTTCACTATGCCATTTATTAACATATGACATTTAATTGGATACGAAATAAAAAATAGGTACATAAACCCCCAAAACTGTAAACTAAAACTGTTCATTTTGTACAGTATTTACTTACTTTATAGATTTAAATTGACGATTGATACAGAAGGCATTGAATAGCAAATCACATTGCTAATGGAAAGTAAACCAACAGCTGTAGCTTTAGAAATCAAATGTTTTGATTGTAGAAAATTTGTAAACAAACTTATTCCCCATAAGGATAACATTAGAAATTTAAAACGCCATAAAATGGAAACTTATGAAAACTGAATATGCCTAAAGCATGATCGGAGCAGAGACGAATCCAAAAAATCAAAGATCATTAAAATCGGTCCAGCCGTTCTCGAGTTATAAGTGTTGTAACTAACACGACTTTGTTTTATATATTTAGATACTCAGTTACATATCTGTAACATAATCAATACAATAGTTCCAAAATTTGATACAACAGTTCCAAGAGCTGATTCAACAGTTTCAATATCTGATAAAAGTGTTCCTACAACAATGACGTACTAAATTTAGTTACATGTAAAAAATTTTTAAATGGGCCAGATATTTGACAAAACCACGTTTTTGTAAAGAGGCGAACTCATGGGCAGTGAATAAATTAGCCTCATAAATTATTACTTTATACAGTACCTTTAGTCCATCTTCAATTAATCTACAAATGTATACATTTTTATTTTATTTGTATAACTTGCGATACTTGGAAATCAGTACGTCTGAGGTAAATACCAAAAGCATGCATCAACATCAAAACATAAAAAAGTTGTTTATAGTTTATTCAGAGACAGCGAAATTTTCTAGTAAGATATTTACATCAAGTTAAGTACAACACATTCTGTACTTACGAACGCTGCAACAAATTATTATACATAACAATACTAAGATATTATACAATAGTTCAAGAACCTGATACAAAAGTTCCAAGAGCTAATACAACAGTTCAACGATATCATACTCTAAAAAATCTATTACCTTACTTAATAGTCTAAAGATTTTATACAAAAGTTCTAAGAGCTAATAGAACAGTTAAACGATATCATAATGTAGGCCTACAGGAGTTCTATTATCTTATTCAATAGTCCAAATATCTTATACAAAAGTTCCAACAAGTTTATCGATATCATATTTTACAAAAGTTTTGTTGTCTTATTCAATAGATTAGATTAGATTATGGATATGGTGACTCTACCACAAGGTAGGTATTTTAAGCCAAGTATGAATAGGATGAGTGTAAGATGATTGTGGCGCGATCTTGTAGTCTTGTTACTGACTAAGGCTGACATGTTCCTTAGACAGGACTGTTAATTAATAGCCCAACAGCCGAACTATGGGACCTACAGTTTAACATGGATTCCGAACCACTGCCTCTGAATTACAAACTGGTCTAATTATGAGGATGGTCTTTGCGGATTAACAATGGTCAAAATATATTATACAAAAGTTCTAAGAGCTAATACAAAACAGTTCAACGATATCATACAATATTTTGTTATACAATAGTTGAAAGATCTGACACTTGTTTTCGACCGTTTACCAACAGCCAATCCGCAACAAAGCCATTTAGGAAGTTTGCACTGCCAATTTCCTTTGTCACGCCCCAATTTCTAATTCGATATCAAATTATGAAAATTGCAATAAGAAACACCTGGGCCTAGGAACAGCTGTTCAAATAAAACAGATGTTTACATTGATGAAAAGAATTGATCATAAACAGCTGTTAAATAGCTCATCGAAAGGTTATGTTGGTACACCTCGGTATAACTAATAGAGTAGTTATTTGTGCAACAATGAAATTTTCTCGATTACTCCTCGGTGACTACAGTTTCCGTCGTTGACAAAAAGTTTCACTTTAATCCCTTGTTACACACAACATTTTTCCTCACTCTACACAAATAACGACATCTATAAACTTTTTAATATATAATCTAACTAGGCCTATTTACCTTCATATTATCCTTTGCTCCAAGAAGCTTCATTTCAATGATACAAATAATTAAGCACATATGTATAGTTTATTCACAATTTTAAAGTAATTTAGACCTATGTTTGTAAAACACGATAACAAACTTAAACTTCACGTCCCAAATCTTTCCTACCACTGCCCATTTTGTCAACAACAAAATGGCCATCTGATAGAAGAATACCGGAAACACAAAGGACAGTTCTGCCACCACAACAGCTGTATCTATTGGTGTACGGAGTGTTTCCGGATCCTTTCTATACTATTATTATGGAATGACTTTTCGTCTCTTGGTACTAAAAGTGTCTACTTTGCGTCCCTTGGTATTAAAAATGCCAGAGAGTTCCATGGGATAAAAAGTAATACTATAATACTGTATTTTAGGGTAAATTACGACTTTACATGGAAAGTCGAAGAAAATACTATTTTCTTCATTTTCAAGACTGTTTGATCCAAATATTTACTTAGATTTTTTACTAAGAAAATAAATAAAATAATTTTGTAATCTCGGTATTTTTAGTTATTTTAATGTGTTTCATTATGACTATCAAGTTACACTATGATAAAACAGCTGATTGGAAAATGAGTTTAATACAATTTAGAGAGTAAAGTCATTATTGGGACAAGACCTAGCCTACAAATTACAATTGTCAAGCCTATATTTACTTGTCTAGCCTACAATCACAAATTACAAACTATGATAAATAAAAAAATTGTTTTATAACCAAAGAGATTATTATTCAATGCCTTTTTACTCCGAAATAAGTTATCTATCTAAAAACCAAAGCTAAAAAATTATGAAAATGACAAAAGTGCACTAATTGAAATCACATAAGAAAGAAAATACTTACATTTTGTGAGCCTGAAAATTAAATAAAAACATTTCAAAACTTTGACATTTTAATTAAACGTCTTATAACTCATCAGAAAATGTCCGAGAACGATTTGGTGTGAAATTTTCGAAACTCTTCGAAACTCCATTTCCTCCATGAAAAGAAGCAAAAGTTACAAAATTGCTCGAGTTCCGCCCAATATGAAGTAATTAAGGAGTTTAACGCTTCGGAACAGGAAATTAGTAAACAGTTTGTAGGAGGGGGAGGAGAGGGGCCAAGGAGGTATCAATAGCCTTAATTGAAGATGGGAAATGGGCGTGAGGCATCCATCATGTTTTATGACCCTTCGACTAACAGCTGACATCAATGAGATGATTAAACAGCTGAGAAAACGTCTCAGGACAAGAAGGTGAAAAGTGTGAACATAACCAACAATATCATTTTGGAGACATACGAGGTACGTTCGGAAAGTAAGTTTCATTTTGTTGACCAAAAATCAGTGACGTCATAGGACTAGTAACGTTATAGCTTAGTTATTAGAACAGCTGTTTGGATGGGCTAAAAACATTCTTTTTAGACATATCCATGAACTTACTAACCTATTTCCTACAGGGAAGTAAATACCCCCGTCGCAGCAGACCTGCGTACTCAACGAATTTCCACCTCAATAATAGAGCAATAATAATACAAGTATATGACAATATTGATCAATCAATGCCTGTTGATAAATAAGAGTTTTTTTGCCTATTCTCTGTAACATTAACATGTGAAAGAGTATGAAGGTTTGCTGCTGTGAGGAACACATCCACTAGGATTTTTAGCATAAACGTATTGATCCCAACCACACGAAGCTTAATACCAAGTTTCATCCAAAACCATTGGTTAATATGGGAAATATTAATTTTTCCTTATCCTCCATAAGATTAGCATTGGAGCCCCTAAATACAATGTACTGTGTTTAGATTTTTTAATATCTCAGTAACCGTTGGAGATAAAGAAAAATCTTAAGGAACTAAATTGTATAGTTTTTGAGCTGATTCAAATGATGAAAGATGAAGTTTTTTATATTTACGTGGGAAAAACGCAAAAACCCATTTTTGGGGTAGAAAACCCGCCCAAACTACCCGCTCCAATTGACCGATATGTCTGGTGTCCAGAGGCAAGCAGAAGAAGAAACTGAGAGTGATTATAGTTTGATGATCTGCTACCAGAGGCGCTAGGAATCAGTAGACGGTAATGCAGTACAACAAATATTCAGTAGGCTTAACTTAACTAAAAGCAGTTATCGACAATACAGTGTATCTTTTTTTATACCGACGAAAAAATAATGATAAAAAAATAATGATAAATGAATACGAAATAATGATATATGACAAGTTTTATTAATATCTGTCGATAAATATGACAGTTATTTGCCTATTCTCCATAACATTAACATGGGAAAGAGTATGCAGGATTGCTGCTGTGAGGAACATTGAAAGTAGGCATTTCTAGCATAAACAATTTTTATTTTTACCATTTATACCAAGTTTCATAAACAGCTGTCCATAAATAGAGGAGTTGCCTATTCTCTATATGATTAACATGGGAAAGGGGTATGCAGGTCAGCTGCCATGATAAATGAACATAAACCAATGATTTTTAAGCATAAATGGATTGGAAACATTAGTAGGCATTTCACAAACATAAACATTTTATTTTTACCATTTATACCAAGTTTCATAAACAGCTGTCCATAAATAGAGGAGTTGCCTATTCTCTATATGATTAACATGGGAAAAGAGTATGCAGGTTAGCTGCCATGATAAATACATAAACAATGATTTTTAAGCATAAATGGATAGATTTCAACTACGTGAAGCTGAATATAAAGTTTAATCCAAAAATATTGAATGATAAGTGAAATATTAATTTTTCTTTATCCTCCATAAGATTAACATTGGAGCCCCTAAATACAACGTACTGTGTTTAGATTTTTTAATATCTCGGTAACCGTTGGAGATAGAGGAAAACTTTAAGGAACTAAATTGTGTAGTTTTTTAAGCTGATTCTAATGGTGGAATGGTGGATACTCTTTTCCATGTTAATCTTATGGAGAATAGGCAAATAACTCTGAAATTTATCAACAGATAATGATAAAACCTTTCATATGTTATTATGTTATTGATTTGGAAATTCGCTGAGTGCGCAGGTCTGCTGCGACGGGGGTATTTATACTCATTGTGAAGAATTGAGAAGTCATGAAGAAACATTCTTTAACTATTTTAGAACGAGTGTGCCTTCTCTTGATGAACTAGAGTTTAAGGTTAGAACTACCTACTTACTTACTTCAAGACACCTGGTATAAGGAATGTGTTTCCAGACAGAAGAGTTAGTTGATAGCAGTAGCCATTTACTATTATATATACTCCATAAATGCTCCAATGAAACTAGAAGTGAGCGTTAGAGGCGCGTAATCTACGTTGGCGCGTCGTGTTTTAGAGTGCGCGCGTCGGGCGACCGTCAGACGTCGGGTATAAAAGTAACCATTAACATAACTTCTTTACGCGCGTCGCTCGACGCGGTGTCTAAAAGCGGTCTGAGGGTATAAAAAATTTACTATAGGTATTATAAGTATCACGAGTAATATTTAGTCGATCAAACTGATAAGGTGAGTGGAATTAAGTTCTATTAATATAACAAATTAATTATACAGACCACAAACAAAGGGCGGGTTTTCTTCTTAGAAGAAAACAATCTAAAATCATTTTTTCCATTTATTGCGGTTTGAAAATTATATTTTTAGCGACATTCCCATAGGGAAGGAGCTATTACCGTAGGTCTCATGGCAAGACATGCTCGGGACCATATTATTTTTTGTTTTGAGTTACCCAGAGGCTAAAAACAATAGTCGTTAAAAATTATAAATATACATATATCTGTGAACACAATAACTCTCGTAAAAATGGTCCGATCGTGACCAAATTTGGTAGAGACGTGTATTCCTACATTTTCTCGGACGAGTTCGTAAACCAGACATTTAGGTCAACCGGAACGGGTAGTTTGGTGGGGGTTTGTATTCAACAATTAGGGGGTTTTGCGTTTTTAATAAGTATTTATCTTTTACCATTTGAATCAGCTGAAAAAACTACATAATTTGGTTCTTTAAAGTTTTGCTTTATCTCTAACGGTTATAGAGATATCAAAAAATATAAACACAGCACGTTGTATTTTGTGGCTCCAATGTTATTTTAAAGAGGATAAGGAAAAATTAACATTTCCTTTACTAACCAATAGTTTTGTATGGAACTTTGTATTTAGCTTCATGTGTTTGAGATCCATCCTTTATGCTTAAAAATGTTAGTTTATGTGTTTACCATGGCAGCTAACCTGCATACTCTTTTCCCATGTTAATCATATTGAGAATAGGTAAATTCTTTTATTTATGGACAGATGTTGATGAAACTTGGTGTAAATGGTCAAAATAAAAATTGTTTATGCTAGAAATACCTACTTTCAGTGTTTCATCACAACAGCAAATCTGCATACTCTTTCCCATGTTAATCTTATGGAAAATTGGCAAATAACTAACTCTCATATTTATCGGTAGATGTTGATAAAACTTGTCATATACTATAAATTGTTATTATATTATTGATTTGGAAATTCGCTGAGTACGCAGGTCTACTGCGTCGGGGGTAATTTAACTAAGAAGGTAGACAATCGCAGCTTTACAGTTCCCCAAATTCCATTGTGGCCCTAGCAGTCTTAGGACCAGGTAAGGAATCTCGTTCGACGGGTCTGGCGTCAAAGTTGAAAACATTTTTTTCTGCCCTAGTCTGACTTCTGTCTGCCCTTTCCATTCCAGGCCGTCAGACTAAACCGGTTCTTTGGGACAAAGTCTAAGGGCAACAAAACTGACCTGAACACAATAACAGAGAACAGTTCAGTTCGTGTCTATAGCACATGAAGAACGTAGTCAAGTACCACATATTTAACGTACTGTTTTAATCTACTGTTTAGTTATTTTTAGATTAATATATTGTTAGTGTGTTGCAAGATAGAGCACTACAAGTCCTTATCTTTTATTGGTGAGTATCACACACATTATCACGTTTTACTTTCCACGAAGATTATTCATTTATCTAAATTAGTGCAACCTGCACCACTAATTTTAACACAGGGTGATTTTTACACCGTATGTAGGAGGAATCAATACTATATATTGAGTCGGATAAAGTCTTACCAATATCTAAATATATAAAACAAAGTCGTGTTAGTTACACGCATTATAACTCGAGAACGGCTGGACCGATTTTAATGATCTTTGATTTTTAGGATTCGTCTCTGCTCCGGTCATGCTTTAGGCATATTCAGTTTCCATAAATTCAATTAGTTTCCATTTTATAGCTTTTTAAATTTCTAATGTTAACCTAATGGGGACTAAGTTTGTTTACAAATGTTCTACAATAAAAACATTTGATTTCTTAAGCTACAGCTGTTGTTTTACTTTCCATTAGCAATATGCTTTACTATTCAATGTCATCTGAATCATTCATTAATGTAAAACTATGAAGTAAATATGTACTGTACAAAATGAACAGATTTATTCACCACGTTAATAGTTTACGGTTTTTGGGGATTATGTATTTAAATTTTTTTATTTTCTGTCTGATTAAAAGTCACGTGTTTATAATTATGTCGGCCAAATAAAAAAACCTACGGTGTTTATATACATTGCGTTTGGTATAATAATCAGCTGTTGTATATCTTTTCTATAAAAGCCATATTACAGTTAGGTTCTGTTTGGTTTTAGGTTGGATTAGAAAAATTGTGAATTAATCCACTCAGATTTATTTGCTTTGTGGTAATGTTATTAATATGTTTTATCGTTTCGGTATTGTTAGTAGTTGTGGGATCTGTGGGTTTTATGGTTATTTGACAAATGTAATTGAAAATTTGGTCTAAAATTATATGGGAAATTGTACTGGATTAACTATGCCTCAACCCAGAATATCTAATTTTTCACAACAAAGCTGTAATGCTATTCGACTTCAGAACATGGCCAATCTTAAAGTTAGTTAACATGTATTTACTGTTAGGCGTTACGAAGTTCGCTGGGTCAGCTGGTATATAAATAAAATTAGAGTTTTGTGGGTACATTGCTTGGGATAATGATTATGTTTAAAATCCCAGAAAAGCAGAAATATTTCTTATCTCAATTTTCATTTATTTACTTTAACCTTTCAACCCCGGAGCTTTCCAACAACCTCAAACGGAATATTATTTTTTATTTGGACCACCTCCTGCCATCGAACCTAAGCTGTAACCGATCTGTTCATCTAACCACAATGCGATGTTATCGTCTAAGTCTAGTACAAACAAATGTTTTATCGAAAACATCCAAAACTAACCTATTTATAGACAGTACTCTCAATGTCAGTATACCATAAAATGTCTTCTAGAAAGAAATTTTAGGTTTAAAATTTACTATTACGACACTAAATTTCACTAACAAAAATAAAACACTTTTAGAGGTAATAACTAGCTATATTTCAGTTCAAAATACTGTACAAACTAAAACAAAATACCTCCGTCACAGCAGACCTGCGTACACTGCGAATTTCCAAATCAATAATATAATAATAATAATATATGACAAGTTTTATAAAAATCTGTCCATAAATATGAGAATTATTTGCCTATTCTCCATAAGATATTAACATGGGAAAGAGTGTGCAGGTTTGCTGCTGTGAGGAACACTGAAAGTAGGCATATCTACCATAAACAATTTTTATTTTTAACATTTATACCAACTTTCATCAACATCTGTCCATAAATAAAGAAGTTTGCCTATTCCCTATATGATTAACATGGGAAAAGAGTGTGCAGGTTAGCTGCCATGAAAAACACATAAACTATGATTTTTAAGCATAAATGGATGGATCTCAACTACATGAAGCTAAATATCAAGTTTCATCCAAAAATATTGGTTAATAAGTGAAATATTAATTTTTCTTTATCCTCCATAAGATTAACATTGGAGCCCTAAAATACAACGTACTGTGTTTAGATTTTTTAATATCTCGGTAACCGTTGGAGATAGAGAAAAACTTTAAGGAACTTAATTGTGCAGTTTTTTAAGCTGATTCTAATGGTGAAGGATAAAATTTGAAATTTTTAAAAACTACATGGAAAAATGCATAAAAACATTTTTGGGGTACAACCCCCCTCCCAAACTACCCCTTCCGATTGACCGATATATCTGGATTACGAACTCATCCGAGAAATATACGTTTCTACCAAATTTGGTCTCGATCGGACCATTTTTACGAGTTATCGTGTTCACAGACACACACACACACACACACATATATTTATATAAATTTTAACGACTATTGTTTTTGGTCTCTGGGCACCTAAAGAAGAAAAAATAACATGGTCCCGGGCTTAAGTCTCGCCATGAGACCTACAGTAATAGCTTCTTCCCTATGGGAAATTCGCTAAAAGCTTCCTTCCCACATTAAATCAGACGACAGTAAACAAACAACAAACCAAGTGGTTATCGTCTGCTCTTCCAGCTGAGATTTATTTAGTTTTCCTCCTTTCAAAGACAGCAGAATGGCAAAAACAATTATGCTAGAAGGTTGGATAGCCTCCAGTATTGAGAAGTTCCAAATATTTCACAAAACCCTTGTAAAGTAGCAGCAAAATGCAGTACTGACAAATGCGTGTAGAGCACGGCAACAGGCGGCCGGCGCGTCATTGGCAGCGCGTGCACAGTACGTCAACCGGCGTTGAAGGGCTTTAAACTGACCCACTTACAATGAATTTAAAATAATGAGTTCTAAAAAACTCAGTTTTTAGCAATATAAACATAATTTTTCCAAATTTTACAGAGTATGTGATCTATAAAATTGGGTTAATAGAAAAAATAACTAACTAACTAAATAACTAATAAATAATTTTAAGTATAATTTAAAAAGATATGTCGCAGCAGACCTGCGTACTTAGCGAATTTCCAAATCAATAATATAATAATAATAATATATGACAAATTTGGTCAAAATCTGTCGATAAACATGAGAATTATTTGCCTATTCACCATAAGATTAAAATGGGAAAGAGTGAGTAGGTTTGCTGCTGTGAGGAACACTGAAAGTATACCATAAAAAATTTTATTTTTAACATTTATACCAACTTTTATCAACATCTGTCCATAAATAAAGGAGTTTGCCTAATCTCCATATGATTAACATGGGAAAAGAGTATGCAGGTTGCTGCCATGATAAACACATAAACTATGATTTTTTAGCACAAATGTATGGATCTCAACCACATGAAGCTAAATATCAAGTTTCATCCAAAAATATTAGATAATAAGTGAAAAATTAATTTTTCCTAATCCTCCATAAGATTAACATTGGAGCCTCAAAAATACAACGTACTGTGTTTAGATTTTTTTATATCTCGGTAACCGTTTAAGATAGAGAAAAACTTTAAGGAACTTAATTGTGTAGTTTTTTAAGCTGATTCCAATGGTGAAATATAAAATTAGAAATTTTTAAAAATTACATGTGAAAAACGCAAAAAAACCCCATTTTGGGGTACAAAACCCCCCCAAACTACCCGTTCCCATTGACCGATATGTCTGGTTTACGAACTCGTCCGAGCATTTGAGGAATACACGTCTCTACCAAATTTGGTCTCGATGGGCGTTTTAAGATATTTCGTGTTCACAGACACATAATAAAAAAATATATATATAAATATATATATATATACAATATAATATAATAAATATTTAACGACTATGTTTTTGGTCTCTGGTAAAGAAGAAAAAATAACAATCTCCTAACTCTTGCCATAACTACGGTAATAATAATTTATGGGAAATTCGCTAATATGTCCCAGCAAACTGTTAACTCTGTTATAATGTCAAACTGTTTAATCTTTGCAAAAATATGTATTCATTAATGGGTGTATTTAAAATTTGATATTTAGTCACAGAAATTTTAAAGTATCTATTGAATAATCATAATTTTATTAACAAAGGATTTTGTCAAGGTAAAAAACTCCACAAGAAAAGGAAAACAAAATATATAGGGCACAAAAATAAATGGTACAAATGACCTGACACATATTTTCTCCATACAAGGGTAAGCTGATATAATAAGATATGATAGTAAGGTAATCAGTAACCAGACACACACACACACACATGCACAGACACACGGACAGACATCATGTCGAAACCCACTTTTTAGATTCAGGGGACCAAAACATATATCCACTCTCAACTCAAATTCGAAAATTTTGACGAAAACAATACTTTCTCCATATACTATGTATAAGGGGAGAAAGTAAAAATCAATTTCTTCCTTATTTCCCAACCTTTTTACATAAAACTTGGTATACAGCGTAAGGTTACACCAAACAAAACCACGCAACAAATCCAATGGAAAAAGCTCGGTATTATCGGGTGGGGGGGGGTTTCCCCTCATAAAAATTTAACAATTAATTTAACTTTCCTTCTGTTGTTGGTATTTTCACAAATTGGATAATTATTTTTGAAAAAAATATTAAATGATATTTAGATAAACATTAAAGAATACAGTAGTTTTGTTATAGACTATTATTGGGAGAAAGTATGTGTCAGTCTACTGATACCGTTTTTTTTAGCGAATTTCCCATAGGGAAGAAGCTATTACCGTAGGTCTCATGGTAAGACTTAAGCCCGGGACCATGTTATTTTTTCGTCTTTAGGTGCCTAGAGTCCAAAAACAATAGTCGTTAAAATTTGTATATATATACATATATATACCCATGTATATGGGGGGTTTTGTACCCCAAAATGGGATTTTTTTGCGTTTTTCACATGTAATTTTTAAAAATTTCTAATTTTATATTTCACCATTGGAATCAGCTTAAAAAACTACACAATTAAGTTTTTTAAAGTTTTTCTCTATCTCCAACGGTTACCGAGATATTAAAAAATCTAAACACAGTACGTTGTATTGTGGGGCTCCAATGTTAATCTTATGGAGGATAGGGAAAAATAGTATTTCCCATATTAATCAATATTTTTGGATAAAACTTGATATTTAGCTTCATGTGGTTGAGATCTATATCCATTTATGCTTAAAATTCATAGTTTATGTGTTTATAATGGCAGCAAACCTGCATACTCTTTTCCCATATTAATCATATAGGGAATAGGTAAACTCCTTTATTTATGGACAGATATTGATGAAAGTTGGTATAAATGTTAAGATAAAAATTATTCATGGTAGAAATGACTTCTTTCAGGGTTCCTCACAGCAGCTAACCTGCACACTCTTTCCTATGTTAATCTTACGGAGAATAGGCAAATACTTCTCATGTTCATGGACATATTTTTATAAAACTTGTCATATATTAAATTATTGATTTGGAAATTCGCTGAGTACGCAGGTCTGCTGCGACGGGGGTATTTATAGTTTATCTGACTTAAAAAAAAATACTACAACCTCCACTAATTGAGGGTGGTTTTCTGAAGTAAATACATGCGAGGTTTAATCTTGAAGGTGTATAGAGAAGACATGAGTTATTGACTAACCAGTGTACGCTTACAGTAAAAACACTACAGTTAAGAGAATGTAATACAAGTTCGATTATTTCCAATTTATTGGGCAGATATTTATATGACAAAAATTTAAGAACTTATTTAAACCACTAAAATTATGGTTTATATCAACAAAACCGGGGTGTTAGGTGAGGAGTTTTCCAAAGCTGCGACAGCCACCTCTGAACCCTTTGATGACAACTCCATTGGCTCCGTCACTATAATTTGCACAGCGTGGGGTTCAAGTATTCTTTGGTGACTTTTTCCACGTTCTTCCACAGTAACAGTGAAATTCTTGGCAGCTTCAACAATCAGTTCTGATAGACATAGTTTTCCACAGTACTTAAGGTGCATTCCATGTCGTGTGTGTGTAAAATTCCTCCCTGCATTGTGTACATTCACTAGCTTAACATTTTTTTACTGGAAATTTAACTCGCTATGAGCTATGTTAGTTTAATTGTTTCATTTTTAACACATAGCCAGTCAACGAGATCATATCTACCCGGGATGTGATCTTCATAATTCATTTATTTACATTAATTACCTCAAATAGGCATAACAAAAAATATATTGAAGAAAAAAATAATATGTAACACCCAATTTAAATGCAGATATTATCTTAAAACTCCGATTTATGCATCTAAATATTCTCTTCAACTAAATTACTGTCATGTTTCCAGGTATATTCGACTATTTTCTTCTGTTTTGTTCAACTACATCGAATAAGGCACAACATAAATATATTGAAGAAGGTGACTTTTGAAACGATTTTGTATAATTGAAAATGGTCGTACATATATGCCCTATTTGCAAGCGTGCTTTAAAAAACAAGTCAAATTTAAAAATCCACATGCTCATTCACACTGACGAAAAGCCATTTAAGTGTAATCTATGTGAGAAAACTTTCAAATATGCAATTACTTTCAGATTTCATAGATTGAGACATACTGGTGAACGACCTTTTAAATGTTCAATTTGCGATAAGGATTTTTATAGGAAAGATGTTTTGAAGCTCCATTTGCGCATTCATGCGGGTGAAAAGCCACACGAATGCCAGCTGTGTGGAAAAAGGTTTCTTAATATGAATAATTTGAAAACGCATATGACAACCAGTCATAGTGACGAAAAGCCACATGAGTGTCCTAAATGTGGGAAGTGCTTTAAATTTATTGCATATCTAAGAAGACATATAGTAGTCCACACAGAGGAAAGACCTTATAAGTGCACCGTGTGCAACAAGGCATTTCGTACATGTACCAATTGGTATACCCATATGGTTGTTCACAGTGAAGAGCGCCCTCATAAGTGCCCAACATGTCAGAGCACGTTTAAACTTCCACACCATTTAAGGGCACACGTAAAAACTCATGGCTACAAGAACTTGAGAGGAGATAAAAAAGATTGAACTGGATCACCTATATTTTGTGAACCCTATTGTGTTAAGTTCTTCAAACAAGATGGATGAAAAAAGACTCATACATCCATTATGTCTAAGGCACACCTTTAACATTATCATTCTTAACTAATTGTGAAGCTTTCTTTCATTGTGTATCTAAAAAGAGTCTAAGAAATCTATTATTCTAAATATTAGGAATTTTTACAGTTGTAGAAAAGACAATACATTTAAGTTGCACATCAATTATTAATTTATTACAAAAATGGCACAGTGGAATATCATTCAATGTGTTCATTTGGAATACATTTAAACTTGCCTCGAACACAAGATACTAAAATGTATACAATGGACTAACAAATATATAAAATATACTAACCTTTTTTAATAATTTGTGCAATTGGATCCTATAGTATATGAGAAAAAGTGTAAAGCTATCATGTTGCTGCTAGTAAATTATTTAAGTTTTATGTTGGAAATATTTTCCTCTATGTTAATGTATCCTCTGTTTGTCATTATATCACGAGTATAAAGAGGCAAAATTAAATTTGTTGAGAGATTGTCTTCAATCTGTTCGTCTGTAGCGTCATTTTTTGCTGTAGCTGTTTCACTATTGCTTCGTTTTTTACAATGGCAAGAACAACGCGCTGCTGTGAAATTTTGTTTTTCACTCGGTAAAACCGCTGCTGAAACTGTTTTAATGTTGAAAACTGCTTACAAAGATGATGCTTTGGGGAAAACTCAAGTGTATGACAGGTTTTCTCGATTTAAACATGGCGACCTTTCGATTGATGACAAACCTCGTTCCGAACGTCCATCAACTGCCCGATTTGATGAAAATATCGAAAAAATGCGAGAGCTTGCGCTCACAGACCGTCTAAAGACAATTGATCAATTGTCAGAAATTAGTGCAATAAATTGGAGTTCGGTTCAGCAAATTTTAACTGAAGATTTAGGAAAGAGACGCATTGCTGCCAAATTTGTTCCTCGGGCTCTGACTGACAATCAAAAATCACGTGGAGTCGAACCATGTCATGAACTGAAAGAATCGATCAAGATTATCTATCAAAGGTTACTGGTGATGGATCATGGAAAAACAAAATTTCACAGTGACGCGTTGTTCATTTAAACTTGCATTTTAAAAAACGAAGCAACAGTGAAACAGCTACAGCAAAAAATGACGTTACATATGAACAGAATGTGCTAGCTCAACGACCTGCACGGCACTGAACTGGCAAAGAGTTGCACTAGACAAGCCCTAGTGGCGCTCACCCGTAATACCAAAGCTCCGACCTCGGCAGACAAATTCTGGTTACTTTTGGGTACCCCCTCGTATATCACATCTATTTCAAATGCTAATATTATGTTAAAACTTCTATTTATAATTCTAAACATCAACTTAAATTAAATTGTTTTCATGTTTCCAGGTATATTCAACTATAATCTTTCATTTCCATTGAGTAAATCAAATTGAGCACAGCATAAAATATATTGAAGAAGAAGGCTTGAATTTCTAAACTACTTAAAATATAATGGTACATATATGCCCTATTTGCAAGCGTGCTTTAAAAAGCAAAACAAATTTAAAAAACCATTTGCTCATTCACACTGACGAAAAGCCATTTAAGTGTAATCTATGTGAGAGAACTTTCAAATATGCATTTCCTTTCAGAGTTCATAGATTGAGTCATACTGGTGAACGACCTTTTAGATGTTCAATTTGCGAAAAGGATTTTAATAGGAAAGATGTTTTGAAGCTCCATTTGCGCATTCATGCGGGTGATAAGCCACAAGAATGCCAGCTGTGTGGAAAAAGGTTTCTTGATATGACTCATTTGAAAACACATATGACAACCAGTCATAGTGACGAAAAACCACATGAGTGTCCTAAATGTGGAAAGTGCTTTAAATTTATCACAAATTTGAGAATACATCTAGTAGTCCACACGGGGGAAAGACCTTATAAGTGCACCGTGTGCAACAAGGCATTTCGTACATGTACCAATTGGTATACCCATATGGTTGTTCACAGTGAGGAGCGCCCTCATAAGTGCTCGACATGTCAGAGTACATTTAAACTTCCACATCATTTAAGGGCACACGTAAAAACTCACGGCTACAAGAACTTGAGAGGAGATAAAAAAGATTAAACTGGATGACCTATATTGTGAACCCTATTGTGTTTACTAAAATGTATACAATGGACTAACAATTATATAAAAAATACTAAACATTTTTTCAATAATTTGTGTAATTGGATCCTATGGTATGTGAGAAAAAGTGTAAAGCTATCATGTTGCTGTAAGTAAATTATTTGAGTTTTATGTTGGAAATATTTTCCTCTATGTTAATGTTTCAGCATAAGTGTATTTCACTACTCTATAGACTATGAAATCGTTAAATTGTTTAAAAATCGTACACCTTCTGGAATAACAAAATTATAAAGAATAATATAATAACTTTTTATGACAATATTTTTACAGATTTTGTACTTTTTTAGTTTTTACCAATGATTAATTGTTGTTTTTCTTGAGTGCTGTGGTTCAATATATACTTTAATTTTCTCAATATAATGGGGTTTTTGGATTAAAAGTCTTTTGTCTATTTTTCAACTATTCTACCCGTTATATTCTACATTATTTCATAAGGTCGCTTTTAAAAGATGATGTGTTCTTGTTAACATTTTATATCTTAATATTACTCTTTGCCATTATATCACGAGTATAGAGAGGCAAATTTAAACTTGTTGAGAGATTGTAATGATTTAAATTCCTAAATACAATAATAAATAGAGTTGATGACTGACATAAATTTTTATGATGGAAAAATAACTGAAAGTAATGAAAGACGTAAATTTACAGCAAATAATAGATGTATGTTAATCAATTCTTCACATTTCATTTTATCTGCAATATCTAATTCATCTCACAATAGATCCATTATGGTTTAAAATTAAAATTAGCTGATATATCACAAAATACAAAATAATATACCCAATAAAGGGTAGCTAATAAAAGCTACATCCTGAAAAAGCCTGTTCAGTAATATCCCTGTATATTATTTATAGAGAAGGACTATATTATCTTAATTCTACATCTCTGTACAATTTTGAAATACTTTTAGTGAATAATTTCAAAACTTTTTGGTCTTGAAACTCTTGTACTGTAATGTATTAATCGAAATAAAGATTTTACAATATTTTATTTTATTATTTTGGTTTTACATCAAACATTCAACAATCCATTCCCATAGATTGATCATGCATACTATTGTTCACAACGATCAATTCTATATTCATTCTATGAGAATTTTCATTTAAATAAAACTGTTTTTCTTTGCCTCTTATTGCCAGATATACAGTGTGTTCAATAAAGTTGGGGACAATCTTCAAGGGATGGCCAATAGCCGCCATTTTGTATTTGTTACAAAAATTGTTACATCTCAAGAACTATTTAAGCTACAGAATCTAAACTTTGCACACATTTTTATCAGCCAAAGAGAAAAATGTTCTTAAAGTAGCTATCATTTAGTTTGCTTTTATGTTTTTAAAATGGCAGTGGTTAAAAATCTTTTAGCGAATTTCCCATAAGGAAGAAGCTATTACCGTAGGTCTCATGGTAAGACTTAAGCCCGAGACCATGTTATTTTTTCTCCTTTAGGTGCCTAGAGACCAAAAACAATAGACGTTAAAATTTATATATATATATATATATATATATATGTGTGTGTGTGTGTGTGTCTGTGAACACGATAACTCCCGTAAAAATGGTCCAATCGAGACCAAATTTGGTAGAGACGTGTATTTCTACAAATGCTCGGACGAGTTCGTAAACCAGACATATCGGTCAATGGGAACGGGTAGTTTGAGGGGGTTTTGTCCCCCAAAATGGGGTTTTTTGCGCTATTCACATGTAATTTTTTAAAATTTCTAATTTTATATTCCACCATTGGAATCAGCTTAAAAACTACACAATTAAGTTCCTTAAAGCTTTTCTCTATCTCCAATGGTTACCGAGATATTAAAAATCTAAACACAGTACGTTGTATTGTGGGGCTCCAATATTAATCTTAGGGAGGATAGGGAAAAATTAATATTTCCCATTTTAATCAATATTTTTGGAAAAAACTTGATATTTAGCTTCATGTAGTTGAGATCTATCCATTTATGCTTAAAAATCATAGTTTATGTGTTTATCATGGCAGCAAACCTGCATACTCTTTTCCCATATTAATTATATAGGGAATAGGCAAACTCCTTTATGTATGGACAGATGTTGATGAAAGTTGGTATAAATGTTAAGATAAAATTTATTTATGGTAGAAATGACTACTTTCAGTGCCTCACAGCAGCTAACCTGTACACTCTTTCCCATGTTAATCTTATGGAGAATAGGCAAATAATTCTCATGTTTATTGACAGATTTTTATAAAACTTGTCATATACTATTGATTTGGAAATTCCATGAGTACGCAGGTCTGCTACGATGGGGGTATTTAATTTAAATAACAACAAAACCATAACTTTATATAATTGTTATAAAAAAGATTGTAAATTTACTTTAAAACCTAACAATAGTTTGCCGAACGAAATCTGTCCATGGATAAGTGAGAAAATACACTTTTAATCCATTTTTTATGCGCACCGCCGCGCAAAAGTGGCGCTTGGGCCCTGTAAGCTAACATTAAAAGTGCATTATTTTGCTTATCCGTGGATTTCGTTCAACAAAGTATCGTTAGGTTTGAAATTAAATTTACAATCATATTTTATAATAATTACATAAAGTTAATAGTTTTTTGTTATTTAAAATAAAATATTTTTAACCACCGCCATTTTGAAAATATAAAAGTAAACTAAATGATACTTTGAGGATATTTTTCTCTTTGACCAATAAATATGATTGCAAAGTTTGGTTTTTGCAGCCTCAATAGTTCTTGAGCTATAACATTTTTTGTAAAAAATGGCGACTGGCTAAATGAAGGATTTTTCGGCATATGTTTATGGGACTTTTTTGTTCAATTTGATGAGTACTATCATCCCTTGAAGTTTGTTCCAGACTTTAATGAACACCTATGGTGTGGTAAGATAAAAAAAAAATTATAAGCATTACTTGCTGCAGTAAACCTGGTTGTGTAAAAAAGTGATGGGCAAATCTCATTCACCTTTTACTCAGCACTGACGGAAACTCTTAGGCATATCTACGCTTCATCCATATTTTATAAAAATATATTTTACTAAACAACTCTTAAAGAAATGAATTATATTCCTCTTGAATCGAATTTCATTTATGAAGTGTCCAATTTCTTGAGATCATTTCTAAATAGAACTTTCCAGAAAAATATCATAGCTACAATTTATGGTGTCGAAGCCGCCATCTTGAATCAATCTTGGTACAAAGCAACTCCCCATTTTTGATCAATAAATGATTTTAGCTACAGATATGTTATTTTATGCTTTTCTTCAAATCACACACTTAAATATCTCTCAAAATAATGTCTTGTGTCAAGGTACAAGTTAGCATTTATATGGTGAATGGTAAAAAAGATTCTGATGGGACAAAAAGGGGGTATCAATTATCTTAAGAGGCTATTAAGCATATTCGTGCCAAGTTTCATAGTCCAGGTCGTCCTGTAATCCAGCTACTCACAGGACACGAATTGTGGATAGTTGTGAACGATGGTCGGTGGATGTAGTGTAGTGTTCTCTTGGTGTGGATTAAGTCTGCACTAATGAATAATATGTTAATGCACAAAAACCATCCTCATAATTAGACCAATTTGCAATTCAAAGGCTGTGGTTCGGATTCCACGTTTCCACGATTCAAACTGTATTTCCCTTAGATGCCATCGGCTGTTGGTATATTAATTAACAGTCCTGTCTAAGGAACATGTCAGCCTTAGTCAATAACAAGACTGTAAGATCGTGCCATAATAATCTTACACTCAATCCTCATTCATACTTGGCTTAAAATACCTACCTTGTGGTATAGTCACCATTTCAATAATATAATCTAATCTAACCTAAAGGTCATTATAATTTTCTAGAAACATTGTCCAGTCATGCAATCAATGGTATTTGGATTATAAAATAATTTTAGTTAGGCATCTAACCTAGAGTAAGCCGCACGAAAGTGGTCCGATGAGAGTTTGGTGCTGCCAAATTGCCCTATTCTATTATAGCATATGGCCACGTCAGCTGAGAGGCTAAATGCAAAATCGCAATACTGCTGTGGAAGAGGGGGTGAGGGGGAACCAGCTGTCTAAGGTTCTCATCGGACTACTTTCTTGCGGTTTACTCTAGTAGTGCAACAAAAATTGTTGAAAAAATGAAAGTTTTCTGAGTATGCAGGTCTGCTACTATGGGGATGTTATCATATCAAATTGAAAATGAAATTTGCTTCAATAGATTGTTTTGGATATTTGATGTTAGCCATTAAGCACTAGACTTTAATGTAAGTTTGATTTATTCTGTCCACAAACAATATTTCTGGAACAACCTAGAAAACAAATACCGTACTCTATATCACATCTATTTCAAATGCTAATATTATGTTAAAACTTCTATTTATAATTCTAAACATAAACTTCAATTAAATTGTTTTCATGTTTTCAGGTATATTCAACTATAATCTTTCATTTCCATTGATTACATCAAATTGAGCACAGCATAAAATATATTGAAGAAGAAGGCTTGAATTTCTAAGCTACTTAAAATATAATGGTACATATATGCCCTATTTGAAAGTGTGCTTTAAAAAACAAGGCAAATTAAAAAATCACATACTTATTCACACCGGTTAAAAGTCATTTACGTGTAATCTATGTGAGAAATCTTTAAAAAATTCATTTTATTTCAAAATACATAGAATGAGTCATACTGGTGAACGACCTTTTAAATGTTCAGTTTGCAAGATGGATTTTAATAAAAAAGATGTTTTGAAGCTTCATTTACGCATTCATGCGGGTGAAAAGCCACATGAATGCCAGCTGTGTGGAAAAAGGTTTCTATATATGTCACATGTGAAAAAGCATATGTCATCCAATCATGGAAATTTGCATGAGTGTCCTAAATGTGGGAAGTGCTATAAATTTCCCGCAGCACTGAGAAGACATCTAGTAGGACACGAGGAGGAAAGGTCTTATCAGTGTACCGTGTGCAACAGGATATTCGGCATGCACGCCAACTTGATCACCCATATGGTGGTCCACAACGAAGATCGTCCCCATAGATGCCCCACGTGCCATATTACATTCAAACGCTCACACCATCTAATGACACACTTAAAAACTCACGGCTACAAGTACTAAGGGATTGAAAGGAATAAACTGAAACCCCTTCCAACAAGATAGATGAATAAAATAAATCCGTAAGAATCCTCTGGTACACAATTTAAACAAAACTACACTCTCAGTAAGTTATTTTATTTATCCATCTTTCATATAAAAAGTCTAAGCAATCTCTTATCTAAAACACATTGAGAATTTTACGAATTACAAAAGTGGCAGTTAAATGAAATTATTGTGACTCAATGATTTATTTTTAACAATAACAGAAGGGAATATGACTCATTGTATTCAATTAGATTTGTAAATCTAATTTTGAATCAATTTAAACATACTGTATAACTTACCTTGAACACAAGATAGTAGAGAATTGTAAAGAGTACTAACAAATGCAGGCATCTATACCTCTATATATGAATTATATTGAACACTTTTTTGAATGATTTCTGTAATAAGTGAAGCTATCATGTTTCTGAAAAAAGATTATATAAGTATTATGTCGAAAATGTAGGTAATGCAAGTGTCATACATTTTTGAGTATAAGTGTGTAAATATTCCCTAGGACTCATACCTCTAGGAGGGTATTAGCAATTCGTCAGACCAAAATCTGAAACAATGACTTTATATGTTTATTGTAGGTCAAGTACAGCTATTTAGAGGAACAGAAAACATTCCCTTTAGACATGATCTAACACATTTCCAATAGGGAAATAAATAGAATCATTTTTTATAGTTTGTGTAATAGTATTCTACAGCATGACAGAAAAAGTGTAAAGTTATAAAAATAAATAAATAAATTGCTGAAAATAAATTATTTCAGTTTTATATGCAAAATGTAGGTAATAGTATCCTCTATGCTAGTGTTAATGTTTGTGAATTAGTGTATTTCGTCACTACTCCATAGAGTATAAAATAGTAAGTGTGTTTAAAAATCATACACCTTCTGGTAAAACAATAATAAAAGTATAAAAAAACATAATGAATTTTTATGATAATAGTTTTATAAAGTATTTAGTGCTTTTTTCACAGTGTTCAATTAATTATTGTTGTTATTATGTACTGTAGTTTAATATTACCAATACTGTAATTATTTTCAATAAGTAATTAGATTCAAAAAGAGTCCTATTTTTTCAACTGTTCAACCCATCTTTAATCAATATTGTTTTATAAGGACACTTTGAAAGTTGATGTGTTGTTGTTTACATTTTCTATCTTCCATATACTTTTGTCATTATGTAAGGAGTAGTTATGCGAAATTAAATTTGTTGAGATATTACCTTTAACTATCTAAAGTGCTAATTGATTAGAAGACTAATTAATTTAATGTGGTAGTTTTTGAAATGGTACCGATAAAAAAACTGAATGTAATGAGAAATGCCGGTTTATAACAAATAATGCATTTTAATCATTTTTAATCTCATCTGAGACTTAGTTTGATCCCAAAAATAAGCTTAATGATTTAAAATTACAGTACAGTAAATTACAGATAGCTCAAATATCTCTAAATAGAGAATATTCTACCCTTTTTTTAATCCTCATCCTAAAAAAAATTCGTCTATGTATTTTAACATAATATATGTACTTTACATAACTTATGTATGTACTTTATAGAGAATTTCTAAGATTATCTTTATCATATATTTTTGTAAAATCTTGAAATATTGTAATGAATGCCTTCTAAAACTTACTGTTGTAATGTTTTGGTCAAAATAAAATTTTTTTTCATTGTGTTCTTTTTTTTGTTTTATATTCATTCTGTGAAATAAAACATTAGTATAAAACTGTAAAAATTTTGAACCTTTGCCTCTTTCCAGATATATGGTAATATTACATGTTGTGGTGTCATCAAATACCCCCGTCGCAGCAGACCTGCGTACTCAGTGAATTTCCAAATCAATAATATAATAATAATATATGACAAGTTTTATTAATATCTGTCCATAAATATAAGAGTTACTTGCCTATTCTCCATAAGATTAACTTGGAAGAGAGTATGCAGGTTTGCTGATGTGAGGAACACTGTAAGTAGGTGTTTCTAGTGTAAACAATTTTTATTTTGACCATTTCTACCAAGTTCCATCAACATCTGTCCATAAATAAAGGAGTTTGCCTATTCTCTATCTATGTGATTAACATGGGAAAAGAATATGCAGGTTAGCTGCCATTATAAACATATAAACTATGATTTTTAGCATAAATGGATGGATACCACATGAAGCCACATAAACTAAGTGAAATATTAATTTTTCCTTATTCTCCATAAGATTAACACAGGAGCCCCAAAATACAATGTACTGTGTTTAGATTTTTTGATATTTGCTGATAGAGCAAAACTTTAGAGAACTAAATTGTGCAGTTTTTTAAGATGATTTAAATGGTGAAAGATAAACTTAAATTACATATGAAAAACGCAAAAGACCCAACTTTTGAGTATAAAACCCCCCAAACTCCCCGTTCCAATTGATCAATATGTCTGGATTATGAACTCGTCCGAGCAAATTTATGAATACACGTCTACTAAATTTGGTCTCAATGGGACCATTTTTACGAGAGATATTGTGTTCACAGACACATGAATACATACATATATAAATATATATAAAATTTAACCACTAATGTTTTTGGCCTCGAAAAAATAACATGGTCCTATGCTTAATTCTGGCCGTGAAAACTATGGTAATAGCTTCTTCCCTATGGGAAATCCGCTAACATGGTCCCGGGCTTAAGTCTTGCCATGAGACCTACGGTAATATATAGGGCCTACAATTCAAGACATTCTACAATTACGTATAAATATTGTCATTTTTTATTTACTAAACATAGCTTAGTGTTCATATAAACGTGTTACCATAGTGTTATCAATAATAAATGGTAAATCAATATGTTACAATTATATTAGGTACAATAAAGTATTATTACAATTACAATACTTAATAGCTGTATTTCTTCCTAGGAAATGTTTTTATCATGTCCTCCTGATATCAGACTTTTTAAAAGACACCTAAGACATAAATAATAGAAGGATAATGATCAAACACACAATTTATTTATGAAAATATGTTTTATTGCCTCATTCGCATTCATGAGTACAGTTGTAAGTAATAGTTATAGAATTAAGTATATAACAACAGTAAACATTGAACACGAACAATCATTGAAAAGAGATCGATATCCTTTTTGTACTATTATTTTATTATTTAACACAAAATGTTCAGAAGTAAAACATAATTTAGGAAGTACGTTTGCAGTAAATATTCTAAAACATGCATGAAAAAATATATTTACACTTTGAAATTTGTTTCATTTTATTACATACTATTTATGCTAGTTTGAGACTGTAATTAATTGTTCAATGTTTTATTTGTATACAATTATTAGAAATCATCTGGTAGACACCATCTCATTAAACAAATTGTGAAGAGAATATCATCATTTTTCAAGTTAATTACAAAATTTTAATTTTACAATAAAAATTGTAAAATTGTTCCTAAGAAATTAATAGTTTTATCAATCTTCACTATCCTTAAAAATAAAAAAAATCATAAAACTAAAACAATTAATTAGTTACTGCCTTTATACACACTTTTACTCAATTTCTATTTATTATTTGGATTCGCTAAAAAAATCACAGATGCAGTAGTTCCCCTTTAAGTTCAATTCAAAAATTTGGATAAAATCAATACTTTCTCTGTACATTACGTACGGGTAAAGAAAGATAGGTATGTTTTTTTCAACTTCATTTGTTCTTTAAACCTAGAACTGGCAAAGTCGTAATTCACGAAGCATTTACAAATTCAATAAGAAGTGGCAGGTGGAGGTATCTATCTTCAATTTAGTGAACTTGTTAGACACCAGCACCTTCGTGACCGTGTTGCCCTCTGGGAGCTGATATATGAACCTGCTCACGCAGTTCACTAAACTGCCACTAGTATGTCTTATAGCCAAGTAAGCGCTTTCAACTCTTATGCACTGGTGGCTGAACGGGTTAGAGCGATGCGCTGACGAGTGTAACATTCTAGCCCTTCAGAAGTGCTAGGGTTCGAATCCCGACCATGAGCAATTCCAATTTGGCTTGCAAATGTGTGGTACAGCGGAGAGGGGGCCTATCTTAAATAAACTGTGGCCGGCTTGTGTGGAAGTTGACAGCATTCGTAGGCTTAATTGGGATTGCAGTGGACACCTGTTTTGCTTTTGTGGTTAGTGGTTATAAGGGCGGCATGTTTTATGCTTTTTTATCATACTTAATATTTTAAGAAGATATACATCATTTCGTGAATGTTACAGATAAAGGGGAAAAATACTTGCCAGTTCTAGGGTTAACATACTAAAATATACCTCATTTTTACGAATGTATCCATATAAGAATATATAAGTTTAAAATTAACATCAATAAACAATCTATCAAAGAAGAATAACAAGAAATTAATTAGGGAAAACTGAAACATCTTGACTCATCTCCATTCTCCTGGCTTAACTTAGACTTAACTATAGAGGACGTCATATGCTGTTGCAAGAAATGAACAAGGGTTTTTTTACCTACTAATATGGTAACTAGAATTTTACAATAATTTATCTATGGTAATGTGTACCTCCAACCTGGATGATATTATTAAGCAACAGCACAACATGACAGACAGTCTGAGGTAAATTTTACACCCGAGTTCAGGTAAAAAACCCATTTTCATTCCTTACAATAGCATGAGAAGTCTACATCCACTGTAGTTAATCTAAGCTTATACTAGTAGAAATATTCCTGGCAACAAAGTGGCAGAGGGGAAAAGATATAAAGAGTAAGGAATAGGGGAGGAAACTGGTTAGTTAAAATTTTGCAACAATAATGGATTTTAGTTTCTACTGCTGAAGTGTGTGTGTAAACCTAAAACACATTATGCATCTCAGCAGTTGAGGATACTATTTTGGAACTTTAAAATTTTTTTGATAGATGTAAGTAAAAAAAATTATAAAGATAATGAAGTAAAGACAAAATTATTCAATTGTAATTGTAAAAAAATGTGAAGTGTCATCAATTTAAGAGAAAACGGAATTTTAATTGTCTCAGTTGTGAGGCAGTGATTATTAATTTTTTTGCATTAGGGTCAAGTTCACAAATGGGTAAAATTTCAATTGAAACTTCAATTTAGTGAACTTGTTAGACACCAGTGCTTTTGTGACCTTGTTGCCCCTCTGGGAGCTGATATATGAACCTGCTCACGCAGTTCACTAAACTGCCACTAGTATGTCTTATAGCCAAGTAAGCGCTTTCTACTCTTATGCATTGGTGGTTGGACCAATTAGAGGGCTACGCTGACGAGTGTAACGCTCTAGCCATTCAGAAGTGCTAGGGTTCGAATCCCGACCATGAGCAATTCCAATTTGGCTTGCAAATGTGTGGTACAGCGGAGGGGGGGCCTATCTTAAATAAACTGTGGCCGTCTTGTGTGGAAGTTGACAGCATTCGTAGGCTTAATTGGGATTGCAGTGGACACATGGTATGCTTTTGAGGTTAGTGGTTATATGGGGGGGGGCATGTTTTATGTTTTTATGGTTTATACTTAATATTTTAAGAAGATATACATCATTTCGTGAATGTTACAGATAAAGGGGAAAAATACTTGCCAGTTCTAGGGTTAACATACTAAAATATACCTTATTTTTGTATGCATATAAGAATATATAAGTTTAAAATTAACATCAATAAACAATCTATCAAAGAAGAATAACAAGAAATTAATTAGGGAAAACTGAAACATCTTGACTCATCTCCATTCTCCAGGCATAACTTAGACTTAACTATAGAGGACGTCATATGCTGTTGCAAGAAATGAATAAGGGTTTTTCTACCTACTAATATGGTAACAATAGAATTTTACTATAATTTATCTATAGTAACATGTACCTCCAACCTGGATGGTATTATTAAGCAACGGCACAACATGACAGACAGTCTGAGGTAAATTTTACACCGAGTTCAGGTACAAAACCCATTTTCAATCCTTACAATAGCATGAGAAGTCTACATCCACTGTAGTTAATCTAAGCTTATACTAGTAGAAATATTCCTGGCAAGAAAGTGACAGAGGGGAAAAGATATAAAGAGTAAGGAATAGGAGAGGAAACTGGATAGTCAAAATTTTGCAACAATAACGGATTTTAGTTTCTACTGCTGAAGTGTGTGTGTAAACCTGAAACACATTATGCATCTCAGCAGATGTGGATACTATTTTGGAACTTTAAAATTTTTTGAAAGAGGTAAGTGATAAAAAAATGATAAAGATAATGAAGCAAAGTCAAAATGATTCGATTGTAATTGTAAAAAAATGTGAAGTGTCATCAATTTAAGAGAAAACGGAATTTTAATTGTCTCAGTTGTGAGGCAGTGATTATTAATTTTTTTGCATTAGGGTCAAGTTCACAAATGGGTAAAATTTCAATTGAAACTATTCTCACATTTATTTTATTTAAACTAAGAAGTACAATTGTCTGAATATCAAAATCGATGTCTCAAATATTTGTAAAATAACTAAATGAAATGTAAAATTAAATTTCTAAGAAATTAAATTCAATAAAGTAAAATTCCTAGGAATAAATGTAATAAAAGTTGTGGTGGTAAGGCACAAAAAAGTGTCTCTACTTTACAAAAAAATAAATATAACTGTGCACAAGCCACAGTATGACACATTGCCCAAGTCTTCAGAAGAATAGACATTGTATAGAACCTATCAAACTTAAATCATTTGTGTTTACAACTTTTTTTATCATGATTGCACAAAACATGTGGCTGTCAGGTGATTTGTGAATCACCTCACTGTTACACAAATGTATACTATGAGGCTTGTTTATAAAGTAAGTTCCATTTTGCTGTAAACACTAGTAGTTTGTGCACATACTGCAATGAGCACATGAATCGTGTAACAGAATACTTCGGGAACAACTGAGCTCAATTTTATCTCTATAGCTAACCTGTTTGGTTTTGTGCTGTGTTTTCAAAATGTTTCAGATTATCGACTTGCACAACGTGTGTAAGGTTTGCCAAGTGATATAGGTTATGTCTACAAAGACCTGTCTGTTGCTGATATTCATCGACAGATTTAGCAAGATTAGATTAGATCATTGGAATGGCAACCATACTATTACAATGTAGGTATTAAAAGCCAAGTATGAATGAGGATTGAGTGTAAGATGATTGTGGCGTGATCTTGTAGTCTTGTTACTGACTAAGGCTGACATGTTTCTTAGACAGGTCTGTTAATTAAAATCCCAACAGCCAATGGCATCTAGAGGACATACAGTTTAACGTGAAATCCGAACCACAGCCTCTCAATTACGAACTGGTCTAATTATGATGATGGTCTTTGCGGACTAACGTAGCATTCAATAGTGCGTACGTTAATCCACACAAGAGAACACAACATCCACCGACCATCTCTCACAACTAGCCACAATTTGTGACCTCCAAGTAGCTGGATTACAGGACGTCACCACCATCCCAGTCAAATAGAGTTCGGTAAACATGTTAATAGTGACAGCAAAGACCGAAAGTGTGTATGAGAAGGTGGCCGTGGCAACGCCTATGATGACGACCGGATTAAACCCCTTCTCTGATTATAGAGAATTTAGTGACTTCGGTTGAAGGAAGTTTTTCTGCTTAACGATATTTAATAATCTTAAACATTTTAAAAGCACAGCCTAGATCCGTACAGATTAGCTGCAGAGCTGAAATTAATCACAGTTGTTCCCTAAGCATACCAGTACACGACATATGCCCTTATTGCAGTAAGCGTGAACTTCATGTTTTTTTTACAAAACGGAACTTACTTAAAAAACCACTCTCGTAAATCCTTAATCTTAAGTCAAGTGCAGTTGCCTAAAACAAATATGGTGGCTGGACTGTTTTACTTATTACAGTTCCAATGGTGATATAATTTGAATAAAGTCTTTTTGGCTTAAATATATATAAGCATTTAAAAAACAAAAAAAAAATTTACTTCTATTTAATTATAAATAACAATGACTGATATAATTAAATATTGATTAATGGACTGTTCTTGAACTGTATCATTAAACAAAAACAACATAACAAATAGTATTAATATATTGTGAGATTAAAGATTATTAAAAGTTGAAAATTATTTGTTTAAATTGACTGTATTGAAACATTATAGTCATTTTGATAATTCAACATTGCAAAAATCTATTGTAAGTTGAAATATGTTATTTTTTTGAAATATTTTAAAGCTGTAGATCTTTATTCAGTGAAAAAGATGGCGTTACGTAATCAGATATTTCTTTAAGGTGTTATAAGGTGTGACTAGTACGGAACAAAAACACAGAATAAACTTGTCTAATTATTTTAACCTGTTGAGGAGTAGTGACAATGTTTGAGTTTATCCGTCATGTGACTTTGTTCCTGAGGATGTATATGACGGGATGACGGAATTTGATATTTCTTAAAATAATAATAATAAATTAAAAAAATAAGTTTATTACACCTGAAAACAAAAAATATTTATTTAAAAACGAATAATTTAGAACTGATGCGTAATTACTAGGATAAATTATGTTTATTGTTTTTATCGTCGATGTTCCTTGAGAATTGACCCAATGTGATGGCTTAAACTACTTATTGTTCAACTTATCTTCTATCTGTTAGGTTATATGATTTTTGTTTTTATATTGATCCTTTGTAATCTATAATATTATAAAGAAGAGGTGGTTTCTGTATGTTTGTTTGTGTGTTTGTGGGTTTGTGTGTTTGTGGGTTTGTTGTGGCAAGTGAACGCAAAAAATACTGAACCAAACAGTTTGAAATTTTACACAAAGACAGATCTTAAACTCATGCAACACATAGGCATACTCATTTCCTTAAAATCCTTTCGGGCTACGCCCTGTGAACGTCCTAAGTTTCAATGTTTACATTTTTAGAAAATGAAAACATAAAATTACTTGAATATCAACAGCTGTGAACACTAAAATTTGACAGTTCGAGAAGCAGAAGACATGGTTGCTGTAAATACCCTGGGATTCAATGTTTACAGTTTTTAATGTCAACATCCGTTTACTTTACATTTTGACAGTTCGGTAAGAAAAAGAAATAAAGTTAATTTTTACACATAAACTGCTGGATCGAAATTAGTGAATTATTAGTTCGAAATAGTGGAATGGTAGATTTTTAATTTTCTCCCGATGCCTGCCTCTATTACTTTGACATATGTTACTTTGTCATGTTTAGATATATACTTAGACACGTGTTTTGTCATTTTGTAAACAATAAAGAATTAATTATCAATAACTTAAATGTACCTGTAGAGCCTACACCTCTCAGCCTTTTTTCCCGTGCGAAGAACGGGTACCTTTGTAATGGCCAATAATGGGTGATTACCGCTATACCCACATCATTGTTTACAAATATATTACACCCAAAACACGTTCTGAGAAATTTAAATAATATGTAAAATGTAAAAATGTGTTTGTAATATGCTTTTATATCCATTTATTGTAGTAATAAAATATATTTAGAGAAATCCATAATTTTTTACTTACTTCCGGGAGTTTCTGGCAATACACCTACTCTACGTGGCCCTGATATTAGCCAAGGCACATGACGGGCATACTCCTCAACAGGTTAAACTAACATAAAAGTTATAAATTTAATGCCAAAATTTACAATAGTCGTTATCTTAATTATGATGAGCTAACACTTGTAATACTGATGGTTTCTCGATGTATTTGTCTAAAACTTGAGAAAATAATTTCATCATGGGAGACCTGCTCCCAAGATCGGTTCAGGGTGGGACATGGGACACCAAAAGCAGACAAGACAAAAATATCACTAACACATCAACAGTCCGAAAAATATAGAGGGATGTAAACAAAATCACAATCCCAAATTAATGGCCTAGACATCTAAGCACACATTTTGTAAATATCTCTTAGAGCTAAAATTTTATACATTTTGAATATTTCCTTCTTACAAATCAAATTTAATTAGAAGTTACTTATGGAAACTATTGGAATAGGGTTTTTAACTAGGCTTATATCAGTAAATGCTAATTATTTGCAAAGCAATTATCAGCGTATTTTGGCTTTGTTTTCAAATCGCTTTTCCAACATAGGTTTTCTTATGTAGATATTTTTCAGTGAAATTTGGGATGACATAACATACACATATTCATTCATAGGTAATAAATTACATGTAAAAAATTTTAGTAAAATTTATTGGGGAAATATAAGTTACAAAGTTTTAGTTATGAAGAGTGACCCCTCAATGGCGTTTCGAGAAAAACTATGGAATACGTTTAATTATCAAGGATCTACTAAAAATATTACTTTTTTTGTGAAAAACTAGAACATTTTTCCATAAAAAATGTTTACAATAAGTAACATCTTGTAGTACAGTAGAACCTCGATTAACCGTCACCCTTTTAACCGTCAGTCTCTATTAACCGCCACCCCGCTAGCACAAAAAATATGTTTCCGCATCAGCGCTGAGCCGGATCGTCTGTTGAGGCTCTATGATGAGTAGTGACGACTGTTGTACTGCACACCTGCAATGTGCGTGAAACATTGGCGGCAAGGGTAGTGACCCAGCTGGTTAATCCCTTACACTGTCCTCTGCTATTGTTTTATTTTAGTTCAGTATGGTGCGTGGCTACAGTGAACTGAAGTTTTTGCCGATTTCGAGTGCAATGCCTACTAGTGTTTTACGTGCTTTACCGTATATTGCTGATAGTATTGTTTATACGTAGTGTGTAATGCTTTTCTGTTATGGCTGAGAAACGAAAACGTGTAGTTTTGGGGCTCGACAATAAACAATAAATTATTAAACGCTGGTGCTTCTTCTCAGAAAAATTACAAACATGACCGCCTGAAAAGCTCCACCGGGAAAGAAACAAAAGAAAATGACGGATTATTTTAAAAACTAAATACCGGTAACGTAAGTTTTGAGAGTGAAAATACGTACGTGTACAGTTGATATTTCATTGTTTTCTTAATAAAATAATTTTAACAAAGTATTTTTCACTTGAACTTGTGTAGTTTTGTTTTTTCTCATTTAAAATAAATTCACATTAAATACTGCGCAGCAATCATAAAAATTAATTAGGACTTACAATGGCGCCGTTATAACATGCAAGGCAGTGAATTGTGATGTTGCCACGCCAAACACTGTCTAGGTGCTAAGTTGTATCGGCGCTATTATTATTTCTGTTATCCGTCTATTCGGTTATCCGTCATGGTCTCGGTCCCGAGGGTGACGGTTAATCGAGGTTCTACTGTATAACCTTTTATGAGAGTAAAAAAATAGATTAATGATAGGCAAAAAACTATCTTCATTTTTCATGAATATTTCATCAGAATAATTTCTTTCATGAAAATTTATTTATTTTGGACCCAATTTTTTTAGTTGGTTTTCAGTTTATACTCCTGAGTTTAATTACTTTTTGATCTCGCTAACTTTTCATAAAATGATTAAACATCCCTGAGCTGTTTTATATTAGACAACAACCTCATACTTATAGAATATTTAATAAATTGTTAGTTACTGACATTTGTAAAAAATACAACGAGCACTAAAATACTTAGAAAAAAGACAAAACATACAATAATAATTAAGAAGCACTATCACAAAGTTATTTCAAGTCAAATTTAAAATCTTGGAAATCTTCTAAGATTATAATATGTACATTGTTTTCGGCAAGAAACATCTTTTGTTTCTTATGTATGATATTCTTGTCTCGACTAAGAAAACTTAACTATACTACATAGGTTGGCAGTCTTATCATTACGATGTACATCGAACACTTATGGGATACACTTTAGCAAAAATATACATCTAGATTAACCTAGTCTAAGAGTTGAGGCTTGTCGACACCTAATCTCAGAGTCCTTTCAAAAATATATCCATTCAAAAAAAAAGTGGTGTTACATAACAATAGCAATACTAAACATTGTGTTACCGTATTTAGAACGGAGAATTCATTCCCAATTTGGTTCCAAAATCCAACCGTGCTCTCTTCTGGTATCTTTCATTAGCTCTGAAATCGTAATTCAAATCAATAAAGGTAAAAATTTTAGTTTATGAAGCTTAACTCAACTAACGGAACACAAAAATACTAAAACATTAATGTTTTTCTAGAATTTAAGAAGAAATTAGATTTCCTACTGTTTAGTTATACATTTAACGTTTTTGTAATAAAATTGTAAATTAGCTAGCCAATTTTAAATTTTATGTGTGAAAAATATACTAGTTAGAAATATGATACATAGAAAAAGATAAAAATTATTGTTAGTGTGTAAAAAATCTTATTGACAAATGTGATTAATTAACAATGACTATATGTTTATTGTTTTTCGTTGAATACATTTATCTTGAAATAAATACTCTGAATTTAAAATATTTGAAAGCAATCATAAGAGTCTTGATAGTGATCTTCAATTTTATGTGGGCAGTTAAATTCTGAACATATTCAATGTGTGTGTTCTAATTATCAAAGTTCAATGTATTGTACATTGATGTGTGCTCAACATGATTTTATGTTATTTGTTCAAAAATTTAACTTGATATGAAAACAAAAAAAAATATTTTACAAAATAAATCATCAATTATTTATGAGAGTGAAGATAGAGTCTGTAAGTGGTAGGACTTGAATTTTAGTCCCGTAAGGGAGCAAATTTAACATTCTCTTATGACTAAATCCTTCACTTGCTGTTTAAGTGTTAATAGTAAAAATTCTTAAATTCTTTATTTGCATTGATTTTTTCAATTGTATTGCAATTCATAAAAAAGAGTATTCCATAAAAATTAAAATAAAAACAGGAATATTTTAAAAATTATAAAAACAACAATTATTTTTTTATTGAGAGTAAAAAATTAAGTTTAAATTTTTTTAATACCTTTTAATTTGTTTTAAATTTTTATTTATTGAATAATTTAGGACCAAAATAAAAATGATCATTAGCTCTGTGTTAATTTATTGCAGATTATAATTATGAAAGTATTATAAAGGTTTCATGATGGATATCAAGCCACATATGATACAGTAAAAATTCTCTAAATAAAAAAGTTAAATCATATATTTACAGTCTAAGCTATGAATTAAACAACTCACTTGATCTCTTGCCACTTGACAGACTCATTGACCAAAAACACGAGTGGGAGGGAAGTCAGGGTGGCCAACACGACGGGCATGTCAGGCCAGCCAATTTCAGCTCCGACATGTTGGTAACCGTGCCACTGAAGTGATACGAAGGTGTAGAAGTACTGTAGAACAAGGCTGAAACCACACATGGAGCTTGAGTATTTCTAAATATTATGGTAAAGCACTCAAACATGTCATTCTCTTAAGTTGTACAAGGCTAGTGAGTTTATTATCTAAACCTGGCAGTAAAATGTATCAGCTGGTGCATTCTAGCGACGTCCTAGTTAACTTTTTCGAACTCAGAATATGCGGAGAATATTGCTCATGAGTTCCTCTTCATTTTCCAACCAATTTTGATCAGCTGTGAGTGCAACAGAGGTAGAGATATGTTGTTTACAAGGACAGTCTATGTTCGTTGCTTCAACATGGTGTTCATAAGTCCTGTTTACTGTAGTTTTTTGCGTATTTTTATAATCTTTACAATGTAAACTGACGTCAAATGTATATTCTAAGCTGTTGCCTGGATAATTGTGTTCATTGTGTCTTTATTTATGTTTGAAAATATAAATTAGTGATGTGTTTGTGAGAGATGCTTATGCGTTGAAGTGTAACGTCAGTGATCCGGTTTATTATAACTGGAAATTGGGTGGCTAGTTTTTAGACTATTATTTTTGATTCAGTAGTTTTTATGATGTCTAGATCTAGTGATATAGATCGTTGATTGGGCCTAGATGACGTAGGGTTATTATGAAATAACAGTAAGTGGTCTTCGCCCGCGCTCTGTAAAAAACTACCAAATTAGAGTCCAGCAGCCTTAAAAAAAATACCGCCTTGAAGTGTTAAAATAATTTTGATTTAAAGTTGCAACCGTACAAAAAAAACTAATCAAAATATCCATCATTACAAAAGGTACAGTGGTACCAATCATCAGTTAGGGATTGATCACAACATTGACTTATGGTTAACAAACATAACGGGCCATGTGTTTAATATTCGAAGCGGTTACTGGTGTTGGCACTAACATCCGAGTGGTACACAAAACGTAACCAATAACCAGACTCACACGAGGAAGAAGGTGACCACCCAGACTGGGTTTTTCCAAGGAGCTCTCCTCCAGATTGGTCTTTCTCTGTGTATGAAGCTGATGGAGATGACCACTGGAAAAACAAAAACTATGACATCATTCTTCCACCAAAAGCTAAAAAACTTAATGTTTCTCAATTATTAAATAAATTTTTTAACTGGTTTAATATAAAACAGGTTGTCCGCTGAAAATTTGTCATTCATTTCTCTGACCCTTTATCACTGATTTCCCTGACTCACGAACTTCACTTGAAAATAATTAACGTACACAACAAAATATTTAATGCCACAATTAATAAATATGTCACAGAAAGTACCGTAATGTTGTAATGTATCAATATATTAAAATTAATTTTTTATATTAAGTTTTTAAATTCGTTAGAGACACTTCTTGATTCAAAATTCAACAATCTGGTGTACTTGCAGCACTTGGTCAAGGATCTGCTAACGTTGTAGGTACAGACACTTTCTCTAGTAAAAAAATGATATTGCAGGCAAGGAATTTTTAACCTGCATGTATTTTAAATGATTAGGTCCTTAGAATGTGATATAATAGCTTGTTTACCCATGTTACTGAGCTTGAATGTCTTGCGACACACTTTACAATACACCAAAGTCGCATCACTTGTCCACCCGACCACTAAACTCAGGAAATACTTCGGCATCAAGCCACGGTTTATTAAAATTGTACTGTTTGTTAGTCATTCTACTACTAACAACTAGTGAATGTCTTGGAACAAAATAGATTAGTAATAAAAATATTTTAAGCATAAATGTACAACAATAAATTAAATTGTCAGATATTTGTGAAAAATGCAGAAAAGTACTGCAATAAGGGGGTTACATCTGACTAGAGCATTCCCTCAAGAAGTTCCCTCAAATCCTCATTGGAATGTATTTCACTGACTTCCCAGACTTTTTGCCTATTTTCCTGACCAGAATTTCTCCCCCTGTCTTTCCAAAATGTGGACACCCTGTAAATGCTAAAATTAAGGAAGGGAAATAATGAAAATAACAAATTTTATTTACACATACACTTAATTTGTTTCCATATCAATAATATACATTTTAGTTTAATTACAAGGACTCTATGGAAAGAAACTCTGTTTGCCCACTATGCAAGAAGTAGAGATTGTAGTGCCACCATTCTTGCGCAGACATGTATGTCAAAAAGGTTTACTTCCAACCTTGTTAGCGTAAGCTTTGACTATGCATTAGTTTATTTTCTGTCGCTTGCCAAAGATGCGTGTAGTGCAGCAATTTTGTACAGCTAATCAGTATTTAGTAGCAGCTATTCACAGAGAACGTTTTGCTGTATATTGACCAAAAATAATGAGTGAAGAAGTTGTTTGGGATTGGATTCTCTCGTTTGAAAATGATTTGACTGTTTGTTTTGAACTTCTGTGTTGATTTTTTCAAGCCGGGCTACTACTTTTCTCTTAATCATGAACATTTGTTTGGCAATTTTTTAACAAACGAACCCAATCTTCAAAAACTCCTTCACTCATTATTTTTAGCTGAATACCTCACCTCACACTTGGCAGGATTTTCAATTGCAGAAAACATTTTAGCAAGAAACTGAAAACAAACCAACACACAAGCAAACTTTACTCTAACAGAGCTGGAAGCCGAATTTTCCGACATACAAGTCGGCACAAGAATAGAGGCTCTACCCCTTCCAATTCCCAACGGGTAAATGGTGTTTGGTCACCAACATAACATAAAGTAAATAAACAAATATTGTTGGTACTGATTACTTACGGAAATGTAAAACCACCAGTCCACATACTGCCAACCTTGCGGACTGTAAATGAAGCGGGTACTGAGCCCAACCGCCCCACGCAGGCGATGTGTGGTTGCATTGGCTGCATTGCGGGATGACTGTCGGAGGGAGTGTTCCGCACTGGCCAAAAAAATATCAGTGACAACAATGTCGCAATAAACCCTTGTCACTCAGGTATAGCTTAATATTAATGAGATATTTTAGACTAGGATATTAAAAATTTTTAAATGGACCAGTGCAAGAGGGGTGTATCCTCTTATATTCCTATGTATTTCTCTTGGACCAGTGCAAGAGAAAGAAGTATGAAGAATAAGGAAAAACAGAGAATTAAGATTATTGTACACCGACATGGACATCATCCCAATGATTGAAGCAAGAAGGTTAAGCTGGATCGGACATGTAATAAGAAGGCAGTAGCGAAGCCGTTGTATGAAGTATGGTAATAAATTAATGGTTTAAATACCTCAACTGTCAATGTGATCCTTAAGCGGTGGTTTTTTCAACTCACTACTGCAGTTTCGACACCACGTGGGGTCTTCATCTGGTGAACTTGAGGGCGTCAATTTTGTCCAGAGGACGTCGTCATTAAGAATAAAATAAAAACTCTGAGAGAACAGACACAAAACTACACGAAAAGTACATTAAAACAACACATATTAGAGATTTTGACCGGTACCAGGATTATCACGCGACAAGTAACGAAAGAGAAGCTAGCCCGGACTGGCGTTATCGCAGTTATCAGGGCTGTGTGTGGTCCTTTGTTGTCCCCCTCCCCTATCAATTGTCCTCTGGACAAAATTGACGCCCTCAAGTTCACCAGATGAAGACCCCACGTGGTGTCGAAACTGCAGTAGTGAGTTAAAAAAACACCACTTAAGGATCATATTGTCAGTTGAGGTATTTAAACCATTCATTTATTATAACTGTGTGATTCGGAGGCTAACAACATGGAAGTATGGTAGTATGAAGTATGGATGCTTCCATATCTAGGGGAAGTATCCATTGGGAAGGCCAAAATTAAGATGGACTGATCAAGTCATGAAAGACATTAGGACCTTGGGTGTAGACATCAACTTGGCGAAGGATAGAACAGAGTGGAAGAGGCTGGTCTATGAGGCTGAGAATCAATTGAAATTTGTGGAGCCATGGCAGTAAGTATTCAAAATTTTGAGGAATGTATTAAGACCCAGAGAGACCTAAATTAGACACTCGTTAGCACATAAGATCTAATACTTCAGTACCAATTACAGTACTGTATCTCAGAGTCCAGCATTGGCCAGGCACTATGACTGTGGTCGATATTTTGTACAACCACTAGAAAAAAGGAATCATGATCGGGATCGGAAATGCATGAGAGGACAATCTGGATCACCCGTAGAGAAAGATGTAACAAGCCCTCCTTGTTCCCAAGACTCGGTGGCAGTAACGAAATAAGTGTGTAATATTATCAGGGCATCCGAACAGGCTTCAGCCCAAATTAGTTCGGGTTTGGGGGATTCCACTGTATAACCAGACTAGATGGCTAAGAACCAGACTATTATGTTGACATACCTGACTCTGTTTGGTGTCACCTTGCAGCTGGAAGCAGAAGAGGGATAAGGTTCCTGCATACATCACAGGAGCAAGCACCATGGTGATGACAAACTTGACTCCGTAGCACCACAGCACAAACACTGCCATCTGAACAACGACAGACTGTAGGCCTCAACATCACAGTTAGAGTAAACTCTCTCTGGGACTCAAAAAATTCAAACTCATTTTTGTAAATGAGTCAATCACAAAACTGAACAGAAACATTGTTTATATCAACCCAAAATGTAAAAAATCTCAGTTGAACAGGTTGCTTCCAAATTTGACTTTGATTACTCTGTGACAAAGTATTATTATTTCTTAAAACAGTGAGAATATCTCCACATAGAATATTCCATAAACTAAATTTTTTTCTAGGAATAGAGTCCACCAAACATAGAATAAAGAAGTTTTGACATGGATGTCTTAGCTCTGGGGGGGTTGGCAATTTGAGTGACCAAAATTTCAAACGTGACGTAATTTGGCATTTGGTTAGTGGTAAGTTTGGTTATAAGAACAGCTGTTTAGATTAACTAAAACCCCTCCCTATAGACATATCCATGATCTAATACTTACAACTCATCACATAAAATGATAATTTTTTTTCAATTTCGTATTTTAAAAAATCAGATTGCAAATGTAAATGGAAAAGTAGAATTGTTGGAAAAATAAAACTTCATAGTAGAAAAATTAAGGGGAATGTTAATCGTAAAATATTTATAAAATAGCAGGTTACCCCGGAGTTGACGGAGGTGTGGTCCTTGCCGGTCGCTCTCTGCATGACTTGAGGGTCGGTCTTGGCTGCGACGAGAGACAGGGAGAGGAGGGGAACGATCACCACTCCCAGCCACAGCACCTGGCCTGGGGACACAAGACAACGGATGAATATCTTTATTTACATATTCATCAAGAACAGTAATTGCGAGAATCATGAAAATACATTAAACTATGTAACCAAAAGGAAAATAACTGAAAATAGCACTGTATAAATCAGCAAACTATTCTAAGTTGTAAATTATATTTGTAATCAAACAGTTGTGTAACCTTTTCTTCATAATTGTCTTGAGGATGTTAGGAAATAAGAGATGGAGCACTCAGCAGTACTCCAAGTCTCGGAGGCTACCACCTCCACCTCCACTAGCTCGGAGGCAGTGTGTTGTGGTTATATGTTACGTAATCAATTTTTGTATAGTGCTTGATAGATAAGAATAGTATTATTGACAACATGATACAATTATGTTTGTAACTTATTAGGTAATCACTTGAAAACGGGATGAGTTTCTTCACCTCCAGAAACGATGTGTGGTTAAAAAGCCAAATAAAAGAACAAGATAAAAATTTAAAAAATATAACAATAAGATAAAATTTAACAACAAGAATGGTCAGATAGAACAAACACAATAGCTGAGACTCACCTAGGGTGAATATCGGAGGCAACATGAACATGGTTGCCAGGAGTTGCACAGTGGTTAGCGTGAGAAGGCAACATACCCAGAACTGGATGCTACTCCACGCACACTGCATGTAGTGCCTAGCCTGCAACGTATTACATCTAGTTACTCAAACGAAAAAATTAGAAATTCAGATTCTGTTAACTGAAAATAATAGGGAAGAGTTTCACCAACCTCTATTTTCTATTTTTATGCAGCTTAAGAGCTGAATAGAATCCAATCTCATGGTGTAAATTTTAATTTTGATACTAACCAGTGCTCCATATTTGTCTTGCAGTAAATCCTGTCCTGGAGAACAAAAACCTTTTTAAACTGTCAGTTTCTGTTGCCTTTTCTTTGAAAGTATTTTTTTTAATCTGTTATGTGTTAACAGATAATTAATTTAAACATTTATTATGATTACCTACATTATGAATTCATAAAACCTAACCTAACCTGCCAACCACAGCATTATTTTAACTACAGTTACTTCCTAGCACACAACAAAAGCTAGGCTAGTTTAGTTTGTTACAATAAATCCAACCTACCCCGATCATTATACATTTTAACCCTAGAACACAAAGGCTCCCTGAGCCAAGCGTTGTTACAAAGGCGTAGTCTCACAGACTACTCTTTTTGAAAATAAATAAAAATACTTTGAATGACGAGGAAATTTTTTTAATTGTAAAAACACTTAAAGTGAACATTGAATCAATGTTTTATAAGAGTTTAATGTCCAAATCTTATTTTTTCTGGTACTGGCAGCAGATTGTCCCTTGGTGTTCGCCACACATGACATTTGCGCAACGCCCACAAAAATGTTTTGTCATGGGCCGTAATCTTGGAGGGCAGAAGGCACACTCCTTCCTTCCTTGTTGAACTTGTTGTGGAGCTTCATTTGGCACACTTACATATAAATATAAGCAATAGATTGCCCACGAGAGTTGAGAGTTCGTGCGTGGCAACATTATGGCCTGTAGCCACGGCTTCAGGTGCTCTCTGTTCATTTATCTGAGAAATTTTTGCCGACTTAGGGGCTAAAAATTATTGGCTCAGACACAATTTTTTACATATAATACATATTTATTGTTTAAAGTGATGTTTATCATGTTATAAAACGTGCATAGGGGCCACCTCCTTGTTTTACGACTGCAGGAAGTGTTACTGCACATTTGGTCCAATTCAAATAAATATTCACACTATATACAACATATATTTCCAATATTATGTTTAACTAACACCATAACACGCGAAAATGCGAAGGTAAACTAAAATCTGAAACAAGACACCACAATCCGTACACGTTGCGAGTCTGCCGCGAACTGTGCGTTGTTACAAAGGCGTAGTCGACCTGACGACGCAAACTTAAAAAATTTTAAAATCTCGTTAAACAAAGGACGCAAGCGAACACCAACCAGACCCTTTTAATATTAGGCCAAGACCGACAGCTACACGGAGTTTTGTAAATTTTAGTGGAGTGGAAGGGGGTAAGGGGTAGAAATGACACCTTGCGCGTCGTCTCTCAGACGACGCCTTTGTGTTCTAGGGTTAAAGCTTTTTCACTATAGTCTGTTCAATATTAATGCACAGTCGAGTATAAACAAAAGATAACTCTACTCAGACTATTACGACAATCCTTAGCTTCGGCAAAACAACAGTTGGCTGAAAGCGCTCCTAGTGAGCGAGATAAACAAACAGCACCGCTTCCCCAAGTAAGCACTTTTGTTCACATCAAAATTTATACTTTCGGACTCTCAAGAATTAATTTACTACTGTATTGAGCTACTGAAACGAGTGATTTTTGTTGAATGCCTCAAAAATTATTAAAATTTAATTTTTAACAAATCTATTATACAATGTTCCTTAATACAAATAAAACTATTTGCAACATTTTGGCATGTTTGTATTATATAATTTTTTGGATACTGCTCTCACAAAATTAAGGAACTAGGAAACACCAAATATTATTAAAATTATATTGCAAAAGAATATGGACTATGCATAAGGTAAACGAGATGTAAAACGTGGATAACAAACAATAAAAATGTAAACAAACAGCTGATTGAGGTAAAATTGGCTATGAGCCAGCTGATCAACTGCGATTGGTAGTCAACCGCATCTTGATATTGAACAGATTATACCGTAGGAGTTTTGGGTATTGGAGATAAAGTGTGCTAAAAAACCTATTTTAAGTAACAAATAGATCAGAGAAACTTCAAATAGAAATTGAAGCTTATTTCCTACCTCCATGATGAGCATGAAGACAGAGGTGGGATCCTGCAGACAGCACGGGAGAGAGTTGAGAGTGTTGGACAGACTGACAGGGGATGGGCCTTGTTGGACCGTTGTTTCCTTGAAAACGCTGACCTTCTGACACACTTGCGGGAACAGCGGCTGCACGGCCAGGCTGGCAAACAAACACCGATCATGAAGGATTAGGCAGTAGCAAAACACCAAGGAAATTATAGAGATAATTAAATTAAAGAGTATTAACCCATTGCGGATCAAAGATGTGGACGCAAGAGGATTGATAGCTCAACGACATTACGTCGAGCTTACTGCTCAGCTTTATACCGGCTTAGTCCGGATTATGTGTTAATTGTGTTATGTTTTAGACCTGAGGACGGGATCAGATTCCAGATCCCAAAACATCGTAAAAACTTTGTTTTACATAAAATCTTGATGGAAAATGTCCGCAGTAAAAATCTAAATGACACGTCATTGTTATTAGGCAAGCGTGTGCTAAAATAAATCACTCTCCCCCTACCCGCCTTCTATTGTATTTTTTTGTGTTAAACCTTGAAAAATAAATTTGTGTGAATGAATCCAATTTTTTATAAACTTAGAGGTATTATTTTTTGGTTTTCGCAAGAACGTGTTTGGATTTACCCGGATTTCCGGGTTTCGGGTTTGAGGGTTCCACGCTAACAACAAGACGTGTAGGCATTGCTCGGCCGTTTTGTTGAATTAATTTGTACCACTAGGCCTGAGAGGGTGATCTGCAATGGGTTAACTGGCTGGGTGGTTCAATGGTTTGTGTATTTGCTTCATAATCTGAAGGTCACCAGATCAATCCTTAGCATAGTCCTAACCAAATTTGGTAGCAGTTCAATACTGCCTTTGTTATTAGGCTATTAATTAATGATACTGGCAAATGAATCAGCTGGTATTTGTCAGAGAAAAGCTATATGTATCATCAAATTCTTCACACTCAGCCTTCACTCATAATCACTTTAAACTCAGAGTGGATCGTTGTCCGTTGTAACAGGTGTTGGGTTTAAAGGGTGTCTGGGTGTTTAGGTGTTAAGACTTTCATATTAAGACGTCGTGTGTATGATGGGTTCGTCAAAGTGAACCTACAAATCTCTGACGTTGCAAGAATAAATAGCGGCGGCGATCAAGGAGGTAGAGAAGGGATTTTAGAAAAAGTATGAAATAGCTCAAGTTTCGGGATCCCTTCGAACATATTATCGACATTTAACAAAAATTAGGATTTTTAATTAATAATATCTTTATGTACCTAACTTTTTTTAATATACAATGTTAAAACATTACGTTTGACTGTTTATTTCAACCACTTGCAAAAAATTTTATAATTCAAATTTTTGGATAATTTAAATTTTTTTCTGGTCCCTTGAGGTTTGAATTATCCAAAATCTACTGTACAATGAACGTTAAGGTCGGCCGAATAACTGGAGTGTCTGGATTTTCGAGGGCTGGATTATCGCATGAACATATACATGAACATTGCAAAACATTAAACGAAAATATATGCTTACAGTTAAAATATGTTAAAATTTAACCCATAACTAGAATATAAGTCAGAATATTTCAACGTAAAAGTATCACAATAAACTCCCTCTGAACACGCTCCATTAATTTCCAACACACTTCCTGACACCCATACCTGGCATTGGCCTGTAGGAAGACGCCAACGTTGTCCGCGTTGGCTGACGATCCCATGACACAGACAACCTCCCCGTAGTCCTGCATGATGTGGATCATCTCCCGCGTAGTGGCGACCGTGCAGTCCGTGAACAATGACACCAGCAACGGGACATTATCCACTAGCTCCAGGTGGGGACGAATCTTGTCTATACCTCGAGGCAGTTTGGCCTGCAAACATAACTTACTTCCACATTGTCATCCAGAACAGTTCATCACATTACTTTAGGTTAGACCTGTACGGTTGACATCAACTGATCCGGTTATTAACAAAATGGACTGTCAGATTTTGTCAGCCAAACATTCTTTAATAGTCTTTTATATACAGTAGAACGTCAATATTGGGACCGGACCCCATACGGCTCATCAACATTACCCTAAAAAAAGGCCAACGTGCAATATTTCAGAAAAAACTATTTAAAACTGTATATGTTCCATCATAGGCAGGTACAGTAAAGGATGTAAAAGAGATATAATTTTGTTCAAACTATTTTGTAAAATTTTATTTTTTAAAGTTACATGCAGAGTACCGCTCAAGTTATAGTCACATAGCAGGTCGCCTGTGTGACCCTGGTAACGCCCTCTTCTCCCCTTCGACGGCCACTACCCTTCTCCTCGCTACACAGTACGTACACATCATTCTCCCATTACCCACCGAAGAGAGATCTTAGTGCAAGGGTAGTGGATACCAAATTTTATTTCTAACTAGAGACAAATCCAAATTATTGACAGTCCGGATTTTTGACGTCCCAATTATTGACGCTCTACTGTATTAAAATATAAAACCTATACCGAAACAAAGTGAATTTTTTTAATTTGGGGTGAACGTTTTTTATAATACAGCGTCTACTACAGAGGACATAACATTAAACAGCTAAAAGAGTTGCAAATGTGTTGAAAATTATTTTATCGGGTGGCACTGTTAGCAGTTCAACTAATCCTAATATTCGCCACAAATATCTATGACAACAGTTACATGGAATGTATAAAGAAATAATTGTACTAGGACATTACTGAAAAAAAACTGATTAAAAACACTGAAATCAACACTGAAAACTACCAACTTACTAAATTACTTGTGACAAAAACCAGCTGATGACTAACCCTGTTGGACATGTCAAAGTTGACGGGCGCGCTCTGCTCCGTGCTGTCCGTGAGACAACTTAGTGATTGCCAGGCATCGCCGTGGCCCAGCTCCCGGCTCTCGTCATCCAGCGGCTCACTGCCATCACAATAATCACCCATCAATATGACCTTTGGAGTACCACAAGGCAACGTTTTAGATCCAATGTTTTTTTATGTACTCAATCTCTGTAGTAGTGATTTTGAAGAGAAAATATACTCATTTGCAGATTACACTTCACTAACATTATGTTGCTGCTAATTTTGAAGACAATACACTAGCAATAGAGGACAAATTAAGAAAATTTAATGCTTAATAATTTATTTCAAGAGGTGAATGAGAACATTATACTATAATTCTGCTCTTAATATAAATAGAGCAACCTAATCTAACCTAGTCGACCAAAACTTTTATGATTAAATGTAACTTATTACATTAAAGGAAATTTAACTTGTAATGAAACAACAATATTTGTATACCTATCTAACTGGTAGTCGACATTAGGATGTGAAAACACTAAGGAAAAAACAAGACCTTTCCCTATTAAATATGTTAAAAATACTTTAAATTATTTACATATACCATTTTGTTACGTTTAAAAACAATTAAACATCAATTTAAACCATACCATACCTCACTGAAACAAAAATACCTGTGGTTTTGAAAATACTTCAAGATAACAAAAATAATTTTTTGAAACGGCATTTTGTGTAGTTAGTTTACGATAAACTATTACCTTTCATACCCTGTTCACATGCGGCCCAAAAATGGTTTCGATTGTGATTTTATTGGGTTTAACTACATAACTACATGATATTTGGCATGTTACATTGCTGTATTTGTTACTTTACCGCTAGAAAACATTAGCATTCACTTACGAATTGTTTCCTTATCACTTTGTTTTCAAAAGCTACATTGTAGATGACTAGAAACTGAAACAGCTGTGCAGTTTTTTTTCCATCTCGCGAACGGAGAAGAGATTCATTATTGTTTGGTTATTGATTGAATGGCGTGTTGTTAGTTTATTTACAGTTATGCTTTCTGATGTGTTTGTTTTTTTAAAGTTAGATATAGTACTCTTAGGAAATCCTTTTTATTCTGTAAATGAGTTTTTTTCAACAAAATTGAATTTTAAATTAATTATTTAAGTTAAGAGTTTTATATTATGTAAACTAGGCCATGTTTTGCTATGAATCTTTGTTGTATTTGATTATTCATTGTTATATAGATTATGTTATTTATTATTGTTAAAATTATATTGATATTTGTGTGTTCATTACTTAATGCTATTATTGTTGTATGTATTTTGAATTTATTAATGTGACTGATTCTATACCTAATTGTATTTTGGACTTTATCAATACTGTAAGGTGCTTACGACAATAAACTATTTCATTTCATTTCAGTCATTAGTGCAAAATAAGGCTAGCCTACATAAGTAAAAATTAAGAAAATCCTGAAATTGAGCAGGAGATTAACCCTTCAACACATTACTTTTTGGTGTGGTGGGAAACCCCTAGCTGTGTCACTTTTTTGACAATTTTTACTGATTTTTGCATACATTTGTGTTTTTAAGGTTAAGTTATGTAAAATAACCAATTTAAACCATAAATTTGTTTTACATTACACTAATATGTATCAAAGGACAGAACACTAAGCTTATTACATGTATTAACTTTATTTATGGTACATAGAAAATAGATTTACAAAACACTTTAGGCCTACCTCTAAAAATTTGTGGAAAAGTGGTACATTTTGAAGCATTTGTCTAAACACATGTACTACACCTATCCATTATCACAAATCACAAATTATTGCAACACATCTATAAATACAAAATAAAATCATCGTTTAAATGACCTAACCTAAACTTCACTAAAAACACTTGACGTAGTAAGCGTGTAGAGCACGGCATGTGCTTATAATTGAGAGGTGTCAGATATCAATTGGTGTTGGGGGAGAAAGGATAGGCGGTGTAATAGTTGTTTATTGAATATTTCATACATTAATTAGGTTTTTTAGTATTAAAAGTAAAATTTTAAGAATAAAAACTTTGGTATTGTATATTATTTTATATAACTTATTAATATAAAACAAATTTTTTGAAAAATTTGTTTCAATAGAATTTAAACATTTTTATGAATGTATTAAAATAACAAATTTTTTTTTTATCAAAAATTATTTTTAAATAAAATAAAATAATTTAACAATAAACTTTATTAAAAAAACAAACATGAATTAATGGTAAAGTACGTCAAATTTTAGTATAAGGTTAAAAATTTAACAAGTCTTTTTTAAATCAATAATTAAAACAACAAATTAGTAAAATAAAAATGAGGGGAAAAAGAAAGTAAGAAAAAAGGAAAATAACTAATTGTATGATAGATTCCCTGTAAGTAGCTTATTTATCATATATCTGCCTCTCTGAAGGGAATATGTTTTCAGTTAATCTCTCAAAACTAGCTGTTAAATCTTTAATCGTAAATATTCACTTTCTGTTACAAATGATAAAATAAAAGGTAAGAAAATATAATCATTGTAAACATTTAATAGGTTTTTATAGGCCTTGAAGTGGTAATTATTGTATATAAAAGATATTTTTTAGAGTTATAGAAGCAGTTACTATCGTTTTCTGTTAAACAAATTATAAATTACATATTTTCTGTTTCTCTATTGTTTACGTCACAGTTGAAATTTTGCTATCAACGTTGCGCTGACCGGGATACAGAGGAGGCGCGATGTTGATGCGGACAGCGGCGGACATGCTCAACGCTCGAGAGCTGCTCAAACGTGTGCGCAACAGAGAGGACGACGTGTCATGCAAGTACGAGGAGGTGTCGCCAATCTCGAGAGACAACACGGGCTAAACGCGATGTGGGACTTTTGAACATTGAATTTAAGTTCTCGTGAAACTAGGAGAGTAACAAAATGTTTTTATCTAAAAGACAATACTACGGTGTTCTGGCGGGACTCAGTGTTGGTGAGGGAGGGGACAGCTTTGCAGCTTTCGCTCTGCCATGGCCATTATAAAATGCTTTCATTTTCCATTCAGACGTGTTTATACTGTATTCGTTTTTTGCCTTGGTTATCAAGGCGTCCGACATTGCAATCTCAAGTACCTTGCGGATCGAGCAGGGGGTACGAGAAAGGATTCCTTGTCAAAATGTTAAAAAATACTACTGGTGTTCAAAATACGACTATTAATTATATTGGAGACTGAGATGCTCCATTGAAGAGGCAATGTCTGAGCCAGATTTCCAAAATTTGAGGGTACATTAACAGTTTTGCTTGTACTGAGTACTACGTCTACCTCAATACATATTTCATATTGCCAAGAACAGATGGGGAGTTGCGTAATGACTAAAGACGGACAGTACTTGTTCAGCAGTTCCACAGTTTTCTGTTAGGCAGCAGCACATACTTGAAACTTTCTCTTTTGCCCAAGTAGTTACACTGTTTCTCTATATATAGCTCCACTAGTTTATAACGTGATTTATCACTTTTTGCCTTCGATCTGTACAAAAACGTTGCTCTTGTTTTATGTCGATGCAACACAGCTGTGTTGTGATGGCGTCGCAATATGAAGCATTTATTACGAGTTCCTGTTTTAGAGATTTTATTGGAAATACTCTCAACGTGAAAGTGATATTTAAATGAAAATGTAGGGAATGAAGAATTTATTGAAAATGAAGTGAAAAACAAGGAAAGTGATGGTGAAACCGTACATGAACAGGCTCCCAGGCCTGTTCAGGAAACTCACACCAATGGGTTAATTTCCATTCTACACATAAACCAAATATATAATTTCTGTTGCTTTAAACAATGTAAAATCTCTTATACCACAAGATGTTGGCTCTACCTCAGTATAATTTAAGATTTGTACATTACATATTATTTGTTTCAAATATTTCTTACAGAATCGGAAGTTCATAGAATATCAGTTAAACGTTTTGTTTATTAATTTTTACCGGAATTTTTAGAATTATAGTAAAGAGTAAATTTTTAAGACACTTAAAATAGCTTACAAAAGGTTAAACATTCATTTCCTGCACAAGTTACTCAAACGTCCAGGATAAAAATGTTACACACGAGAATAAAGAATCAGGACACAGACAGGACAAAAACAGGGCAAACAGAACATGTAAACATGCACTCCCATTGATAATGCAAACATAAAAAGTTATGAATATTGAAATTATAAACATTAAAATAGTAATGAGACAAAAAATTATGATTTCAAATAGAGGTGTGCGGGTAGTGAATTTTTTTCGGATCGGATAGTTAGGGTTCAAACTCGCAATAACACAGTGGAATCACACCTATTTAACACTTTGGATCCTGGAGCCACTAACACTGGTATAATACTGGGGCCTGGGAATTTTAGGGTAGTAAAACAAAAATTATTGTTACAACAAATTTAATAAAACCTGTACATATTATATATTTTTGGGAACAGAAATAAACCCATAAGCCCCCGTGAAAGAAATATAAAATACTTGTCACTTGTAAAAAGTTTGTAATTTTGACATATATGTAAAAATTAGAAAAAAATTTATGAAACCGAAAATAGCTACGGAGGTTCATTTGTACAGTGATTGGCCTTTGTTTGATATTTCATTTTCGTATAACATTCAAGCACATATAGTGCCACATAAAGAATAGAAAGAAACCCCTTGAAAAAACATAAAATACTTTTTATTTGTAAAACAATTGGAAGTAGTTTGTAAGTTTCGTCATTATAACTATTAATAAACTCTCATCAAGCACTCTTGAATCGTATCACTTTTCAATGGACCGTCACCCATATTTACAAAGGACGAAAAACTAAAATAACTAACTATAAAAATAAACTTTATAACAGTGGTGTAACAATACAGCTGCAAGTATCGTAAACAAAAACAGATGGAACACAACACGGCTAATAGCAACATGTGTCTGCACTGAGCGAGCGAGTGAAACATTGTTCAAAAACTCAACAGATTAAAAGAAAACCAAAGACATGTAAAAATTAATGACTAAATAATATGTTATAAGAACCAAAATCCAATTAAACAAAGAAAATTTGATACTATGGAATTAAATAAGACCGCCCGGATATATATAGGACTTTACCGAATACTGGTTTAGCACTCGTTTAGAAAAGTCGGATCGGATCAGAAATCCGGCTCCGATCCGACTTTTCGGATATCCGCACACCTCTAATTTCAAAATTACCTCTTGAGCAAATCTAAATGTCTAAAATAAATGTCTAAATGTCTATACATAGTAAAGAATGTTATTAAAATAATTCAAAACTATTTTTTAGATTATCAATCTTTAAGAAAATTAAAATCTCATTACTTGTCTCAACTAAGGAAGTTTGATTCCCAGTATATTTTTTAAATGTGTTCATATAATCAGATAACTATGCTCATAGGATTTCAAATTCAATTTAAACCACAATCTCTCAAGTTGGCTAAGTTACTAAAGAAAGGTGTAACTTATTCAACACAAAGTCTATCTTACATTTCTAGAGGAGTTTCTTAGATATTCTTCAACCAGCAATGTGCAATAAAGTTTCTCAATTTGACTTCCCATTTTCCGGCAAGAGTTACAAGTAGATTCAGAAAAGTACTTACCAGTGGTTAGCAAGCAAAGGGTGAAGATCGTCTCGACAGTCGTCATCGAGGAAGGAGGGGGGAGGGGCCGGCGTCTTTATGGAATCACTGACACACAATCAGCAAGCAAGCGGTTAGTGAACACCAACAGACATATAATGCTGCCCTGAGGAATGCCGCTGCTTACTTCGTTTTAAATCCATATTAGAATTACTGTTTTAAACAAAACAATATTTATCTGAGTAAAACTACTCAATACTTTCATGTAAATTAAAAGAAATATAAAAATCTAAATTAAATTTTTCACTATAGTATACTAAATTGGTAAAGTTTCTAAAATTTACAAAAAAATAAAATGTCGACATATTTTTTTCGAATGAAGAAGCAGCAGCATTCTAACACAAACCAAAACTATGTTAAGCCAGGGTTAGAAGAGTCGAATAGAGACACACAAAACTACATAAAACATTAACACTAAGTAAACGTGATCCGTGAAAAAAGGAAACACAATGTTTATTAATAAGACACATAAACAGCTAATAAGATGGAGGCCCATGCTTAAGGCCCAATTCACACAGAACGGACATATGGCGGAGACGTGGCGCGGACATATGTCGCTTCTGTGTCCCTTCTATGCAAAGTACTCGCCCAATGCACACAGAAGCGATGTGGCGCTGGCGGCCGCCCTCTCGTCTGTGCCTTGTCGCTTCCGCGTCCCTTGTGGCACATCGGAAGCGACATATGTCTCTTGTGCGTCCCTTGACATTGTGAGAGACCATTGGGTTTGTGAATCTTTTGTTGATTTTTTTGTGTGTTTGTCGTGATTGTTCAAGGTGACAATGAATTTAATATTAGATTTTGTGAGGAAGTTAAACAATTTCAAGTTTGTACAGTAACACTTGTGCAAATTACTGCAATAGAAGTGTGCAAGACCTGGCCTGGTATAAAATAGCACAAATATTGATTGAATTGCACAGGTGTAATAACTTACAAAAAAATATTTGTGGCTGCCAGGATCAATTTAAAATTTGAAATGTATGTCCTTTAACACTATAAATTACGAGTTCAATTACCCGAAGTATTCATTTAGCCATTTAATAATGAATTCATGAATTGCCTGGAATACCTTAGGTGATTAACATGGGATAAACTTTAAAAATCATACAGTTGTTAATGACGTTGTCTTGAGCTTTCAACGAGCCGTTTTGCATAAGGTTTGTTTTAAATATTGTTAATTTTAACCAAAACGTCGAATGAAGGTCACTGGCACTCCACTTCCGTGTGCACAGCACACACAACGTCTCCGCCATACGTCCGTTCTGTGTGAATTCAGCCTAAAGAGTGTTTTCACTTTTGAACAACCCATTTATGATAAAAAAGTTATTGGTGTAACCACTTTAAAAAATGAATTTTAAAAATAAGGTGAAGTCCAAGGAATAAATAGTAACAGTAAAAATACTGCTTGACATTAAAAAAGAAATAGACAACATCTATACAGATAAAGTTAGAAATGCTAAAGCAACTTAAGTTAAGATACACAGAACAGTTATATGCAAGGGAAACTCTTTTTAACTTTGAAAGAATAAGGAAAGAAAGTCTTAGTACAAAATTGAATTCCTCTCTTATTAACTGAACTAGAATTATTATAAAGTTTTAGATTTTGCTAAATTTCAAAATTGTGTTTCAAAATAAATAAAAAAAGATTCCAAAAATGCTCCAAAAATATTGCTAATATATAAGTTTGATTCCCAGAATATTTTTGGGATTTCAATTTAAACCATTATCTCTCAAGTTGCCTTTTTATATCTAAATAAGCTGAATCCACTATTAATTCAACAAGGACTTTCCATTGGTCTCCTGCCATTGTTATAATACTCCCATGTAAATTATAATTTAGTTAATTTTGTTAGTATAGTTAGAATAACTAGACAAAGGTTGAGTTATGGTGTTGATTGTTTCTATTGAATTTCAGTTCTAGCTCCTCACTTTCTTCAATGAGTTTAATGTTTATAATAAAGCGAAGCTCCTCATTTAAAAGCATAATGTTAAAGAAAAAGCCCAATTACTGAAGAGCCTTATGTTACTCAGAGGAGAATTAAGTCATTTCATTGCATTTAGAATGTTCAGAATATCATTGATTATGAAACAACTTATACCATATTAATCACAAGAACTGACTGTTTAGGAAATTGAAAACAAAGTTACTTCAAAGTTAACATGACAGTATAGAGTAATGATGTGGAAGTAGCATTCACGAAAGCAAACAAAGGCAATGTAGATGTAGAAAATCACAAGGGGGAATAAGTATTATAAACACAATCTCGGGTGGGAGTAATTCCAAAATAGGCGATTGTGGGTGGGAGTAGATTAGATTACATTACATTAGATTATTGAAATTGTGACCGTACCACAAGTTAGGTATTTTAAGCCAAGTGTGAATGAGAAAAGAGTGTAAGATGATTGTGGCACGATCTTTTAGTCTTTTTACTGATTAAGGATGACATGTTCCTTAATTAATAGCCCAACACTTGACATATCTAAGGGACCTACAGTAACGTGGAATCCGAACCACTGCCTCTGATTTACAAACTGGTTTAATTATGAGGGTGGTCTTTGCGGATAAACGTAGTTTTCAATAGTGTGGAAAAATCTACACAAGAGAACACTAAACCTACCGACCATCGCTCACAACTATCCACAGTTCATGACTTCCAAGTAGCTGGATTACAGGACGTCGCCACCGTCCCAGTAATTCTAATGTGGGCAAAGGGGAATGAGAGTAATTTCGACATAGGTTACTCCTGGTGTAATTATGATCAGGGCATCTATTCTTGGCAGAGCAACTATGAATGAAGATGACTATTTAGTTTTGAGAACCAACAACTGAAATCTGATTCTTAAAAATATTTGGTAAGAGCTTGTAACATTTGTCACTGGCGACAAAACCTATGTTTGGAGCTTCACTTTACTCACTGCCTGAACAATTACAGTTTAGACTCAATCTACACTAACCTTGTCCGCTCGCTTAACAGAGAAATGTGACAGTTCCAGCCACTCTCTAGTCCCATCTTCTCTGAGAAAACTCGAGAGCGAAGTTCGTTCTCCTTGCTGAAGTGAACGAATCTGATGCAAGCTCGTTCTAGTTGATCGATTAGCTGAACCTGAAAGTAAAATATGATAATAAGTTGTGACATTTTTAATGTAAAAATATATTTTGTACAATCAGAAATAATTTGATTGAAGAAGTAATTAAAAATCAGAAAACTCTGATGATACAAAGGGGAAAAACCATGAGATCAAAAATATTAATTTACTTCTTTTGAAATTTATGTCCTCTGAAATTTGACTTTCAGAGAAAGTTGTAGAGAAGCTTTTAAGACTCTGAATATTCTGACAATAGTAAATTCCTAAATAAAAGAAGTCATCCTGTATGCCAACGGAAAACACTTACACATAATTGACAGTTCCACGATTACACTCAACATGGTACATGATACGGTTTACCAGCTCACCATCTCATCCAATATAGACACCCTTCTACTACTGCCCAAAGGACTGAGATGCTGCACCGGGAGAAGAATGAAGACTGCTCTTACAGAATGGTTGATCAACAATTCAATCTACACACTGACTGCCTTCATGGAAAGAAGGCAATAAACATTTTTTAAACCATCCACTTGACACTATTTCAATACTTGATGTATTTTAAAAATAAAGAATATTTTGTCTTTGTTTAACATAAAATGAAATTACACACGTTTTGTACTCATGAAATACTCATTGGTTATAAATGAAAATGTATCTCACCATCTCAGAAAGCGCCTGGTACTGCATGGTCACCATTCCAATGAATATTTGATTGCATTGTATCTTGAAGCATCCTTCGATGTCTTTGATGTTTTCTTCATACAAGTCACTGGCTAGCAAGGAATCTGGGAACAGTCAGTGGTAAGAACATGAACATGAGTGGTAAGAAAAAAATTGAATTCAATAGTGTTAAAATGTCAGACATGAACTTTTGTTTTTGTCTGTTTCTATTACTTACTCCCATTTTTATTTGTATAGCGATGCAATATTTTGAATATAACAAACGAGAGTCGAATACCATAATACAGCAGTCAAAGACCGCTAAATACAAGAATAAATTAATAGTTAACGTCGATGATGGAATCCGCCCGTCATCCGTAGTTACACGCTGGCGATCCCGTGACAGGCAGTGCCCGTCTATCGTAGCCAATGGGTTAATATCTTCCTTCATGCTGTCGCACGATTTTCTTTTTGGTTTTTATGGTGGCCTGACCTCCTTCTATTCGGCTTCTCCACCCTACTATCTTCAACAGTTTCTTATGCTTTCTTAATGTGACATGCTCACCTATCATTATATGTTTCTGGTTCTTTTGGTAGTTTTTTTATTTATTTCAGATTAAAATTTCTTGATTCATTCTATACAATCAATTGTATGAAATAAAAAAAAAATAGAAACTAATCTACAAAGGAAGTCCTATCATATCAAGAGATATTTCCATTACAATCAATATAGTTGATTACAAATTTATTTCTAATTTGCTTTGGAATTCTTCAAAGTTGTAAATGACTAATTCCTGCAAATATTTTTGTAATTTTTTTCAAAATTTGTGTGGTCAGTTTCACTCCTTACAAGATCCGGCACCTGGTCCAAAACACAGTTGCCTGTATTTTTGTTATTTTATTAAATACTTATTCAAACTAATGTGGGATGCGCTCAACTTGTTTCCTAGTATTGTATTGGTGAATCAGGGAAAAAATGTTGATCGTATACAAAACTTTGACATACACAATGGCATCAAATATATACTAACAAAAAACTGACATTGTATTTAATTTCCCGAAATATTCCCTGGCAGATTCTGTGTATGTTCATTTTAACTTTATTTTGATGGCTTTCTTTTGAGTTTTTAATATTTCCATCAAATTTTCAATTTCTATTGCTCCACAGACATATAATTCATAGGCAATTAAGGTGTGAATCAAAGCAATGTATATGTGTCATAGAACATTGACGTTACATAATTTGCAGGTGTTCTTGATGGCGAATAATCCTGATCTACTTAAAACAAATTTTACATGTTTATCCAAAGTTAAATTGGTGTCCACGATAAGTCTTATAAATTTACACTGTTAACCCTAGAAGTGTCCATCGGCGATATTATCGCTGACAACGTCGTTCCTAAAGCGTCACCTGTGAAATTTTCACCGACCACCGTGTACTGGTTTTAGCTATTGTATTAAAACGAACTGGTTTTAACTATTGTATTAAAACGAAACTAAGTCAAAGACATGCGATATATATATCATTGGAAGGCTAAGATTCAGACATCTTTAATACAATATCATATTCTCCTAAAAGGAGTTTCCTCTCATCTGCTATTGTTGTACAACAAATTTGTTTATAGTGTTTATCCCTAGAACTGGTAAAGTCGTAATCCACGACGTTACAAATTCAATAAGAAGTGGCAGGTGAAGGCATCTGCCATCAATTCGAGGTACTTGTTAGACACCACCACCTTCGTGACTGTGTTGCCCTCTGGGAGTAAGCGACCAAACCTGCTCATGCAGTTCACTAAACTGCCGCTGGGGCACGTCTTATAGCCAAGTAAGCACTTTCTAAAACTAAGCACGGTGGCTAACCAGTTAAAGGGCTACGCTGACGAGTGTAACGTTCTAGCCATTCGGAATTGCTAGGTTTCGAATCCCGGCCATGAGTAATCCCAATTTGGCTTGCAAATGTGTGGTACAGTGGAGAGGGCCACCTTAAATAAATGGATGCCTCCATCTGCCACTTCTTATTGAATTTTTAAATGTGTCGTGAATTACGACTTCACCATTTCTAGGGTTAATGTTACACAAATTGTTTTGTATGTAGTATCGATGGAATCAGCAAGCTTCAAGCTTTCTGCCGATGCCTGCCTGCAGACGTTTACTCTATTCACTGGTCGAATGAAAACAATTAATTATTGACTATTGATTCAAAACGTCTACTCACCAGCAGACATAGAGTGGTCCAGAGATGCCGGGGACGGAGATCTGTGAGGCAAATAGAGATGCTGTGAGTCAGCAGGGAGCTCCAGGTACACTCGCGACAGCTCCGACTTGATGGATGCAACCTGCACGACAAACGTGGTTACCAGTTGAACTAATATCAAAATAAATTGTACCAATCGATACCCCAATTAGTTCTAAATAAAAAAATCAACTTTTGTATTCCTATTATGAATTTGTATAGTTAAATTTACTGGCTTAAATATCCAAACGCCAAATGCTGCAATAAGCTGGTGCCGCTCTTCCTACGCGGCAACTCGTAGCAACAGCGTTCTTCGTCTGTTTGTTGTTGAAATATTTAACCAAAAATGTCTGATCCTTGTTGTTCGTTTGTTATTCAAAATTTATTGGATGATGATAATTATTATTAGTTGATATTTCAGAACCAGTGACATTTCCGCACTAGATATACACGACGATGTTTCAATTAGTGATGATAACTATGAGCCAACATTATAGGACTTATTAGAAAGAGCTAATTCACCTGCAAGTGAGGAAAGTGTTAGTGATTCTGGCGTTCTCCTAGTGCAAAGAATTTCATCGAATGTTTGACTCTAGACAGTAACTCTGATTACTTGTTTTATTACGTCTGTACTTAGTTCATCTGTCATCTGTGGTTTTTCCTTAAAGGATTTCTCAAAAGACCATGTCCTGTTATTTTTTGTGCACGCAAAGGGATATCAATATTTACCATAGCCATTAGTTTCATACGAGGGGGTACCCAAAAGTAACCGGAATTAGTCTGCCGAGGTCGGAGCTTTGGTAGTACGGGTGAGCGCCACTAGGGCATGTCTAGAGCAACTCTTTGCCAGTTCAGTCCCGTGTGGGTCGTTGAGCTAGCACATTCTGTTCGTCTGTAGCGTCATTTTTTGCTGTAGCTGTTTCACTGTTGCTTCGTTTTTTATGATGGCAAGAACAACGCGCCGCTGTGAAATTTTGTTTTTTACTCGGTAAAACCGCTGCTGAAACTGTTTTAATGTTGAAAACTGCTTACAAAGATGATGCTTTGGGGAAAACTCAAGTGTATGACTGGTTTTCTCGATTTAAAAATGGCGACCTTTCGATTGATGACAAACCTCGTTCCGGACGTCCATCAACTGCCCGAATTGATGAAAATATCAAAAAAATGCGAGAGCTTGTGCTCACAGACCGTCGACAGACAATTGATCAACTGTCAGAAATTTGTGCAATAACTTGGAGCTCGGTTCAGCGAACTTTAACTGAAGATTTAGGAATGAGACGCATTGCTGCCAAATTTGTTCCTCGGGCTCTGACTGAGAATCAAAAATCGCGTCGAGTAAAACATGTCATGAACTGAAAGAACAGCTCAGAATCGATCCAGATTACCTTTCAAAGGTTACTGGTGATGAATCATGGAAAAACAAAATTTCACAGCGGCGCGTTGTTCACTTAAACTTACCATCATAAAAAACGAAGCAACAGTGAAACAGCTATAGCAAAAAATGACGCTACAGACGAACAGAATGTGCTAGCTCAACGACCCTCACAGGACTGAACTGGCAAAGAGTTGTGTTAAACATGCCCTAGTGGCTATCACCCGTACTACCAAAGCTCCGACCTCGGCAGACTAATTCCGGTTACTTTTGGGTACCCCCTCGTACAGCTCCATTTTCATCTGGAAGGATCAATAAGCATTTTTCATTGTTTAAGGATCTTTAAAGGCTCAAGGATCCCCAAGGCTTCCACCTTTAGGTTCTTGACCTTCCAGTCCACAAACAAAAACATAAAATTTAGAATGGTAAAGTTAGTACAGAGGAAATAACAATTTAATGTCCAGACATAAGCCCTTCCCCTCAATAGGTTTAGAAAGCTTGTAGGGGTCTGTTAGAGAAATGCTTCTGAAGTGTCCCGGGAATTTTATCTTGACTTTCTGTGTTCAAGGATGTTTTGTTTGAAAGGTTATATCTATCTAATTTTCTTAATTATTACTAATTTCTTAGGTTGGATTTAAATGTTTAAGAAGTTTACAGCTCAGGCAAGACTAGCATGTAAGGAACATGTAGGCATGTAAAGAGTTTTGGGAACTTATAAATAAATAAATTAAGCAACATTTTTCTTACATCCTGAAGTGGTCGATAGGCAAATGCTGTGCAATACGCTGTTAGACTCGTGCGTTGGTAAAAGTCTTGAACCTTTTTCCTGCAAGATAATAGGATATTAATACAAATAAATAAATCAATTACTTCAAACTGCTCAAACACATGATTTATACTTTGCTTTAGGTCCAAGAAAAACATGATTTCAAATTATTACCTAGTAAAATAAAAATGTGTTAATCATTTTTTGGATAGTAGTAAACAGAAAAAATAGACTGTTAAGGTTTTCAATTTAAAATATCAGTTTGACTATCCATACAAAAGTTTGGATTTAATTAAGTTTTTAGTTATTTTGTCTTTTTTAGACGATAATTTTAAAACCATAAACAGGTCTAATAAAATTTATTTGAGAAAATAAAAAAAATAACTAGTAAAAAAAACTAAACTTAACTCATAAAATTTTTGAGTAGATATATACTCAAAAGCATATCCTTCCGCATAAAAAATAACACCAATATTTCTTTATTTATGAAAAATCAAGGAAAGGTTTTTTTTATTGTATAGAAAAATTATAATTCTTAACTATTGGTTAATTATTTAAATACTAACTAAAGGCAAAAACTTGAAGAATTTCAGACCTGTCGGCAGCAGAGAGAGATTGGATTTCATAGCCGTCGTAGAAATCGACACATGCGTCCAACACAATATCCGCAGTGCCTTGAGAAAACAGCTGAAGATTTCCTCGGTTATTTAATTCCTGGAAGAAAATTTCATAAACAACACCCAACAGAAATTTATTTTCTCAACCTAATATTCTGGTTTCATTACCTCTATTTCAAACATTAATTTAATTTTAAAACAATTTCATCTTTATTTGTTTAACATTTTTTAAATTTTTTAGATACAACTTAAAAAAATCTCATTCTGAATAAGATTAGAGAGCTTCACTAGGAGGAGGCACTACAGCTATTTTTTTAATCTTCAATACAGTCATTTGAAGTGACAGATTCAAAGAGCAGAAGAGGGATGGTTCAAATTACAGATTATGTCTGCAAGAATCAAGTATAACACATCGAGGAAGAGAGACCACCAAGAAGTGGAATTCAGACTGCTAATCTATAAGGCCAAAAAAACGGTTTACTTTGGACAGCCAAGGGACTATCCAGTACCGTACTCTATTACTACTTTTTTTTGTACCAAACGATGACCTTTATTTAACCCTAGAGGTGGCAAGCTTTTACTTTTAACTGTAACATAAAACATAATTACTTATGTCTTCTTGAAATGTTAAGTATGAACAAAAAAAATAAAACATTCCCCCTTATAATCACTAACCACAAAAGCAGAACGCAATCCCAACTAAGCCTACAAATGCCGTCAACTTCTACCCAAGCCTGCCACCATTTATTTAATGTGAGCCCCCTCTCCGCTATACCACACATTAGCAAGCCAAATTGGGATTGCTAATGGTCAGGATTCGAACCCTAGCACTTCCGAATGGCTAGAACATTACCCTCGTCAGCGCAGCGCTCTAACAAGTCAGCCACAAGTGCATAGGAATAGAAAGCGCTCACTTGGCTTTAAGACATACCCTAGTGGCAGTTTAGTGAATTGCGTGAGCAGGTTCGGTTGTTTACCCCCAGAGGGCAACACGGTCACAAAGGTGAGTTCACTAAATTGACGACAGATGCCTCCACCTGCCACCTCTTATTGAATTTGTAAATGTGTTGTGAATTACGACTTTACTACTTCTAGGGTTAATTAGCATCAAAATGATAACATTTTGATTATTTTATATAAAGACTACACATACACATAGAAGCTGTAAAAATTATAAACTGAAATGTGCTTAAGGAAATGAAAGAAAATTCAAATATACCTTTACTACTACTGCAACCATATGGGGAAAGGGAAATTTCAGTTTTGTAGCAAGAGCTAGAGACCGGGCAAACTTGATATCCCTCCGCACTGTTTCTGGTTGCTGGAATAAAAAACAAAACCTATGAGCAACAAAATGCAAAAAATTCAGTAAAAATAGAAAAACACAAAAAATATAAATGTAAATTTGAGCGAAATACAATGGAAATATCACCAACTAATCTGTACTGTATTGTTATCCTAGATATAGTGCTAGTGAACACCATTTGATAACAAAACTACCATCAAATAGCAGGCCAGTATTGTAATTATGGGTTGGGAAATCCATATCAAAAAGATTGTGGGATAATCTATTTATATAGAGTACAATCTCTCTTAACCGAGTTCCACTTAAGCGAGGCAACGGGTTAATCGAGGCTATCCTAGGACAAGTTTTATATATGGGTTGATAATTTGGGGTGATGGCACTGATATAGAACAAGTTTTAATTCACATAAGAAGCTTGACGAATTATTTTGTGAGTTCATAATTTAGAACATTGTAGACCTTTATTTATTGAAACTGGGTTTCACTGGGTCTGACTGTAATTAATTTACATATATATAAGGTTTTAGTAAGTGTAAAAAACAATAAGCATTAAAATAAAAAACAATAGAAAAGTAGATTTGCACAGAAATAGACTAAGTAAAACCAATAATTATCACACATCCCTGGGCATTAAAATGTTGAATAAATTAACAAATAAAGTCATCAACTTACCAGGTAATGTGTTTAATAATAAACATTATGCATGGCTTCAAAAAATACCTTTATACAAATTAAATTAATTTTTAACCCTTGAAATAACTTACTCAGAATTTTAACTAGGACTTGATGTTTATTAATGTTTTAAACATTTTTATAGATTTTTATTGTTGTTATTCATTTTTCTACGGTATTTCTATGGTATATGTGGATCAGAGCCTATCGTTTATTTTCTTTTAGAGTTTAAATTTTATAATGTTATTTTTTTATATAAGTTAAAAAGTGCCTTGTTAGGCATATTAATGTTTATTTGCATTGATTGTTTTTTCTAACTGGTTGTGACGCCACCACCTCATAAAAGACCTTTACCTCTTCGTTGTTAGGGTAAGTAATGTTTATATTTGCTATTTGTATATTTGGGCCATTTGGCATGTTATCTACCCAGATTAAGGGTGAGGTCTATTTTAAAATTACCGTGTAAATATTAAATAACTAGTAAATATAGTCTATTGTCTATATAGTGCAAACTGATCATAATTTACTCACTACGTGTCGGAAGGTGGACAGCTGCTGGTCCAGTTGGAATATAGCCGTAGCGTCGTCAAAGAACCCAATCTGCTTGGCCAGTTCACATAGACATCTATGCCCAACATGAATCCATGTTTTAACACTTTACTTCTACCAAAATATATTTTGTAATAACCCAAAACCTTTACTGTTACGGTCGTTAACCTGACCTAATGGCATTAGTTAAGCAAATTACATTACCAATATTACCACTCGCCACTATGAATAAATACAGACACTTTAAAATTCATAATGGCGTTGGTTATTAATTATTCAATATCTTTTATTGGACTTTTCCAACGTGTCTATGTTTTTAACAACACAACGTTTCTGGAGGCGGAGAAACTCCTCCCATTTTCAAGTGATTACTGGGATGGTGGCGACGTACTGTAATCCAGCTACTTGGAGGTCACGAATTGTGGATAGTTGTGAGCGATGGTCGGTGGATGTAGTGTTCTCTAGTGTGGATTAACGTCCGCACTATTGAATACTACGTTAATCCACAAAGACCATCCTCATAATTAGACCAATTCGTAATTCAGAGGCCGTGGTTCGGATTCCACGTTAAACTGTAGGTCCATTAGTTGTCATCGGCTGTTGGGCTATTAATTAAAAGTCCTGTCTAAGGAACATGTCAGCCTTAGTCAGTAACAAGACTACAAGATCGCGCCACAATCATCCTACATTCATTCCTCATTCATACTTGGCTTAAAATACCTACCTGGGTAGGTCGCCATTTCAGTTAAAAGTAAAGTTAAGTTAAGTAATAATTTGCATTAAAAATTGACCACAACACTCCGCCTCCAAGTTAACGGGAGACACAAGATAGCGTGCGCTCAGAACGACTTCAGTCATGTTCCAACTCTCGTTACTCCAATTTTAACCAACTTTAAACATTCAATTTATAATATAAATTATTAGGTAATCACTTGAAAATGGGAGGAGTTTCTCCACCTCCAGCAACCTTGTGTAGTTAAAAACACAAGACATGTTGGAAAAGTCCAATAAAAGATATTGAACAAATACAGAATATTTCAACTAAATTGAATCATACTTCTGCAATTTAAACATCGAGATGAATATTGAAATTACTAATTCAATTTTATATTGTTTCATACTATGGATAAATGTTCCATTTATTACACGATAACTGTAGTTCTACACAGTTACTCTGTGATAATAAAAATTCAAACATACAGTAGCGCTCACATTAATTGGAACACCAGGGAAATTTCACTCTTCCTGCTGTGGGACAGTTGGCATCACTGCTTTCTTGTTTTTTGTCAGTATACAACATATTCTCAAAACCACTTAGTACACATGTGTTTTTGTGTTGTATATATATTCAGTGAAATATTCTAGGTTTTAATTGTTGTGAGTTGTGTTTTAAACAGCAACGGAATTTTTCAGCAAGACTCAGCTCCATGCCACACATCCAAAAAAATGTAATGAATTTTTTAGTAAAAACAAAATAATAATTACTGAATAGTCTGATAACTCTCCTGATTTTAACTCAATCGAAAATCTATACGCTTTATACAAGAAAAGGACTGATAAAGAAGACTAAAAAACAAAAACACCTATGATTTCTGCAGTGGTTCAAAATATAGTTCCATGATGATGAAATAAAGCATGTATGCAAAATACTCAATGAATCAGTGACAAAACGATGTAAAGAGATTATCAAGAACAAAGGAGGACGTATTAATTATTAGAATAATGTTGGTAGCTTTGTGGTTGATAAACTGTATGTAATGTCAAAACTGTAGTTATTTCCCTGGTTTACCGATTAATTTGAGCACTACTGTATGTTTTTTTCAATTATTTGAAAAAAATTATTTTAAAAATTATTTAATTTTCAATTATTTAAAAAAAATTTTCAAAAATTAAAAATCGCAAATTAATTTAAGTTTGATAATTTTTTTATGGTCATTTAATAATGAACATTAAAAGGCTCAATATGCTTAAAACTAAAGAGAATTTAAACGTAAAAGTGCTGCTTGTACGAGCCTTTGTCATTGGTTAACTGTTGAAAACCAGTTTCGTAAAAAATGAAATGACTGAATTAGCATTATAATGAATATGACGAGAAAACAAACCAGAGACACTCTGTTTGGAGAAACATACTTCAAATGTATACAAATAAGAGTCTACAATCGTATACTTACAAGTATATCTTGAGCTGAAAAAATTAATCGAACCAAAAAATTGTGAGGATGAAAATAGCTGGATACAAGAAGATTTTACTTTAAAAAAAAACATGCAAATAAAAATTGTAAAGCCAAACCCACTAAGAAAAATGATTCCACCGACAGAATTGTGCAGCCTACTGTAAAATTATGAATATTAAAATTTTTTTCGATGGCAAGAGTTACAAAAGTGAATGAGAAAGCTGTATGGTCTCAAATTTAGCTTATGCAAGCATTATTGATTCCAAATGTCTACCAAACATTATCACCCTGGCCGCTACCTCCTCAAGAAGTGGTGTACTTTCATATGACGCATGTCCCAATGAACGGCAGACGAATCTCTCCTGAGAAACGGAAAACGACATTTCTTTTTGATAATTACTATAGTAGGTTTTCTTTATCAGTAAAGCCATTTTTTTCAAAGGTCAAACGTTTTCAAGATGGGTTAAACAAGATTTCCTTTAATGAATTAAAAACTCATTTTTTGCCGAAGATCACCTATGTAACCCAACATAACTAAAAAAATAGAAGTAATCTTTTACCACAGCAAAAAAACAAAGGACAAGAGCATACATAAAATAAATAACGTTATAAAGAGTAAACTTTGGCAAGAAAAAAATCTAAGCTAGAAAATAAAAAAATGTCAGTTATTTAATCATTATTTCATTGTTTACAAGGCTACTATAAGCAGGGAGACACGATGTGACATAATTCTTAAGAACATGCAAAATTAATTAAGGAAATCATGCTTTCAGGCATACATGCATTAAAACATACCTCTTTGAAAGACTGTTCCGTTTAAGGCATGAAAAAAGGAAGAATTGTTAGTTCAATCTACAACAACAGTGGAACAAATGTATATGGTTGAATGTTTTCCAAACGTTTAATATAAATTAATCGACAAAATACTTTTGATTTTCAATGTGATAATGTATTTTTATATGTAAAAAATTTTCATTTATATGAAAAAGTGGAATTTTTACATTTTGAAAGTTAATTGATCCTTTAAAGTAAGTGCTGACCTTCAAAGTTCATATTAATCTCATAGATGCTTCAAACCAAAAAGTATGTACAGTCGACTCCCTCTAGTCCGGACTTGGATGGTTCGGGCACCGGATCATCCAGACTTCTTCTTGGATATGAGTCATAAGCGCAGTCGCGTTTTTCATGGCATAAATCTTCAGTATTGGACATGTTTGTTTATTTATTTACTATCATCAGCTTCACTACATCACAAACATCAGTTCAATTTAGGCTACAATATTGCATTCGATTCGGATCTTCAGTGAAGCGGGAAATGGCAATGTTGGTGTGGGAATTTTGACCCATGCGGATGGGAGGGCAGCACTGGAACTGGTAACAACGTCCCGAGTTACTCTAAGCAGTTGCAGTTAGTTGCTCTACATCAACCAACAGATTGGCTGTGGTTGTAATGTTTATGAGGAAATGGCGTGATTATACGTTTAAGAAAACAGTTTAAGCCAAAAAGCAGAAGAAAATAATAGATTTCTAATAATATGTTCAGAAAGTCAAGATTTTCATTCTTCTTAGGATACAGTAAATTCATTTGAGATAATCTTATTAATATAAAATGAGAGTTCTGTTTTTTTCATGCTGTAAAATACATTTTGTAAAGGTTCAATTTTCAGTGCTTTAAACCTGTTATGTTTGAGAGAGTACGCTTTAAAATTGTCTTTTTTAATTTTTTAAATCCAGACAGGGTCCGGTCCCGAGGTGTCCGGATTAGAGGGAGTCGACTGTATGTAACTTTTGAATAATGGTTTGCACAGTTATAATTGAAGTTTTTAAAACAAAATTATAACTATAAAAATGGGCATAGTTGATCTTATAAAAAATGGAAATGTTTCAAACATGTTAGTACCATTAGTTGAAATAAAAACACCTCAACAATTAATTGCGAGACAATGTATTAGTCCTATTAAAGAAAGGCTATCCAACCGTGGCTTGAATAAATATTAGTAAATTTATACTTTTTTACAAAACTAAATTATTAAAATTTAAAGGCATTCATTACAATTACAATGAAATAAAAAATCATTTAATTAAGACTATTCCATGCCATGGTGTAAGAAAACTATTGAAGAAACAAAAATATGACTAAAAATTACAAAAGAATAACACTATAACATATTACAAATAACTAATTCGTTCTTAAGTATTCACATAAGTATAGTATACACCATTAATATAAAGCAACAAATTTACAGTGCCAAGAGAATAAATACGATTATAAGCTCCCAAGAAAATTGAAGAAGAAGAAACATCCGTTTCCCAAGAACAGGACACCAATGCTGAAAATACAAATCTCGTGGAACCCACAAGTGGAGGCATTTCAAGAACGGCTTTAGGCAAGGGATCATAATGCTATAACATTTTATTTTCAAAAATCATAATGTGGTCTAACAGATTTTTTAAAGAAAGTAATCACCTACTATACCACCCACATAGAAAACAGATCTGTGCATGATAACATCGAATCAAAATGAGGGAGTTAAGATTGTGTAACAGAGAATGGAGGATTTACATTAACATATTATTATTCTATAATTATCTTCCCTGAGGCATTTTTTAATGTTTTAATTGGAAACCCAAACCCTAGTCTCATTAAAACCTAACATCATCCTAAAGTTAGTTAGGTAATAGCCCAGTTACAAATGGTAATTAATTGAGTCCGGAATATAACCAGAGATTGAGGTTAAAATTTGCCAGGTACTGCAAGATTCACTAAAGATGAATAACAAGAATTCACTCTTATAAAACTAATTATCAAAATAAAATCTTGACAGATTTAGACATTCACTTGTGAGTTCCACGGCATAGCTACGTGTACTTTAGAACGGGAAAAAATAGTTACTTGTTGGTCGACATCAACGTAGACATTTCCTTCGCACAGCTTGGACCCCTGAAATATCAAGTGCAGGTGATTACTAAAACTACCTCACAAACTCTGAGGACACGATTGACATTGACATATACAAAACTCATGCACAACACGACACAATATCATCGTTGAAACCATCGTTCCCTTATTCAAAAGCAAGAAGTATTGGGAGCGTTCTGAACTAAAATTTACTTTTTAAATTTTGTTGGTCTTTTAGAGTCGTGCAAGAATCGTTTTGTTTGTTTCTAAAACAATTTTTCAATGATATTGAAACTGTCTAATTTTCCAGGTACTTATTTTAAGGAAGAGGCTAAAATACCATTACTCAATAATTTTAAGTTTAGAGAAATCTACAAAAAATACCAATGTGAATTTGCCATTAACCATGGCTTCTAAAATATTTAACCACCCTAAAGGTAACCAAAGCATTAAGATTCAACTTTACGTCCAAGAACGTTTAATTACATGAAATTGATTACGCTCTTCGCTCCTCATAACACCTTTTATGACTAATAAAATCATTAGGTCTTAACTAAACATAGGAACAACGGCTTCAATACACAAATTTACTGCTGAAAAATAAAAATAAAACTAACCTAACAATTTAGTTTCATTATACCAACCTGTGCATTTTCTTAATCCCACTGTAATATTGGCTGTTTGTGAGTATAGCAAACAAACAAAAAAACACATAAACAAGATGTAAAGATACATAACATTTTTAAAATGCAAGGTTGGTAACAACTTATCAAACAATATTTTTGCTGGTAGGCCTATATTCCTTTATATAGTATTCTCTTGCTCATCTAGGTAGCTTAGTCCTACTGATATATCGGGGATCTTGAACAAATATTTATGAATTATTTGTTCAAGAAAAAAACCGTTTTTATTATCATTATCTCACCAAATAACGACTTAATCAGGTAGGTATTTTAACCCTAGAAGTTGTAATTTACGACGCATTTACATATTCAATAAGAATTGGCAGGTGGAGGCATCTGTCGTCAGTTTAGTGTACTTGTTAGACACTATCGCCTACGAGATTGTCTTGCCCTCTGGGGGCAAACAACCGAAACTGCTCTCGTAGTACACGAGCCTGCCACCGGGCAGGTCTATAACCAAGTAAGCGCTTTCTACTCCTAGGCACTAAGTGGCCGAGCCGGCTAACGCGCTACGCTGACAAGCGTAACGTTCTAGCCATTCGGAAGTGCTAGGGTTCGAATCCCGACCATGAGCAATCCCAATTTGGCTTGCAAATGTGTGGTATAGCGGAGTGGGGGGCCCACCTTAAATAAACGGTGGCCGGCTTGGGTGGAAGTTTACGGCATTTGTAGGCTTAATTGGGATTGCAGTGGACACCTGTTTTGTTTTTGTGGTTAGTGGTTATAAGGGGGGCAGCATGTTTTATGCTTTTTTTGTTTAAACTTTGATATTTCATGAAGATATTAGTAATTATTTTTATGTTACAGTTAAGAGTAAAAAGCTTGCCACTTCTAGGGTTAAGCCAAGTATGAATGAAAAATGAGTGTAAGATGATTGTGGCGCGATCTTGTAGTCTTGTTACTATCTAAGACTAATATGTTCTTAAGACAGACCTAGTAATTCACAGCCCAACAGCCAAACTAAGGGACCTACAGTTTAGTCTAGGGTCAGAACTACAATTTAGCCTCTGAATTACAAAAGTGTCTTACATGAGGATGGTCTTTGCAGATGAAGGTAGTATGCAATAGAGCGAATGTTAATCCACACCAGGGAATATAACATCCACAGACCATCGCTGCTCATAACTATCCACAATTCATACCTTCTAAGTTGCTTGATTACAGAATACACCATCGTCCCTGTCCATATTTTAGTGCCTACAATTTTTGCAGCAATAAGTAAACACTTCGCTAATCTTTGATGATTGGTTCTATTTAGGATCTTTCTTTTGTTCTATTAAGGACAACTTGGTGGCATGGCCCGACTTCGTGGAAGTTAACACGACATACATTACTGTTAGGTGATACTAAGATCGCCGGGTCAGCTAATTTCAAAATGAATTACACTCCAGGTATGGGAGATCCATGGATCTATCTCATGTTGGTCATCCAGAGATTATTTTGAAAGGTTACTCATCTCATTTAGGCAAGTGCCCGAATGGTTACCTAAAATGGAAATACTCCGTTTGTTTCATGACATCACAATCTGTGAAATAAGCTACAAATGCTCTGAGCAATTATTCAGAGAATAAAGTGAACAATAGCTTTCATCATAGCTTTTTGAATATATTTATATATATCGAATATAAGACTGGGACAGTGGCTTTCCTGTAATCCAGCTACTAGGAGGTCAAAAATTATGGATAGTTGTAAGCGATGGGTGGTGGGTGTGTGGATTAAGTCCACACTCTTGAATACTATGTTAATCCGCAAAGACAATCCTTATAATTAGACTAGTTTGTAATTCAGAGGCAGTGGTTCGGTTTGTTAAACTATAGGTCCCTCAGATATGCCATTGACTATTAGGCTATTAAATACAAGTTCTGTTTAAGGAACATGTCAGCCTTAGTCAGGTAACAAGACTACAAGATCGCACCACAATCATTTTACACTCATCACTTATTCATTCTTGGCTTAAAATACCTGGTACTGGACAGGTTGTCATTTCATTAACTAATTAATATTTTTTTAATTTGAAGAATAACACAGACAAATTAAGTTGGACTTGAATTAATTTTTATCTAATATTTATTTTTATCCCCCAATATTAATTCTTTTTTTTCATCGGTCATCAGTTCCTGTCTCTCACCTGCTTTACTACTGTTAAGATCTCAAGGACGAAAATGTTGTTTCAATGATCTATAAACAATGGTTGAAGTAGTCTTATACATCATCACAAACACACAATACGACATTTATAAGCTTGACAAAATGATTATTTTGCATTAACATTGAAAGCACACTTAACAGCAGGCAAAATATCTCTATAAGTCAGGTTGTTATGCTAACTATTGGGATGTAATAACCTGTATTATTCTTACAATCATGTGCGTTCTTATAGATAGTGAAAATCCCAATTTAAAATTTCTGGGTTTTATTTTGAAATATTATATATGATAACTAAGCTGGACCGATCCAATCTCACAAGAATAAAAGGACTGATTTATTTTGAAAAGAAATTATTTCATGATGAGTAAAAACATTCTGATAATTTTCATTGATATACTTTCATTGTATTATATTTTTATTCCAGGATCTTGTATCTATATGACACTGAAGAAAAAAACACAAACATGATAACACAAATAACATTGTTTTCCAGCATTCTGTGGACCATATGAGTATGGGGAAAAGACTTCAAGGTAGGAAATTCGTGATGTCCTGCAAAATATCAGAGACAAAGGTGACCGCTAATGATTTGACAGAAGTCGCATACCACTTGTTCGATCCTGGTATGTTTGAGTTATAGAACCAGCACATTACTCCTGAGCTACCATGTTACTAAAACGTTTTGATCAATCTGTTTTAACTTTTATTTAAATAGTTAATTTATGAGGTTTAAAAAACCTGATCATAAATAAAGTTGTTATTAAACCTCATTGTAACATTGGTAGTCACATAGGCTAACCACTCTTGATCTAGCAGGACCAGAGGTGGACATCTGGTTTAGAACCACGTTAGACATACTGGGCGTCTTGTTACTCAGAGCATTTGTGTGAGTAATGTCATCATCCCCTATCAACACTTAGTTTGTATTCATCTTTCTAGTCTAAAACACTGGTGGTAATTTCCCTTTTCCGCACTCGTTTGTTACCTGCGGTTAGCGACTGGCACCAGATCCTCGTTGTACAGGGCCTCGCACGTCACGTGGGAACAGAACTGCGTGTAGTGATCTTGCGTGTCCATGTTGCACGTATTGAGCAGTATCGCCAACCCGAGAGGCTTCAACGACTTCTGGTACTGGCTCCACGAAGGGTCATCGAACTGCAGTCGGAATGGACATGAGTTGTCGTGTGTCAGGTCCAGAACCTCAGCAATTGTCTGCAACTCTGAGATATCCAGAAAATATTGTGAGTGGTGATTGAGAAATTTTATTTTTTTATTGTTTCATGAAAAACAAGATTACAGTACCATAGTTTCAGAAGTCTCTATTTCATATTAAGTTGAAAGACCATAAATCGAAAATTAAATATTTGTCAATAGGCCTACTTGTTCATCATATTTCTAAATAGACCTATCCATTTCACTTAAATCATTGAAGTGCTCTTCACATGTACCAGCGGTAGGTCATATAAGTTAACATACATTTATTTAGAGAACTACAAAATCTATGGATCTTTAGATTCTATAACAAACTATAAAGAACAAATTCAAGACAGAATGATGCTACTGCATCAGATTAAGTTTAGCTAACAAGATCTTTAACTGACATAATGAATTGAATGTATTAACCATCTCAGAATGAAATAATTCACAATTTTGTTTGTACTATGTATTTGTATTCCCAACAAACTTCTTGTTTGAGAACTTTGTAATAACTATGACCCAGTGCTTGTCACTCACCCCCGTGATTTTTCTGATGGGTCGGAGTTGGCTGACTGACCGTAGGCTGAATCTCTATCTCCCCTCCCCCCAACAGCCCTCCACCGCCACCGTCGACTCCACTATCACTGCAACAGATAAGGGAGTATTGAAAATACAATCGCATTGAAATAAAGTGACTGGCTGTGACGGTGGTGTGTCCTGTAATCCAGCTATTGTGGATAGTTATGAGCAATGCGATATTCTCTGGTGTGGATTAAAATCCGGAATAGTACGTTCATCTGCAAAGACTATCCTAATAACTAGACCACTTCGTAATTTAGAGACAAAAGTGGTTCAGATTCCACGATAAACTGTGTAGATTCCATTGGCTGTTGGTCTAAGCAAGTGTTGGTAATTAAGAAACTCCATCACAATAATAAAAATGTGACACATTATTTAGACTTCAACTTAAGTTTTTTGAGTTTAAGATTGTTAATAAACCAAAAATGCTCTAAATATGTTCCTTAACATATGAATTAATGAGGAAAAATAAGGATATGATTGTTTGAAGATTTATTGACCATAATTAAGGCTGATCTTTCATTCTCATTTTCTACTAATTATGATATAAGCAAGAACCTTCACGTCATGTTCTCATTATTCAGATACAATTCTGATTAACTAATCATGACAACCATTAAACAATACCTTGTTGTGGGTGATGGTTCTTTTGCAGATCGAAGAAAAAACACTTTTTCAGCAGTTGGGTTAGGCCAAGATAAAATCCCTTTTTTGTCCACACAGCACAGCGCCTAGAAAAGAAATAAAGAAAATCTTCATTATTTCTACTTGGTTTTAATATATGCCTGCAAAATGTTATGTTTTGATTTGTTATAAATAGCTTAATTCTACAAGTTATAATTTCCAACAGTAGAAGATTAAATTCTTATATTCCTAAGTAAAAAGTTTTGGTTCACTCAAAGTTTTACTTTCTACATAATTAAATCCATATAAAATAAATCCTAACATTTTAATCTTGATACAATGACTGAATGAATACTTTGATGTAGTTTGACAGTCTTTGTATAACCCACTGAGGTTTAAATAACATAAAAGATTAACAAATAAATAAACACAAACAAGCTACCAACCGTCACAGAGCCAAGAACATGAAGAAGGTTGGCACTCCTGGTCAGGCTGTTGTCTCTTCCTCTCAGTACATCCCAAAACAGCTGTTTCACTTGCAAGCAAGAGGGGGAGCTCAACGATTCCTCGTCGTCTGCAAAGTCTGATTCATCAAAAGGATCACTTTCCTGTAAACAAAAAATACTATATATATATAAATAATTCCACCACTGAAGATGAATAAATCGCTCCAATCATCAAAAGTTTAATTTAAAGCGCAAAACTTTTTTAAATAGACATACAGTAGAGTCTCGTTTAACCGAGTTAATATGGACCACAGCAACCTCGGATAAACAAATTCTTTGTTAACACGGAATGTCTACTTAGAATAAGGGATTTATGAAAACAATTAAAAAATACAATATTTGTTAAGTGTAAAACAACTTTATTTACTCGTGTATACCCTGAAGTACTGTATTGTAGGCCTGCATAAAGATAATTTTACAAGCTACATTCTCAATTTTAAATACTGATCAGGTAATAAAAAATGTAATATATACTGTATATAGGTTAAATTTACATAATAAAAATACTGATCAGGAAGTAGAAAGATAGGCTACATACAATTAAAAGTACAGTACAGTACCTCAAAAACAGTGAAAAGTCATAAAGGTTTAAAGAAATCTTTGACAGTTTTCTGCTTAATCTTGCTGGATCGTTTCTTAGCTGCCAAACTACGCAGTCGACGCAACATAATGATGTCTGCTGGAGTCGTGTCGTCTTGCTGCTCAATGTAGTGCAAGGCCTTCTCGATTGCATCTAATCCCTCGGTGTGGGTGATTTTTTCCTCTGGCTCTGTATCGGCTGATCCATCGCCGCCGTCTTCACCGTTGTTGCTCTCCTTGTTTTCTTCGACTAAACACGCAATTGCTTCGTCTGACAGTTCGAAGTCTTCGTCATCATTCATCCACTGAATTACATCATTTTCAGTTATTGCCTCGGCAACTGGAATCCTGCTGAGTAGATGAATTAAAGGCAGGTCATCTTCATCATCTTCACAAAAAAAAAGTTTAAGTAGCCTCGGTTAACACGGAACCTCGGTTAAGTGAGACTCGGTTAAACGGGACTCTACTGTAACTGAATTTAATTAACCTGTTGGATCCCAGGATATGTAGGGGCAGGTACCACTGATGTCCCGAGATTTTTTCCTGGCTGTTGAGCATTTGGTTACAATACATTTTCTATTCAGTACTTTTACATGATAAACCTACAAATTTTACTGTTAATGTTATTAACAGGTTAGTAATTTAATAATTTAATTTAGTAATTAATTAATTAATTGTTCACATCTTCTTTAACTTATTTCAAGAAAATATAACTAAAAAAACTGGTCAGGAATAAAAATGTCTTATTTAGGAAATAATATAAGTACCTTAGGAACTATCAAACATGTTTTATTACAATTCAATTAAGATGGTGAATCAACTCAAGAATCAAAAATAAATAAATAAAAAAACTTGTAAAGCTTCTTGACCACAAGCCTAGTTATTTATTTTACACTTATATTGAGTGAAAATAATAAAACCAGTTCACACCTTAGGAACTTCTTGAATATGCTGTAACGCAATCAACCTAGCGTTGCCGTAGCAGTTGAGAACTATCCACGCAGACGGCAGCACAAGTGGGAGTAGTGGCAGCACTGTCTTCACCGGTTCAAGCAGTAACATCTCGTACATAGACCCGGAGCTGATCGAGTCGGAAACGTACACATAGCGCAAAGTGTTGACGAGCAGGGCTACCAACTGTGGGGACAGAGAAAGAGTAACGGCTGAATTGGTTCTTTAAATAGGCCTAAAACTGCCCAAGTTGAAAAGGAAGATAAAATAAGCTTACTTGTAGAACTCAAAACTATGGATTTTTCAAAATTTCTTAAAGTTACTGTTTTATTTACTACACATAAACCACTTTTCTTTTTATCAAAAAAACCTTTTCCTCCAGTTTTACAAACATACAATCTTCAAAACTTGTGTATATTTACTGATGTCAATACCTCCATTCTACTACAAATACGAGTGCTAGTCACAAAGTAACAAACGTTTCCGCATGACGCCGCTAGGCATGCGCCAATAGTGTACTTTCAAGTACAGACGTGTTCTCCTATTCAGTGGCTTTTCAGCTGTACCAGCGAAAGTGAAGTTCCCCTGCGCATTGTTGCAGCATTCAAGTTTAAAATGTGTGCTGCAATTGAAAATCCGAGTTGTGAGGTCAGATCAGAGTACAGTTTTTGTTAGCCAAAAACCTCAAACTGATTGAAATTTATCGTCAATTGTGTGAAATGTACAGAAATGACATTAAGAATGAAAATTCGGTCCGGAGATGGTGTATACAGTTAAAAAATGGCTGCACTAACGTTCATGTTGAGGAGAAGAGTGTACAACCGAGCGTTGTCACAGATGAACTGATTGCCAAAGTCAATGAGAAAATCACGGGTGCAACACGTCAATTGCGAGACGAAATTACAGTCTATAGAATGGGGGTACACGGGTTACTCGAAAAAAAACCAAGAAAATACTTGCAGACTTTGTCAAACAGAAAGACTATGGCGACTGTGTTTTGGGATAGGAATGGTTGGCGCACACCTAGCAACGTCAGACAGAAACATTTTTTACTTTGTGAATAGCCCTCGTACATAAAGTGATGAAATTAAATAAGCAATGTTTCTGTGGTCAGCATCATTAGAATTTGCAGTACTTCCTCACAACAGCATTTGCTATCCTCTTGACCAAAAGAATGTGGGATTCATTAAAATAAAGTTATCGAAAAGACTGAATTTGTTGCCAATTTAAAGCCAGGTGAAACAAACACAGTGGGTTGTGACTAAAACCCACCGACATAGGTAGTACCAACTGTTTCCAACTTACCAGCATAGCAGGTAGTGCCAACTGTTCAACACAATTGTTCACCAGAAGATGTCTTCGACGATCGTGAAATGTTGGTGGTTATGGTCGCTGTTGAGATTTTAAATAGAAAATTATAATTTTTATAAATATACATATGAAATACCAAAATTCATCCAGAAGAAACAAGTTAATTAGACCACATTATCAAAAACTATCAAATTTTATTCTTATTCTTACTATAGAACCCCTCGTTTTATTGCTGAAATTATGTATATGTGGCGAATTTGTGATTGATTAAAGAAAAATAGTCTGTTATGTCAAAATAATTCAAACAAGGGTAGACGGTCAAAAAGGAAAAGTGTATTACTTTCGCTACAAATACCGTTGCAAAATAAGTTATTATGATTATTCAGATTTGCTAGGTTCAGATACAAATTTCAAGAGTTGTCACCAAAATCACTCACAGATACTCTGCATAGCTATCACTGACTATATGGTTTGTATTTTAAAATGCAATATCTTGTTGGACTTAATCAGTTACTTGAATACGTAGTTGACGAATCAAATAATCATACCGCATCCTTAGACCGACCAATGATGTTCTTGCATTCCAACAGTTTATGAATTGCGTAATTTCGTCATCTGCTTCAACACTTTTATTTGATCTAAGGTGTTCTGTGTCGCCGAGATAACCTCAAACATGAAGTTATGTTATCTTTCAGTTTATGATGTTCATTTTATATCCGAAAGTTCGGATATTTATCGGACTTTACCTGATACTTGTTCTGCATGTTCACTAATTTACCTGTTATTGTATATTATTAATCACAGCGATAGATACTGAATCAGAAACGAGTACTGAAGCGTAAGAGTGGAAGCAAGCAAGCGATTCCCGTCACTGAAAAGTCGGCACAGGCTTGCGAGCCTGAGCATGGCTGGACTAACTGGCGTGATGGACCGTCCAAGGTCGGATTAGAGGGGTTCTACTGTATTATCATAATCACTTATAATAGTTTTATAGACAGAAAAATATTACAAAGCTTTGTCATTTCGTAAACCATATATAAGCTTAAATAGATGGAAAATAATTTCTCACTGAAGACAATTAAATACTACAATAAAGAAAATACTGACACCTAGTTTAGCACATGTTATGTAAAGAAAGGATTATATTATAAAGGCACCCAAAAGATTACACTTATTGTAATTTGTTTAAAATTAGAAATAAAAGGCTTAAAACGTAAACTAACCTAAACTAACCACTGTAACAACCCGTTTTTATTAGGTCTACAATCCCTGACCTGTCGCAAGTTCCGCAGGTAAGGCGTCTCCTTCATGATGTAGGCCTGGGAAGGCAGCGGGTGTCTTGCCATGGGCACTGAGAACGTGTCGTGTCCACTCTCGCTTGTGCGGGGGTTGTAAACCTGGCCCCGCCGTAACTCCGGGCAGTCTCTGTCCTCTGGTCGTGGCTCCTTATCTCTGTCCTGCAGAAATTATTTCAGTCGGTAAAACTTAATTAATTCTGTTATACAAAACCACTGTGGTATGATTCAAACTCATAGCCTTGAAATAGTCAACCATTGGCTGAATAAGGTGGACGAGTAGATCCCCTATAATCTTATTGTAAATGAGTTTTAGCTTTGGTCATAAGAGCTGAAAGTCAGAGTATTACATTACAAATTAGGCCTACACTGTTAGTAGCTTTTGTACATCTGTAAAAATTCTGCAACATGCTCCCAGAGGACATTAAGTGCCAAATTGGGAACAAACTGAAGATTGCCTTCAGCTACTGGCTAGCAAAGAATCCCTTCTATTCACTAGATGAGTTCCTACAACGGAGAAAAACTCTTCCCTGACATCAAAACTAATGTATTTTCATTCTTTCATACTTATATTTTACGCCATAGCAAATCTTAATGTTTTGTAAATAAAGTGATTTTGATGATTAATTGTTACATTTTATAATCTATAGTTAATTTTATCACCTCTATTGGCAGGCCATATTTTGATGTTTTGCAATTTTTTAAAAAAATCATGAAATATAGTAAATATGGTCAAAATCTACATTGTGATATATCATTTTCTTCAGAATTAACTCTACTTTAGAACAAAATATATTTTATGATGATTTTTTTAATTTTATTTTTATATTTATAGTTTATAAGTGAAAAAAACATTTTTTTCAAAAAGTAAAGGGAGGAGACCATCCCCCTGAATAGTTAATATGGTATAAATTGTATTTCCAAAATATACCAACTGTCATAAATTTTATCTAGTTTTCAAAATATACAGTTTGATTGACTTTTACACATCTATATGTCTATAATAACACCATAACCGAGAATTGGCAATTTTTTCAAAATCGGTATCACCATAGTAACACTATAATAGTTGGCAAATTTACTCAATTTTTCACTCTCAAATAATATTTCTCTAATGTCTCTATATCGATCTACATAGTCTCTATCTATTTCAAAACATTTATATAAAAACAAGAAATTTAATTATAAAATATGATAGGCCTACGTATTCAAAAACACAACAGACTATTTTTATTTCAGGAAGGTCCCACCCCTTTCTAATTACATAACTAAATATAGGTTTGTTTTACAGCAAAACGAAGCTAAAACTTCATAAATATAATAGTCAACATATATTTACTTATTCCAAGAAATAAGTAAGCAATTATCACTCATAACCAAACTGTAACATTAACCTCGGCGAACGTAAACAGATTCATTGACGACGACGCATTTGAAAAGTAGCATTGTTTTCTTTTTCTCTTCTCCAGCTGAACAAAATTTAATCCCTATTGAATGGTATATATCGATAGATCGTTTCATCCGTAATCGAATGATACCAATATATCGTCGACCATACATTTATTTTACTATGAAAAGTCGATAATACTTAGCGATGTTTGACCGTCGCAAAAGCGACGGTCACCAGTTGTTGAAGTGATAACCGTCGCTTTTGCGACGGTCACCAGTTATGGGTTAATTTTATCTGTACCTACAAATGTTCTCTCTTCAATTTAAATCATTTTTTATTGAATTTGATGTGAAAAAAACACGCAGACAAATTATACATTTGTGAGTGCAAATTTTTAAATACAAGCATTGTTTCTTGGTCCGACATCAAAACTAACAAATAACTGAGGACCTACAAAAAAGTAGATTGTAGAACTTAACTTAAGAGATTTATCTTTACTGAGACATAAACAGGAACTACAGTAAGTTAAAAGAATGTCATTTGAATAGCAACTAACCTAACATAACCCTGTAACAACTCTAATTAGGCCTCTAAACTACCTTAGGCCAATTACAGAGTCACATGCAACCCCATACTCACGTCCAGACGCACACAGTAGCCCGGCGCATGCTGCCCGGGTCTCATCATGACTGTGTCCCCTCCAACCAGCAACGCCCACGGTAGGTTCACCAACCTGCCTGTTAACAAAAAACCCCATAAAAAATACACATTAGGACAAAAGTCAGTTACAACCTTGGCGGGTGGATGTACGTCACGTGACATGTCATTGTTGCTAGGCATATAAAAATAAATCACTCAACCCCTACTTCCACCCTTACTTGGAATTGCGTCCGCAAGAAAATTTTCTTTAAATTGAAATGGACTTTAAGTGAAAAACTTGTATTTATTCAATCTCATATTGTATTTTTTTTGTAAAACCTTGAAAAATAAATTTGTGTGATTTAATAAGTTTTACAGTTACAGTAAAGACAGTATTTTAAATGTACAGCTATTTCATTTTTTTTCTTTTCCCGTTAGTTGTAGAACACTATTACAGTTGAACCTTTGTTAACACATTCACTGCAGCGCCCGAAACCCCCATTCCTCGCGCGGAGCGGCCAGTGTAGTTTAAAATCATCAATAGGGAAATTCCAAGTGACCCGTACAGAAATAGATACTGCATGATAACAAAGCTGGACGTAGTTCTCTCAGATCCTAACAGGTGGCAGCACAATCTATATAGCCAGATCCACCATCTTGATTTTAACCTAAATGTCACCACTCAGATCCGAGTGTTCCGCTCCCCGTGCCGGGACCAGTAACACTCGGATCCGAGTGGTCCGCAGCAAACGTGTTAAACGTCGTCCTCGGGACCGGGACTATAAAAGTTAAGAAGATAGATGGATAACAGAAATATCTTTATACAATTCTTCAAATGAAGTTCAAGAAAATACCTGTGCGTCTGAGAGTCCATTCTGTCTTATACTAAAACAACTATTTCAGTCACAGTTATATTTTCTTTAACTTTACAATGGCGCACAGAGTGGTGTCAATTAGGAATTACGCACTAAAAGTAGACCTACTTACACAATAACCGTGACGGATAACAGAGAGTGACGGTTAATCGAGTTTCTACTGTTTATTGTAATGACTCAAGTGTAAGAACGTACCATCCCGGTAGGTCCACTGCAGTGTGATGCAAGGAGAGAAGGGGGAGCAAAGATGCGGATAGTTCTTGGACTTCCAATTACACACTTCGCTGCATCCTGAAAGTACACAAGTACAGTAAATTATTAAAATTTAGGTCTAAGAAAAGTAAAATATGGGCCTAAATACTAAATGCACAAAAGTTACAAAACTTAGCCACTATATCTTAACATCGTTGGATTATTTATATTGAAATTAGTTATGATATCATTTAAAAGTCCTCTCAACAAATTTCACTGTTGAGTTCTAATTTTTTTTTTAACCTTAACTGCCCATCATCATAGGCTAAGGGCCTGTGCGGTGTGTTAAAGACAAGTTACTGTTGTAGGCTAATCAGAGATGATGCTCATGATCTAATAGGAGTCATTTGCCACTAATTTTGAACCAGCAACTTACTGGGCCAGAATGTTACTCCAGTGTTACCATGCCAGTAGCTCAACCGTAAGTTAAGATACCTTTACCTTATTTTAATACTTTCTATTACTTTACCTTACTACAGTTAAGGTAAAACTTGTTACTATATTCAATTAGTATTTCTAGCCTCCATACAACTCTGGATGTTTGGTATTTTCCTAATTTGTAAATCACTATTTTTCCATGGCCTTAATTAAATAATCATGATTTATTAACATGTTCGTCGATATAATATTTTTTTTGACATTGTTATTATACTCTGCTTCTGTCTATGAAACCTCAATTGTTTTCTTTATTTTCGATCCTTTGAATTTTAATTTCACAACACATTTTGATTAACACTAGTACGCTACTGTCGTTTTTAATGAACACTTTTTAAAATAAAAAACACCACAATAAAAAGACATTCAAAAACAATTCTAAAAATAGGGCTCAAAAATAATCCTAGAAATTTGGAAAACTTGAAAATAATTAATCTACTTAAAGTAAAAAGTACAAATATTCAATTTAACCAGAAAATGAGCAGCCTCATACGACTTTTTTTAATTGTTAGTTACAATGCAATACAAAACTGTAGTGAGTTTCATAAACGCATTGAGTGCTAATATTGGGTTAACATTGTAAAGCTAAATTGCGGCATCGAGCACAAACCAAAAACACAACAGCATCATCAAAGCAGGGAATGGCCGCCACGGAAATGTGCCAGAAAACTGAACCAGAAATTGTGGCAGAAAACTCATAAAATGTGACAATCAGATCAATGTTCCCAGTACGAGACTAAGCTCACCCTGAAGCAGGGTTGTTGATATCGTTCAAGGACGATATTTCCCGCCCCCGGGCGACTGATGGCACACTCAATGAGTTAACTATAAATAGTAAATACTTACTTTTTAACTGGGCTGTGATGTTGATCGCTTTCTTATACATTTCAGCATGCCTGAGTTTGGAGTCCCACAAGTTAAAAACCAAGTTGACAATCAGCAAAACTAACACGAACAGGCCTTGCAACTGAACACAGCAATCCCTGGAAACAAAACCATCATTGCTCTAGCAAAGCATCTCACAATACCGCCGTCGCAGCAGACCTACATGATCAGCGAATTTCCAAATCAGTAAAAATAAAGAATCTCTCTTTGGTAAAATTGGTTTTTAGTTATTAGTGTGTTCAACTTAGGATACACATACAAAGAGCTCAAAATTATTTTTTCAGATTCATTATGAATTTGAGACCTGTTGTTGCCCACATTATACCTTCTTATCATCATTTAAACTGGTTAAAACTTAACATATCAATTGTTAAGATTGATAAATAATAAAACTGCGTAATTCATTCCAAACTTCCAATGTACATGGCACAAAATTTAATACTTTTAAAAGACTTTACTGGGAAATGTTTTCCACTAATGTCTTTTAGACATACAAGTTTCTACAAATTAGTATTACTGAATTAGTATGTAGTACTACGTTAGTTTATTACTTTAAATACTATACAACCGCATGTGTAACTGACTCACTCACTGGTTCAATAGGAATATAAATTCTAACCCACTTCTAAAAGTACTAGGAACTTGAAATTTGACACAGACCTAAAAAAAATATGTAAAAATGTTAACATATAAAATACATGGATTTTCCTTCGTGAAATGCAGGGTTTTACTTTGTGACTCATAAATCAAAATTCCTGATGAGCTAGAAACTTGAAATTTTTTACGAACCTTCCTAAGAGGTTACTCTGACTAACTGTACCATCGGATTTAATTGTTTTTAATTTTTACCACCCTGAAAAAATCTTAAACTTAAAAAATCTTGTATTTTTAGCTATATTTCATCAGGGAAAGGCCCAATCAAAAATAAAGGGTTCGAAACTATTTTAGTGTTTTTGTTACTCATTTTATCTTTTAAACATTAAAAACTGGAACGAAGCATTATACACGGTTAAGGAACAACTACAGATAACATTCACAGTCAAACATAACCTTCAAACTGGTTCATGCCTCTATTATCAGTGAACATTGCGCATGGGAACACACCATCCATATGCACGTCCATCCCATATGCGAGTGACGTGTGTAAGCGTCGTCCGCATATGGGTCGGATGCAAAGTTACACTTTTACGTGTAATTCACATCGAACGTGTTAAAACAGCTTCATATAAAATTATAACATGGTTTACTAAGATATGCAAACTATAAATGGATTTTCACGAAACACCTGAATGATATGTCCAAAGAAATACATATAACAATATCAAATGGAAAAGAGAGAATAAAAAACTTACTCTTGAAAGGTTTTATCGAGTGTAGGTGCAAGAAGAAAAACTACTGATGATATGAGCAGGGCGAATACAGATATCCAGGAAAGCCGGGAATGCCGACTCGAGTGATGCAGAGCTTCTACAATCCATGGCCATCTGTAAAAAAAATGTTGTCTATTTCATTAAGGAAGATAACAGGGATTCAGAATTTTGCAATTTTTGGGTTAAATAGTAGAGTACTCGTAATTTAATTAATTTTATACTCAATATACTCTAAACAATTAACCAAATTCCTGTAAGCCAAGACAAATTTTAAATAATGATTTTTGTTTGCAACATGAGGGCACAGCCATAGCCCTCACTGGTTTTTACTAATTCAGGGATTAAATAAATTAATAGCTTCTTCCCCATAGAAGATTCACTAAAATGAAGCAACTGTATCTCATTACTGGTATGTTCTATGAATATCTAGTGTGACAGGCTTCCCTATCGCCTTAGTTCCTTCTTGTCTCTCCTGGAGGCTTCATTGACTCCCGACTGAGCCTGACCACCCAGTCTGATCGGAAGTCTCAAGAGGTTGTGTAGGTATCTCTATAGCCCTACTGTCCTAGTTTGTGTACCTTCAAATGAAAAGTTGAGGGCAACCTGGGGTAGACGGTAGAAGGCTCAATTTTTCCAAATTTGGAGTCGTGTGATCACTTTAGAACCTTGTACCATAAGTTCCTAATCCATGTTAGAATTTTGTTGATATATGTTTTAAATATAGTCTATATCTTACATCATCGTTATTGTTTTTAAATAATGAGCTTCTGGTACCCGAGAGAGCTTACCTTTTTTCATTGTTCACGTTGTAATCGTTAAGTACTTCTTCAACTTCTTTGTAAAGCCTCCGTAAAGCTTCTGCAGTCATAAGCCCATGAGGAGTGCTCGGTCTTCCCTGAGGTACCGTCATTTTTCACCGATCTATACTACAACCTGAAACAGAATTTATAATTGATTCTACAACTGTCTCCGTTTGAGATGTAAACTAAAATAAAAACTACGGTAAATAAGTTAGCCTATATTCATACATTTTTCAGAAAATCTTCAATAGGCTGAGACATTTTTTTTGAAAAAGGACAGTATTTTTTTTCAACGTGTGAGGGCTTTTTATAGTCACAAGAGTAATTATACCTATGAGCCTTTTTTATGATGATAGCCTTCCAAATCACAGTTAAATTTAAAAGTGGTTTAACCCTTTCAAGAGTGCCATCTTTCTGGAACATACAAACTAACTTACTTTTACAAATCAAATTGGTTTTAGGCAAACCAGTTTGATTTTTATAAGTTAAAAAAAAATTCCTTACTCCTTTGGACATTTAAGTTCAATAAGTTACTCATTTAGCACATTACTTTCTGACATTCTAGAACGGTGGTAGGCCCTACTCCTAAGAAGGTTTTGAATAGGTACCATACTGGCAACGTGATTCTTAATACTGTGGATTTTTTTCTCACAACTGCTGTTTCAAGCTCCGGGGGGGGGGTCAACTACAGGGCGTCAAGTTCATCCAACAGACTTTGTTAATTTACTTTATATTGTTTTTTATTACTTAATTAGGTCCTTCTTGTTAAATAAAAAGAGGAGCTAGTCTAGCCTAGCTCATAGCTCACACACAACCCAATGTAAATTTTGGTACCGGTTGGGGTTGGTAATAGTGCTTTTAACTTTGTGTACCTACTTATTTGTGATTGTTTTCTCTTAGATTTTATGTAAATTGACAAAGACCATTGGAGGAATCTGATGCCCTGTAGTATGTACACCTGATGAAGATATGTATGTTGGGATAGTAATAGGCAGTTTAATGTTAGGTTAATAGTTAGGCCATGAGTAAGGCAGGAAATGACTTGTGCAGAAAATGGTAACACATTATTCTTCTTTAAATTTGATAATAAGGTTTTTGATTTGTTTGATTAATATCCCTGTAATTTATTTTGCATGTTTTTGCTAATTATTTCTTCCAATAATGTTTAATAGCATAAGCAGTATTTTTTTAAGAAATTTAGTGTGTAGGATCTACATTGCCTAGTGTAACCAGTCTCCATGTAGGTACTAAGGTAATTATCTGTAAAAGAACAGGCCCAAATAATTAAATTACTATTATTATTCATTATTATTATTGTAATTATTCTAGCCCAATAGCCCATAGAGCAAATAAAAGATAGGTCAAGCATTATTGGATTAGTATTTTGCTGTGAAATTACACTATGGGCTCCACCAAGAGAAAAGTAAAATAGGTTTGGTAGAATACAGTTTACTTACTAAATAGGAATGGGTACAAAATCGTGTAATATTAAGGACTACATTTTCACTGAATTTCTTAACTGATTCTAAACACTAATCACTGCTTTTCAAGCTCCTACACTGCTTTTTGTTTAACCACCATTCCAAGCTGACAGTGATCTTCTGCTTCTGATCAGATTCTGAAATTTTCTGATTTGATCAGTGAACTTGAACTTCGAACTTGAAAAAACCTGGTCAAACAGCTGATTAAAAGTAAAAGAAAACCAATTAATTACATAAAGAAAAATAACCCAGTTTACTCAGAACAGCTGGAGCGTAAATACAGCAAACAGGGCTACTAGTGGAAGTTACAGTTTTACAGTAATATATGACTGTATGTGACATACTATAACTAGCAGTGCAGTGCATCTCGTATTTTTCCCGTGTTAAATACTGCTACGAATGCATATAATTCTTCTCTTAAAATATTCTCCAAAATAAAAACTATAAGTACTTTTGAGCGTGTATAAAACTTAAAAGCTCTAAAAATAAGCATTACTCATTCAGTAGCAATATAAATAAGTCACAAAATTTGGTAAACTTTCTTTTAATATAATAAAATTTCCATGATTTAAAATAAAAGCTTCAAAGCTTAGGTAACTATGTTACTAAGTAAACATGTTTTTAATTCCATTTGGGTTATAGCTAAGCTCATGGATATCTTTACAGGGAATGTTTTTAGTTCCTCTAAAAAGCTATCCGAATAACCATAACGTCACTTCCGTTACAATGTCCGTGTGACGTAAATTGCTAACCTGCTATTCCAGAGCTTAGACATATCCTTGTAAAAAAATCACACTGTAGATGTTGGTTTGGTTGATACGTTGATCTAGGCACTTCTAATATAATCAGACATATTTTCAATATTACAGAAGGAAAATAATTACATAGTATTAATTAGCCTATTAAATTTCATTACGATGATGGATGTGTCCACGGTTTTTTATTAGCAGTACCTATACCATATCGGTATGTCTTTAATTACGTCAACACATTCAAATACAACAACATGTAGTGCTCAATGATGACGTATTGATGACGTATTTTCTACTGAAAGGTATTATAAACAATGGTATTATACCTTGCAGGATTCTACTCCGCATCATGTCACACTCTCATATTAAAAATAAACGGTATATTAGTGCATTAACAAATACCGTATACTCTCTCGGATCCCTTTAAACATTTTAGGTGCGGTTTTGCATACGATACAAAGGATTCTTTTCCTGTGAAGTGTCGAATTGGTTTATTAGGAAATAAAATACTAAATTTTTAACTCAATGAAACTGACACAAATAGCATGTTAAAAATTTATTATAAGGTAGATATTATATATTAGACACTGAGGGGGAGGGGTTAGGATTAGGCCCAGTAAAGCCGGCTGGGCATGACTTCCTTATACAGCGATCAGAAGAAAGGTTTTCATAAAAAAGTTGGGACATGGACGGTCTACCTAATTCTGAGAGAAGTAAAAAATTTCCAAACCAATCCAGAACCAAACTCAGATCAAAAAATACCCGCCTAGAAGAATACCTGCTAGAGGAAGCAGAACATTCTGCTCCCCAGAACATCGGACAAGAAAAAGGTCTATAACGCAGAGACCTCGCCTACAAATTTTAGTGTACACCCACCCCCTTTCCAACAAACCTCTAAAGCACTTCAAGTAAGCATCGCTCTACCAGGACACCCTTCCCAGGTGGACAGTAAGGAAAAATATCACTCGAGAATTCTTTTCAGACTGGGTGCTCACTGTTCACGCTCAGCTGGGAGAGATAAGAAAGGAACGAAGGGTAAAAAGGACCCCGTCTTACTTTATAGCCGCAGGATTAACCGATTAACAGTCCTATCTAAGGAACATGTCAACCTTAGTCAGTAACAAGATCGCACCACAATAATATTACACTCAATCCTCATTCATACTTGGCTTAAAATATTTACTTTGTGGTATGGTCGTCATTTCAATAATCTAATCTACATTTTTCTTATGTCACGTTGTGGCATTAACCATTAGGTTACGTAATAACATTGTTGTACGAGTTGATGAAACGTCGGAAACACACTAACACACCACAAAAGACACTTCGATGTCCGGTTTGATCGGGTTTAACTTGCGAACTTGCTAAAATTTTACCAATGGGCAACCGTGGTTCGAGGTATTAGACATTCATTAACTATTGATGTGAAAAACTCGTTGCAACTCGCAATTTATGTTTAATGAACACTAAAAATGTACCTGAATTTACAACTCACAAGAATAAATAAACATTTTGATTTATTTTTCATTTTTATACATTACTCACAAGGTGTTCATTTGTTATTTTTTATTGTTATGTTAGGATTTTATTTGACATTATGCCTCCTGTACAAAACTGGTTTTCCTCTTACAAATTTAAAACCGTCTTTTATCGTTTTTGGGTGTGACGAATTCTTTTAGCCATACTTTTTTCTCCATAAAGAAAATAAGTAATTATTGTTTTAGATGTCCCATAAATCCTATTTTACTCTTCGGTTTGGAACAGAACGAGGTTAGGTCAGTTAAAAAACCAGCGGGCGGTGCTCAGTCACAATCAGCTGTTTTGTGGCGGTCACAGCTGACCGGGCGCAGGAAACGAAACTGGGCCGAGCCCTGATCTATGGTCTAATTTTTGGTGGTTATCATCAATCAGCCAGATGCTATGGAGGATACACGGCCAAACATTTGAATTACAAAGACCGCGAAAAGACTCAAGTCTTTTGATTACGGTAACGTATAATATTATAGACAAAAATATTATTCTGAATATGAACACATTTTTAGCAGTCAAGTGAAACATGGCACTAAACCAGTAATATGAAAAACAAATTAGTCGTGGTAATGTTTTAATATAGTTCTCTAATTGACGCACTTTCATTACTGTTGCCTAAAAATATTCGACTCCATGTGTAAAACTTTTATACGTGCATGGAATTACTTTTACATTGGGAGAAAATGTTGCTGGAACTAAAGAAAGAAATTATAGATTTCTTACTACGGTAATTAAAAAAATCTTTCCTTCTATATTTTTCTAAAAAGAATCGTGAAATCCATCAGGAGATTACGATGACGATTAATTTTTTACTTCAAAACAAGTAGAAGAAACTCCAGACCACGCCGCCAATTATCACCTCAACAGCTGTCAATCACAGCGCCATTTTCCGCATCAGCTGTCTGCATTTTAACGCCTTTGTGCATCAGCTGACGCAGTCACGTTCTCGCTCCAGTACTACCAACCTCAGAGAGTGAAAACTACCAATTCCCGCGCCGGCGCGTTGTTTACCGCGGTAACCTAGTTGGCGCGGGCGTTCACCTCCGATAGTAAAAATAATGCGTGCGACAGAGAGAGATAGAGAGGACCGGCATTTCGCTCTCTCTCTGTTCCATTGACCTAGTGGTACACTTGGGTCGGGCCGTGCTACTCGTTGTGGCGCAGTGACTTTCCCTTTACCCAACCAAGGACGTTTGCACAAACATTCTTTCCTCTTTCCGGCCAGCCGTTGATGGGAATGCAAGTACTTGTGCGTGCGCGGAATCAACTCTTTGTTGACCAATCAGATGGTTTGTTTTGTTCTATTTCTAGTTCAGTTGTAACTTTCGCGTCCAGTGGTGTTGGTGCTCAGAGAGCAGTGCCGGTAAGACATTTCCTCCAGGGTTCATAATTTGGTTGTGGGTCTCTTAATATATGTTCAAGTATAGAATCCAAGTCTGATTTACGGAGATTGACTTAAGGAAGGCCCCTGATCAAAATCCTATAAAACCGTTAAATAATTTCTATACCGGGACTTCTCTACCGGATAGGCTGCGTAATTATATGGCATGTATTTACGGAACTCCTTGAAAACACAGAATGGACGATGTGTAGACCTCCTCGTATATAAATTAGCATAATTTTGGCTGAAGTGGTCAAGCGTTGAATTGGCCCGATCTACTCATGCAAACTCTTAAAAACAATCGACCATCTGCTTGCTTTGATTGCAAAGAGTTTTTTAAAAAAAGTAGCTATTGAAAACTGTTAACTTTTAAAACTCGTCACAAAGCTGATAAATTGTAAACTCTGAGTAAAAGTAAAATGGATTCAGGTTGGAACGATTCTTGTTTTACAAGCAACCTGTTAGATTAGTTTTTCCAAAAGTATAGCTTCTTCAAAGGTGTATCTTTGTAACCTCATTTTCTTTGCCTGTGAAGGAATTTACCAGTAGTAATTTAATGCTTCATGTAACCTATATGTCTCCTGTTTATTACTCTCTGCTGGAGACAGGATTGGATTCCATTAGTCGGGGCGGCGGGCGTCGTGAATCTAGCTTTCTCTTATAAAAAGCTCACAGTCGTCAAGCTAACATTAATTGCATGCCAATTTAGAATGGAAAATTGTCGGTGCTGTTTGTCGGTAAGAAGTATTTTCAAGCCACAAATTAATTTTATTAACTATTCCTTATTGATACCCAATCGAAGGTAGGGTTGACATTCAAAGTTTTGCAGACTTTAATCTCTTGGTTAACCAAACTTAAGCACGTAAAATTGTGTGTTGCTTTAAAGGATTACTTAAATGAAATTATCAACTAAACCCTTCTTTGTTTGAGACTAGCGAAACCACCCTTTCTCTCTACAAACCTTTGATATCCGAGAAGTTTATCAAATGCAATCGTTTAACCTACGGGGTCTCATCTTTCTAATCTCTAAATAATTCTTCTTAATTACCAAACTCAGACAAAATAACCCATTACCTCTTCGCCGACTCCTATAATAAAATCTCTATTGAGACGATTCAGAGGGCAGAAGTAGGTCAGAAGAGAGTGTATCTTCCAAATGGACCCGAAGAAAGAAGAAAGAGGAAGACCTTGAGCAGTCGGTCAGGAGTCGAGTTGGACTTGAAACTCGGCCACCGCCCACAAGATCGAGTCTCACTCACAGATGGCATTACTGCAACGTCCGAAAATTATTAAGGGTTGTTTACTCTTGAAGCATGAAAATGGCTTCGTAAGGGATCCAAACTTCTTAAACTAATATAAACTAGGACGACGTTTTTCTCGATTCCATAAATCGAAATCCAAACTTGCTTTGGTGCAAGGGATGAATGAACTTTAAAAAGATTCTTTGAAGATAAACCTAAGACATTTGTAAGTTTCTCTCAAGCCCACTCCCTGAGAATTGAGCATTAATTTTCTTTTCTCCGCTCTCCATGCGCGTAACTGTTTTAACATCACTAATGCCTCAACACTTTGTTTTTTTTGATATTATACGCAAAAATGATATACCAAAATCTGAGATTTTACAAAATCATGTCCTAGATAATGTCATAATGCTATCTCAGATAAATCAGAGTGTACACGAACTTTCAGGACATTAATAGAAGCAGATGTTGAGAATGAATCATAGATTAGAAGAATTGTCTAACACATAAAACTTTAGGACGACCTCTATTTTCTGTACTGAACACTTCCCGATTTTAGAACTGCTGAAAATAGAAAAATGAACCAAAAAAATTAACCAGGCTATGCAAGATCAAGATGAATTCATCTTGAGGTAAGACTTCTTTCTATGTTATCATAATTGAGTGATGACTGAGCATAAACGTTTGCATTTTCATTTTTCTTCACTCAACAACTTCGAAGAGCCACCACGCGAACAATGGAGAGAGCTTGATCGCTTTACTTCTCCACCTCGGCTCCGATCATGCCAAAGCTCACGTACTCCGGGTCAATGACCTCAGTCAGCATCCACTCGCTTGTATCTCCGCTGCTCTGATCACTTAAACGAATGCTTCGGCCCATGCTGTTGGTCTGATTCATTTAGTCTAAGCTGAATGAGCTCATTGGCCTAAGCATCATTTAGGTTTTCATTATGCTCATGTAAACTATAGTTTTGGATGACAACAACTATAACATCTCACATTGCTAAATGAAGAGCGTCAACCACAACTTTGCCATGCTCTTTATTCACGAGTTCTTGAACTCATGCATTAAATGAAATCTGCTTAGTTTAGATAGGTAGTTTGGTAAAAGAGAATTTAATAAACCTGCCTAAGTGTGTGCTATTGATTAACGTACTACTACACCGTTGCATAATTCACCCAATAAAGCTTCTTTCGTATTTTCCTTGTTCTCATGAACTTACAACTCTTTGAAAAATAATGGTTCGGCCTTATGATTTTAAAAATCTAAGTTCATTCACTTCATCACTAATTTAGGGCAATTGCTATGACGGTTCTTCGTCACGGGCGGTTCTTCATCAGCCTTCGTCTTTTGGTCCTCTGATTTGGAAGTTTAAATTCGATAAGTGCCTATGTAAGTAGCCTAGTTTTATATACATACTTTACAAAAATGTGTGTATCCGTCTTAAAGTTTTCCTTGTAATCCAATTAAATGAAAAAAAACTTTGGTTTTTTTGTTAAAACTTAAAAACTAAAACCCATTTCACAAATTGAATTTTTATCAGTTCTAGATCATCAGTTTTCACCTAATATCTAAGCTGGAGAAGCAGGTATCTCATTTTCCGTTCATGAAAAAACTGCATAAGCAATTCAGTAAATATTATAACTGTATTCAAAAATAGTTTTTTAACGGTGCATCCGTGTTTAAACTGACAAAGCTATCAGATCTTAAGGGTACAAAAGAGGCCTCGCCAACGAAAATTATTGCAGTCCGTTGTAGATCCCATCGGCTCATATTCCTTTGTCAGTTTTCCTCGACTCAAATGACCGAATATCTCCCGGAGTTCACTGACCCGAGCCTGAGATGGTTCCTCGGTTTTCGGCACTTCCTCCCCCCGCTCGTTCTCGCTCCAGTCTCCTCCTATTGTAGGTCAGTACCAGTTACGGTTATGCAACAGTCGCCCAGTTCAGCTACCGGACCGCCTACGCTTTGTCGTCTTGAGGTCTCTATAGAACAGCTTCCGGACGGTACCGGACCTTGGTCTTACGCAGCATTTCACTGCGTAAGACCGTTAACAGAGTAAACACGTAATATAACTCTGTTAACGTAAATAATTTCTGTATTAAAAAGTATCGTACCGAAGAGTAAACCTTGATGGACACCATAACTGCATTTTTTAAATAGATATTATAAGTTAAGAAAGGCATCTAACGACGATACCAACTTAAAACAATAAATATCAACTAAACAATTTGTAATAAATTCACTAAAATGGGGGTATTGGCAATTTGTCAGACCAAAATTTGAACCGGAAGTGACTTCATATGTTTATAAGGACTACTGTTTATTGGAACTGTAAACACCTCTCTTTATACATATCCATGATCTAAACGATTTCTCAAAGGAAAGTAAACACTGATTTAAAAAATAAACTTATCTTCGTTTGGTTTTTATTTAGATAGAGTTACTTCTTGGATTGGAAAGCTAGATTTGGAGTTGTCAAAAAGGGAACAACTGCTTTCTGCAAAATAACTTTTTCTTCGTCTTCAGAATATAGTGAATCGTATTAACACAGACTTCTAGACCGAGGACTTTCAAGACTTCATATTGGCTAGAAACTAAAGCCAATACGATTAATATTTAGACAGAAATCACAATGGTTCCGGAGGTAATTTCCAAAATCTCAATGACGACCACAAACACCTTTATATTCTTTATTGATTATTGTAATTTCAACCAACGTCCGCAACGATACGACGAGCCCCTTCAGCTGCCGGAACCTTGTGAAGTATTACCATAAATTATTGGTCGGATCACCTACTTCTTCTCTGGGGCAACTTCCCGGTGCCCAGTGCCCAATACCGTATCGTGACTGAGGGCACGTTCTGCCTCCAGGAGGTTCACGATGATCCAGATGACGTCACACCTCAAAACGGAGACGAAAACTACTATCTCCAGAGGACGAACAAGACGTGAAATCATTCTATTCGATTTTGAATACGAGTACAAAAAAATTCTAGTAGAATCATCTATCAAAACTAAGAAAAAGTCTTTAAATGTTCATTCAAATACAATTTTTTGAACTCAGAATAACACCAAGGTAATTACACTGCTTTTGCAAATAAGTATAAAGTATTTACCAACAAAACTGTTCATGTCATGGAATGGGTTATGAAAGGAATTTTAAATAACCTCGCCGTAAATAATCAAACCATTCCATAGTCGGTCAATTGTTACAATATATATGAGGACTAATAATTTTTTATCAAAAGTAGAGAGTACCCTCAGTTGACAAGAAGTAGAATAATACCTCAGTTGGATGTGTTTTAGTCAGCGTGGCGAGTAACAAAAAAATCTAGTAGAATCATCTATCAAAACTAAGAAAAAGTCTTTAAATGTTCATTCAAATACAATTTTTTGAACTCTGAATAACACCAAGATAATTACACTGCTTTTGCAAATAAGTATAAAGTATTTACCAACAAAACTGTTCATGTCATGGAATGGGTTATGAAAGGAATTTTAAATAACCTCGCCGTAAATAATCAAACCATTCCATAGTCGGTCAATAGTTATAATATATATGTGGACCAATAATTTTTTATCAAAAGTAGAGAGTACCCTCAGTTGACAAGATATAGAACAATACCTCAGTTGGATGTGTTTTAGTCAGCGTGGCGAGTCCTGTAATTCAGCTTCTTGGAGATCACGAATTGTAGATAGTTGTGAGATATGGTCGGTGGGTGTAGTGTTCTCATGTGTGGATTAACACCTACACTATTGCATACTACGTTAATCCGCAAAAACCATCCTCATAATTAGACCAGTTCGTAATTCAGAGGCAGTGATTTGTACTCCACGTTAAACTGTAGGTCGCTTAGATATGTCATTGCCTGTTGGGCTATTAATTAACAGTTCTGTCCAAGGAACACGTCAGTTAGCCTTAGTCAGTAACAAGACTACAAGATCGTGCCACAACCATCCTACACTCATTTCTCATTCATACTTGACTTCAAATGCCATCTCAGTTAGACGTATAGTCAGAAGAATTCCAAAAACTGCATCCAAATACATCAGTTGTATACAATAATTTTTCGTTATTTTTCACAAATTTTGATTAAATACTTTTCAGAAATACTTTCTGATTCTATGCCTACTTTTTATTATTTGTTACCTATTACCTTTCAAAATGTTGACCTACCCAGATGGCTATTTTAAGCCAAGTATGAATGAGGACTGAGTGCAAGATGATTGTGGCGCGATCTTGTAGTCTTGTTACTGACTAAGGCTGGCATATTCCTTAGACAGGACTGTACAGCCGATGGCCACTGACCATCTCTCACAAGTATCCACAATTCATGACCTCCAAGTAGCTGGATTACAGGACGTCGCCACAGCCCCAGTCAATACCGTGGACGTTAAATCTCACCTGAGAATATCCCATCTACCGACCATCGTTCATGCCCAACCAACTCCAACCAGCTAAAACCTCCAAGAACCTTATAGAAAATTTGTTGTTTCAGTGCAGAAGTTGTAGTCAAGTTTTTAATATTAAACTGAATTTTGAACGTGTTGATCCTTAGAGAGACGAACAAAGTTATTATATTTGGACACACTGCCGACCCCTTCGAGCTCTAATCAATTCCTAAATGTAGAGTACAATTAGAAACCATCATGTAAATTTATTTAAAACACATGAGAGAACTATCTCCCTGATGGAACATTGATTGTTCCCTCACGACTTCTCTGGTGGCAGACATGTTGATTACTGTGGTTCTGCTCTTAATTAACCCATCTACCGACTGGTCTACATCCTGAACAATTCTCTTCGACATTAATCTACCTCTTAATCTTGTACCAGATGTAAACAAACATAGATTACCATGTTGCATGCATCCATCCCATGGTCGGTTGCCTTCTGGAATTCCAATTAGTTATATACATGAGTTAACAATTTGCATAGTGATTTGATCTGGATGTCTTTTCATGTGTTACAATTTTAAAATCCAATCTTTACATTATTCAGTTTTTTTAAACACAACCATCTAACAGGGCCTGTGTAATTAAGGGAAGAAGGCCTCTACAGTAGCTCCCATGTAATTTAAATTGGAAAAATTGGCGTGTCCTGTAATCCGGCTACTTGGAGGTCACAAATCGTGGATAGTTATGTGGATTAACGTCCGCAATATTAAAAGTTCATCAGCAAAGACCATCCTAATAATTATACCAGTTCGTTATTTAGAGACAAAATTGTGGTTCAGATCCCACGTTAAACTGCAGGTCCTTGAGATGCCATTGGCTGTTTGGCTACAACTTTAACAATCCTTGCCATTAATACTTCGCTTAAAATACCGACCTGACTAGTTCGCCAATTCATAAATTTTAATCATAGTACTTAGAGATGATACCACCTTTAGTTTTTCACTCAATACACCCTGTTCGCAGGAAGAATACCCGGAGCCAATTCGTTTCATTGCCTCGTAGACGAGACGTGCTCAAATGTGCAACTTATATCAAACGTGGTGTAGAGATGACCCACATATCGTCCTAGCTGGCGGTGAAAGTAATGGAGACCAGGGCGAAAGTTAGGCCAAACCTTTCGAATCAAACGTACAAAACTCTAGAAACAGGTGTGTAATTATTTTAGCCTTTAGAATAGATTATCAAGATCTGTATAAATGGAGACAGTTGAGCGAGACCAAAAGGCGACTAAATGGGAGCTTGTGAGGTCAAGACTCTCAAGGTTTTGGGAAAAGTGAACAATGTTGTCACATGTTTGCCTAACAATTATAATTTGGCTGAAAAGCGTTTTCAAAGTATAATTTTTACTGTGATATAGAATTGAGCGATTAGGTCAGTTTTTACGATGCAAGATGAACAGAAAGATATTACGACATAAGATGACGACACGGCAAAGAGACGCAATTTTTTTAGACGTGCTGTTTGCACTGGTGGGTCGATACGATATCGACAACCGACGGTTCTCTATAATACTTGGCTTAAAATACCAACCTTGATAGGTCATAATAACTATTAAATTTATTATTTTCTTTCATTTAACTTTTTGTCTTTTTGCATGCATTGTTTCGTAATAAACATACATCATACATTTTTGTTTTTAGATTATAATTATTGATCTTTTCCCCATATCCATGAATAGTTTCTTGAGTTTTAACCAATAAACAAGGTATATTCACTGAATAAAAACAAAAACCACTCAAGGATCTGATAATCACGGATCATCACATCCTTTTTACTGAAATTTTACTTTTTAAAAACTATTTTGATATTCCTAGTCTACTTTTCTCGCGATCTGATAAACAGTTTGTGCTGTAAGATTGGGGTGTATGACGAATAGTCTTCACTTATTTTACCTACACCACCTCTATCAGAGAACAATATTAATGTTTTCCGTCAGCTCACAATGCAAACCCCAAAATTAGCACTTGCGGTTCCGACCGCCCGTTTAGGCTGGACACCGTTACAGACATTACACATCCGCCAATTATGATCGAGGTATTGGAGTGCATCAAGGACGCGTCCTGGGGCCTCTGCTATTTCTTTTGTCAACTCCGTCGTTTTATCAAGAAAATCAGTTTGGAATACCATATATGTATTCGTAATTAATTAATTCCTTTAACATTCTTTAGCTTATTTTAGTATGACTATTTTTATTACATTACATGAAGAACAGTTATATAGATATTTCATATGAAAATAGAAGCAAAATAAATCTGATTTCAAAAAGGTAAATTCAAAATGAACTGAAAATTTTCACCGTTCCTTAGAAATGCATTTAATTAATGTACACCACTTTACATTGTGGTTATAATGAGTAATATAAAGCAGAAATTTGTAAAAGTTTGGATATAAATTATTTACCTAAAACTCATCGGAAGAAAATTTGACAAATTTCTATGCAAGTGTGAATCGTAAAGTATATCTAGTTTATTATTTTAGGAAACAAATCTCTTTAGCTGTGGTATAAATTAAAATATTTTTTATTCGATAGCCTCATATATGTAACGTAATTTTTGAGACACATACATACTTGTTAACTAAATTTGTATCACGATAATTTTCCATCCCGATTGGTAAGTACTAAAATTGGTATTTATTTGTTTTAAGCAATCGTGTTGGAAATGTTCGCAATAAAAATCTAGATAACATAAACCAACCATCACCAACAATTCATTTCAAACAAAAGACATACATACAAATACAAAAAGATAACTAGATCAACGACATTGTTGATAGATGGCACATCAATCAGTAATATTCGGGGTCAAATAAAAACCAAAAAGGTTTTCCAGAGTGGATCATTAGGACCATGTGGCTCCATCAGTATAACTCGTGGGCATCAGTGGTCCCATTCCACTGTCCCTAATTCCCCTCTAATCGTCCCAGTTTCACTTTTCCCTGATACCATCGCTGACCGTGATACTGCCACGAAATCCGCCATCCCAAGATTACCTTCACGTATTCCTGAAGTCTCTACTTCACACGCCCCTGTTACCTTAGGGGCGTGTGAAGTAGGGACTGAGATGAAAATCATTTTAAAAGTTTGTTCAATTTTATTTAAATACGATAGCTTATTTGGTTGAAATTAATTGGTGGTGATGGGTGGGTATATGCTATTTAGATTATCGCAGAAACCTTCCAGGACGATCAGCAAAATAAAGTTTCACAACGTTTCGGGATCTGGAATCTGACCCCGTTCCCAGGTTGGTTGGAACATAGAACATTACAAGATTAGTAAATAAAAATAATCCGGACTAAACCGATACAAAGCAGGTTTAAATCTGCCAACAATTTTTAAAACATACAACCATTTTTACACGTGTAAAAATGGTTCGTAGGTACTCAACAATAAAACAAAAAACGACCATATGTCCAGCACAGCTGCTTATTATGTGGTTGTAACGTGTGGACGTACTTATTTTTTTGTGCTCTGATATTGTGTGCGAGACTTTTGTTACGTTGTATTGTTTACGTTTTTTGACTGCTTTAATTTTTTTTGCTTTATATCGGCTTAGTTCGGATTATGTATTAATATTTTCATGCTCTAGGCTTCAGCTCAACTGAGGACGGGATCAGATTCGAGATTCCGAAACGTTGTGAAATGCTGTTTTAACAATCGTGATAGAAAATAAATAAAACAAAAGCTGTAACACTGTTTTAACTATTGTCCTCCCATAAAAGAAAATTAAAGGATTCCCCCTCGTGCCATTTAGTCTGAAAAGAATTCTGTTTCGAATTCTTTCACGCCCTTCTAGGGCGAGTTAATTTTTCAATCAGAGAGAATGGAAAATCGGTGCCAACAAACCGTGAACATACACATCATCAGTCAAGCAATAAAACAAGACTAAATAAGGGACGAAAAGGCCATTGTATTCGAAGCAGGTTAAAGTAATGGGCAATTTCCATGCATATGAATCCTAATGCCCCCACTTCTCTGAAGGTACGCTGTCAGTAATAGTTGCTGTCTTTGTAATTGCCCCAACGCCGAAGACAGAATGTCTACAAAGAAACTAGTTTCCAGTTACTTTTAGTGTCTAACACATGCTAACACATGCTAAAGACTAACGTTAATTTAGTCCCAGGTTAGACTCTATTAAGCCCAGTTCTTTCTTAAACTTGACTTCAATCTGGGTGTAAAATACTAAACTAATAATAATACTATTCTTACGAGAGAAAAATCAATTAATACATCAACTTAGGCGACGAATAACAAATCGGCTGTCAACTAAGTTTGACTGGGACGGTGGCGACGTCCTGTAATCCAACTACTTGGAGGTCACGAATTGTGGATAGTTGTGAGATAGGGTCGGTGGATGTGGTGTTCTCGTGTGGATTAACGTCCGCGCTATTGAATACTAATAATCCGCAAAGCCTATTATATAATTAGATCAATTCGTAATTCAGAGGCCGTGGTTCGGATTCCACGTTAAACTGTAGGTCCATTAGCTGCCATCGGCTGTTGGACTATTAATTAACAGTCCTGTCTAAGGAACATGTCAGCCTTAGTCAGTAACAAGACTACAAGATTGCGCCACAATCATTCTACACTGAATCCTCGCTCATACTTGGTTTAAAATACCTACATTGTAGTATGGTTGACATTTCAATGATCTAATCTAATCTAAAACAAAGTTGGAATCCATACTAAGTGACAAGAAGACAACACATAGGCAAAAGAGTAGCAAGTTTAAGGATTTTGACTTTGTGACTAATCAAAAATACATCTTAACTATAAGACTAAGCTTACTATATATTCATTTTCCTGTTCTGCGAGTAATGATTTTGGTGAAAGAAAGAAACAATTTTCTAATTTTCCAAACATCTAAACTATTTTTACTGAGGAAACATAGGAAAAGGTTTCACAACCGTTGGAGACTTTCGATCGAAGCATCGAAGACACCGATTGAAAAGTGAGTGTGGTGGGTTTGATTTTAGGCTACGTTTTTACTGACAAAGACAAATTGATTAATTTACCATGATCATTGACTGCCCCAAAGACTTAGGCAGATGTGTCCGATCGTCTGCAAACATATTGAACTATTCCAGAGTAGTTCAAGAATATTGCGTTGAGGTTAAGAGTGATTTAGGAACAGGAAGAAGGTGACGAATACCAATAGAATATTTTGAAGATTCGCAAACGATTTGACATTCTGTATATCCAAAGCAAATGCATTCACTTACTCGAAGCTCCTTACGCCGGTTTCTAATTTGTGGCCACAACAGAATTGTTTTGAAAGCGCAGACCACTCTAACCACGTGAGAAAACCCATATATTTGAACGGTCTGGTGATCACAAACTATTCCTCAAACAGAGCATGAACGGGGAAAGTGCACTGATGTGAACGCGTGCCTGGAACTCTGGTGCATCGCGCGCACGCAAGAACTGCACGGCGTATGGTCCTGGACGACAACAAACATGAGATGCGTATTGTGCTGTTCCTGAAAGTGTATCTATCTCGGGGAATATCCGATGTAGAGAAAAATACTTCTGTTAACTTTCTTGAAAGTTGGTGGAAGTTGACTAATGCATCTCGAGTGTGCTCTTACATTCTTCTCATCTCTCCTTTATGTTGACTGGGACGGAGGCTGAGGCCTATAATCCAACTAGTTGTGAGTCACGAATTGTGGATAGTTATGAGTGATGATCTGTGGGTATGATATTCTCTTGTGTATTCACTATTCGATAATACGTTCATCCAAAAATATCATCTTCATGATTAGATTACTTCGTAATTAGAGGCAAAAGTGATTTGTAAACTATGTTAAACTGTAGGTCTATTGGACGTTAGGAATTGACATTCATGTCAACGGAAAATGTCAGTCTTAGACGATAAGAATACTAACAGATCGCGCCTCAATCATATTACACTCAATTCTCATTCATACTTGGCGTAAAATACCTGGTTGGTCACAAATTATTTCGAAAACGAATACTAATAATTTTCATTCTGACTCTCTCCACATACTTGAGTGGGCTTCAGTGGGTCGGTCTCCTTTAACTTCATAAGTATATTTTCTAGCACAGAAGGTTTTTTACCTCATAATCTATCTGAAACGGTGATCTACCCAGGTAGTTATTTTAAGTCAAGAATGGACAGTTTAACTAGGGATCCGAACCACAATTTCGTCTAATTATTAGGATGGTCTTTGCGATCAACCGCAGAGTTCAATAGTGCGGACGTTAATCCACAACAGGGAACTATTTAGAAACTATTAGGGAACTAGTTGTGAGTGATCATCACTCACAACTATCCAAAGTTCGTGACCACCTAGCACACGCCTCCGTCCTAGATTTTCGAATCATCAAAGGACCACTCCTTCTTCATTCGTGAAAAAGTGTTCCAATCAATGGACCTTCCGACATTTCCCTCCATTTTCATGGTTAGAATATTCTCAAGAATTAATTGTGAATAGCATTACAGTTAATACCGACTAGTCGTTGATACTCTTGAAAAAGATTCTTACAAAGCATAAGTCTACCTTCACTCATCCATACATCGACTGGTTCTCTGTGAAAGGGAGCTTGAATAAATTTTGTCTTCTATAAAGAGGTTTCAATTTAAGTAAGTAGCCTAGGCGTTTCATTTGAGATGATATTTTCACATTCATTAGGCATCTGGCTAAGCTAGTGGTTTGCATCTTGGACTTCGAATAGGCCACAAATTTCAATCCCGGAATGGCAAATAAAATTTGAATTATTAGGCCCGCTTTCCATTAAAAGCTATATTGTGTTTGAAAAATGCCGTTGTCTGTTGGAAGAAAAAAGGAAGGTTTATGGAAATATTTAGTAGAAAGGGAAATCTTGGCCACACACAATTCTTGCTGTCTAAGCTTGGAAAAAACCTGAAAAAGAAATTATGTTAAAGAGATTGTCCAATTCAACTTGAACCAATTCAGTAATGCACATCTATCTCGATGTCTATCTCTACGGCTAGAATACTGCGGATGTTTAGGATGCAGCAGGAAATGAAATGGGTGGAGTGCAGATCAGTTTAGACTGCCAATTGATCCCATAGAGAGCCAGCACTGGTGCTTTTGCAACAGCTGATTTTAGGATTTCAAATTAATTGTGAGAATTTTCTAAGCCTATCCTTTGGTTGGCTCAGATTGGTTGGTATAAACGTAATATTCATCCATATTAGGAATAACTTTATTGATGACATTTTGTCTCTAGCTTTTTTAACAGTTAATAATTTTATGGAGAACAAAATCATTTACGTTACACTACATTTCAAAGTCTATAACTCCTTAAAGTTCAAACAGTGTCAAACGTTTTTCTAAGCACGTTTTTAGCACATTTCCATGATTTTCGAGAGTAAACCAGTATTGAACTTCAACATTATTCGGTTTTGTACATGTAATGACAATTTCTGTATATATTCTACAAACACGTATTCAACTTCATAGCCGAAACGAACTACCTCTATGGTTTTCTAGGGACGTATATCATTAAAATGGATAAATCAAATTCAATCAATTCGTCGTTGGATTATTGGAGAGCAATATCACAATAGTTTTACATAAAACAGTAATAATAAAATCAATTCCAATCAAAAAGTTCAACAACAATATTCGTTTAGCAATAAATAGTTTAGACAAACAGTAATAAATACAATAATCATAAAAAAATCGACATAAAAATTATCATTTAGAAATTTGAATTAAGAAATTTAGAGTTATGTTATAATAATAATATCATATATTAAAAAATTTTGTGGAATCTTATGTCCACTATAGAAAAAGTAAAACTGGGATCGAAGCTGTTGCTGTGGATACGAGTGTAGAGTAGTAGATGTTTGCGTTAAATTAACACTGACACTAACAAATCCGCAAATTTTCATAATTACCAGTCAATGAAGTATTTGTACTCCACGTGCTGTATGCCTTGTGACTATTGTCTATTAATTAAAGTTATACTAAAGAATACAAACATCAGATCAAGTACTACAAAATCAAACCAACCTATATATATCATGAAGTAAAAAAATAAAAGTTAAAATAACGTTATGATAAATACAAATGGCTACTAACATAAAATAAACTACCAGTAGGTATGATAAGAGAAATGAGTGTTAGATGATTGGTGCGATCTTGTAGTCTTGTTACCGACTAACACTGATTGTTCCTTTGACAGAACTGTTAATTAATAGCCCAACAGTCAATGCAATCTATAAGATGTCAGTGAGCTACTACTGCAATTACAATGAACGTGGAGTCCGAAGGAATTACGAATGAGGAAGGAACGTAGTGTTTAATAGTGCGGATGTTACTCCACACAAGAGAACACTACACTCACCGACAATGTGGAGTCTAACTTGTGAATTACTACTATTAAAGTTACATAACTACTTGGAAAAAATTCGCGACTTATTTATTTTCATACTACAGTATTAACTTACGCCCAAATGTCGTTAACTGCATGTCAGCACTCTTTACAGTAAACTTCTGTACGTTTTTACTATCACAGCTTGCTCTATAGTATCATCATTCATAACTGCAATTACATGAGTTTAAACCCCATCTCGTGTGTATACTATATTGCCTATACGATAACCTACACCTTAATTGGGAATTTACAGTTGTAAATACACGGACTTCGATAAACAAATCCGCCAAATATATTAACTGAGATTTCTACAAAAATTTCTCATAATTTTAAATCGTTTGATATATTTTGTATCCAGTTTCCTTTACTGAGAACTCAGTGTAGAATGAAACTACGAAGGGATATAATGTAAATTGATGTCTGCGTCTTTGACTGAGACGCGAGGACGTCCTACAGATGTGACCTTACACCTTCGACCCGGGCCGTGACTTTATCCGTCTGAAGGTCGAATATTATTCTTCTTCCTTGTCCTTATCACTTCCTGTTTTGATGAGCATCTCAGTCAAGGTGGCTTCTTTCACTCAAATTAAACGAGTAGATAAATCTAAAGACGTGTTTGACGATAATTTATGGCTTATGTAAGTATATATTAACAGAAGAGTCACACAGACAAAAATGGGTTCATAAAAAGAATTTTCAATGCGTTAAGGAATCATTCAAATTAAAAATTAAAGGAAAATTCAGAATTCAAAAATACGTCCGGCACATAAAAGAGATTGGATGTTAATTAAATCTATAAATAACATGAAAAAATGTTACAAAACTCTTTAGTATATTCTCAAGATAGTTTAAATAGTTTAAAATAGTGATTATTCTAATTAATTGTCAAAGTTTTTATTGTTGACGATTTTGTAGTCATGTCTAAAAGGACTTTTGAAATCACACAAATATTAAGATTCAGTTTAAAACCCATAACCTTTATTTCGTGGTTTTCAAAAATGCACTAAATTTCAAAATCTAATACTTATTTTCAAACATCGCTTGAATGTCCGTTTTAAAGTAAATTAGACTGATATTGTTTACTCTCAAAACATTATCAAATATTTTTAAGAGTCTATTAAAAAAATACTTAAAAACTTTTTTGAAATTGGGGTTCTCCAAGGCTCTGCTCTGGGACCACTGCTGTTATGTTGTTGCATCTGTTTCTTCAGTGTGTCACCAGTGTGAAGGACGGAAGGTGGCAACACTGCTTCCCCTCCACTCCCACACATTCTCTCCTTTCTCCTGCACCGAAAGAGTTGTTCTTGGAACGACTCAATCATTTGATTAGGCTCTTATGAAAGTTTTTAATTTGTCACTAATGATATTTTTTATACTATCTAACTTTTAAATTATAATTTATTATCTAAAGAATTTTTCAAAACAATGGTGTTTTCTTTTTGAATAATACATTATTTTTAATATATAGTATAGCAGGTACTAACATTTTATATTAAGTTTTCACAATCATAAGACCTAAAACACGAATAACAACTTTTAGTAGGGTTTTTTTCATTTTAAATTTAAATTTTGTAACTTTTGAGGTACCGGAGCTGTAAACATCTTTATTATAAATTCTTGAGACAGGAAGCAAATTTGTCAGGGTACATATTATATACTGAGTACGAGTGAAGATAATATATTATGTCGTTTTGTTAAAGGCAAATACTAGAATTTCAGTTCAGTGTCATAAATTAATAGTCTAATGATGAAAATTATCTGGAATCAGTCCAGCATTGAACTTGTGGCCTTCAAATTATTAGGAAGGCTCTGAAACTACTCAACCACTTATGCAGTTAACCCAACTCTCTTCCGAAAACGATTTGAACAACTCACTGAGTCGTTCCCAAACGAACGACTCCCGCCACCCACTCTGCGACTCGTTCGTACTTGATACCGTTCACACCTTGGACGCCACAACGTGTAGCGCGGGTCTCCCGCTCAACCGGACTCCGGCTGTCACCCTTCTCCCAAGCCGAAGCTCCCAGCTCCCTCCCAGTCGGGCGTCCGCGGGCTCCCAGCTACCATGGGCTCCTGACATCTTGTGTCCGCCCGACGACACGACTCCGCATCTGAACGGTGAGTCATCCGCCGCCGTTACATCATTTTCGCCTCCGCCTCTTATGTGATCACTTCAGAAACTAGTTAATTTTACAACAATTTTTTTACATTTATACTCAAATTTTACCTGATAATTTTCTGTTGTTTAAAATTAGAAAAAAATTATAACATATACAAAAACCTTTGTACGAGTTTTATAGCTCGTTAAAAATCAAGATACTTAATACTAATGTATAAAATTAACCCTAACCTATAAATGAATAGTAAAAAAAGAAAAACTCAGCTAAATTGTTTAAAAACATGATTTTTCATAAAAAATATTTTATTTACTAAATTAGCAAAACTCGCTACTTTAAAATAATAATTAATTTTACTGTAGTATAATTATTGAACGTTTTAAAATTCAATCAATGTAAACAAAGCAATATTGGGTTTTTAGTTATTGTGGAAGCTATTTGTTATTTGGTATTAGCTATTAAATATTTTATCTCCAGTAAAAATCAAAATTATTCTAAAATCGTTCAAACAAGGTTTTTGAACGCTCTTTATTTTATTTTGATAGGATATTGGTCAGTTTGAACTATACAAATAATAATCTAAAAATGCCGTCAACTTCCACCCAAGCCGGTCACCGTTTATTTAAGGTGGGCCCTCCACTCCACTATACCACACATTTGCAATCCAAATTGGGATTGCTCATGGTTGGGATTCGAACCCTCGTCCTTCCGATTGGCTTCAACCGTTGCACTCGTCAGTCCAGGTTTAGACCACTACACCAAAGGACCACATAAATTTAAATTTAATAGCTTAAAAGATGTGTAGCGAAAGAAAAGTTGTTTTCTTTACTTATACGTTTACCTCGATATTTAAGTGAGTTCCGAATTAATTAGGATCTTATCGTAAAAATGTCATAGTCTAATTTAATTTACGTATCAATGTACTTTTAAAGTATGTTCGAAAATTATTTCAGACGCTCTCTTTGTATAAGTTTTTAGGATTTATGGGAGGAGAGTTTCAACGTAAATGTGCCACCATTTTGGAAATTAGTTCCATCATAAGTACAATACTAATTTACTATATTCTTTATTACTCTTTACTAGAGTGTTTTTTTAGTTAGAAACCAATTTTTGAAATTTTAAATTAAAGTAAGTGTGATCTGGAGAAAAAATTTGAAAATTTTCTTATTCCGAGAAGTAAAAAATAACTTTATTATTTTACTCAATTGCACCCTCAAATCAAAATGGTTCCGCCTTATTGGATTTTAATCCTGTAAGTGTAACGTTAATTTTGTAACAGCATTACTAACCACACAAATGTCGTAAAAAGATGGTTGAAATGTGAAATTAAATTTAAGTGGTTAACTTTGGTCATCAATAATTAAAGTTTTTATTTTATTTAATACACAATAGTTAACAATAGTAAACACATACATAGTTTTATAGTAAACAAACGGTATCAGTGGACTAACACTTACTTTCTACCATAAGTAAATTTAAAAATGACATTCTTTAGTAGAACTATTATATTCTTACAATACAATTTCTGTAAATAATAAAGAGAAAGGATCGAAGTTAAATTAATTGTTAGAATTTTATGGGGGAACAGCATACCCTCCCCCCGGTAATATCAAGCTTGTTTCTGTGGTTTTGATGGGTGTTTTGACCTTACACTGCATACCAAGTTTCATAGAAACGGTTGAGAAATAAGGATAAAATTGATTTTTTTATATTCTTCATACGAATAACATTGGGCGCTCTCAGACACTACTATGTTTACCAGGGACAGTAAATGTAACCTTTCTCGCACCGTTAGTCGTAGACAAATAATTCAATCTAGTCTACTAATTCGTTTAGTTTTTTAAGCTGTTGTTAACGGTGGTAGTCAAATTATACTATACCTTTATTGTTACTTATTGACTATCCTTGATGTTTTTGCGGAGAACTTAAAAATTGAATTTTTGACATTTAAAAGCCCCTAACGTTTGAACCGTCATTTTCGCAGACATGCGGTTGGTATCAAATTATTTAGTACTCTATGCACTATAAAGTACTTGATATTAATCAAAATCGTTAGAGCCATTTTAAATTTGTATTTTTAAAGTTTTTTAGGATTTTGGAGGGTTAACAACCATCAAAAATGAAAAAAATCACCTGGAGATACGGTAAATAATATAAACATACAAACCAAATTTGATCTAAATCGGACTATATTACATAGTATGTATAATACATATACATACAAACCAAATTTCATCTAAATAGGACCAACTGGGTTGTCTGTGTATACACCTAGACACACGCGCACACGGGTAGAAACCCACTTTCTTTGAATTCAGGGGACCCCAAAATGGATACACCCTCTCTAACTCAAATCCAGCAATTTTGACGAAATCCCTAGATATTCAAAAAAAGCTTTGTACACCTCAACAATCACTTTAGGACTATCAACTGGCCCAGTAATGCTGTTCCAAAATTGATAATGTTCTTTTGAGGACGAAACAAATATTCCGGCACTAAGAGAAATGTTTAATTGCGATATTAGATTAGATTATTGAAATGACAACCATACTACAATGTAGGTATTGTTCGTAAAGGACGTGTTCCTTTAGACAGACTGTTAATTAATAGCCCAACAGCTGATGGCAACTAAAGGACCTACAGTTTAACGTGGAATCCGAACCACGGCCTCTAAATTACGAACTGGTCTAATGATGAGGATGGTCTTTGCGTATTAACGTAGTATTCAATAGTGCGGACAAGTATGGAAAAGTGATCTATTCACATGACCCGCATTGTGACATTTAAGAGTCTGCATCAGTGGTAGCCATCTTGAATTTTAGTCCCGTAAGTGCAATGTTAAATTCTGGCGGAACATACCTTCACTTTGGCGTGTGTAGTGGCGTTAATTATCAAAGTATCAATGTAAAACTTTGGAAGTACTTTGATGAGATGTGGCTCAAGGGCATGACCTTTTCAATAAGTTCAAAAATTTAGAGCGAAAATAAGAAGTTCTGTAAGGTGGTGCCCTGGAGGACTGTAATACCTTTAATTTGACACCTCTTCCGTTAATTTATGACAATAGGTCAAGGAGATATAGGCGCCAGAATTTAACATTGCTCTTACGGGACTAAAATCCAAGATGGCTACCACTGATGCAGACTCTTAAGCCCGGGAAATATGATAGAAGTTCATAACTCAACTCTCTGAACCGCAAAAATTGTCTGATTATTATTATTTGGTGTAGTTGTTCCTTACTGTCATTTCTTAGACAATTGAGTTTTGCAACGCAATCGGACTACATTAACTACATATTTGGGGGGGTACCCCAAAAGCATTTTCAATTGATTTATTTTTTGTTTAAAAAACTAGTTTTTCATTTTGGCAATGGATTTAGCTAAAAAAACACACAATTTAGTAATTTTAATCGCGACTCTAGGTCAATTGGTTACTGAGATATTTAAAGTGGAAAACACAGTACGTAGTATATTAGATATACTACGTACTGTGTTGTATTCACCCTCCCATGAATTTTATGGGAGGGAGAAGCCAGTGGCGTATGCTGATTTTTGTTTATACCAAAACTATAAATTATGAGTAGTATATTTATGGCAGTCGAAGACTTTTACTGTCCATAACAAACCTATGGGTTTGTGCTGGTGGGGAGACTTCATTCCAATTGAACAAAAATGCGTTCAGAATCGGTGCGAAATAACATAGGTATCAGCACCTTCTTTCAAAATTGATACTTAATCATGTAAATTGAAATATGAAAAATTTCATTTAAAACTTTAATATTGCTATTTAAAATAAAAAAACTTTACAATTTTTCAACCAAGATTGAAAGGCTAATCTTGTCGTTTTTTAGGTTTTAGCTCACGTGAAGACGGAATCAGATTCTAGATCCCAAAACGTCGTGAAACCCTGTTTTATTATTATGGAAAATATTCCTAATAACATTCCAAAAACCATAAACACAAAATTAAATCATCACCAACAACGAGTTTAAAACAAAGAGTTGAAGTTGATTATGAAAAATTAACTACATTACTCCGATTTAGAGAGGTTTTTGATTTTTTTCTACTTGAGGAATCTGTTAAAGTAGTATCGAGCCAGTTTTTATCAGAGTGTTATTGTCAAGGTTTATGGACGGCCTTGAAAACCTGTTGATAAATACGGACACTCGTAAACATAAATACTTAAATAGTACTCTGGTAGTTTGTAGTGAGCCTCCACCAGTTTATCCATTACATGGTAGAGAAAGCCTCCCTCAGTAGATATTAACCCTCATCAACAAGTCTAGGACTTTTGGCAACCGCCAATCCTATTCGTCATCTCATAAACATAAACAATAAACAATAACAATACTCATAAACAATACTAACCATCTAATACCTGTCTGTTGTCTAGTTTGAACTATGTTTAGAGGTAAAACATTTTGAATTTTATCGGTCTTATTTTTAAACCCATACCTTCTTGAGAAAATAACTAACGATTGATATTTCTTTAAAATCAAAAAGACTTGTAACTTTCAATTCAAAATAAAGATATTCAGAATGTGCGGATTCGATTAAACGAAATATACTGTCAGACACTTTGTTTTATTGGCTACAAATACAATTGGTATAAGACATTTAAGAATGTAGGCGTCATATATAAATTTCACTGTATATATTATTTAGAAATTATTAATGTGTTATGGACGTACATCCTGTAACGTCCATTGTGAAATAATGGAATTTGTTCAGAGGACTTGGCTCATTCATAGCCGGTTCCCCGTAGTCGTGAATAGCCATGCTTGGGTCTCCTACTTGGAATAACTGTATATAATAGAGGTGTATATCGACTGTCCCTTGCCGTCTCGCTCTTACATCTCCTGATTTCGGTGATTCCGGGGCGAGGGAGGGACTTTAAGGGATAAGAGTGATAATTTGTGGGATTAAACAATGAAGCAGGGATTTTCAGGGAGAAAGGGGATAATTTTTGGGATGAAATCGCGGTTGCCAAAAATCCGTTTCCCCTCATCAACATCATCATTGGAAGGGGCGGATTACTCCCAAGGCGCTTCAGTCGTGGCGGCTTTTTGCGCACCCCTCAGTTTCTCTGTCCTAGAGAATCAGGAATCTTCCAAGTGAAGAGACCTAGAAAACTGCAAAAACTTGTCGACAAGTTCTTCGGGAGGCAGGAAACTACTCCTTTCCAAATTGCCTAGGGTGGAAGACCTCACCTTTGGGAAACGGAATTTTGGCAACTGCCCAGCCTCCACCGAGGGTCGGAACCCTAATTAGCCCTCGACCGCGGCCTTTTGACAACTACGGTTTCACCCCAAATACTCCCCTTTTTCTCCCTGAAAATCCCTGCCTCATTGCTTAATCCCACAAATTATCCCATTTATCCCTTAAAGTCCCTCCCTCGCCCTGAAATCACCGAATTAAGGACATGTAAGAATGACTTAAAATGAAAAGAGAAATCACAACTAAATTTTTATTGGCTAGGAAAAATTAATCGTTAATTCTTTCCTAAAGAATGTATAGGTTTAAATATGACCGATACGATTCAAAATATTGCACCTCTGAACATAGTTTTAACTAGACAACAGACAGTTCTTAGACGGTTAGTAACCTCACACTTAAAAATAATTGGGTATCATGCGTTGTGCTTTGTTATTCTTGTGCTTTGTTATTCTCTAGCGCGCTTTCTCCCTCACCCTCAACTCCGCCCGGCACGAACGAATATCCTCCCACCAGGGAGAAGAGTAGTTGCCAAAGTTCCGGGCCACATGTTTTAACACTTTTATGGCCCCCTGCGATGAGGAATGGGATAGGGGCAGAAGCCAAACGTCTTAGACTTCTTACATTTCCCATTCCTGTACAATCAAAGAGTATATGATTAGCAGCCTCCTGAAGATAACATTTCCGGCACAGAGTGTACATACTTAATTAATGCTTCCTCAGATTAAAAAGGAATTGTGGATATTCGATACTGTATTTATGTATTTACGAACTGTAGAGTTCTTATATTTAATTATTTTATGATGTCGATTTATAAACTTAGTAAAATTTCATTATTAGTAACAATCTTGCAAATATGTAGTTTTATACTGGAAAAAGTAACAAATCATTTTAAAATTACAATGGGACGGTCGACACAATACTTATAAAGAATAGTTGTCATCCTTTAGTGTTCTCTAGTATGGATTAACGTCCGCACTATCGAATACTACGTTAATACGCTAAGACCATCCTCGTTAGAACTGTTCGTAATTCAGAGGCAGTGGTTCGGACTCCACTTTAAACTGTAGGTCCTTTAAATTTGCCATTGACTTATGGGCAATCAATTAACAGTTCTGTTTAAGGAACATGTCAGCCTTAGTCAGTAACAAGACTACAAGATCGCGCCACAAGCATTCTATACTTATTTCTCATTCGTACTTGGCTTAAAATACCTACCTGGGTAGGTTGACATTTCAGTTAAAAAGTATAAAAATATTCTGCAGGATTAGCGGTAATATTTAGTTTTAACCAAAAACTTTAATATTGTGATAGCATTTGAGGTTACACGATAGTGTTAAAAAGATGGTTGAGATTTTAAAATGAAAGTGAAAAAATTTTATTGGAACTGCATTTTTCCAATTTTACTTATTGGAAACAAATGATAATTACCATGTAGCTACATTCTATAGTTACAAACAAAAAATTATCTTTTTATAGGAGAAAATCTTTTTAATGGAAAATGTAATTCCAATAGTTATAGTCACATAAGTCATAAGTCACATACCATTGGTAATAATTTCCTTTAAATTATAACCTTATTTTAACTTCACCATGTGCTCTTTAAAGCGGTCAAAAAAGTTATTGGACTAAAATATAAGATCGCGGAGGTACTGCAGACCCAAAGGAAAATAGTACGTAATATATTAATAGTGGCAGAATAAACGCCTTCAAAATGGCAAACGCAATTTAAAATGTGTACCTAAATTGCCTGAGGTATAATGTACGGCGCTCGGTATCGTCTTTAGACTTACACTAACTACACTTTTCTGTCAAATCTGTTTACTGCAAATTACTAAAACATTCCAAAATAGAATTACTCAAAAAGACGTCACAAAATGAGCGACAATCACAATGGTGCAAGGTTCAAAAAAGCTCATACTTTATATTTGTCCCTAATGACTGCAATAGTGGATTTTAGTCCCATGAGAACAATTAACAATCTTAAATTACCATCTCCATTACTTCTTACTCGATAGTGATAAATAGTTATTTGTGCAAGAAGGAGAGTTGGAGCACTACTGTTTGAGCGTAGTGTTCCACCATACAGTGACAGTAGCGCTAGTGTCGTTTGAAGGTACTATAGAGAACGCCAGTCCTGCTACCTGGCGGCGCCAAACGATACTACCACACTGTAGTTCTCAGACATACCGCGAGGCGCGTTGCTGTACTCTACATTAGTACATACATATTTAAGATAGGTGGTACAGTAGTAGCAATTTTGAGTTCAAAATATTAATTCCTGACAAATGTACAAATCATAAAAAGTCATCACTAATGAATATCATCCATTAACCTTGCTTGTAATAATATACCTTGCTATATGTAATAATTTGTGTTGATTAGTTGAGAGAAACATAGCTACTAGAGTTGATATTTGTGTGCTATGCTGTTTAGACCCTCCTTATCATACTGATAATAAACAAATGAATGAATAATTAAAGAGATTATGTTGGACAAACCTTTTACAGTCACTCTCTCCTCTCTAATTATTGTGTATTCTTATTCTTGTAACATCATTTTACATTTTTAAATCTCTCTTTTTACTAGACCATAGTCAAAAGTAAACGTTTTCGTAGAACTTAATGTATTTAAAATTTATTTTCACTTAGTTGAGTGACTCGACTTAGTCATATCCCCAACTTCAGCCGTGAGGGGGTTCTATTTTGTTTCCTATGATTTTATTGTGAGAGTAAACGCAAAGAAAAGTCTATACAGCAAACAGTGTTAAAGCAATATTACGGTTCACATAAATCCATTGTAATCAGTTCCGTAGATATGATCGGGCTTTTATCTGAAAGGAACACTATTGCGAGCCCTCGGGTACCGTCAAAATGTACATCAGTTATACATGTATAATAAACGGAAAGTGGCATCAAGTAATAATATGTACCCAGGCATCCATCCAACGGTGATATTAATCCAATAGTGACGTCCATCAATATTTATATGCCCCAAATAATGATGACCATTTAAATAAGATACGTATCCAATAGTGATGGTTATCCAACTTTGATTTCGATGGGCGTCTAGTAGCGGATGTTCATCCAAAGATGATAGGAATCTAACAGTGGTAAATATCCAACGGTGGAAATAGTCAAACAATAACGATATGTGATACTTTATACTTTAATGCGGACGTTAATCCACGGAAGAGAACACGACAACCAACGAACATCACTCACAACTATCCACAATTTGTGACCTGCAAGTAGCTGGACAAGCCTAGGTGGTCTTCATGTATTCAAATACAGCCAATACAAACGTTACAATATTTATATTTATGTGTTCCAATGACTTGTAGCACCCTGAATTCAAAATATTAACTAGAAAGGTTATTCATAGATAGAGTAGTATAGTAAGATAATTTGTATTTTTTTCGCAGAACTGACAAACACAAGATGCCTGATGGTTGCCCTTCGACAAGCGACTTGAACAACAACGGGGGAACCAAGTGTAGCAGCGGGGCTTGCCACAACCACAACACTCACGGCACCACGCCTCCGCGGCGAGTCCAGGTGACTATAGTTGGGTTCTTCTTATGTTGGGGTTATACTGGGACAAAATAGGGGGAGGGAGAGCTTGTAGGTGTAGATGCTATACAACAACACTTGCCACAACCACAACACTCACGGCACCACGCCTCCACGGCGAGTCCAGGTGACTATAGTCGGGTTCTTCTTATGTTGGGGTTATACTGTGGCAGGATAGAGGGAGGGAGAGCTAGTAGGTGTAGATGACTATAGTCGGGTTCTTCTTATGTTGGGGTTATACTGTGGCAGGATAGAGGGAGGGAGAGCTTGTAGGTGTAGATGACTATAGTCGGGTTCTTATTATGTTGGGGTTATGCTAGGGCAGGATAAAGGGAGGGAGAGCTAGTAGGTGTAGATGACTATAGTCGGGTTCTTATTATGTTGGGGTTATGCTAGGACAGGATAAAGGGAGGGAGAGCTAGTAGGTGTAGATGACTATAGTCGGGTTCTTATTATGTTGGGGTTATGCTGGGGTAGGATAGAGGGAGGGAGAGCTAGTAGGTGTAGATGACTATAGTCGGGTTCTTATTATGTTGGGATTATGCTGGGGTAGGATAGAGGGAGGGAGAGCTAGTAGGTGTAGATGACTATAGTCGTGTTCTTATTATGTTGGAGTTATGCTGGGGCAGGATAGAGGGAGGGAGAGCTAGTAGGTGTAGATGACTATAGTCGTGTTCTTATTATGTTGGGGTTATGCTGGGGCAGGATAGAGGGAGGGAGAGCTAGTAGGTGTAGATGACTATAGTCGGGTTCTTATTATGTTGGGGTTATGCTGGGGCAGGATAGAGGGAGGGAGAGCTAGTAGGTGTAGATGACTATAGTCGGGTTCTTATTATGTTGGGGTTATGCTGGGGTAGGATAGAGGGGGAAGAGCTAGTAGGTGTAGATGACTATAGTCGGGTTCTTATTATGTTGGGGTTATGCTGGGGTAGGATAGAGGGAGGGAGAGCTAGTAGGTTTAGATGACTATAGTCGGGTTCTTATTATGTTGGGGTTATGCTGGGGCAGGATAGAGGGAGGGAGAGCTAGTAGGTGTAGATGACTATAGTCAGGTTCTTATTATGTTGGGGATATGCTGGGGTAGGATAGAGGGAGGGAGAGCTAGTAGGTTTAGAGACTATAGTCAGGTTCTTATTATGTTGGGGATATGCTGGGGTAGGATAGAGGGAGGGAGAGCTAGTAGGTTTAGATGACTATAGTCGGGTTCTTATTATGTTGGGATAGGATAGAGGGAGGGAGAGCTAGTAAGTGTAGATGACTATAGTCGGGTTCTTATTATGTTGGGGTTATGTTGGGGCAGGATAGAGGGAGGGAGAGCTAGTAGGTGTAGATGACTATAGTCGGGTTCTTATTATGTTGGGGTTATGCTGGGGCAGGATAGAGGGAGGGAGAGCTAGTAGGTGTAGATGACTATAGTTGGATTCTTTTTGTGTCTCTGGGACATTCTAAGGGTTACCCATGTCCTTATTTACAATACGATTTATTTTCACCCACACTAGTCACACTATTCTATCTGAGACATTCTGCTTGTGCCATTCTCAGGTGACGGCGAAGATCTTGTTCGGCTCAGTCAGCGCAATCTCCACCATGAAACACAATGAGAAGATGCAGCGTCACAAATCCCAATGACACTGGCCGCCGGCTCGACCTCGCTCCGGTGAGTTGGTAATACTGACTGACGACGTTTAGTGGGGTGGAAAAGTCATTATAGTTGCTCTAGTAAGTTGGTACCACTGACTGATGTGGATTAGAGGCAGTGGTAACACTGATTAACATATCAAATCCTAATTTCATTGGACATCGCTCTAGTAAGTTGTAACATAGATGAACGGATAGTAAAGTAGATAGTGCACGCCCATGTTAAGGATGAAGACGGTACATTGTACCGCCAATTGACGTAGTAGGTACCGCCATCCTCAGATAGCGCTAGTGTCGCAAATGACACACCTGTCGGCGTCACAGAGGCCTAGTTCACCGCTAGATCCGACAGATGGCAACACTTGTCCTGAGATTTTATCGTCTTCACTAAGTCATAAGGTGTTGATGGGACACTACACGTTACTAATGACACACGCAAAGTATTAAACAAATCTATTCGAAATAAGACTGGATTTTTTAAGTTTTGTAATACATGTTTGAGTATTTTAATAAAAATAATTTGAGTAGAATATATTTTATTTATAAAAAAAATGAGATGTGTAACTTTACATGTTACACTAAGTATGTACATTGAAAAAACAAAATATTTAAAAAACAACAAAGATTAATCTATGACCACAAATAATGATGGTTTGATTTGATTACAAAAATGAGTATGTAGCAACAATATAAACTTTGCCATCTCTCTGGTTATTTACACTGACGAAGAATATGTTTACACTGATTAAATCACAATATAATGTGGTTGTTCAGCTGAGGAGTGGTTATTAAGGAAACATTATAGAAATAAATATATACAAATACATTTGCACGAAGTCATGAGTATCAAATTTCATAGAACTTTATAATCATATCATAACGAATAGTAGGCTACTGAGTATGCAGGTTTACTGCAGTGAGGGTTCGTTTACATGGTAATATGCTTTGAATAAGGCTGTTACTTAAATAAGATTACATACCAAGTTTTATCAAATTATGTCAATGATTAAGTACACTATACCAATTTATCTATTCTCCATATGAATTACATGAACAATGAGTACGTAGGATAACTACCATAAGAAACATAACATTTATTTGGGGATTTTATGGATGTTTCAATAAAACTTAACTAGATAGAACTGCATACCAAATTTTGGAAGTATATTTAAGTAAGTGATTTATTGATTTTTAGTTATTCTCCATAAGATATCTACTTTATCTAATGTTCTTTACTGCTGTCCGGTTTATTTAGATGGCAAAGGATTAATGAAATCATTAGATATTTCAATATATACAAAGTAGTGGCAGAGAAAGAGGAAGGGTCCAAACACTTTTTTTTCTTTTTTCATACTTATGCAAAAGTAAATTTAATGCAATGGATCTTTATATATTCGCTATTCATTTTATTATATAATTGACTGGTTAAGATTTTCCTTTTAACCGATTTAGCAGAAAAAGTGCCTCACCAATCAATTGACTTCAGTTCCGTTTTCCGTACACACGAAATCACCCGAGTAGAAACTGAAAGTTGATCCGGTAACTAGTGCTGCGCTCTATCGAATAAACGGTACACTACCACAACTAGGTTCATTTGGTTCCGCTTGCTGCCACTAGAGGCGGCTGATGTCACAGGCGGAACCGGAACAGTGCCAATGTTTCCACCGATCGAAAGATTTTCTTGTGGTTACAATTTCTTAGATAACATTAATTACAGGTTTAATTTGAATTGTTTTAAATAACAATTAGATTATGTAAACAAAATAGTTCTAAAACTTGTTATATCTATAGCCTTTACTAATTGATTTGTACTGTACTTACCGTATTTACCTCACTAATTTCTAACCTTTTAACCAATCTTCAGTGAAATTTGTGTAGCTGTAAATTCTAATAAAATTTTAAATATTCCAAAATTCCTAGTATAAATGGATGAAAATTTACAAACAAATTAAACAGTTAGCATATGCATACTTTTATAATAGATGGTAGTATAATGTATTGTATCGTAGTAAAAGTGATAGCACGAAATCTAGCGGGAGTTTAGTGAACTAAAATTACAAAGTTCCGACGTCTGCCACCAGATGTACTCCAATATTAAAAATGCATGTGAATACATATGGTGGTTCCTTAAAATCATAGAAACACCAAAATTTTAAATTTTACTTCACACATATTTACATCACATTTTCTCTAGATGGTTAGGCCTCTATAGTTTATATAGATTGTGCATATATTTCTCGTTACATCTAGATCTAAGTCGACTAATCGAAATTACAATTATTAGTCTATTGACTCAAACCGGATATCCGGTAAAACGTCAACTTCGTCACAGACCGGAAGGAAATGATGCGTTGAAGATTTGTTACGCAATCCATGTAACCATATTGATACCGACACTTTCTCCTATCGAAGTGTCTATTCGCACGTCAAAATATACATAATGATCCTCAGGTTAGGTTGGACTGGGACGGTGACGTCATCCTGTTATCCAGCTGCTTGGAGGTCACGAATTGTGGATAGTTATAAGTGATGCTGGGTGGGTGTAGTGTTCTCTGTGTGGATTAACGTCCACACTATTGAATACTACGTTAGTCCACAAAGACTAACCCCATAATTAGACCAATTCGTAATTCAGAGGCCGTGGTTCGGATTCCACGTTAAACTGTAGGTCCATTAGTAGCCATCGGCTGTTGAGCTATTAATTAACAGTCCTGTCTAAGGAACATGTCAGCCACAAGACTACAAGATCGTGCCACAATCATCTTACACTCAAACATCATTCATACTTGGCTAAAAATACTACCTTTGTTAATTGGTTTCCATTTCAATGATCTAATCTAATTTAATCTAGGTTTTTGTATAGCTAAAAAGTATACCATCAACCATTTCGGAAAACGAACCTCTTGTAGCTCTGGATACTAGATTTTCTATGAAAACACGCGTTTTTCTAAGAAATATTGACGTCATGTGGGACGGCCTTGTGCGTGAGGTACTGGCACACGGATGACGTGAAATAGTCTTTCATTTATTTAATGCCACTAAAAATGACAACATATATAGTTCTTACGTACATTTAACGTAATGGCTTTTATTTGTTTTTTAACTTGTACGGTGTACTTATTAGTAGTAATTTTCGTACTTTTCAAAATGCTGTAGGGCTATATAAAATATGTTTCGTTAAATTGCAACGAAACAGCTGTTTTACGCAGGGTCGCCTTCATTAGGGAGAAAAAAATCAGTTTGGCCAAGCCAACGACAGAAACACTGGGTTCTCTCAGTTTCCCGGAAAACAAGGCTTTGTATTTTTGGTGTAAAATTTCTCAGGGCCTAAAAAGTTATTGCAGCCATTTTATTGGTATCTTATATTTTAGTTCAAAAGTTTACTATACGAGATATTACCTGTAATGTTGCTATTTGAAATTTTTTTATTAATTTGTACTTACACCATCTAAATAGATGAAACAAAATCGTGTTAGTTTTTTTGGATTCGTCTCTACTCCGGTCATGCTTTAGGCATATTCAGTTGCTATAAGTTTTCATTTTATGTGGTGTTTGAAATTTCTGTTTGAAATAGTATCCTTATGGGGAATAAGTTTGTTTACAAATGTTCTACATCAAAACATTTGATTTCTAAAGCTACAGCTGTTGATTTACTTTCCATTAGCAATGTGATTTGCTATTCAATGCCTTCTGTATCAATCGTCAATTTAAAACTATAAAGTAAATAAATACTGTACAAAATGAACAGTTTTACTTGCCACGTTGACACTTTACAGTTTTGGGGGTTTATGTACCTATTTTTTATTTCGTGTCCAATCAAGTGTCATATGTTAATAAAGTTAAAAATTTCATCTAAATATATAAAACAAAGTCGTGTTAGTTACAACACTTATAACTCGAGAACGGCTGGACCGATTTTAATGATCTTTGATTTGAATATGTCTCATAGTTTCAGTATTGTTATTAACTATACCACGACCCAGAATATCTAATCTTTCACAACGTTGCCGTAATGCTTTCGACTTCAGAACATTGTCAATCTTAAAGTTAACACGTATTTACTGATAGGCGCTACGGAGTTCTTCGGGTTAGATAGTATAAAATATTTTAGAAATTAATACGAGTGAAAGTATTTAGCAACGAAAAAGTTATAATCATAAGACACTAAAAATGTTGTGTTTAAAAATATGAAAAATATGTTATTTGTTTTTTAGAAATTGTACATAAGGTTAATGCAAGGGGGACAAATTCCCTTTTAAGCAAGTCCCACCCAGTCCTATTTAACGGTAATGTTAACTTTATTCCACATATCTCTGGAATCAGACTACATAGAGATCTGAATTTATTTTTTTAATATTGGTTTATTATCAATTTCGGTAGAGATAGTTGTATATTTTCATTAAATAAAACTATTTTTTAGGAATTTAAAAATTAAATGTTTATACAAACAAAAGTTTTCATTTTTTAATTTTTAGTGTAAAAATCTTGTAGTGAAATTCTATAAGAAACTAGATATGTGCTATGTTAGTATACCATGAAGATTTTTTTAGTTGTAAATCTAACGGTTCCTGCGTTAAGTGTTTTCAAAATGTAAAAACTAGAAGAACGGAAAATCGCAAAAAATATAACTTTTTGACAAGGATATGTGTTAGCTCTGGAGGAGGGGGTGTTATAAATTTGTAAGACCAAAATTTGAAACATAAGAACACCTGTTTAGACGAACTGTAAAAATTGCTTTTATACATATCCATAATCTAACCTATTTCCCACAGGGAAGTAAATATAAATATTTTTTTCGTTTTTACGTGTTACATATAATTGGGAAGAGGAATTTATAAAACACAAAAAATTTTGATCAATTTGGGGTGCCCTTTTGAACCAGTGTATGTGAATAGTTAGATATCTGCTTACTACAAAAACCATCAAAGACCTATAAAGTTTCACTTCAAACTAAAAATGTTTTTCTCGCGCAGGAGAATGAACATTCATTATTCCTGCCGGTAGAGTGGACGTGACTTTTAATTTCCCATGAAACCAGATTAGTCACAAAGAAAGTAATGGTCCTTACTGTCCAGTTTCTTCAGTCACTTTCTCCACAGGATTATGTGGTTATAAACCGACCCAAATGAGCAAAAACCGTTAGGAATACAAATCAGCTGTTTTCGTTTTAAAGTTTTATCGCATCGTAAAACCAGTAACAGCTGTTTTTATAGTTTAACAATAAAGCTCTGATTTAACGTTAAAATTTTAGAACGAAATTCTAGGAAGACATTTCGTTGGTAACATAGTGAGGGTTGATTTTTTATTGTAATTTTATTACTGTAAATACAATTCATATTTATTTCTATTTTAAATTTTTTATACTACCTTCCGTGCTTTAATATGGTAGGTTAATGTTTTTGACGAAATTGTTAATTTCATCTTACAGTGAAAATTTTGTTTAAGAAGTAACATGGGGAATGAGTAGGTATGTTTTCTGCCATAAAGAAAAAATATTCAGATTAGATTAGATTATTTAAATGGCGACCTTACCACAAGATAGCTATTTTAAGCCAAGTATGAATAAGGATTGAGTGTAATATGATTGTGGCGCAATCTTGAAGTCTTGTTACTGACAGGCTGACATGTTCCTTAAACAGAACTGTTAATTAATTGCCCATAAGTCAATGGCAAATTTAAAGGACCTACAGTTTAAAGTGGAGTCCGAACCACTGCCTCTGAATTACGAACAGTTTTAACGAGGATGGATTTTGCGGATTAACATAGTATTCGATAGTGCGGATGTTAATCTACACAAGAGAACACTACATCCACCGACCATAGCTTACAACTATCCACAATTCGTGACCTCCAAGTAGCTGGAATACAGGACAACGCTACCGTCCCAGTCGTCAGCAAATTGATTAAATCTCATGTATGTACTTATTTTTCATAATAAATCGGGAAATGGGTAAATAGGGTTGCTGTCACAAAGAACAATAATATTTAGAAATAAATAGTTATCAATTTTTAACCTTATTCAATCTGATTCCAATGGTGTTATTAGTACTTTTTAAATAACTAAAACCATTTTTCTGATATAAAATGTACGTTTTAACCCTTACTGAGTGGCGGCCGCTTGTTTTGGCGTCTACATAGCAGTTGCGTATATATACGGCAAACGCTCGGGATGGCTTAAAAAGTAAATTCTTTAGTTCCACTTATTTATTTTCGTTTCTATATAAAAACTTACAATTTTTCAAAATATTAACTTTTATTATTGTAGTTAAAAGATTATATTTCAAGAAATAAAATTGAATATTGAGTAGAAACTTTTGATAGTTGATCCTTTTGAATTAATATATTAATAATTTTAGTCTAGTCTCTTAAGATATTAGGCCTGTTTCAGTAGCGCAGCTAGGACAAATTACTTCTCCTAAGTGGTTATAATGTTAAAACTGATAATTAAGTCTGTATAAAATCAGAAAGAATAAAATTATAAATTATTATTATTTGTCTTAGTTCCTTAAAATGTATAGGGCCGAACGAAAATTCAGGGACAGCAGTTCTGCAATCCATTGACCTCATTCCCACCCAAACAAACTTTAACAAACTGGAATTCACAAGTGTACTTTCTCTGTCAAAACAAGACGGATTTGCATTCGTTTGAGAATTAGCATTAATTGTTTCGTTCCTAAAGAGTGTGAGTTTCCCTGCCCTTGGATGAGTTCCGTTGGGCAACCACTTCATTAGAACTCTTTTGAGCAAATTATTCCATAGTCTCTGAGAATTGCTGAGACTTTGGGACACACATATAAAGAGGAGATAAACGGTATTAGTGGACTGACACACACTTTCCTCCTTAAGTATAAAAATAGATATCATCTTAGTTTCTTCTGTTTTTTTTTTTTTAAAATTTCATTTTAAAATAATGTGTCAAGAGAGATTTACGTTAAACTCCCCCACCCCCCCCCCCATTTTTGTTTTGTTGTTTTTTCATGGTTTGTTTGTATTTGATTGATTTTTACCATTTAATAATTAGTCAGCTATTTTGAAATCAAGGACAGTAAATTTGTTCTTGTACATTTACGAATACCAAATGTTTAATGTTTTGTTGGATTTGACCTAGTTCATACTATTCATACAACATAAATATAAAAAAATTGATTTTTTAATATTTTAAGTAACATGTTTAATACTGCGTTATAATTTATTTTTTTTGTTTAGTTAATTTATACTTTAGTTTTTTTTTTCAATGGTGCCAGTTAAGTTATACTTTACCTTTATTGTTTTCGCTGAAAATTTGATTTTTTACATTTAAAAGCCCATAACTTTTGAACCGTCATTTTTACAGACATGCGGGTGGTGTTAAATTGTTTAGTATTCTGTACACTATAAACTTTTAATGAAAATCGTTAGAGCCGTTTTTGAGAAATTTGTATTTTTCCCGTGTTTAAGGGGTTTTAGGGGTGGACAAACGGACGGGCAGACATCACGTCGAAACCAACTTTTTTGGATTTAAGGGATCCCATAACGGATATATGCACTCTCAACTCAAATTTGAAAATTTTGACGAAAACAATACTTTCTCCATATACTATGTATAAGGGGGAAAAGTAAATATGGTTACTTAGATGTCATCGGCTGTTTGGCTTGTCTAATGATGCGGTATAACACATGGAAAATAGTTGTAAAGGTTTATGTAGAACAACGCGCCGTGGATGATTCATAGGCAATATGCACACAGCGTTTATATTGCGTCGGGGAAAAAGTAGGCGACGAGCGTTGTACAGGTTTTGAACAACTTTATTTTGTTAGTTACTGAAAAGGCAACCTTTCCAGGTATTTTAAGCCAAGTATGAATGAGAAATGAGTGTAAGATGATTGTGGCGCAATCTTTTAGTCTTTTTACTAACAAAAACTGACATGTCCCTTAAACAGAACTGTTAATAAACAGCCCAACAGTCAATGACATGTCCGAAACACCGTCTCTGAATTACGAACTGGTCTATTTTATCTGTGGATGAACTTAGTATTCAATAGAACCTAGACAATAGACTTAGTATTGGATTGAAAGCATTGAATAATATTGAATTATTTGTGGGACAGAAAAGGTGTACACAATACAATGGTTTCATCCACAAATTTTTAAATTTAATAATTTGTGTGATACATTTTCCGAAAGTTTTAACCCTGATGATGGAGTATAAGCTCCGAGACATATATGATAGAACTAACAGTAAGCCCGTCCTTTGTACGGGTTGTAGGATTCAGTTTAAAGAAGAAAGATCGTCATACCAAAATGTAAATCTGAAATCCTAAACAAATCAATACAAATAAAATAAATCAATACCCAGCTTTATTATTTAGCATTACTTTACAATTAAATGGATTAGAACATTATACCATTTATATTATTAGTTAAACGTTAAAATAACTTTTTAATATAGTATGATTTCGAAATGGGTTTAAATCGATGACCAATATAAACTAACTAATGTTGATTCAACAGCTGTTTGTTTTTCTTTCTATTAAATCTGTAAACTACAAAGACAGCTGATTATTGCCAGTAGGTTATTCATTTGAAACTGAAGCAAAATGCGACAAAAATCGCGTAAAAAGTGGGTTTTAAATGCTCGTTATTCAATCTTAAGCCTTTAAAAACCTTCTCTGGAATGTAGATAATGTATGAAATAAGTTTCATTGTTATCAGTTCTCCCGTTTCTTTCGGAGAAGACGGCGTAAAATGCCTCCTGGAGCGTCACAGACACAAATTGATAGAAGACTTGTTTCGGCTTCTTTAACGCATGAAACGTAAAAATAACTAAAAAAGTATAGTTCTGAGCAATGTACAGACGAAACTCTAATTTTATTTATGTAGATTTACTTCCGAATCTTTAGTTAGACGCAAGTGTACCTATTATTATAATTTAAAGTTTTCCCTTTTCCGGAGATTTGTGTCAGCACGGTCACGGAACACCCTGTACAGACCAGATGACACAGAAACGCTCCGAACTGGTTCGCCCTGAAGAAGAAAGCATGCGGCGAATTTATTGTACTTTCTACCGGGCAGACGCCGAGGAACGTGTTAGGGAACGACCGGGCGAGAATGGAACTTGCTCCATCTGGCGAACCAGTTCCAGGGGGAACCAGCTTCGCGTCCGTGAATTGGGAAGGTCACAATCCTGCAACCGGTTTCAAATTGGATTATTATTCTTCCCGTTTTCTCAGAATCAAGTTTGGGCGCGAGCTAAGAGGGTCGAAAAGTTTTGACATGGATATGTCTAAGACTGGGACGGGGGCGACGTCCTGTAATCCACCTACTTGGAGGTCACGAATTGTGGATAGTTGTGACCGATGGTTGGTGGGTGTAGTGTTGTCTTGTGTGGATTAACGTCCGCACTATTGAATACTAAGTCCATCCATAGATTAAATACAGTTCGTAATTCAGAGGCAGTGTGTCGAACACCACGTTAAACTCTCCTAGACATATCATTGAGAGCTGGGCTATCAATTATCAGTCCTGTCTAAGGAACATGTCAGCCTTAGTCAGTAACAAGACTACAAGATCGCGCCACAATCATCTTACACTCAATCCTCATTTTTTTTACCTAGTTTATAATAATTTAATCTTTTTTAGATTTGTAAATTTACGAAAAATATTTTTAAGAGATTCTAAAATAATTTTATAAATTATTTTTTTTTCACAAAATATAAAAATTTTAGAACCTTTTCAATATTGTGCAAATATGCAAACCTTGCTAGTATTATAGTATTGGATTGGATTAGATCCTACGATAAAATGTTATTAAAATTTAAACGTTAACTTTACTAATGATACTAATTATATGTTTAAATTACATGTCATGCTATAAATAAAATAATTATAGTATCCTGTTTACAGTTTCAACAGATCCTTCCTTAAATCTGGAACTACGCGTATTCCTATTTTTGTAACTTGGGTTTCTATTTCTATTACTAAGCCAATTAGTCTAAACCATCAGCTTTCACTTTCCCAATTTCTAAATTACACAGGTCTATTAATCATAAAACCACACTAAAATGTCAAATATCAAATAACTTTTAAAACTAAAAAAGTGTTTCAAAAAATTATAAATAAATAATTACTATTCACGATCTAGAAAAGAGGGAACGTGAGAGAATTTTATGAAAAGCAATAAATCCAGACAAGATCGCACGCAGCACGCTGGCGTGAGTAGAGCGAATTTCATAGAACTTATATTATTCCTATCATTGTAATTGAATAGTACCTAGTACGCAGGTTTGCTGCAGTGAGGGTTGTTTTACATGGTAATATGCTTTTATTAAGGCTTAAATATAGTATGTAAATACTAGAGGCAACACCTAGCGGTAAATCTTAGTACTACGTAGATTTCTGAACGTTTCCACATCTAGGAGGTAAGAAAATCCGGCAAAACTATTGAACACAACCGTAATTACACAACTTAATTGGACCTTTCTCCTAAACGGCTTTGGAAAGCGTCATTTCCGCCAGAAATCGATTCGGCGCCAATTTAATTTGGAGGGAAACCGCAGTCGGAAAGAAAAACCACCTATTTCCAGCGGGAATAAAAACCCAGAACTGATAAATAAGGGAAACTTCTCTTCGGAAGTGGTACAGGCTTCACGGTCCATCAGCTGAAGGGAGGGGGTCAGCTGACAGCTGTGCTATAAACAGCTGACTGTATTGTTGACACTGCTCGTCTGGCGGGAGGTAGTGGGAGAAACGTGAGGAGGGGGTTATATGTAGCAAGTCCCGCTGGTTTTTGCACCAGTGTCCAGTGTTCAGTTCATAGTGCTTCTAGATTGAGGTTGTGGATATGTTCAGGCGAGTAATAGAGATTTTTACGTTTTCAAAATAATACTTATGTATTTACAAGATCTTTTTTCTTCTCGTTCCAAACTTTAAACATATCATAAATGACGAGATTGAGTTAGAATAATCAGGATTTCGAATTAACTATTTTGTTTGAAATTAACTTAATTATAAATTTTACAAACATCTTATACATGCAGTTCTGCCTCAAATAATTCAAGGTCAAATAATTTACTTTTATTTATTTAATTAATACACATTGATTATTTCAATATCCATTCCACTTATTACCGTAATTAAACCTTTGAAAGTTAATTCGTTCAAATATTTTTATCTCTAGTTATTTGTAATTTTTGGAATTCAAACTGTTCAATATGATTGGAAAGTTTAACTAGGGACTTTAAACTTTAAACTTGATTGTTTAGCAAGATTTTAAAACTACAATCCCTATGATTCTTTTATGAAATTACTAAAATCAAAACTAATTTAAATTCAACTTGTTAGTAAGGAATATGTTTTAAATAATTAATTATGAAACATTAATTAAACTCCAAATAAGTGTATGACTGATGTAAAATGTGTTTGGAAAGAAACAATAGACTCTGATTTTATGAGACACATTTTCTGTACTCTGCGAGAGAAAGCCAGTCTTACTGTTTTTTAATTAATTTAAACGATAATGACGAAAAATATTAGTCACAATGAAAAAGTTAATAACAGAATTGAGAGTATAAAATGATCTTTGGCATCGTTTGCGTTTTAGTCCCATGGGAGCAATACTACGAGACAAGGCTTGTAATTTTGTTAACATTATTTTGCTCATACGACAGTCGTAAAAATATTGAGGTTGGATTACAATTGAAGTGGTTACCTAATGAAATAAAAAAATTAACTAGTCACATTTTTTATCATGATACAATAATCGTTTCTGCAAAGATAAAAAAAATAATTTTGGACTTTCCACTTTCATACTTTAATTCGAAACATTGATTACCTTATTCATGACTATGAAGTGAAAAGCAATGAAGTAAGCAATTTAACGGTGTTCTTATGTGACTAAAATCTAAAATGTAGATTCACGATTTTTGATAGGTTTTTTTAAAATTATGTCTGAGAAATTTTTACTGTAATTAGATTGGTAACATTGTTTGTTGTCACGAAAAAGCGTTTTGTCCCTAAAACATCGCTGTACAAATTTTCAAAAATAAAATTAGAACTTTTAAATTTTTCAAAATACTTCCAAACATTTTTCCAAAAACCCATTAGGATGAAAGTCTGACGGCGAAAATTGATGTTTCAGCTCGCTTCAGCGGCGGGGTGGGGTGGAGACTGAAGCGATAACCCCCAAAATTGAATTGTCGAAGACAGACTTAGGCTGTGACGGCCTTGATCTCAAATTGACTCTTCCGACCGCATCCTGTGTTCATAGAGTTAAGAGTCCACCGTAGTTCAAACATAGTGACCTATGAGCATTCCTCCAAGATTAGTCTACGATCTCAATTATGTGCGACAAGACTACGTAACGAAAACATCCCAGATCGTCAATATTCTCACCGATTTCGATTAAATTTTAAACGGCTTTGGTGGATTCAAGAGAAATTCCATAGAAGTTTCAGACTCTAAAATCTTTGCACTGTGTAAATAACACACCATATCGCACTGTGAAATAACAGCAAGATTCCTAGTTAGTACAGTAGGGGAGAGTTAACCTGGATAGGTTCTGACCTGTTGTTAACGTGTACTAGTTATAGTTACTAAGTATATCATATTGATAATGAATTTACTTTGAGTGCCCAGTGGAAGCAAGGTACAACGTCGCTGTTAAGGACAGCACCAAGCGGCAACGTTGGCAACGTCGCAGACTTTAAAAACCAATCAGCGTTGAGCGCTCATTGCAAGCTGTAGTTATAGTTTACTTGGTCGTCCATTTCTAATGCGACGTTCTTTGAATTTCTTATAACTGTAAAGCTGACGCAATTTTGACTTAACGGACTTTACTCCTGGTGTCTTAGACGTTACACTGTGTTTATGTATTGAGATAACTTTTACTGAAAAATACAGATACAAAAAACGTCCCACATAAAAATCCCTTTGGGTTTTGGAGACCTAAATGATGGCTAGTTTCAGTCAAACTAAAGTACGAAGTACGTGTAAGACTAGAAGTTCACACATCACGTGAAAAACTGTAATAACAAAAATAACACTTACTAATTTCAAGGGTCTTATTAGAATTGGATTGTCTAAATTACATCCTTTACAAAACTTATTATACTGTCAAAACTACTGTGACTGTTCTTTACTGAAAAGTGAAATTGACATAAACAGCTGTTAAGTTTCTCATATTGTATCTCTTAAACGTTACATTCCAATGACTAAATTTAAACTGATATTGATTAATTGAAGTGTAATATAATATGTATACTTATGATGGCACAAAGGAATATTAGGTACAACTAAATTAAGGTTTTAAACCATTGGTGAGTCTATTGGCAGGCCAATGTATGTAATTTTGATTTTATTTTGTTTCTTTCTACGCCACAGGCATTTTAACGGATTAAACTTTGTTCCTATTTATCTCTTTGGGGCGTGGCATCCTTTGAAATTGGATATTTAGTTTAAAATCTACTTTTTAAGGAATTTTGTAATTATATTCCTTGTGTTAGATTTGACAGCCCATTTAAAATCTTAAAAATATTTTTTTGTAGTAAGTCTACAAAAAATCAACAATTAACACAAAACCAGTAGTGGAGGGGTCTCCCAAAATGCTAAGAGACAATATTCAAACTGATACCAACCAATACTTATCCAAGATCTGACAATTGAAACTCTAAAGACTTGATATACTGACTACACAAACTGATGTACTATTCTACCAAAACTGACTTGAGTTAAAAACTGGAAACTCAGATTCACATTGACTGTGTAAACAATCACTTGCCCCAAACCACAAACTAATTAAACAAACCAAACTACTATTCTACCAGAACCGACTACATACACTGACTAATTCACAAACTGATGTACTATTCTACCAGAACCGACTACATACACTGACTAATTCACAAACTGATGTACTATTCTACCAGAACCGATTACATACACTGACCAATTCACAAACTGATATAATATTCTACCAGAAGTGACTAATTCACAAACTGATATACTATTCTACCAGAACCGACTTCATACACTGACTAATTCACAAACTGATATAATATTCTACCAGAAGTGACTAATTCACAAACTGATATAATATTCTACCAGAACCGACTACATACACTGACTAATTCACAAACTGATTTACCATTCTACTAGAAATGACTAATTACACAAACTGGTCAACTTATCTACCAGAACTGATGATATTCACAGACTAAATAAACAAACTAATATACAATTACACCAGAACTGACTATATCCACAGTCTCATTACACAAACCGGCGTACTATTTTACCAGATCTGACTATAACCAACTGACTAATTACAAAAACTAATCTACTATTCTACCAGAACTGACTAATTACACAAACTGATGTACTATTCTATCGGAACTGACTAACTACACAAAATTATCTACTATTCTACCAGAACTGACTATATCCACTGATTAATTACACAATCTGATCTACTATTCTACCAGAACTGACTAATTACACAAACCGATATACCATCCTACCAGAACTGATTACATCAACTGTCTCATTACACAAATCGATATACTACTCTACCAGAACTGACTATGACTACAGACTAATTACACAAACCGATCTACTATTCTGTCAGAACCGACTACATCCACTGACCAAATATACAAACCAATCTACTATTCCAACAGATCTGACTATTATATAAACCGATATACTATTCTACCAAAACTGATCCACTGACTAATTACAAAACCAATCTTTTTTCCAACAGAACTGACTATTATATAAACCGATATAACTATTCTACCACAACTGACCAAATTTACAAACCAATCTACTATTCTACCAGAACTGACTAACCACTGACTAATTACACAAACCAATCTACTTTTCCAACAGAACTGACTAGTTATATAAACTGATATACTATTCCACCAGAACTGACATAAACTGAAATTTACAAACAATCTACTATTCTACCAACTGACTACACAACTGAATTACAAAACCAATCTACTGTTCTACCAGAACTGACTACACCCACTGACTAATTACACAAACCAATCTACTTTTCCAACAGAACTGACTAGTTATATAAACAAATATACTATTCTACCACAACTGACTACATCAACTGTCCAAATTTACAAACTAATCTACTTTTCTACCAAAACTGACTACACCAACTGACTAATTACACAAACCAATCTACTTTTCCAACAGAACTGACTAGTTATATAAACAAATATACTATTCTACCACAACTGACTACATCAACTGTCCAAATTTACAAACTAATCTACTTTTCTACCAAAACTGACTACACCAACTGACCAATTACACAAACCAATCTACTATTCTACCAGAACTGACTAACCACTGACTAATTACACAAACCAATCTACTTTTCCAACAGAACTGACTAATTATATAAACTTACATAGTATTCTACCAGAATTGACTACATAAACTGACCAAATATACAAACCAATCTACTATTCTACCACAACTGATTATATCCACTGTTTAATTACACAAACAAATCTACTATTCTACCAGAACTGACTAATTACACAAACCAATCTACTTTTCCAACAGAACTGACTAGTTATATAAACCGATATACTATTCTACCACAACTGACTACATCAACTGACCAAATTTACAAACCAATCTACTATTCTACCAGAACTGACTACACCCACTGACTAATTACACAAACCAATCTACTTTTCCAACAGAACTGACTAGTTATATAAACCGATATACTATTCTACCACAACTGACTACATCAACTGACCAAATATACAAACCAATCTACTATTCTACCAGAACTGACTACACCCACTGACTAATTACACAAACCAATCTACTTTTCCAACAGAACTGACTAGTTATATAAACCGATATACTATTCTACCACAACTGACTACATCAACTGACCAAATTTACAAACCAATCTACTATTCTACCAGAACTGACTACACCCACTGACTAATTACACAAACCAATCTACTTTTCCAACAGAACTGACTATTTATGTAAACCGATATACTATTCTACCACAACTGACTACATCAACTGACCAAATTTACAAACCAATCTACTATTCTACCAGAACTGACTACACCCACTGACTAATTACACAAACAAATCTATTTTCCAACAGAACTAACTAGTTATATAAACTGATATACTATTCCACCAGAACTGACTACTTACACAAACCAATAAACTATTCTACCAGAACTGAGTATATCAACTGTCTCATTACAGGAACTGACATACTATTCTACCAGAACTGACTACAGCCACTTGCTAATTACACAAACTGACCTACCACTCTACCAGTAGTTATTATATCCACTCACTGACCGAATTTTGAGCTTCAAAACAAAACAATTACAAAAACAAAGATTGACATTTGCGTTGTTATAAAAACAGGAATTCCTTCCACTAATTTCATTGTTACTGATGACAATGTGGTTACAACTGGCTGACTTTTTTACAAAAGATTTTCGAAGCTGACATTTACATAATATGAAACTCAATATTTTACTTTCACTTACAATCGAATCTATTAAGACTGCAGCTGGTACTTCTATCAACACTGACTGACTCACCCTGACAATACTGATTGAAGTTTGTGTTTAACAAACAAATACTCTCATTCAAATTTATGAAATACTAGCTACTTCTACTTTTTTACTTGTTTTTCTAGCTTTTCACTAAAAAATTATACACAGACAAGTGATGGTAGAAACCAAACTGACTGACAATATGCAATGAAAATATCTGACTGACAATCCAAACTATATTACAACTTATAATTTTCCTTACGACACTGACTGACTACTGAGTACTAACTGACATAAAAAAATACAAATACTCACATTTACAATCGCAGACTCGATTACTTCTATAGCAGACTCTCTACTCACACAACTGACTTCTCACAAGTCTGTGCTGATTTAAGCTGATATTGATAGTCTTTTACTATCAACCATGACTAAATATTTGTGTTTAAAAAATACACACTGAAACTCAGATTATAGGATGATACAACTGATGATAAGTTGTAACCATTTTCATCTGAACAATATTAGTTAAAGCTGGTATTTTCAATACAGTACTACAAGGAAGGTGTAGCCAGGCAAAATATTTATGATTATTATGGTTGGAAATGGTATTTTTATACACCACAAATAACTTAACACACTTAAAATGTGTACTCACTTGGAGAGTTTGTGGATGGGGTTGCACATATCCTGTGTGAAAAGAAACCAGTCTTGTGGTTGGTAAGGACAGTGTTATACATTATTTTACAACAATACCGATAAACAAAGAAAGATAAGGAAAGGATAACAAAACTAATAGACATAGATATCCAGAAAAACACTCACTGACTTTTGTTTTCAGCAATACTTACTTTCATTGACGTTCTACATAGAAATATTACTGACCAGAAATATTTTAGCACCAAACACCACCTTGCCCAAATATAATCTAATTGCTTTGACTAGTAAAAAATAAGAATAAGGTATAATAGTTTCAAGTTCTCCCAGAACAGTAACGAAAAGAACTTTGCTTTGAAACAATACCAACTTCTTGATATTATAAATAATATTATCTTGATATTATAAACAATACTGACTGACCTTGGTTTTACAAACAATACTAACCAACTTTGGAATAACAAACAATACTGACTGACCCTAATTTTAGAAACAATACTGACTGACCTTGTTATTACAAACAACACCAACTGACCCTGAGATTACAAACATCACTTACTGACCTTGGTTTTACAAACAATACTAACCAACTTTGGAATAACAAACAATACTGACTGACCTTTTTATTACAAACAATACTGACTGACCCTAATTTTAGAAACAATACTGACTGACCTTGTTATTACAAACAACACCAACTGTCCCTGAGATTACAAACATCACTGACTGACCTTGGTTTTACAAATAATACTGATCAAATTTACAATCACAAACAATACTGAACGACCTTGTTGTTACAAACAATACTGACTGACCTTGGTTTTAAAAACATTACTAACCAACTTTAGAATCACAAACAATACTGAACGATATTGTTGTTACAAACAATACTGACTGACCTTGGTTTTAAAAACATTACTAACCAACTTTAGAATCACAAACAATACTGACTGACCTTTTTATTACAAACAATACTGACTGACCTTGGTTTTACAAACAATACTGACTGACTTTGGTTTTACAAACAATACTGACTGACCTTGGTTTTACAAACAATACTAACCAACTTTGGAATCAGAAACAATACTGACTGACCTTGGTATTACAAACAATACTGACTGACCTTGGTTTTACAAACAATACTAACCAACTTTATAATTACAAACAATACTGACTGACCTTGTTGTTACAAACAATACTGACTGACCTTGGTTTTACAAACAAAACAATACTGACCAAATTTAAAATCACAAACAATACTGACTGACCATGGTATCACAAACAATACTGACCAAATATAAAATCACAAACTATACTAACTGACCTTGGTATTAAAAACAATACTGACCAAATTTATAATCACAAACAATACTGACTGACCTTGTTGTTACAAACAATACTGACTGACCTTGGTTTTAAAAACATAACTAACCAACTTTAGAATCACAAACAATACTGGCTGTCCTTGGTATTACAAACAATACTGACCAAATTTAAAATCACAAACAATACTAACTGACCTTAGTATTATAAACAATAATGACTGACCTTGGCATTACAAACAATACTGACCAAATTTAAAATTACAAACAATACAAACTGACTTTGGTATTACAAACAATACTGACCAACTTGGTAATCATAAACATACTGACTGATCTTGGCATTAAAAACAATACTGACTGACCTTGATATTAGAAATAATACTGACTGACATTAATATTAGAACAATACTGATCGACATGGAAATTACAAAAAGTACTGACCGACCTTGATAATAATACAATCAAAACTGATTCTTAGTTGTATTGCAAAATACACTGGGTATTCTTAACAATTCTAACTGACTTGAAACACAAAAGAAATACTGACTAATTGTGGTATTTGACTATAATGACCTACTGAAAATATGCTTAAAAAGTATGGTATATAATCCAATCAATTCTTACTGACATTGAATTCAAAACAAAAGGATTTGAATTTTCAATTCAATTTTTAAAGTCATGATAAAAAAGGCTTAATTTCCTACTACAACCCACATACTAACTTTGTCGTTAAAAAAACAATCTCAGCATTTAAAACAATTCTGAGTAACAAATATTTAAAACAATACTGACAGACCTTGATATACAAACAAATAACACTGACTGGTATTGATACTCCAAAGAAAGCTGACTTTTAGTTATACGAAAAGTTTCTAAGTGACTGACATTGGTATTCCAAAGAATACTCACTGATATTGACGCAAACTTCGACAACTTTGAACACACAATCAATACTAATTGGAACTTGACACAAGTTGACATCACTTGACGCTAACTAACAGAATAATCAAACTCCCCAAGATTCCAAAACATAACACCGCATAGTGGTGGTAATGTTTGGAAGATAACATAGACAAGTACAATAATTTATCTCACAATGACTACAAAGCGAACATAGACAGGTACAATAATTTATCTCACAATGACTACAAAGCGAACATAGACAGGTACAATAATTTATCTCACAATGACTACAAAGCGAACATAGACAGGTACAATAATTTATCTCACAATGACTACAAAGCGAACATAGACAGGTACAATAATTTATCTCACAATGACTACAAAGCGAACATAGACAGGTACAATAATTTATCTCACAATGACTACAAAGCGAACATAGACAGGTACAATAATTTATCTCACAATGACTACAAAGCAAATGACTGAAAACTTTTTTTATTAATGCTGCTTTTTGTCGATTCATTATTTTTTTTAATTTAAATTTTTCATTTTTTATCTGTTTTAAAATCAGACTTACCATACTTCCTCCTAATTCTTTAAACTGACTTGTTATTTATTTCTACCCACATAAGTTTGACGTGATTAACGTTCAATAAAATTGGGAAGATGGAAAAACTGTGAATTTTTACGTTATTAAAGATTTCTTGATTCTGCATATAATATATTATTTGACTTAAACAACTTTACACGATAGAACAAGAGTTGATTCTTCTCTGTATTTCAATTAGTACTTCCTATAACTAAAAACTTGACTACATTTTATGCTGACATTTTTAACTGACTTAACAGGTACAAACAAGTAAAATATTTATAAATAAAATATAGAAAGGTATTTTAAACCATAATTTTGCTCTTCAAAGATCCAGAGGCTATCCATAATGAAAAAAAGTAAAATATTATTTTTGACATAGATTTGTCATAGCTCTGGGGGGGAGGGTATTGGCAATTCGCAAGACCAAAACTTGAAACAGTGACATCATAGTTTGGTTATAAGAACAGATGTTTAGATGAACTGAAAACATTCCCTTTAGACATATCTATCATCTAATTTATTTCCCACAGGGAAGAAAATAAACATATTTTTTAAAGAAAGATTTTATCACTGTTCGATATAGACCTTTAAAATAAATTTAGTATTTCCTATTTGCATTATCTTAGAAATATTGTGGGGGAAAAAATTGTTCAATAATTTTCAAAACTACCAAAACATTTTTTATTTTAAAATCATTTGCCGTAAAAATAATTTCAGCCGAAAAAATTTAATTTAGACTCCATTTCCAAAACTCAAGTACACTAAAAGAATGTTTTCATTTGGTAAACTATTTTAAAGATTCTTTAAGTCATATTTGCGTTGGTTTCAAGTAGGTTATGTGTGAATATTTTATAGAACAACATTAGGGTTAAATTGACCCCCTGACAACTCCCACCGAATAGTGTTGAAAGACTTCCTCACTTGACAATAGACAAAGGAACTGGAGTCCACGTCTGGATATTTCAGACTAACCTATGAACGTTTATTGGTAATTTTAGTTTTCCTTTGTACTGGAAAAATGAAACTTGACAGAAACACTGTCTTTAAGTTACAGTATAACCTCTTTAACTCAACACAAAAAATCCCTAACACTGAGATGATTGGTGACCTAATATGAAAATTCCACCCTCACCAAAAAACTACTGGCGTAACAACCCTAATTTCTCTAACAAATGAGTTTTTAGCAAAACAATTTAAAGAAATTTCTACATTCTGACACCTGGTTTCTACCACAAGCATTTCGATTATCTATGTTTTGTCGACTTTGAAAGTTTCTCCTCTATGACGTTCTCACATGTGCAAACATCTTATCTTACTATTACTCTAGCATGTATATTCTAGGTTACAGTTTAGACTTACTGGATTGAACCAACCTATAAAGAATAACTTTTTCACCGATTTACAGATCCAATTTCTAAAATTGGATACCATTACTCACTCAAGACTGACTAAAAACTACTAAACCTTATATAAAAAACTATCTTTCACTGTTTGTTTGATTTTTCACAGAACATGACAACTACAAAACTCCAACTATGACTGAGTTAAAGAAATCAACTGACGACCTTTGATACTTCGGACAAAAACTTATTTTTACACTGGAAAATACGGGAACTGATTTTATACATCTTTAACAACACGTTTGTAACTTATTCTTCTGTACAATTACCATTATGTTTGAAAATGTAGTATTTAAAGGATTCGTTTGTTACTTGTCTTTGTTAAATTCACTCTTTCATTTTAATAGTTCCATGTCGCTTATTGTAAATCTTTCATGCTTATACTAGAATAAAATTAAGATTGTATTTTTGTATTTATCAACTTACTTAATTCTTTTTACATAATCAGTTAACTACTAAACAGAATTTACTTAATAGGTATAAAATGATGTTTTTAAAAACTATGTTACTTATATGAATATTAGGTAGTGTAAGTCCTAGTCAAGAGGGTTCCTTTCTGGTTTTCTGAGAGTAAAATTTGTAAATTTACTAAACCAAATACTTAGTTCACAAAATTTATATTTTACTCATTCATTTATAAATATTTTAATGTGTTGTGTAAAACTTATTTAAATATCTGTACTTACTGTTGTTTGTTATTAGAAAAATAAAAAAATACACTTTTAAAAAAAAGGAACCCAAAATTTACATTAGGTATGTTTCATTGATGGTGTTTGCCTTGTGCATTTCAAAATGTCATAATAGCGATGCAGCTTTTTTATTGTTAAAAAACTTTAGTTTTTCTTGGTTGAAAATGCATAAGGCAAAAGGAATGGACGAATAGCTGAATTTGTACAGAGTATGGGAGTTTTTAACATATTTATACTATAGCTTATATCTCACAACTTATAATTTAATGATTACTCATTAGGAAATATATATTCCCTAAAAGGTGGTATAAGTTAGGCATTAATGGTTTCTTATTTTCTTGTGTACAGTTATTTTTTATGATTTTAAATTTAATAATGGTTTTTGTAACTTTATGTTCAAATGTGTAACTTTATTTCTAATAAGTAAATTATAGGAACGCTGGCAAAACATGTATTGTTCAGTTGTTTGAAAGTGATATTTTTATTTTCAATGTTTTTAAGATCTGTATATTTATGTATATTATAGACGGAAATATAAGTTATTTTTTTAGTTAAATGTTGTTTTATTTGAACCTAATATATGTGTTACGGGGATTTGCTACTCGTAAATGGATAAAATTGAAAAAATCTTTTAAATAAATACTTCAATATGCAATTAAATTTTTTTAGTGGTGTATGTAATTTAAGTTTTTACAATTCACATCCACCTAATCTCACAGCGTGAAGTAATGATTATCGAAAGGTTTATTTTTTTGTTTTCAGGACTTCAATATTCGGAGGGAACCATTGAAATTAAGTGGACTAAACTTTTGGTTCTTGTATTTTGAATGTTGTTGGACTATTTATTTTCTTCTTAAAAAAAACAAAATTTTGTTTTTTTATTTAATTTTTCTTACTCTTTTTACAACACAATGATGAAAATATACAAATTTTCAGTTGACTTAAAATACCAACAATTTGATGACAAAATGATCAATTTTGAGTGAGTAGTTTTTACAAGTTATCGATATCAAAAATCTTTCCAGAAAAATACATGTTTTATATCAAAAATGAAAAAAATAAACAAATTTGTTATATCATTTTTAGGTCTCTAGGGATACACAACAGCCAAAGATTATCAGAAAATAAAAGAAATAAATTAATTGTTTTACAGGTAGTAAAATTAAAAATAACTTTATTACATAGGTCAGTTACAGCAAATCCCCTAAAGATTTTTTCCTCCCTTGTTGTGAAAAATAAAAAGTCTGAGAGGGTGACAAATTTGTGGAAGAACAATTTATTCCTGTAGCAGGATTGTTAATTTTTTCCCACCGGCAGGATATTGTAGAGCTTCATGCTATTCAACATTTAACTCGGACTACATATTTTCATTAAATTTTTATTTTATTTGAAAGTTTTTAAGCACATTTATTCTAATTAACATTGAAGAAAGTAAAATTATATGAGTTTATTACTTTGATCTCTTTTTTGTATTTTTCGGTTAAAAAAATAAACAAATTTTTTGTGTAAAGTATTAAAAATGTGTCTAACTACAAAAATGATATTGATAAGGCAACAAAATCGCACAAAACGCTTCCTCCAAGCTAGCAGGGTGACAAAAATTAGCTCAGCGACAGTGCTCTAACTGTTGATTGTTGAGCATGTAAGTATAGTATAGTATAGTAGTATAGTAGTAGTGTATAGTATAGTAGTAGTAGTGTAAGTATGATAAGTATAGTATTATTGACAACATGATATAATAATATCTGAAACTTTTACTCCTGTAACATTCAATTTTTTAATGTAAATTATTAGGTAATCACTTGAAGATGAGAGGATTTTCCCCACCTCTTGAAATTTTGTGTAGTTTAAAACACTAAAGCGATAGGAAAAGTCAAATTAAATGTAAAATAAATAACTAAAGATCCATTTAACTAAATTAACTACATCCCAATAAAGTTCATCCAAAATATTAGCCTCAGACAACAAACAACGTTCTTGGCCGCTCATGTAGCGCAAACAACTTCAACAGCAAACAACACGGACATGATCAGTCTGTCAAGGGTAACGACACACTGAGTATGCACAAGGATGACAAACTGCAGCTACCTGCGTGCTAATCTCCTAGAACTGTCCGTAACGGAATGACAGAAGAAACTAAAACACTGGGCTACAACTATCGCACGCCTACTGCAGGTTTAAGCGAGATTGTTTTTGTTAGGTGCCATCTAACATCGATCCTGCTCCTTGGTTGGTATTTTTAAGTTTACCAAATTTATTATTTCCTTTATAAATTATTCATATTTCAGTTAGATTTTGTGTTACTTTAAATATTTCATAGTGACTAAAACATTATCACACTTGTGAAATCCTAATACTAGAATTTTACAATAGATTATTTTTTTAGTCAAAACAGCATATTTTTTAACATTAATCATCTAATAAAAAATGAAAGCAAAAACCTCGAATTCTCTTTGCACAGGAAATTAAAATTAAATTTTAAGGTTACAATATAAATAGCCTTCAATCCAATAGTCTTTTGAACGCGACTAGTTTCAGGAACAAAATTTTACCATTATCAAGCGTGCATTAGTCCTTAGGTCACTTCAGAACATGTCTTCTAGTTCAAAGAATTCTTGTCTTCTTGTTGTTGTTGTCTTTCTTGACAAGAAGACATTTTCTGAAGTGACCTAAGGACTAATGTACGCTTGATGATGGGAACATTATATTCCCGAAACTAGTCACGTTCAAAAGACTATTGGATTAAAGATTGCAGGTATTGTAACCTTATAATTTAGTCACCACTCAATCCTGAAGGCAAAAATGAATAAATTAAAATTGTTTAGTAAATTGTTAATTTTTTACCACCTAAAAAATTCCTTGGAAATGGTTTGCTTGAGTTAAATTCAATGAATCTGAATTGGTGTCAAAATAGTGAATTCTACTTTTTTTCAAGGGAAAAAATAACTATAAAACATAATTAATTTTATAAAAATGTGAAATTTTCTGACCTAAAACATATCAAATTTTTAGACCAGAATTAATTTCAAGAAGTACTAACAGCAAAATTACATGAGTCTTCCTTACTGGCGAAATATTTTGTTTTAGCTCCATAAGAACAATGGTAATTTTGTGACAGTATTACTGGTAATAAGACAGTCATAAAACAAAAGGTAAAATGATCATCTAGGGAATTATATTCTTTTTTTAAATTTTACTTTCAGTGAAAATAATAACTACATAATTTTATGTGATACTTGACAAGTAATTATGTATTTTATGGTTGATAAATAAAAAAATGGAAAATGTAATTCCCTAGATAACCTCTTTACTTTTAATTTGATAACCAAACCATCTTGTTACGAATATTGAATGATCAGTAATTCTGTCATAAAATTTATATTGTTCTTACGGGACTATAATCCAAGATGGGGGTAGTTGTGCAGACCCTTAAAAGATTTTTTTATTTTGAAACAGTTTATTCAAAAGTCTTGAAGATTCACTTTGTATATTGAAAGATACGAGGAAACTATTAAAACATACATGTAACTGTTGAGAAAGTTTTAACACCTGGATTCTCAGAAGGATCAAATGAAATACAAAATGTCACGAGAAAGTGAAAGGAAGAATGCATTGGAGAAATTCCGCCTCCCATCCATGGGGTAAGTACGGACGAACAAATTGTCACGGTGGCATTGTAAGGTCGCCATGACTAGCAAAGAAAGTGGGTTTAGCACTTTCCCTCCAATCAGGGATGAATGAACTTTCTTGCACCATACTGGGTGAGTGACAACATCAAATTTCATTTTCTATTGTCAAAACCAAATAGGCCTGGTACCTCAAGGCAGTCTCGAAGACCGACAAATTAAATGTCACGGTAGAGTGTCCTGTAATGCAGCTACTTGGAGGTCTCAGATTGTGGATAGTTATGGATGATGTTCGGTGGATGTGATATTCCCTGTGGATTGACATCCACAAAGACCGGTGTTCATAGTTATGAGACATAATTGTTGTTCACATCCCACGTTAAACTGTAGATCCCTTGATATTGTAGATGCCATCGTCTGTTGGGCTATTAATTAACAAAGGAATATGGCAGCTTTAGTCAATATCAAAACTATGAGATAGAGCCACAATCATCTTACACTCATTTGTCATTCATAATTGGCTTAAAATACCTACCTGGGTAAGTCAAAGTTTCAAAAGTTAATAGTAATAATGAGTAATAAATTTCCTATAACTCATCTAAAACTCTACTTACTTTAGATTTTCATACCATTGTAAATATAAAATACACTAAAGTAAAACCCTCTCAATTTCAAACAGATTCTTGTGTTATGGTTTGAGTATGGAAAAACTATCAAGTCACCACAAACGTAATAAAACTGGTGAAATCAATGGGGGTCAAACATTTAATGTTGTTTCTACTCAATCAAACACAAAAACAGCCTAAAGCAAAAAAAAGCTGAAAGTTGCTAAAGCTAAAGCTAAAAATTGTACATCGACTATTGCGCAGACAATAGCTGATATAAGTTTTGTTTTACACTTCATCCAAAATTTTTTTGGCGATAAAATTGATAGTTGTGAGATTTATCTAGAATATTTACTTCTGATCATAATAGCGTATAACCCTTTATAATTTGTATTCCATCTTTTTATAGATTTAGTTTGTCTTATCTTTTTTATGATAAAACTGTAATCATTTATATATTATGTATTGTTTTTTTACTGGATCAACAGAAATTTCATAAATAGATACCAAAATAAGTTGAGAATACTAAAATAAGTGCTATTAACAAGACGCCGTAAGTGTGTCACGATCAAAATGTTAGCGCTTCAGTGTTATTCAAATGCAACATGATCGTGACTTAGCGGTTGTAAGGTTTAAAAAATTCAAGTAAAAAATTAACAACGAATAATTAAATTTTTTCTAAAACAGATTGCAGTCCATTCACCATTTAATTTATTTTAATCACTGGATTGCCAAAGCTCCCACTAAAGGTGTTTTAAACAATACTAGATTAATTTTAACTATCTAATGAAATAGTCTACTAATTTTAAAACACTTGTTCGTGAAATAAAAAAAGAAGAATGGAAATTAATACCAAAATCTGAACGGTGAATAAAAAACACATCACACAGACATAAAATATGTTTTATTTTGTCACTTCTCTTGTATTAGTACATTCTATTAAAAATAGCAAACCATCTTACGTACAGTTTCCAAAATATACATCAGAGTGTTCATTAGGGAACACAAATTTAAAAATAGAATCTTTGGAATAAAAAAAAACATCAACTATTCTATTGAAACTTTGACAGGATAGGGCAGTGGTTGGATACACCGAGATAAGAAATGTGCAGATGTGAGGTTATAAAATTTGACAAAGTTAAAAATTATTATGCCCACTTCTTAGAGCCTTTGAAGTTATCATACGGTTCTATATACGGAAAATTGAAAACAAAAAAATCTTAGTAGTATCCAATCTCTTAACTCCATTATTTTCACTAATATCTGAAAAATACCTCTATTTACTGCACAACAAATTTTGCAATCTAGAAAATAAAGTTTCTATCCTAATTAATAACGTCAGAATTTACCAATGTTAACTCAAACACAAATTTGTTTGTTAAGATTAAACACAATAGTCAGTTTGTTCAAAATTAAAACCATTGTAGGGTGAAAAATACAAATTTAGTAGAATCGATCAAATTTATTTTCTAAATATTATGATTAAACATTGAAAATTGTGTGAGAATGCAATAAAGTAGGAAAAAAGATAGTTCTCCAAAGATTAAAAAACGATTTAAATAATTTTATATTTATGTAAATGAATTTTAAAAATTTAAATGATGGATGAATACTGTTATGCTGCACTATATTAACATATATTAATTCATGCTGATTATGGTTTGCTGGGAAAAAGATTCCTCAAAAGTGTGAAATAAAATATCCTTCTGAAATAGTGATGTGTCGATACTGAAACTCGAATCTCGAAACCACAAAAATTTACGTTTTGAGAGTCAAAACTCGAAACTGCTGTGATTTTTGCATCATCGTGAAACTCGAAATGTCCGATGTTTCGTGTCATTTTTGTTGTTTTACCGGTAATAACGTGCCCGTAAGTATTCAATACTTTGATGACACAAGTATTCTGTCATTATCATTGGTTGTATTTATTCACTAGTGACAAAGTTGTGCAAGAATTCTAAAGAAAAATATAGCCTACTAACAATTATTGATACACTGGTGGTTCTGAAATCAATATTTTTGGCTACATTGAGAGTAATAATTATTCAAATGTTTTTTGTTTTTAATTTATTTTTCAATAATATAACCAGGAATGTAAATAGTCTTTATGCATTTTTATCTTTGGAATTATTGGGTGGTGAGTAAATGCTGATAAATAGTTTTGCGAGTGGAGTTTCGAGTTTTGATTTTTTTTTGGTTTTGGATCACTACTCTGAAATACAACAAAAATTGACCAACAAACAAGTTACTATGAATAGTTTCTTACATAAAATAGCAACTTCTTTGGAATTCGCACACTCAGTGTAAAAAGCGGTTAAAAATCATATTTCACACTTGTGACTAATCCTGCACTTCACTACATTTAGTAAATTATGTTTGCAACGCACAACGTTGAAAAAGCGGTGGGTCTATCAATGCGGAGTAAAACTTCTAACAGGCAAGTTCCTAAAATATCATACAAAGCTAGAAAGTTACGTCTTTTAGCTAATATACTGTACATAATATGTTTAGGTACGTGAAAGATACCCCAAAAATATCTTAACTGAATAAGACTTTACACATTCCCATTCTGTGTTTGAAATTCATGGTCGGGGACTGTGGGTTTATGTTATTTTGATCGTTATCTCTTACATTTTCCAACACGATTAGTAAAACAAAGTTTCACAATGTTTTGGGGTCTAGAATCTGATCCAATGTTTTCAGCTTTATACCGGATTAGTACAGATTATCTAGAACAGTTCTCCTGAGGACAGGATCAGATTTCAGATCCTGAATGAAATGTTGAGTATAAAGTATACAACTTAGTAGTTAACTACGTAGCTAAGTATAAAACTTTGTTTTACTAATCGTGGATATGTCCATGATAACAATCTAAACAACACATTCTCATTAATAATGCAAATGGGATCAACTCTGGAAAAACTCCAGACTATCAACATGTTGGGGGCTTCAACTCAAAAGTCAACTACCCGAACATCAATTTTACAAATTGCACTTTCAGGAAATATCTTTCAGTAACCATAAATGCAATGCACTGGGCCCCTACTTCGTATGTAAATCTTCTAGAGACATTGAATGAAAGACAGTTTGAAACATCTATATTGAAATATTTATAAAACACTTTAAGCATTGTATGTAATATGCATTGTATTTGCGAGTTTTTGTACAACATTAAATTATGCTACATATTTTTGCACATGTACGTCCCAGTTAATTAAAATTTATAACAAGCATAATAAGCACAATAAAGTTCAAGATCATTAATAATGATTACACGATACAAATTAAAAATAAATATATATGAACAAGGGACAACCAAACTAAAAGGTCGGAGGAAAATATTTAAGATATAAATTGAATTGTACTGAGAGTACTTTTCTTTGAAAAAAATATACCAAAAATTATGCTAAGGAACACAAATTCGAAAACCATAAATTTCCCTCAACACATTTATACATTCATTTGTTCATCCTTACAAAAGATATTTTAAATGAAATATTTTTAAGTTACGAGGACAAATAATTTAATATTTAGGACACTAACTTGAGACTGGCATTAATGCAAATATACATGTAGAGAAAAATTGACAAAATAAAGTCAATCTCTCTGAGATACCACTGATATTACATAATAACTTTCTGAGAAAAAAATTACTCACATGTTAATAATAAATAAATCTATATTTCCTACGCAGATTCATAAATACACCAATGTATTTAACACCTAATCTTATATGCTATCACTAACAAATAACAACTAAAGATAATTACAAAAGAGTATCATTTCAGTCTATAGACTTATTATTTACATTTATAATTCAGGAAATGCAATTAGGCGCGACTCCAGAACTGAAAAGTAAGTTTCTGATTTCAAACATAGGTATTTAAAGTAAATACAAATACACAGGTTTATCAAAGAAAATTACCCTTTTTTGGAGAGTTTTAAGGAAAACAGTATATTAAATCCCCTTGACTTCAGGTATTTACAAATTTATGAAAAACCGCAACAAAATTTGACACCTTAGGACAAAAATAAACAAACCTAAGTCCAACGGTTAAATTTCTATAAAAAACTTTAATCACCCTAACAATAATTCCACCACACAACAATAAAAGATGAAAAAAATTTAACCGACGGACTAAGGTTACAAGATTGAAATTGTAACTGACCTAATACAGTTCAGGACTTCTGGCACTGGAAAAAATTGGATATATGCAACTAAAACGTAACCGTTATATCGGTCCGAAACAAATAAATCAATTTGTAAAAACATTTTGATAATGTTAAAAACAACTAAGTCGAAACGTAAAATAAAATCAGCTTTTCGGAACGAGCGAACCACCCACAGATCTACGTTCGAGGAGTCCTGAAACAAAGACGGTCAAGTTTCATGAAGGAATTGTTTATAAATTGAAGTGAAGAATCAATAGAACAGTTTTGAAGGAAAGATGTATTTTCAGAAAAAAAACACACAAACAGTATTGGATTGAATGAATAAAGAACGGATTGAAGATTGGCTAAAAAAATAAGTGGTATACAGCCCGGATTAAAAGAAACAACACAAAACAATTTTAAGTTCATAAGAAGTGGCAGAGGACATTAAAAGCAATAAATTTCTGGAAACTTGATTTTTTTAAATTAAAAACTATATTTTAAAGACATAATACCTTATATTATTTTTAACCACCAAATAAGCTGCCAAAATTATTTTTGTTGTGCCAAACATTTAAAATGAGCTCCGATAAAGCCTTCACTTTCTTTTGACTTGGATATGACTTAGCTCTGGGGGGTGTTGGTCATTTTTAAGATGGAAAATATGTAACAGGTTTCTATAGAAACTATCAGAGCCATTGTATTGAATTTTTTATATAAAAGAATAAGAACAGCTGTTAAGAAAAACGGAAAACATTCCCTTTAGACATATCCATGATCTAACCTATTTCCCACAGGGAAGTAAATGCAAACATTTTTTTAGATGTAGGTTCAATGAATCAATCCTTATTTTAATTAATTTAAAAGATACTTGATTTTGTTGTTGGTATACATTTTTTCATCAGTTCTTTTTTTGACATGGATATGTCTTTGCTCTGGTTGGGGGGTGTTGAGAATTTGTGAGACCAATATTTGAAACAGTGACGTCATAATATGCTTGCTAACGTCATATGGCTATAAAGACAGCTATTTAAGAGTTATTAAAAATATTCCCTTTAGACATATCCATGATCTATTCTATTTCCCACAGAGAAGTAAATACGATAATTTTTTAGATAAAACGAGAATTAAGTTGGTGAAAACTATTAGGATGGATTTTGTTTAGAGTAACAAAAACTCTAACAAAATTATGTTTGCAGTTTAGTGTAAAATATAGTTCATCACATATGCCGAAAAATGGCCATATCATTTTCTGGCTTCAGCTGACAAACTTGATTTATTAATTAATTTAGAGACAGTTGAGTACAGTCTTTACTCACGGGCTGGGACCGGGGTAGTAGTACGGGGGTGGTCGCTCATACTCTGTCGACAAAGGGCTGCTGTTGTACCTCGGGGGTCCTCCCATGTTGGGGAAGTCCCAGTGTCTGCAACACGACACACTCAAAACATTACCAACACTCAACGCAAGTATTTGAGTGACTACGAAGTTTGTGATGTCATGTCATAAATGGATTAAGTGGAATTAAAAAATATGGATCAAGTCAAATTAAACAAAACGTCAGAAATGAATTCGATGGAATTTAAAAACCATTTTTAAAAGTTTTATTTATATCTTGCACCTCTTTACAACTGTATGTTGCCACTAAATTAAAAAAAGATTTGATAGTAGGTAGCACTTTCCTAGAGCTATAGGAATTTTTTATAGAAAGAGATAATTTCGATTACTTTTTTTCTACTGTTATTTAGATTTTAAGTTTTTGTATTTTAGTATGATTTTACATAGATAGGTTAACTTTTTTGAGATACAGGAATGATCCTGATATTTTTCACTGTCGTATTTAGTATGTAAATATATTTTGACTGCTTCGCTGCCCACCATTTCTCTTTTAGAGATGTGATCTGTGATTATGTTAAATCCACCAACACATGACCTAGGTGGTTATTGTTTCAACAGTTGTATGACTTTGCATGATTGGTAGTAGCGTTTTTCATGCGTCAACTGGCAACACCACCTGCTTCCAAACTAATACTGTTTTTCAACATTCCATCACCCTACTGCCAATTCAAATAAGAACAGTAATATGGCCAAATAGATAAAACACTGCACAGGCCTTGTTGCCTACCCGATAGGGTCGGGTTTTAAATCACACCGATCTAAAAACCTGATTAAACTGGTATGGAAAATAACACGTTAATTCTTATTACATCAAGCAAACTCTTTTACTACTCAATGTTTCCATTGAACAACAAAATTACACTGTACTTTCAAGTTTATAAGTTTCTAATATACTCCTGGACTCACTTGGGTGCCATGTCGGAGAACCGTTGGTCGGAGGTAGCCCCCGCCGAGCTGCGGCTCCTCTCCGCCGCCCCGCTGCTGGCACCTCCACTGTTATCGTATGGCTCTGCTGAGTAACGCTGTTGTTGCTTCTTCTTCTTTTTCTCATTCACGCTGTGAGAAAATTGAGTACGTGAGTAGTATAATCAATCAATCAAAGGTGCTTTATTTAAAAATCTGAAACAATACTTTACATCTGATGTGAATGGATATTCTTTAACAGAAAGCACAACAAAACAATGGTCACTTGGACCATCCTGCTTGGTTGGCACAACTTGCGCTCAGTTAAAACTGTAACAAACAAAATCCTTATTCCTTAGAGGACTTAAAATAAAACATACCATTTAATTTAACAATAACTTAACAATACAATATATTTTATAACATCTTCGCCGTTAGCATGGAGAGTGGAAGGGATATGAGATGTGTGAACTTATACTAAAAATTAAATTCTTTTATTAAATAAACCTATATTTCCAAGCATCCGCCATAAATTTACCAAAGCCACGCCAATCCTTGCCCTTCAGGTACACAAAATATTCTATTTGGCTGAGGGTATTTTTCCCAAATAATGCCATCTTACACAACCCAACATTGGACACTCGGATACAAAATGAAAAACTGATTCGGGCTGTTTTAAGCTGCGTAAGGAACAGATGTAATTTTTCCCAAGAATCCAAGGTTTATAGTTAAGATCTATGATAAAAACTTACTTAGCGAGAGGAATGTTGTCCCTGTCTGCATACGCGTCGTAGAGGTACTCGCTGAAAGGAAAGGAATCAAAATTAGTCCAAGAAGTAGTAAAAGGGATTTTAAATTTGGAAATAATTTTTTTAAATTTTATCAACGGTAAAATAAGTAAAAAGATAACTGAAAATTAGTTATACTTAACTATTACGATGACACAGAGCACTTGTGAAGCATTATGAAAAATAACCTTATTTGTACTAAACTACTTACGCTTCAACTAATGGTCCTGGATACGGGTCCGACTTTTGATACAGAGCTGCCAACTTTACAGAGAGAATTATAGAAGGGATGAAAAGTACCAGGATAAACCCAACGCTGGCCCAGAACCCGTTCTGAAAAAAAAACAAATCATTTCCATTACCATGTGATTGCAACCTATCCCACAGCATAAAAGTTCTACTGTTGAAGGAGTTTAATCTATAGTTGGTTAGATCAATCCAAATCCAAAATTTTAGGGGAAGAGATTAATAACATAGCATAAATGCTCTTTAATCCTTGATTGAGTTACACAGTACTTTTTAAAAATTCATAATGGCGTTGGTTATTAATTATTAAATTAACAATTAGTTGGACTTTTCCAACGCATCTTGTGTTTAAAATCTACACAACGTTTCAAGAGTTGGATAAACTACTCCCGTTTTCAAGTGCCTAACGATATTTACATTTATACAAACAAAAGGTTATTTCTACATGAACCACTACGGGTACTGGTAGCATGCTACCAGTGCAGGAAGGTCGAAGGAGGGACTTTGTGTTCCAGCCTTCGGACCGTGTATTTGTTACCAGGTTCCCAGCCGACTAGCATGGAGGCGAAGTGTAACGTTGGTGGCCCGGAATTTTTTGTAAACAATTGTTTTTTCGTGTGCTGTTTTGTTTTCAGCTGCAGCCGGACGACGCTGGGCTGCCAGCGCCCCTAGCGGACACGAGGGGAAAGTAGCGACCGCTTTGACGGGTAGGGGGCCAGTAGTGGTCTGACCTTCGTGTCGTGGAGTCCTACTTGTTTTTTACATCCGCTAGCCCGGAGGCAGAGTGTTAGTGTCGTTGGTTTGCAATTTTCCGAATGTACAAAATAGGCTAAGTAGAGTGTTTTGTTTACTATTTATTTCTATAGTTATATTTTTTGTTGTGTTTTTTTGACCGGTTTCTTTTTTATATGTAGAAATAACCTTTTGTTTGTATAAATGTAAATATCGTTAGGCACTTGAAAACGGGAGTAGTTTATCCAACTCTCGAAACGTTGTGTAGATTTTAAACACAAGACGCGTTGGAAAAGTCCAACTAATTGTTAATTTAATTACACAGTATGTTTTTTCATCCACCTTATAAAACGGGTACTGAGTTGATGAGTGATTACACCAATTTTTCACATTCATCACATAGTAGCATTATCACTGTAAATTTACTAGAGGGTAGAAAATTCTATTCACACTGATACGTTATGTTCTGATATTATTGATAATTTTAGAATACCCTGCTCTGATTACTTGCTGAATAAATGGTTATTTATTGTGACTTTTAGGCCTAACTACAATTTGTTATTTTTGAATCAAGACAGCTCGAATATACTTTTCAATCCACTATCAAGCGATTCAAAGCGCATTTCTCTGCCATGCTTATTTTAACTTGGCAATGTTATTTGGTTGCGTCAAAGAGGATTTTATTTTTGCTTTAACCCTAAAACTCCTGAAGTCTTGGTTGCAAAGAATTTACACATTAGATAAGAAGTGGCAGATATTGACATCTGTCGTCAATTTAGTGAACTTCCTAGACGATGTTGTCTTTGTGAGACGTGCTGCTACCTAGGAGCAGTAACTTGAAACATCTCAAGGAGTGTACTAAATTGCCACTAGAGTATGCTTTAAACGCAATTAAGAGCTTTCTCTGCCGGTGGTATTAGTGGACTAAGGCGCTAGCTGATGAGCGAAAGGTTTTAAGCCAAACGAAAGTACATGGGTTCGACTCCCCACTATGAGCAATCCCAATTTGGCTTGCAAATATGTGATACAGTAGGGAAGAGCCACCGTAAATAAACAATGATAGGCTTAGGTGGGAATTGACGGCATTTTTAGGTTTAATTGGAACTGCAGTGGACACCTGTTTTGAGCATTTTACCATTGGTTAAGGAGGGGTCACGTTGCCACTGTAATGAGATCCGACTTCAATTACCAACACTTCACCACATATCCGATGCTACTCACATAGGGGTCGAGTATCTTGCTGCAGGTGGTGGTGATGGTGGCGTTGTAGACCTGGGATATCGGCCAGCACTTGCCGACGGACGTCTCCACCTGAGTCACCACGCGGTTCATGTAGTTTGTGATGTGGACGGTGAACTCTGCGGCGAATTCTGCAGCGATCTGAGAACAAGGAAAAATTAACTGAAATGTCCGATAGTAAAAGATCTATCTCACCAGGTACTATTTACTATTAGTCTGCAGTCCACAAAGTTTGGGTCAGGTCATTAACCCTACGAGTGGCAAGGATTTTATGTATATTTTCTTAAATGGCAGCAATTTTTTCCGAATTGTACGAGCTTAGATTAAAAAATTCTAAACAATATTTCATTACATTAACTGTTACAAATTATATAACCAATTAAACCCTAAAACATGTAGAATATAAAAATAAATTGAAAAGACACTAAAAAATTTATCAAAGTATTATAAGGTGAATTCAAAATTCAAAATAAAAAAAGTTTGTTGAACTTGAAGGATTTCATTGTATATGCACACACATCTTTAAACATCCATTTTGTTCAAAATTTAATTACAAAGATGAAAATAGGAAAAAATACAATAAATACAAAACATTCAACCTCAGGCTAAAACAAGATCAATATTTTGTCTTTAGATGAAAAGCCTTTCCGGTAAAAGTATTACCAAAATTATGTTTTTTATTTAAAATCCGGATGGTTTATTCTCCTCTCATATCTGGATTTTTTTATATACGGATCGGCCATCGCCGCATTAGTCCGGATATGAGAGTTTACTGTAACAGTAAATATCAACATAACAGAAGATATTTTGAACTGAGATCAGAAATAAAACTGTTCATAATAATCATTTTCTGTACAATCTGACCAGAACTATTTGGAGACCCACAAGAAAAAAACCCTAATATGGATCACAGCATTCAAGAAGTAAAGCCATACAGCAAAGGTAGGATCATATCATATACAAACAACACAACCCACCTTGGATATGATCTGCGGTCCCTGCTCATTCAGCATGTGCTGAGCCTTCTCCACCTGCTTCAGCATCTTCTCAACTGCAAGCTTCAGCGACGGCTCGTTGAATCTGCATTTATCACATGTAAATAAAACTCATTAAAATTAAAAATTTGTTTTTTATGATAGTACACTGTGATTCAAATTTCAGTATAAAGCACAACAGCAAACCTGCATACTCTTTCCCATGTCAATCTTATGGAGAATAGGCAAACTCTCTTTATTTATTATGGATATTGATCTAACCTGTTATATATTATTATTAATTTGGAAATTCACTGGATATGCAGGTCTACTGTGACAGGGGTATTTTTTAATACACCTGATCAATTGTGAAAAAGCCAAACAGGGCTCGTTTTTTAGATTAAGCAAGACATCCCTAATACTACTTTTTGTGCAGTCTTTCTAGCCCTTATTCTTTTCAACCCATGATTTTGTAATTTTTTCTAACAAATCTCCCAATGAACTTGAGAAGTTGGTTAAGATCATTTTTATTTAGTGCATTAACTGCCATTAAGCTGTACTGTGCTGATTTTATTTATTTTAATAGAGGGAATAATTTAAAAGGTGATGTAATGCGATTGGACTCACATATGGCCAGGGGGATTGGAGGAGAGGATTGTGTTTACATTAGGGAAATTAGAGACCAATATAATACATCAGACATCGTGAGTGAGGTCAAGAGTCAAAAACTTAGATGGGCTGGGCACGTCTCGACTGAAGATTATCTCTAAAAATAACGCTCAAGGAAGGCGACCTTGTGGGAGACCAAAAGAGAGATGGTGGAATCGGGCCAAGTCAGATATGCAGAAAGTTTGAGCTACAGAGGAGAATGCAGAGGATAGGTCAAATTGGAGATGCTTTGTTGGTCCGGCTAAATATCACCCTAGACATAGATGGCCTTGGGAGCAAAAAAATAGGAAAAAATGAGAACAAATTGTAGCGCACAAATTGTTGATCAATCAACTTAAACTGGGTGAAAATACAGACTAAAATTGGTACACCTGGTTTGACATTTTGATACATTGGTATCACTGAAGTCCACTAGGAGTTGAACAGTTAAATATTTACCGTATTACAATTATAATAACTGTTTACATTCACTTGGTGTTATGAATCAAAATATTATAAAATTCTTATATGGTAGTTTAATGTTCAAACTGAATTATTTTTTTCTCACCGGAGATGATCGGTCAGGTTGGCAGCGTTCTCATTGAGCTCGAGCACAATTTTGCGCATCGCATTGACCTGGTTCTGCTGGTGTAACTCAAGGTATTGCGCTTGAAACATCAGAGAGTTGCGGATCTGTAATGTAAACATGTAAAATTTAATTACGGACATTATCAACATCATCATCTTTAACTTTACCCACATGGTAGCTCAGGGGTACCACACTGGCCCAGTAAGTCAAAAGTTGCTGGATCGAAACCAATGGCCAGCGACTCCTGTCGGATCATGAGCGGTCACCTCTGGCTAGCTTGTAAAGGCCCTAAGCCTATGGTGATGCGACAGTTGGGGTTTGAAAAAATAATTATAAAACAACTAGAGTATTGCCTCCAATCATTATCTTCTGGTTGGTCTAAATGCTCTTTCCATGATACCCAAACCAATCCAAAGCTGATACAATTTAAAATCCTTTCTTCATTTCTTGTTACAGTTCAAAGGTACAACAAAATTAAGTTAAACAGTATTTGTAAGTCTTTATCAAACAAAGAGATCACATTTTCTTACACCTTAGGTCCTGTCATGTCAGGTAACCAGTCTAATTTCTAATCCACGATGGATTGGTGATTTCTTCGTGTTTGTCCTGTAATCCAGTTCTCCTATTCCTGGGGGCTTGTTGTCCTTGGAATGTTCTCTCTATCTCACACAAAGTTTACCCTGCCCTTCCACTCTTTCAAAAATGCCCTCTCTGGCATCTGTGCAATGGTTGCAGAGTACTGTCAGCTTTAATGTGGTTTCTTTATCCATTCTGAGATTCCAAAACTCTAGACAGTGGTAGTGCCAACTTAAGGACCTATTAGGTAGTTAAGTCTAGGTTGAAAAGCCAACAATAGGTAGCAACCAAAAGCAAAACAGACTATTTTTGCATTACAAACTCTAGGAAAGAATTTGAAATGAACTTTTGGAAACACTGTTAAGACTGGGATATTAATAGTATACACAAAAAAATCAAAGAACATTTTCATCTTAGAATAGATTAGTTTTTACTGAACCTAAAAGAAAGAAGTACTTTAGGATAACAATTTCTTTAGAGGTGGACAAGACATTTTTATTTCTCACCTTGATCTGAGACGGAGGCAGTTTCTTGGCTGTCTCTGTGATGGCGTTGACGAGCGTCATCAGATCGATCGAAGTGATCTTCTCACCAAGCTATGAAAAAAAACAAAAATTCTGTAAATATTTTTTAAAGTTGGTAGCAACCTCTTTTACCAAATCTTTGCCTACCCTTCCCCTAGAGAGATTGTGGTAGACTTTTGTCAGTCTAAATAGGGACTAATAATGGGTAAATGAGTCAATATCACTATTAGAGACAGTTACATAGTTGTAGTCCAAAGGACCATCATCAGTTCTGTATTTTTAAAACTCATAATAGCGGAGGATTTTTGATTATTTATTCAAGGTCTCCATCTCGGCCCCGAGCTGGAGACCCCAGACTCCCTGGAGGTCAAAGGCCTGGCCGGGTAGAGAGTTAAATTCTCAACCTTTTTTTGGTCAACTGGCTTGAATTCATTTACACCTACCTAACACGTTTGATGTGAATCACGTGTTAACGTGTCACTTCACGTCCATCCCATAAGCGGTTGTTTTAGAATCCCTGGTTCTGAACCACTTTTACCCCTAAACAACAACGGCTAGCCCTCATTATTTAGATTTTTATTGCAAACATTTTCCATCACGATTTTATGTGAAAAAGTTTCACAACGTTCTGGAATCTGGAATCTGATTCCGTCCTCAGGCAAACTAATATCTAAAACATAACACAACAAATAATCCGGACTAAGCCGATATAAAGCTGAAAATATAAAAGTTTAAAGCAGTCAAAAAACTTAGAAACAAACCATTCACTAACCATAACACACATGGTTGTGTTATGTTCCTTATGTTATGTTTCTTATCCACCATCACCAATAATCAATTTCAAACAATGAATTACTAATTAATTAGCAACTCTAGAACTCTGAGCCGTTGCATTCCTACCTCAAGTGTGGATGCCATTCCCAAATATTCACTCCAAAGAACGATTTAACAGCCACGACTAGAATAAAACATTTGAAAGCTTTAAACTTTCAGGATTTGAAAAATGCTAACATTCACGGTACAAACAACTGACAACTTACAACTTTGGTGTAGATTGTCAGGTTGAACTCGTTCAGCGGTGAGTTGGCCAATCGCAGAAGCTGCTGCTTGGCACTGGGCGTCAGAATGTCCACGTGGTTCTCCAACCTACAGTGGTACAACAGACAGGAAAAAGGAACATAAATCATGAAATTATAACAGTATTTTAAACTTTCGACAAATCAAACACAACAGAGAGTTTAAAATAACACATAATACAAAAATAAGGAGTATGTTTGAAAACTCTTGAAGAAATAGACTTTTTAAATAATAAAGAGACTAAACCAGAGAGAAGAAAGGTGGATAGTAAGTGAAAAACAATTGAAAAAACTATTAACAGGTTGTTTCGTCATATTCATTTTTTATTTTATACCTCTTTGCTAACATACTGTTCACATACATCTGATCATTCATTGTTGTATTCATTCATCGTTCATCACTTCCCGCATCAGTATCGTTATATTTCCTCTTCTTTATGATAAACTAGCCAAAGTACCTGTTCTTCGCACGGGCTAAAAAGGCTGAAAGGTGTAGGCTCTACTGATACATTTAAGTTATTGTTAATTAATTCTTCATTGTTTACAAAATGACAAAACACGAGTGTCTACAACATTTCAAAGTAACATATGTCAAATATTGGGAGAGGATAAGGATTAATGTAATAGAGACAGTCGTCAAATAATTTACAGTTTCGGTACCAAGAACTAATTACTGTAGTGGTACAGGGAACGATTTACTGTAGTGGTACCAAGAACAGTTTAAGGCAGTGATGATATTACCGGAAACAAGCTTGTATTAACTAAAAATATACAATACAGATCGGACTAGTAGCAAAGCAGCAAACTATGAGGAATATATTCAACAGAGAACGAAATGGAACAGGACTACAAGCGCTACTGCCAGTTGCCTGCCGACGAGTTAACTTATCAAAATCCGTGAAAGAATTAAGTCTACCAAAAGGCAATCACAATAGCAGATATTGGTGATGTCAGTTCCCACCTGATTCGCCCAGTGAGCTCCTCGATCTGGTCGTTGATGCCGAACTCCTGCGGCAGCTGCGGATACTTGGAGATGTCCACCAGATGGCGCAGCTCCAGCACGTTGTACAGACTCTCGTTGGCGTGGCATTTCCTGGTAAGTTGTACATTTAAAGACCACATACATTGAATGAGCAACGTACATCATCACATGTTTTGTAATTGTAATGGATGCATTTCACAATGAATTACCCGATAAATTATAACAGTACAACTTGTTACTGAAAAAATTGGTGAAGGAAAATTGAAAAATTAAAATTATTACAGTAAATTCCTTTTGTTCGGCCTCGGTTTGTTTGACCTCTGGATGGTTCAGCCGGCCTCCTGAATAAAATTCCTTTCGTTTAGGCTTTCACATCAAACAACAGACAAATTCAACAGCAGTTGACATAATGCCTTTTGGAAAACTATTTTAAAATAAAAAATTGAAGAAAAAGTAACAGTAATACATTGTATTATGAAATACAGTAACTAAACAAGAACAGTGATTGTTTCATATCAATCACTTAAAAGTCCATTCACAGCAGTACATGAAGTAGGCCTAAATGTAACTTAGTAGTCTGCATATAAAACATTGGTTAGTTCGGTTCAGAGGTGGCTGAACAAGAGTGAGTCTACTATAAATTGAAATTGAAATCAGTTTACTTAGAAAAATGTTTGTACTTACTTCCCTGAGGGAAATAGGTTAGATCATGGATATGTCTGAAGGCAATGTTTTGATTCTATATAAACAGCTGCTCTTATTCTTTTATATCAAACATTCAGTACAATAGCTCAAGTAGTTTCTATGGAAACCTGTTTCAAATTTTTATCTTACAAATTGCCAACAACCCCCCCTCCCAGAGCTAAGACATACCCATGTCAAAATACAATGTAAATTAGAAATATTATACGATAAAGTATAAAACATTCCCTAAAGCCTGTGTGTAGAGGACCAGTTCATCAGTATATAATGAAAAAGATCTTTGATAAAATAAAACCATTTCCTAAATCATAACTATATACAAAGTTAACTGAAACAAATTTATTAAAATAACTAATTTAAAAAATACTAAACTGTAAAGAGGGTAAATAAAATACTTATATAGTTTTATAATACTACTAAGATAATAATTAATATAACATTACCATTAATTTCCATACTTCCCACATTAGAAGTGATAGAAAATATTTATTAACATTTTAATCACATGGATTGCGGAGAAATATCTTTCTAATTTCAAATTAGTAAACTGCGCCTTAGTTTTAAAATGTTTTCAGTTGTGTTGTTACCTGACAATGTTGCTGAGCCGCAGCGGAGGCACGGGGCGTTGCGGTGACCCGTACAACCTGAGCGGCACCTGCTGGTCGATGAGGTGGAACAGTCGGCTCTCGGGGTGGCGCATGGTATAGCAGACGGCGCGGTCCGCCAACACTCCCGTCATGAAGTAGAACACCGTCACCACCATCAGCGCGGCCCACGAGAGGAACATTACCCAGACACCCCTGTTGCAAACCATCGTCTCACACAAGAACTACTACGTATTAACATATGTCATGTTGTGTATGTTTTTAGCCTAACATTGTAGTTTTTTAGTCATAAAATTTATTGTACAAGTTTAGTTTAGTAATAAAGGTTTCTAAATGAAAATTAAGACTTTTAAAAACCAATGGATGCATAAATAGACCAATATAACTAACCCAACCTCACTGGAGTTCTTGCGTATCTGCATCATTTAATTGTAAGAGCCTCAATGCTAAAGGCTATTAACCATCCAGATTATGTGTACAAATTGAGAACGGCTTGAAAAGTAGAAATTATTTTTTTTATTCAAACAATTTTACTATTTGGATACAATAGAACGAGCAAAGTTCGAATATCCAAGGAACAACAAATAAATTTGGATGAACTAAAAAGTTAATTTTCTCAATACACAGTAAACAAATAAAGTTTACTTTATGACTGGGAAGGTGGCGTGTCCTATACTCCAACTACTTGGAGGTCACAAATTGTGGATAGTTATGAGCGATGGTCGGTGGATGTGATATTCTCCGGTGAGAATTAACGTCCACACTAGTGACCCGAAGACCATCCTCATAATTCAGAAAATAGTTTGCTGTTTAGAAAATAGATTACATTTTCATGTGTGTCCAGAAGGGACCATCTTGGTGACAGGGTATTACACACTCAGTCGGCATCTAACCGTACTAATCAGATGTTTGTACTGTGCTCCGTTGAGATACTGGGGCAGTTTAAAATTTCTGCATTAATTAAAAATGCCACGGACTGTGAGGTGTGTACAGTTATAAGGTTTATGATGAAGACCCAGCATAGTGACTACCCAACATGTTGATTCTGGAGTCGCGAAACCCCTAACATTTTTTAGTTTTACAACCCACTGGCTCACATAAGATCCTGTAATTTTCAGCCCCGGTTATATAAGTAATCATAGGTCATATCAGAGGCACTAGTGCGGTCTGAAAAATCTGATACTATACCTTGTCTAGAAGGTTACATGAAACTTACTTACTTAAGGTGTAATCAAATTTAACTTATTTAACATTAAAGTAAATAAACAACATTGTATATTTTCATTAGGCAATTGAAAATTTATCGGTTCTTTATGAACTGAATCTCCCAACTTCCACAGTAACGGTAGCTAAGATACTGACAGCATGAGAAAGCGTGCGCCAGTGCCCTTGTCGCAGCAGTCGTCGTTGTAGCCTCCGTCCGGCCGCTTGCCGCAGTATCCGCAGAACAGTCCGAACGTGAGACACGACAAGACGACGGCCAGCGTGCAACTCACTCCTAGGCCCAGGTAGTGTCTGCAACCAACCACAGATGTGCAATAATCTTTATATTTGAGGATGTTTTGTTACAACATGTGAATGGAGTAATCTAACCTCATTCTGTTGTGTTGTGTTTTAGATCAATTTTATTGTTAAAATCTTTTCCTGACAAAATATGATATCAGTTATGTGTTAGTGACTTCTTCGACAAATTATATTTTATAACTACTTTTGAGTGTTAAGTTTTTAGTGAAAGTAAAAACTGATGATGAGTTCATTTATAGTTCGGATTATAGATAAGTTATCACAATGTTTTTAGTTAATGTTTTTTAACAATATACCTAATTTATTATCTCCTCACACTTTAGTAAAAAATCATGTTTATAGGGTCCCCAGAACCATAATTAACCTGCAGATGGTCAAGGGGTGAGCACAGCGCTCACTTTTCATTTTAAGTTTCTACAAAACATGGAGTTTGTAATATATCGGGCTGAAACTCTCCGAGTATCTGTTGTTTGGGGTGTCAGTAGTCAAGGGGATACGGTGGGAAAGGTTAAGTGAACTTCAGTCTGTCTCGGACCTTTGTTTCATGATGGGTTACAGTGATCTAAGCACAACTAAAAGGGCCTTTCAAGCCTCATAATATATATTAATAAATTATGTGTGTTGTTTTATTGTTTTTTTTTTATAATACACTTAGTATTAGCAAAAGCTATTTTTCATAGCGTCTTGTGTATTAAGTAATTAATTAAAAATAGTTTAACTAGTTTATTCAAAGTTTAAAGTTTGAGTTTTTTAGTGTGAAATTAGTTATTTTTAGTTTAGTTTTGTATATAATTAAAGGTTAGAAAAGTAATCAAACAAAAGTGGCATGATATAATGTATACAAAATGAAGGGAAGAAAAAGTACTTCATGGCACGGTTTGCTTAAAAAAAATTCCGAACTTGAAGTGATAAAAATATTAGCTTGTAAAAATGTTGAATTCATAGATGTAAAGCTTGCTAATGTTACATATGATATTCTTAGGTTTCAACTCACTGGTATGGGCCGTACTCTTGCAGGTACTCCTCACCAACTTCTATCGGCTCCTTGGACTCGGTCCACATGATCTGTCTGGCTCTGTCTAACATATGGGTGATCTTTTCTGCTCCCTCCCTGCACACCACACCTGCACAACAAGTCAACACGTCATTAACACTTATAACGTAACATAATTTTTAAAACGCTAAGAGAAACATACGGTCAATTTGACCGTCACTGTGCTTTATTTGGTGTTTATTATTGTTTTTATGTATCATTTGGCAATCACATGAGTAACAAATGATGTTTTACAACATTTTATGACAAATAGCATTTATTACGCAAAGATCATGTGACAGAAAAAAATGAAACTCCAAACTCCACGCTTCAAGACGACCAGCTCTGGCCTCGGGAAAAAATCTGTATAGGATTGTTGCCCAAGGCCATATTTGTGGTCTTATAGTGGGTAATATAGATGTTATTTTACTTCTAGCAGGTGTTCTTTTGTTTGTTGCGTTTTACTACAGCCTTTTACCAATTATACAAGGTATAATCACAGGTATATTCAACCGACGATTGCCAGCCGGTAAGCGAAACACGCGGTAAATCTGACCGACCGTAATCACACAATTCGTCCAATATGTACGACAACGCCTGCCAACTAGTTGGAAATGACCAAATATTACGGAGAGGGGTTTGGGGGGAAGGTACTGGGGGTGACAGCCGTCAAGGTCAAGCAGTTTAGCCACTATTACGTAGTAAAATTACCGATCGGTCAATTTGACCGATGTTTCGTTTTAAGTGTTAAACTACTCATTAACAATTTACCCCAGGTGTCTTACAAACCGTTTCAAACTATTCAATATCTTTTACTGGAATTTCCCAACGTTTCTGGAGGTGAAAGAACTCCTGCAGTTTTCAAGTGATCTAATAATTTACATTAAAAATTGAATGTTTAAGTTAGAGATATTAATTATATAATGTGTCAATAATACTCCAGAAACGTTGTGTAGTTAAAAACATAGACGTGTTAGAAAAGTCCAATAAGAGATATTAAATAATTAATAACCAACGCCATTATGAATTTTAAAGCTTTCAAACTAGTTTCAACCAGTTCTGAATCGAAGCCAATGGGAAATACATTGGAACCTTTCATATTAGAATCTTAATTCAATATATCTTTTTCTATCGGTACCCTATTTTAAATTGTTTCCAAGTTAGAATCTTTTTGGTTAGTTTGAAAAAAAATTTAAATAGTACAAACTTTTAAAATTTTCCTTTTGAATTCCAATTGGAAATTATTAAAAACAATGTTATATCATTGACAATACAATCAAAATCCAAAGAGTGGATGAAATGAGCTTCAAGGCTACAATGCTCCCTCCCCACTACACTTCTCAACTTATGTTTAACTTGACTTACAGCGCGTCTCCTACTTTTAAGGCCATGGTATTCGACCATTGTTTTGCAAACTGCTCATCCACTTTTCCATTGTTGTATTTTAAAAATTACGTTATTCAGGTTTTTACACAGTAATCTTTACGTTTTTGTTTGACTTAAAGTTCCTGAACCAACATAACAGACTGCACGGCTACTGTTATTCAAATTCTTAGTTCTTGTAGGGTTTAGGGCTTAGGAGGGTAGTACAATTTATTTTTCTTTGATAAACCCTTTACTAAAGTACGGTACTAAAGTTCCTGACTAACATAGCATTACAAGTTCTAAGACACAAATGGTAGTAGCAGTTGCATTTTGACATGATGAGCCTACACATAAATGTTATTGTTGTAATGTTTTGTCTTGTTCTTAATACTAGTATACTGTCTTATCAGCTTCTCAAAGATCCAAATAATCAAACCTTATAGATATTACTAACCAATCACTGTAAAAAATTATAAACGTTTGTTTCCCGTTTAAATTTTTGTACATCAACTATTTAATATCGATTATTAAAAATTCTTTTATTTCATCTTATTTTAAGAAATCAAGATACCATATAAAATATAAGATTAGCGTCTTGTTATCAATTCACAATGTAATTAAAAAATATATTATCGTTTGTTCCAAAGTTGTTAAATTATTTAAATTTTTTTAACTATTCATATCACTATACACAACACTAAAAACTGCTAACAACAGATTGTCAGTGTACAGTGTTTTGACTAACTGTGACAGCCAGCACTTGCGAAAAAATAGGAAATTTGTACTTCGTGGGGTTATCCGAGTTTAAAACTTGATTCACTGCCACTCTCTGCTGCCCACAAATCTGAACCGGAGTACCACACCTAAGCTATAGTAACTGAGCATAAAGTTCCTCACCAGCTCGTTTGATGGCTTCAGATATGAGCGGTTTTCCTTCGTCCACTATCCTCTGGATGTGCTCCCGCACCTTCTCAAATTCCTGCTGGCCCTTGGTCACCTCCTGCTCGATGTCTCCCTCCAGCAGTGCCGACACGTTTTGCAGGCTGGCCGTCACGTTGGGCAGCTGCCGAACAATGAGAATTACACTTTTAACAGGTTTACTGCTAAAATGCATGCAATATAGATGTATGCTAAATTTTCTTATGTTTTTACTAATCATTTGATTAGTAAACAGTGAGTGAAGAAACGCCATCTGGATAAAAAAAATTATTTACAGCTTTGTTTGCGTACACAAGTATGTACACTCACCACTGGCATCGTTCTTTTACCGAACCGCTCACTTTTATTATTCTAATATTTTTTTTAAACTCACTGTGCTAGGCAACGGTGTCCAGTATTTTTCCACCCCCAGTCAGCTTTTTGCGCTTATTAACGTGAGTCATTACGGCCAGCTGTTTTCACTTTTGCTAACCTTATTTGTTGACATTTGTCGATGTTTCTTCATTTTTGTTGTGTTTTAGCAATATATAGTGTAGGCCTATATTGTATGAATGATTTTAATGGATAGGATTTCTTAACTAATTATTAATAACTGAAATGGTTCGTCCAGACAACAAATTTAGTTTTTTTAATGCCTGAAAAATATTTTTATTAAATAAATGCAACATATATCTATCTTCTTCTTTTTTGAAGCTACCTAAATCATAAATAAACATTGGAAAAGTAATAGTTTGATTATTTTTACACTAAGTGAGCATAGAATTCTTAACAAACACTTTAAGGGTTAACAGTGAAATAATTATGAGTTGCTAACAATAACATAAGCATGGACAAAAAACAAAAAGATAAACAAATCCTCTTCCCTAGGCCAGGTTATAGAAAACTCAATAAATTTCATGGGAATTTTTTAAATTTAAAAGTCACTACCATGCTTGAAGTCTAGAATGTTCTACTCTAAAAAACCAGTAGTGTAGAATTTTAAAAAAACAGAGGAGGAATGGGGAACAAGCAAAGCAAACAATTTTACATTCTACTAACAAATTTATACCCACCTTTGGTATATACTTCTCAAGGAGCTGAGCATGAAAAATAAACAATTGGTTGAATGAGATTCTATATTTTTAGGAAAACTTTCAATTCTGCTCTAATTATAAAATTTATGAAGGTGTTAGAGTTAGAATAGAACTCTCTAAAATAATTTTATTCCACTTTGTTATTCTGAATCATTGTGACAAAAAATACAACAGTAGATTAACACATTAGTATGCAAGTATTATCTTGTAATTTCTGAGTATACTAATTGATGATAGCCAATTTTCCTTTTTGTGAGGCCATGTGTTGTCCTAGGATTCCAAATGTTGATATAAATGTATAATTGTAAATAATAAAATTATAAATGTACAAATTTAACACTCTAAATAAGCGTATTTATTCAACCCTTAGTTATTTCTATGTAAGTCACCTAAAACATTCGACAACCTTTAAGTCCACATTGTGTCGAGTTTGAAAGGTTCTCATGTACCACTATTAAGAATTATAACGTTTTGTTAAACATATCAGTTACATTTTCAAAGATTAATATTTACTACGAGCAAAATAAAGCTCAGATATTGGTTATTCAAAGATATTCATTTAATTTTCTTCTAAATATTTTATAGAATAAAACGTTCCCAAACATCTCTGGATGACTTATTTGATAGTTTTCTCCTAATTTATATACAATTCAAACAAAATACTTCTTCTAAACATTTTGATCACCAACTAATATTGTCATTCTCACTGTTTAGATAATTCCAACAGAGAAGTGTTTTTTTCTTGAAAGAGATAAAAGCGTGGACTCACATGAGCAAAGTCGGTCTCGATGTTGAGGTGTGTGATGTTGTAATTGCGCAGGAACTCCACGCATGCGGCCTGCGACTGGCACTGCCGTAGCTTGTCCATCAGGTTCTCTCGGGTCTCCCTCAAGGCTACAACAGAGGAAAAAGCATTAGGTTGATTTCAGAGATTTAGAAGCATTCACGTACCCCAAAACAGGGGAACATCCAAATTAGAATATTGAACAGCCGGTAAGAACTTACTCTCTTACCCCTGTGGCCATTGGAAACTTGTTGGTTTTTGGCCTTGTCAACCATACGCCTCCAAGCTCTTCTGTCTTCTGCCAGTTCCAAATCAATTCCCATTCTTCTTAGGTCCTTCATCACCTCATCCAACCTTGGCCTTCCTAAGCCCTCTGGTGTACCTCTTAGCACTATCATAACCACCACCCTCTCACTTCTACAGTTAATATGGTCTAGCCATCTTAACCTCCTACTCTTAATTATTCCCACAATATCTGCTTCGCTATATAGTACTTTTAATTTCCTATTTTTCTAATTATCCATGTGTCTCCTTCTTTTGTTGAACCAAAAATTTTCCTCAAAATTTTGTTTTCAACGGTATTAAGGTTATTTTGGGATTATTTCGTAAAAGAATCTCTAGGGGTCTGCAGACCACATTTAGAGAAACTCTGGTCTAGTACTTGCTCCAGCTTTATCATCTAGTACCTTGCTCCACTGAAATCACATAAGCTCTACCTCTATCATCTAGTACCTGTCTCTACCTCTATCATCTAGTACCTATCTCTACCTCTATCATCTAGTACCTTACTTTACCTCTATCATCTAGTACCTAGCTCTACCTCTATCATCTAGTACCTAGCTCTACCTCCATCATCTAGTACCTAGCTCTACCTCCATCATCTAGTACCTAGCTCTACCTCTATCATCTAGTACCTAGCTCTACCTCCATCATCTAGTACCTAGCTCTACCTCCATCATCTAGTACCTAGCTCTACCTCTATCATCTAGTACCTTGCTCCAGCTCTATCATCTAGTACCTAGCTCTACCTCCATCATCTAGTACCTAGCTCTACCTCTATCATCTAGTACCTAGCTCTACCTCCATCATCTAGTACCTATCACTACCTCTATCATCTAGTACCTAGCTCTACCTCTATCATCTAGTACCTTGCTCCAGCTCTATCGCCTTGTCCTTGAGCAGTACGGAAAGGTTGTCTATGTTGGCCAGGTCACTGCGAATGATGCTCAGCCCCTGCACGACCGTTGTCAGGTTCGAGATCACTTCCGCCTTCGATACTTCACCCAGCTGCTCCTTCATTATCTCACCGCTCTCTGCAAAAAACAATCATGATGAGCTTCCAAGCCAAGCACATTAGTCTGTAAGGCAGTTGCTCTCAAAAATGCAACATTTTTTTACAAAATCATCGTCATTAACATCAAAGTAATTTACTAACGTCAAGTAAAAATTCTATATACAGGAAAATTAATTTTTAATAGTACAAAATATTATATTCAACCAAAACTTATTTGAACACACCCGTAAACTTTGTATTGTTTTCCTGAATTGCAAATTTTGATTGAACTAATTTTAAATCTGACTGACAAAAATTGCTTCATTTTGGTTTTGGAATTTTCTTTTGCTAGCGGGCTATTAATTATCAAACAGCATATCACATTTACTGTGGCGCCTACCACCGCAAACTCCGTTACGTTGTAACATGACCAAGAATTTATATCATATCACTGGCTTCATATCACTAGCAAATGATATATAATATATATGACTTGCTAGTGATGAAACATATTATATGTATTATATGTTGTGAAACATATTATGTTTCACAACATGGTACTATACTATAGTACTGGTATAGGCTCTCACCGCTCGACAATCCGAAAAACACAAGTGACCTCAACCAATGGCGGGTTGATGAAAAATTATTTTCTGTGGTTTGCTAAAACTGACAGGTCTCTTTTTACCATTGTATTAGGGCTATTTTATTTTCAACCTCCGATCGTCCATCTAAGCAAGTAAGAGGTATAGAGAGGCCGGATCTGCGCAGCATGCAATTTCGCAGCTCCCTCACCACAACCTCTGTCGTTTTCGACTCCAGTGAGTCAGTCGTGGCCGAGCTATGTCCGTGTAAACACGGTCGCTATGCTCTAAGCTCCTGCCAAATGTCAGTTACACAGTCTAATCCGTTTTTTGCAAGCAGAAGGGTGTACTGCTGTGGAAATCCATCACAGAATGATCAATATGTATGGTAACAACCTTATGAGTGATAGTAGTGTTCAGAAATGGTGTTGAAAACTTAAAGAAAGACGAACAGACGTCCTTGATAAAAGTGACAAGGTCGCAAGTCTGTCGCCACTGTAAGCCTCGTTGAGCTTGTTGATTAGGCGGTGAGATGTAAACGAAGGTTTACAATTAGCAAACTGTCTGATGAATATCCAGACATTTCTAGGTCTGCTTTGTACACAATTGTGACTCAAGATCTAGGCTGACACACAAGACAAACGCAGAAGAATGCTTTCGTCTGGTGCTGTTTTGATCCATGACAACGCTCGACCACACAGTGCCAACATGTCAAAAGACCTCAAAAAGTTAAAATGGGAAGTTTTTGAACATCCACCGTACAGACCGAACTTAGCACCAAGTGATTATTTACCTGTTCTGAGAACTGAAGTCATCGTTAGGTGGGCAGCTGAAGTTCTTTGCTACTAGCAAAGAACTTCAGAACACCGTCATGAATTACCTGTCCTTACTGGTGGAAAATTCAGGCATCGAAAATCTGACATCTCAGTATGACAATGCCTCAATTGTTTTGGCGATTATGTAAAAAAAATTCAAACTTAACTTTTGGTAATAAAAGTATTATTTTCTGTGTATCGGGGGTTGAAAAAAAAGTAGCCTTCGTATTACTTATTTGTTAGAATATTCTAGGGTTCATCCAAATTTATTCTACCCAAAACCCAACAGAAAATTTTTAGATTTTTTCTGAAACTGTATTATAGAAATAAAATTTGTGAGAGTAAAGTTAACGATCTATCCAAATTCACATCTAATCCAGAATATTTCATGATACTTTTTTTAACGCATCTAAAAACTACAACCAGTGACGCTGTCGTAAGACAAAAACAGGAAGCACCAATTATATTTAGTTATTTATCAGAATAAGCTCAAATAAAAAAAAGAAAGACAACTTACTATGTAGGATTGTATTGAGCGTGACCTCCAGTTCTCCGTAGTTCTTGATCAGTAAATTGTTCACTTCCTGGAATTAACACAAATATATTTAATAAGTAAATTCACTCGGACTTATTTATGCATAAATATTTTTATTTAAATATTTATTTGGCTTTTTGCAGCCAGTACTGGTGTCCACAAGTGGTGGCCACTGTTATCACAACTGTAGCCCTACACACAGGTACATCTAGGTAGCTGCCATTACAACTGTTCTAGTGTTTATACATTTAGTACCTTTAATAACCAAACTATATTGTTTGAGTGTTCAGTTTAAAACAAATTTCCGCTGAATTTCATAATAAAACAATATCAATGTTTTCAAAATAGTGATAACATATTTTTATCACATTATTAACATTTCCAGTGATTTGCTAGGTTTAAAAACATTTATTTGAACAAATCTTTATTGAATGAATTAATAATTTGTACAACAAATTTCTCTGATATACAGAATGTGAGGTTAAAAAATAACCAAATAACCATAATAACGATTTAATGCTTCTAATCTGGTTAACCAGCCAGAGAAGTTACTGAATTAACTCATTAATGGTTGAAACTGGCTTGTTTGACCTTAACCACAATCCGTAACAAACAGAAAACGGAACACTGCTTCCACATGACAGCGGATTTTCCACTTCCGTATAACAGAAGCGAAAAATGTCTACCTCAGGTCAGGTTGACAAGTAACATAAGCCAAATAAAAAAGGTATTAATAATTTAAACAGTTTATTAACTTTAAAAAACATAACAAAATATATACATTTATATACATACATTATATAAATTATTTAAATATATACACTAAGTAAAAACAAGTATATAGTCACCGTTCCTAACTACAAAAGGTATAAATACATGATTCCATGACCACTTTGGTTTATAGTTTATATCTTTCCACTCTTCATTGAGGGCGTTTTACAATAGTTTAATGAGTTTTACCAAAGAGCAAAAATATAAAGAAATAACCGGTTACACAAACCAAATAATTATGACAATAAAGAACATTTAAATTTAATTTCACAACTGAACTTGTGGTCCTCTTGTAGTAGCGCTACACTGTACACTGAACTTGTGAAACCAAAAACTCATGATTGCGTGAGAGTGACAGAACATCTCTAGTGCCACGCTGAAAGATCTAACCACAAAATCTTCATCTTAATTCATTCTAAATGTCACCAACAACCACGAAAGCTTAATTTCAATTTAACTCTATTAATGTGCAGTGTTGGCACCATTGATGTAAGAATGCACCAGACCGAATTCCGAAACTGTGAGACTCGGTGATAAATTTAGGGATTATGACACAAATGATGTTACATTCAGATACTTAACTCTCAAAATGGAGAGTAATGAATTATATAATAGTAATTTGAACTATATTAAGAAGATATTATATTATTGAGGTATGAATTTTCAATAAACTGAACTTGGAAACACAGTTTAAATTAATTAGCAATTATTATCTAAATTTCCAAAAAAGATTGATTCTTATACATACAATAGTTGTAATATATTGTGAAAATATTATTAAAATATATATGGCTGTAAATAAATACATAACAGCAATAAATAGAAAATAAATATGGAAACAAACAACACTATAAAAGACAGGCTTCGTGTGCTAGACGATAAATGAATAAATACATAAATAAATATACATGCATTAAGAAACCAAAATGGTTTTATCACAATCAAAAAATTCTCTTATACCAAGCCATTCGTATAAAACATTCTTAAAGTAATTATACGTGACGTACTGCGCCTTAATAGAAATCAAATTAAAACTACTCTCTTGCACTTGCGCAAGAATTTAAGACGTTGCTAAGCCTAGTGAAAGGTCGAACAATAGCCTTTATGTGCAGCATTCTTACATCCAGTAAACAATAAAATATATACAGATATACATTAGTAAAATCCTATCATGCACAAAAAGTGGCTTGCAATGTTCTCTAAAACCAAAAAAGTTATAATAACTCTGAGTGCCCATTTTTGAATCAGTTTTTTTCTCAGTCTCAGCACTATTACACCACATCAAAACCCCGTAATACAAAGCACTTTGAAACAGACTAAAGTATACCATTTTTAAATATTCTTTTGAGTACGAGGACTTCTGAATAGTATTGCTTAATGTCACTGATCGGTGCCAGCTGCAGTGACGTGATGAAGACAGGTTGGTACGTATTGGCTTAAGTAACTTAGACTAGCCAGAGATGACTGCTCATGATTTGACACTGTTTTTGATCGAAAAATGTTTAACTTTCTGGGCCAGCACATTACCCCTGAGCTACTATGTCGGTAGTCATTAAAAATTTACCACCTATATTTTTATTTGATTTCATGCTAGTTTTATCGCAATAAATGTAAAAAATATTAGTGTAAAATACCTTTTTGGTGTTATTGAGATAGAGATCAGTGTCTCTGAGCATGGTTTTGACATCATTAGGTAGAGATCGAGTTCCCGTTTCCAGATACTCATTTGTCACAAAGGCGCAAACAACTCCGAACCTGAAACAACATCCAGCTTCAGTTTTATTTCAATAAATATAAACACCGTACGAACCTCATTGGTACAACCTCTATTTATAAGGTTACCTGGACTGAGTTTGAGTCAGATTAGTAAATTGTTAGTTCAGTTGGTAGTGTGATGATTTGGAAACATTGAATCTTGGTTTTACGTTTACTTTTTATAAAACCATTATTTTTTGGGGGAAATTTCATCTGCCGGCAACCTCCAACTTGTTTGTTTTGTAGAAGAAAGCCCTACAGGTCAGGCCTCAAACTTCATGAATCCTGCTAAGAAGCTTTCACCCAACTTGAGATACTCACCGTATACATTATTGGTTATTGTACTTGTCTGAAGAAAACAGCAGACAGAACAAATCTTTACACCAAGAAGCCATCCTTTATTGGCGCAGGACTTTTGCTACCTCACACCCTGAAGACATGAGAACCTACAACTCTAAGGGAAGGTTACACAACTGTTTGATCACATATAAAATTTACATCTTAGAAGAATTTACTTCTAGATTTTTATACTAAACCCTTTAAACACAGTTAAAAGGGGATGCAACGCTCTTCAAAATAAATCACCATAGAGAATCTGCAAATTAATCATTCTTGAAGAATTTAAGAATGGTTAGGGCTAACCATAATTTAAAGTTCAAACACGGAGAAGATTTCTTACAATCCTAAACGTTTCCACCCCTACCTTGAACATTTTACAAGACACTCACGCGATCATGATGGTGATGCAGCTGAGGAAGAAGCCGTGTGTGTGTCGTCTGCAGGGGTCGTAGCGCTTCTCGAACGGTTGACTTCTGGCGCCACAGCGACCAGCGCAACGGCAACAGCAGAAGAACAGTCCGACCATGGGCACCAACACGACAAACACCAAGCCCACCTGAAATGGATGAGACGGAATACGGAAAATGATTCTACGTGCACAGGTACGGAATCTGATTATCAAAATAAACTATAAATTTACCTGATTGGGTTTGAATCATAATATTTGTTTGAAATTTTAACTTTTATTTTACAATGCAAATATCACAGTTTGGATCTTGCACTTGAGTTCCGTTTCAAAAGTATGTAACTCTTAATATTAAACATATTTTGTGTTTGATAAAATCAAAAAGTACAGTGTGGTTAATAAGTTAAGGACAGTTTCATTTTGAAACTGATTCATGGTGTCGACCAAAATCCAAAATAAAAATTCTCATGTTTGTATACTAGTATTTAGAAAACTCCAAGTTCTCGACATAAAGCACAACACCAGTTCTTGTGAATTTTTCAAATGTCCCTGATGGAATTGGTAAGAAAGTTTTTGCTTGAATTTTAAGAAGTAACACAAAACAGAGAATGAATTAAGTAATTTTGATGATTTTTGAGCACATTATTAGTCAAATTTTCACAAAATTTTGTAGCCGACAGCTTTTAATTGGATCTTAGGAAATTCCCTGACTTTTTGTAACTTTTTAAAAAATTCCCTGACAGCCCCAAACTTTCCTGGTTGGGTGATATTCCCTAACTTTTTCCCAGGTTTTTCAAGTTGATAAATACCATGTGATTTTACTTATTGATCTTATAAAACCTTAGTACTAGAGTATTTATGTTTTACAGTTTTGGATGTTACGATGTTAGAAAGAGCATGTTAATTTCCATTTTAACCTCGGTAAACTCACCAGAACGATGAGTGCCAGAAGGCCATAGTGCCTGACGAGAGATCTCCACTCCTCTTGTATATCAGCCACGTCCAACCGGCCATCTGTCGGCCTCGTACGGATAATGCCTGCCAACAAAACACACACAGTCAGTGTTACCAACTCAGATATTACATACTGGAACCGTCAGTCAAATTCTTACCCGTCCTTTCTCAGTCTATTTATTATACGAGGGTAAATTAAAGTGTAATGTTGTCGGGTATGGTTATATATAGCTATCCTCCAAGCACTTCATTTGTTCCCCACCAGGGAAGGACAAGTGCCGTCCACACTTGCAGACTATGTATCGGCAGATAATCAGCCAACTGTCCGCCGATTTCAAGTTTCCGACTTGTTTTGCGTCCACAATAGAAAGCCTGTGTCTGACAACATGATGACAGAAGAGGACGAGAGAGCTTCTGCGTGCCTCGTCGTGTTTAATCATGTGGCATGTGGCTAATTAACCGAGGAAGAGGTGATGGTGAACTCTCAAGTTTCTATTAAGAAAGTTTCTATTATGGCCAAAATTTACTAACCTCCGATTAGAACATGGTGCAGGTTTTCGGAATGAAGCCTACAGAATTTGACATTCTGTTAGGATTCGTTGGGCCAAAAATCTAAAAAAATTTACACTTTAAAGAGCTCCAATTTTAGTAACCAAATTTTAACTAATCAAAACTAAAAATATTAACAAATAACAAAATAACGATGATCCACACAATGTGAATCCTGACTGTGAACTGAATGTGAACTAGTCAGGGCAGTACTGGGTCATATCCTCTCTCTTGTCTACAAACACGTCCACACGTACAGTCTTGGGAGAAAACATTTGTATCTTGCTCCGTGTTTGCCGTTCGTTTGGGAAACAGAAAACATTGTGTTTCGTCTCCAGAAACACACATATTTGTCGGCGGACTAGCTGAAGACAAGAGGAAACGCCTGAGGGACAGTTGGCCAACAATGTTTACGGAAACAATCCTCCAAGTGTGGACGGGGCTTCAGTGTAGGAGAACTAAGTTCTGGTAGACTTCAGGCCTATCCTTATAGTCAAAGTCCTGGCAGGACGGGGGACTATTTCTCGGCTTGGTATGGTCAGCGAACCAAGCTCGTCTTCCCCCAGCAAACTCATTCTTTTCTTCCTTTCTCACATCTGTTATCGTACACACACTAGAATAGTCCACATGGCGATAATAGGAGTGCTCCAGTGGCAATGTGCAACCGTGTGATTTTTTCCTGTTAGTCAGAAAAAGATTCCTACCTCCAAATCCCACAGAGAAGAAAAAAGAGGAACTTTCAAACCTATCCAAATCCTGGTTTGAGCCTTATAAAACCCTAGGAAGAATCATACTTCAACAAGACAGTCCACCAGACACTGGGTATATGATCTACCCCAGTAAATGCTAAGTCTTGACATGGATATGTCTTAGCTCTCAGGTGGGTGTTGGCAATTTGCGCAACCGAAATTTGAAACAGTGACATAATTTCGTTAGTGACATCAAAGTTTGGTTATAAGAACAGCTGAATAGATGTACTCCCATTAAACATATCCATGATCAAACCTATTTCCCGCAGGGAAGTAAATACAATATTTATTTAGGGGAAGACCCTACACGACCAATGACAGTACATCCCCTAGCGAACCTTGAGAGCTCGTCAAGTAAAATTCCTGCAAGGCACATCCCTCCCAGGGGGATGACAAGGATGTAAATCACTCATCTGGTCAGACTGGGAATTCAGGCTTAGCCAGGAGTTAGAAGAAGGAACCAAGGTAATAGAGAAGCCCGACACACTGGATAGCCAAAGGATTTTTAAATAATATAACGTTCCTTTTAAATGTACCCAATTGTACACTTGCACACTTGTACACCAATTCGAAATAACCTACTCATATTTATAAAATTAAAAATTGTATATCAAGTGTTCAATCATTTCTTTCAAGAATGCCATTGGTAATGCCTAAAATGTTTAGTGATCTGTAACTCTAGAAAGTGCAATTGGATAAAACAAAAAATGTTTATTTAAATTTTATTTGCACTTAATTTAATTTGATGGTAAGCTTGATAAGATATAGTTTACTCTCACACAAGACATTATGATTAAAATTTTAAATTAAATTTGTTGTTTTACTGAGCTGGGACTTTCCACTTAGCCTATATATAATTTTCATTCATTTGCCCACTATTGCAACAGTAATGAATAACTGTTTGTCTTTCCGTTTTTGACATTCAAACAAATTCTTGAAGATGAACACATCCTTGTCCAGAGGAAACCTTGATGTCCAGGAGTCAGACAAGGAGACAATGTGGAGTGTGCTTCAACAGCTGTTAACACAGATAACACACTAAACAGCTGATAAGAGGTCATTAAGATAAGGCACACCGCCGCCGCGTCCTGGCCTGATAATACTGATAAGCTAGTGATCACTACTGGATACACTCTGGAACACCGATATACACGGTGTTTAGGAACACCCTGTTAAGCCTTATGTCGTTGTTCTAATAAAACAAGATTTGGGGAAACTTAACGGTTGTAATAAAACATTTCGTATTACTAAGATAGAAAGGAATGTGTTTGGATGTAATAAAGGCTTGGCAATGAGACAGGGGAATAAGGAAATCGTGTCATAGAGAATTCACAGCACATTTCTTAGATGTGTCAATTTTAAGCCACACCAAATTTCTAGGAATGGGTATTTACAGCAACTTATCCTGGAACAATCACTTGTCACTGGAACACTATTAGATTAGATTATTGAAATGGCGACCATACCACAAGATATGTATTTTAAGCCAAGTATGAATGAGGATTGAGTGTAAGATGATTGTGGCGCGATCTTGTAGTCTTGTTACTGACTAAGGCTGACATGTTCCTTAGACAGGACTGTTAATTAATAGCCCAACAGCCGATGGCAACTAAGGGGCCTACAGTTTAACGTGGAATCCGAACTATGGCCTCTGAATTACGAAATGGTCAAATTATGAGGAAGGTCTTCAATAGTGCGGACGTTAATCCACACAAGAGAACACCACATCCACTACCATCGCTCACAACTATCCACAATTCGTGACCTCCAAGTAGCTGGATTACAGGACGTCGCCACCGTCACTCTCGAAAAGTTGGTTTTGCTCTCTTGCTTGTTGGTTTTGAAAAGAGCAAAGCATATCAGTGACAATACTACATCTAAACCACCTATCATGCACTTGAGTCCCACTTACGATACAGCCTTGCAGTTTGGGGGGAAACCTCAACCGAATTATATCCTTCTACAGAAAAGGACAATGAGAATTATAGTCGATCTTGGCTTGGCCCAAGAGAGAGCTGCAGAAATGTGTTTACTCTTGTAAAAGTGTTGACAGTTATCATCTGCCTATACATTCGAGAGGTCATATAGTTTGTTGCGAATGAACAGCTGCAACCAGGCCATGATGTAGACACATACAACACCCGCCCTGCATCAAATTTCCACCTCCCACTACACCACACTGCATCGTATGAGAAGAAACCATCATACATGGGCATGGAACTTTACAAACTCTTACCAGAAGATATAAAAGCACTGAACGGGAAGAAATTGAAGACACCCCTGATCACCTGGCTCACCAACCGACCATTTTACTCCTAAAAGTCCACATTTCCCTTGGTTTTATGACTGGGATGGTGGCGTCATCCTGTAATCCAGCTACTTGGAGATCACGAATTATGGATAGTTGTGAAAGATGGTCGGTGGGTGTGGTGTTCTATTGTGTGGATTAACGTCCGCACTATTGAATACTACGTTAATCCTCAAAGACCTTCATCATAATTAGACCAATTCGTAATTCAGAGGCCGTGGTTCGAATTCCACGTTAAACTGTAGGCCCCTTAGTTGCCACCGGCTCTTGGGCTATTAATTAACAGTCCTGTCTAAGGAACATGTCAGCCTTAGTCAGTAACAAGACTACAAGATCGCGCCATAATCATCTTACATTCAATCCTCATTCATACTTGGCTTAAAATACCTACCTTGTGGTATGGTCGCCATTTCAAATAATCTAATCTAACCAGAAACTCAACCAATGTAGGTATGCAGGTACCTAGGACAATAAAGCCGAATTGTCATTCAAAGTATTTACGTCAACACAATGTTTAGAAATGGTGTACAAAATTTAAAATTGTTTTTGTAAGAATAAAATGCAATATTTCGCCCTGACTCTTCATCTCTTTCCGTTAACATTTCTCAAAAACTTCCCTTAGTTCACCGGCTACCATCAATATCTATTCCACGAGACTGCATGAACCTAACAAAATGTTTCCACCAAGCTGTAATTTAAGTTGTAATGTTGGTAAACATAAGAGAGTAGACGGAAGTCGGTATTTATCACGTTCGTAACCAGTTACGAGAGCCGTGGCCGTGGGAGAGACGATGTGAACCCGGTAGCGGGGACTGTATGAGTACGTTGACACTTCCTGTTACCGGCAAACTACCGCCTTTTGCCGTCTGATCAGCTGATCGGTTCAACGATGTCTGCACGATAACCTCTAGATTTCACACATATCGCACAGGGGATACAGAGTGTATCTGAAAATCTCTCGTTTTCCGTCTGCCGGTGTGTATGTGTTTTTTACATAATTGCTATAGTTTTGTAACCACCATCTTCAAACTTGGTACAGTACATGTATGAGTACTAATATCACTTATTTTTGTGCCTAATATCAAATTCCTACTTTGTACCATTTCAAAATGGCGCCAATTTCAATTTTTCAAATCTCAATAACTCAAGAACCATGCGATTTACAGAAAAGAAACAAAAGACAAAAAGCTGGAGAATTTGATTTCCTTTAAGTCATAATACATAACGGAGAATAACACGTTTTTCTGAAGTTACAACTGTTAATTTGGGCTTTATAATTTAGCAAGTAAGTAGTAACTTTACTAAAATTGAATTTTCTCCGTTATTTGTGATATGAGCCTATCATGATTTTACATTTTCTAAAAGTAAATTAAATTTCGCAGCATTTTTGTCATTGGGTTCTTATTCGTAAATCCTATGGTTTTTGAGTTATTGAGCTTTGAAAAATTAAAATGGACGCGATTTTGAGATGGTACTAAGTAGATATTTGATACTATGCACAAAAATAGGTCCTATTAGTACTCATACACGTACCAAGTTTGAAGCTGGTACCTGCTGGTTGAAGAGTTACCAAGGTTATAGCAAGTTTTGTAAAAAACACATACACACAGACAGACGGAAAACGGAACAAGATAGGCCATATGTTCACTGGACATTTTTTGTTTGTTTAGACCTCAGGAACAATATCCAAAAGTTTATCGGTGTTTTTCTGATACGCCCTGTATATAATAATATGAGCACGGTTTGTATTTGCACTATCACGAAACGGAATTTCTTTTAAATTTTAGGAATAACTAAAATCTGGATAAAAATAAGTTCTAATCTCGTTCAGAATTCTGATTTAGCCATTCCATAGTTAAGAAACTATTACCGTAGGTCTCATAGCAAGACTTTAGCCCGGGACCATGGTAGTTTTTCGTTTTGAGGTCCCTAGTTGCCAAAAAATATATCAATGAATAACCTACTGGTAATAATCAGCTGTCTTTGTAGTTTAAAGATTCAATAGAAATCAAAACAAACAGCTGTCAAATCAATATTAGTTAGTTTATATTGATCATTGATTTAAACCCATTTCGAAATCATAGCCTACTATATTAAAAAGTTATTTTAACGTATAACTAATAATAATAATGGTATAAATGTTCTAATCTATTTAATTGTAAAGTAATGCTAAATAATAAGGCTGGGTATTGATTTATTTTCTTTGTATTGATTTGTTTAGGATTTAAGGTTCACATTTTGGTATGATGATCTTTCTTCTTTAAACTGTATCCTACAACCCGTACAAAGGATGGGCTTACTGCTAGTTTATACTAAATTAGTTTCTTTTAATTAGCAAAGAGATCATTCGATGTGACCGAAAGATAATTTTCTGTATTAATATTGAATATTTATATCGATATATTAGAAGATTCTCGATGTCGAAACATCTTTGTATACCTATACCAAATACCGTATTCATATCATTCGATTGTCATGATCGAAAGCGCGACGTCACGATAATCGGTAGATCGTTGGTCGACATAGACACTCCCATTGTTGTGAGTCACCCAACTCACAAGTCAGAACCAGGAAGCCATTCCTGGCCTTCTATCCATTCCTTTTTATTTCTCGTTCTCTTTCTCTCACACCTTCTCCCTTCCTTCTCTCTCTCTTACACCACCCGCTCTCCTATTCACAGCGGACTCATTAATACTTAATTTCGTTCCTTTCGCCTTCATCCGGCATTGATTGCAGTTACAAAAGCTTGTGGCAGTCCCGGTTCCAAAACCAAAAAGCGACCCATGTTCCCACGTGTGTGGAACGCTTTAGTTGGACAAGTGTGAAAAAAATCCGGCCCAGGCTTAACCCTAGAAGTGGCAAGCTTTTTATCTTTAACTGTAACATAAAAATAATTATTTATATCTTCTTCAAATATTAAGTACATATGTATAAAAAAACACAAAACAAGCCTCCTTTATGCAATCCTGTTAGAATATTTCTAATAATCAAACTTCTATTTAGAAATGATAAATTTAATTAAATGAAAATAAAATAAATACAAGACAAGCATAAACCAAAAATAATACACAACTAGAACCTTGAGTAGGCTACGATGTGAACAAAAAATATAATGTGTCAGATGTTTAAGTTAAATTCAAATTAACTTTTCTCTGACAAATCTCAGTCAAGCCTACAAATTCTGTCAGATGCCTCCACCTGCCACTTCTTATTGAATTTTTGAATGCGTCGTGAATTACGACTTTACCACTTCGAGGGGTTAGCCAAAGGTGATGAATTTGTTCGAAAATGTTTTGAAAAGTCTGCCTATTATACGTTTTAAATCTTTAACGTGGACACTAAGACAATACATATACTCTTTGAGTTGCCAGCCAAAATCCTACAATTAATGTACCTAAAATATTTAAGTAATTTTATTAATTTATTAGTAGTAAGAACTTTAGTTTATTAATGTATTTTTGACACGGTTAAGTCTTAGCTTTGTGGGGGTACTAGCAATCAATCACACCTAAATCTGAAACTAAAGTGACGTAATATGGTTTTAAGGACAGCTGTTTATAGATCTGAAATCATTCCCTTTATATACATGATCCATGATCGAAGCTACGATCCCAAAGTGAGGCACATCTCCGACTTAATTCACAACGATAGTGGGAAATTCAGGGACAGTATTAAATTAAAAGTATTGTACCATATACACACATACACTCGCACTACTTCACGAATTGTAAACAGTGCAAGTATAGTCTGTATAAAGTGTAAATAGTAATCTATATAAATAAAATAAAAAGTTTCGTCTGTATATTACACAGAATTATTCACTTTTTAGTTATTTTTACGTTTCGTGCGTTAGAGAAGACGAAACAAGTCTTATCTCAACGTCTGTTTTGTCTGTGACGCTCCAGGAGGCAAGTTACACCGTCTTCTCCGAAAAAGACGGGAGAGCTGATAACAATGAAACTTATTTAATGCATTCTCTTTCATTCCAGACAAAGTTTTTCAAAGCTTGAAATTATTCGTCGCCCCTTAAAAAGTAAATCACGAGCATTTAAAAACCAACTTTTTACGTGATATTAGTCGCATTTTGCTTTTAATTATCAATGAACCAAATACTGGTAATATTCAGCTGTCTTTGTAGTTTAAAGATTTAATAGAAAGAAAAACAAACAGCTGTCAAATTAATATTAGTTAGTTTATATTGGTCATTGATTTTATACCCGTTTCGAAATTTAAAAGTTATTTTAACTTATAACTAATTATAATAATGGTTTAACTGTCAAGTAATGCTAAATAATAAAGCTGGGTATTGATTTATTTTCTTTGTACTGATTTGTTTAGGATTTCAGGTTTACATTTTGGTATGATAATCTTTTTTACTTTAAACAGAATCCTACAACCCATACAAAGGACGGGCTCACTGCTAGTATAGTATTAAACCTTTTAAATTTAGGTTTTAACATTCCCTGCGTATGTCACAATCGTGGTGAAATGCATCGGAGATGAAACCTTCAACTCTGCATTAATCATTTAAGTTGATGATTCTGTGGCTCAGTTGATAGCGCGACTGACTCCGAACCTACGACAGCCATGTCACTGGTTCGTATCCAGGAATTGTCTATTAGTTTTTATAAGTAATTTTTCGGCTTACTATTATCTGAGCGTTATACATCTCACAGACCGTTCTGTAGTCTATGTACAAAGTGTAGACAAAGAACAAGTTAGGGTACACTGTTAAAAAATCGCACACCAAAATTTGCAAAACCCAACGAGTTGAGAGCTAACATAGGAATCAGGGCGAATTGTTGACACAGAAATACGCTCAGCATTCATGTACGACCCGGAATGTTTCGGACGTGAATGCCTCGGGCGACATTCCGGCCCGCACGGCGAGGTCTCGACCGTAAATCTAATTTGTTTTCAATTTAGGCAACGTTGGATTCCCGGCGCGTTTAGCAAATCTCATCACAGGGTTAGCGTAAACCTTGGCATTCCCAATCTGTGAATATCGACGTGTTATGTTCCCAGTCTCCGCACACGAATATTCGCCATTTGTCTTCTAAATAATCGGTATTCGCGAAGTTGAGTACAACAGATTTTTCGATTGTCCAAACGAATTCAATATCCTACAATTTTTTTGGATTCTCAGTGTTTTAAGACTTTTTACAATCACTTACTGAGTAATCAAGAAGTTAGTTGAAACTAAAAATTACGCGTTCCATTAGCACACATAATAAATTTACGAATAAAAAAGAAAAAGTAATGGTCCGAGGTGGCAACCTTGGGGAACACCAATTATCTTTCCTTGAGTAAGAGACCATTATCACGTTTCACCTATAGCGATGGATTTTTATAAATAAAACTACGAGTCGTAAATAAAACTAAATTAAATATAAAGTATGATTCTGAATTAATAAGATCCGATTATAGCTGGTAAATTATTGAAATACGATTTCATTCTGTGTCTGTATGAATTCACTGGCTATCAATTAGCGGTTAAACAATTAGTATGTTCAGTTCATACAACCGCTTTCACTTTCGTTCACTTGCAACTTTTGTAACGACATAAATGTTGTTAAAATTTGTCCGGACGAATACATCGTTTCTTGAACAACGCTATTTTAGTCTGTTAAATGTTCTAAAATTAATTTGACGTTATAATAGCACAGTCTTACCTAACCTTAAGGTGAGTTTACTTTAACGTGAAAAGTTGCGAAAAGTTTTTCCTGTGACCAAATAACTCAATCGGAAAAATTATTTGAAATCTCGTCTGTCACACACACAATTTTCTTGCAAGTTAAAACCCACACTTCAACTATTACAATTTTGTACTTAAATTACAAACGTCAATTTCTCAATGGATAGAAAAACGATTGGGTTTTAAAAACCAATTTCCCTATAAAAAATCAATGTCCGATAAAGCAACAAACTGTCAATAAGACTAGAAGAGAAATCAGCAGATAAGACTCTAGTGGATGAAGCAATTCAGAGAGCGCGTTTTGGGATAAAGGGTTTAACCGTGCGAATCGGATAGAGGTCGTATCCAATAGTGCACAAGGATAAGGCTGGAGTCTGTCGATGCACTTTCTACAAGGGTTGCACGTACGTGGACGTGTTTGCCAAAATACGCGACAAGAGAAACCTTCTGGAGAGACAGCGAATTTGGTACCTTCGAAAGTTTGATTACTGTCGCACTTTTTGTGCGAACAACCTTTCGGCAGAACCGAGACGATGTTAGCTCAGGTGGCAGCATTTTGAAACGGCCTTGAGATCCGATGGAATTCAAGAAACACGGTCCAGGTATGGATCTTTACGGCTTCATTGGGGGGTTTTAGTGGGCAACCCTCAAACTGCTTTCTATTTATGAAAGACTCAGGTTTTCGTTCATTTAGTATTCCCTACAATAGATGTTAGTGCTGAACCAAATTGTGTATTCCGATTTTTTTCGTGAGACCCTGACTCAAACAATTAGACATTTTCAAGTGAATTTGAGGGAAGGGTTAAAAATCAGCACAACTGGAAAAGATCATCTGATTCAATTGTCAAGATCATTAATTAATAGCCTAAAGCAGCCGAGTCGACCCTAGAATTCATCGGGGAGCTCTGTAGACAGCATGACGACACAGAGGTCTGGAGGCTCAGGCCCATCGCCATCCTGGATGATCCACCGTAGGGGAACAGCGTATCATGCCCAGCCGAAGCCTTAAACAGCAATGCGGCAACACTTCTTAATTTATACTTATGTTTTACTTTGATTAACACCTGCAATTTCACTTACTCCGGCCCTGTTCTGATTTGATTGTTCTAGCCACTCTAGAGGTAATCCAGCAGCTACAGCTGAAAAGCTAATGCTGCGATTTGCCAAAATGAAGTCCATATGTCCGTATGTAAGTTGCTCATACAAGTCTGGACGGATGGGGGAAGGTGGGTATACACCGCCTAACGGTGGAGTCACCACATAACCCTCGTAGGAGTGGGGGTATTCATAAAGAGTTATCACTTGTCAAAAAAAGGAGCTGACCGAGCGTATAATTAAAACCACTCAATTTAATACGACACAAATAATTTAAAATCACTCTTTAAATTTGGACGGAGAAAGTTAGGTAAATTTCAATGTTGTTTTCAATAATTGTTATCATGCTGTGATCGATGGTACTCGACACGAAGACGTTTTCACTCGCTCATCACTTTTCTCCTCTATTCTCGTCGTCAAGTACTACACGATCACTCGTCGGCTTTATAGATGTGCACGTGACCGAGAGAAGGTCGTAACTCCTTCCCCGAAATTCCCAAAAACGGACGACAAAGGATAACACAGAAGAGATTTCTCGAAGGGTAATAATACCCTTCCGGTCATAACTCCAAAATGTTATGTCTCACCACGTCTCCACCGTGTCTCATCCGGGAATCCAGTGACCAGGAGAAACATTGAAACAGTTTTATAGGTATATGGTCAAAATAAAAATAGTTTATCGTAAAAATGCCTACATTCAGTGTTCCTCACAGCAGTAAACCTACATATTCTTTCCCATGTTAAGTTAATCTTGTGGGAGAATAGGAAAACTCACCTATTAACGTATTATGGATATTGATCAAATCTGTTGATAGTATTATTGCTAAAATGATTTAATAAAATATCTGTAACTTTCAATTTTCAATGTAAGTTATTAAGTAATCACTTGAAAACAGTGGAGTTACTCCCAATTCCAAAAACGTTGTGTTGTTAAAAACACAGACACGTTGGAAGGTACAATAAAAGATATTGGATATCTTTACCTTCTTTCACCATGATCACCTATGGGAAATAGCTTGATATTCTGGCGGGACTATGACGTATCTCTGGACCTTGATCTGCCCTTGATGAATATCGACCTGCTTAAGTACTTGAAATATCGGTTATCACTATCGCATTATTGCGATACCTCGCTGGTTGCGGTTAATATCGCATCCAACGTCACCGCTGACTCAGAACCAAACCTGTCAGACAAGGTCGGAACTCGGAGTCTAGATGACTCTAACGGCGCTGAATTGCTTCTAGGAAGGTCTTCACGTCAAACTGGCAGTGAGGGAAAGGAATGGTGACTGATGCGGCTGAATCCTTCTTGGCTCAGGATTGTTTCGATACTTAGGATTGTGTGCGGTGAAGATAAATAACTTTAATACTTTCGCTTCCTCGTGTATTATAACGGCTATCAGTTTTCATTATTTTTCCTCCCTCAAAATGTTAATAACTTTAAGGACCCTGCAGACGGAGAAAGTAGCAGCCACTACTAGCGGCCTCTGTATTGACACGACTGTAGCTTACACACGGGGACAGTTCTGACAGCCATTGTGACTGTTCTAGTGGAGGTCAGTATAGCATCAAGGTGTGTTATTTTCTGCCTTAAGAGTCTGCATCAGTGGTAGCCATCTTGGATTTTAGTCCCGTAAGAGCAATGTTAAATTCTGGCGCCTATATCTCCTTGACCTATTGTCATAAATTAACGGAAGAGGTGTCAAATTAAATGTATTACAGTCCTCCAGGGCACCACCTTACAGAACTTCTTATTTTCGCTCTCAATAAAAAATTAATAATGATTTATTTTGTAACACGACTGTAGCTTACACACGGGGACAGTCATTGTGACTGTTCTAGTGGATGTCAGTATAGCATCAAGGTGTGTTATTTTCTGCCTTAAGAGTCTGCATCAGCGGTAGCCATCTTGGATTTTAGTCCCGTAAGAGCAATGTTAAATTCTGGCGCCTATATCTCCTTGACCTATTGTCATAAATTAACGGAAGAGGTGTCAAATTAAATGTATTACAGTCCTCCAGGGCACCACCTTACAGAACTTCTTATTTTCGCTCTCAATAAAAAATTAATAATGATTTATTTTGTAAAATGTTCATGGATTTTTGTTTTTATATCAAGTTAAATTTTTGAACATATTAAAAGGTCATGCCCTTGAGCCACATCTCATCAATGTACTTCCAAAGTTTTACATTGATACTTTGATAATTAACGCCACTACAGACGCCAAAGTGAAGGTATGTTCCGCCAGAATTTAACATTGCTCATCGGGACTAAAATTCAAGATGGCTACCACTGATGCAGACTCTTAATATGGATGATGAGTTTGAGGAGGAATACGAAAATGTAGTGGTGAAACTATTGAAGTCGTTGTTGAAGTAGCTCATTGTTTGAGTGAAGAATCGCTAAAGGTACAACAAGTAATAGGTCCTGTTGGATTAAGGATTGGATGAGACGCCGCAGTACCATAGGAGCGTCACAAACTATTTTAAGAGAACTTAAGAATATGCATAAATTATGAGGATGAGTGTGGATCAATTTAATGAAATTATTATAGAACTCTTTGTCACTGTATAAATCACTCAACCACGGATCTGCCTCCTACTGCGTTCAGTGCTTTATTGGCAGCCAGAAACTTGTAACACACGGACAATAATGGTCGTCAATAGGTCACGTGACCACGCTACTGTCATCTGACCGGCCACCAAAGTTTAGATCGTTGGCGGTCACTAGCTCCTGGCAGTAGAAGCGTCCAGTACCCCACCACGGAGACAGTACGCGGACTATTACTGACCGCTATTAATGGCTATTTCTATTGGACTTCTGTCCTCGTCTGCAGGAGCTATTACAGTCGGCCAAAAAGTAAGTGGATCATGAAGTAAGTGGATGTATAGCGATTTTCGTGACTTTCTGAAATATGATACTCGGGCCTGGATAAAAACTGGACTAGGATTGTAGTTTAAAACTATACCCCCGTCGCAGCAGACCTGCGTACTCAACGGAATTCCAAACCAATAATAATATATAGCTTGATACTTATCGGCGTCGTCCTGTAATCCAGCTAAATGGAGCTACGAATTGTGAATAGTTGTGAGCGATGGTCGGTGGATATAGCGTTCTCTTGAGCGGATTAACGTCCGCACTATTGAACACTACGTTAATCCACAAAGACCATACTCATAATTAGACCAGTTCGTAAATCAGAGGCAGTGGTTCGGACTTCACGTTAAACTGTAGGTCCCTTAGTTGCCATCGGCTGTTGGAATATTAATCAACAGTCCTGTCTAAGGAACATGCAATCCTGAGTCAATAACAAGGCTACAAGCGCCACAATCATCTTACACTCAATCCTCATTCATACTTATCTTAAATTACCTTCATTTTAGTATGGTTGCCATTTCAATGATCTAATCTAATCTAATCTTAGTCAATAACAAGATTACAAGATCGCGCCACAATCATCATGCAAACCATCTTAGTTGACTTAGGCTGACATGTTCCTTAGACATAACTGTTAATTAATATCACAACAGTCAATGGCATCTAAGGGACCATCAGTTTAACGTGGAATTTTAACCACGTTTCCACGAGTATCCAACTGGTCTAATTATGAGGTTGGTCTTTGGGGATAAACCTTTTTCAGTAAAAGTATGTGGGTATATATGAGGTGTATGAAAATCAGTGGATCATCATTTTTATATTGAGTGCCAAAATATCACAAATACTATTCATCAAAAGAAAAATCAAACAAGATGGATGGTTTAGATGAGTATCCGCTTCCTAATCTGAAAGTCACCTGATCGATCTCGAGTAAAATCGATACAGTGATTGTTCAAAAGACTTCGATTCACTCAGCTGCCCTTGTTCATTAATTAATAATCACAGCAAATAAATCGGCCGGATTTTTTAAGTGACAAAGCTACATAACACCATACCCATTACACACTCGACACTAGCATTAACCCTTAAATACGGACTGTACCAGTTTTCGTTTGCTATCTCATACGAGCGCTTAAAAATGTTTCCTCTGATGGTCCCACGTATTTGTTTTCGTTGGCGTAAGAAATATTTCTATTAGATGAGGTTACTTTTATGGGTATGTCTTAGTTCTGGGAAGTATGTTTGTGATTTGTAAGATGAAAAATATGTAACAGGTTTCCATAGAAACTACCAGAGCTATTGTATTGAATTTTTTATATCAAAGAATAAGAACAGCTGTTTAGATGAACTGTCCCTTAGACATATCCTAATTCCCACAGGGAAGTAAATATAAACTTTTTGTTGACGCTTATTATTTCGAAAGGACATGGATTTTAAATTTTTTATTATATTACTATTCTCCAACGCTTTCCAGGTAGCTCACGTATTGCCTAGTCCGCCGACATAACATTACTTTATGGCACCTGAGGATTTCGTAAATCCAAGTCCTTTTTCGATACGATTACGTTTTTGAATCGAACGTCGATTTATCGATTCGTAAAATACTCAGGTCCCAAGCAAACAAGACTGCACAAGGAAATTCGTGATCCAATTCAAAATCCAATTGTTACAGTCACGAATAAAACATAAAAAGTTGCCCCAAGGTCACTGAGATCACCAATTGAGTCAGACATGTCCTCAACAATACAATACGTGTTTTCGATAATTATCGTATCGAATGCCACTCGAGTATCGATTACCTTGAGGTCACTTTGTGAACTTTCAGACACCGCGCTTCAAAGATACGATAAGTGTTTTCGATATGTATCGTATCGACTGACACTCTAAGATAGGAGGTGACTGAGTTCATCAATTGTCAGACACCGCGTGTCCTTTACGATGCGATAGTGGTTTTCGATAGTTAAAGAATCGAATGCCATTACAGTATCGGTTGTCCCGAGGTCACCGAGTTCACCAACTGACAACTGAGTCAGATACTGCGTGACTTAAACACCCAACGCATCAAGATAGCGTGTTATCTGTACAAACAAAATGCTGACCCCGCTTGGAAAAGAAAGATAAGACTTCGTATATCGTCCACTACTGTCACGTTATTAAATACCAAATGTTGCATTTGTTTAAATGCTTTATTTTTATTTTTCAGTAGAATAATGAAGCATGCGTTTTATTTTATATTGTCTAAATTTAGGCTTCCCAAGAGACAGATTTACCTACGGATTGTTTGGGGCATATACAGACTCAGCTGACCCAAAAAGTAAAATTTTAATTTCGTTAGTTTTTTTCTGTAAATAGTCAAGCTTAGCTAACTTAGAATACGCATGCTGCGTTGTTATGTGTTTTCTACATTGCTGTACGGCATGGAAGCATGGACTTTGAAAAAGTCAAACCTCAAAAACATCGAGGCATTTGAAATGTGGTGCTATAGGAGGATGTGGAGAATACCATGGACAAGAAGAGTGACAAATAGGGATGTACTGTTAATGATGGCAAAGGAATGTGAAGTTGTTGCGACTATAAAGAGAAGAAAATTGCAATATTTGGGTCATGTAATGAGGGGTGAAAAGTATGAGCTGTTGAGACTTATCTTGCAAGGAAGGATCATGGGAAAGAGGAGTGTGGGTAGAAGAAGGATATCCTGGCTGCGTAATTTAAGAGAATGGTATGGCTGCAACTCAAGGGAACTGTTCAAGACTGCAATCAATAAAGTGAGAATTGCCGTGATGATTTCCAACCTCCGATAGGAGAAGGAACCAGAAGGAGAAGAAGAAGCTAATGTTACTTAAATTTGAATAAATTAGTAAGCTGCTAGGAAAAATCATTGTATTTACTACCATGTGTGAAATAGGTTATAGATCATGGATATTCCTAAAGGGGATGTTTTCAGTTTCTCCAAAAAACTGTCCTTATAAGCATATGACGTCACAGTTTCAATTTGATCCGACGAATTGCCAGTACCCCCGGAGCTATATCCATGTCAAAAAATGGTTACAAAAGTGGTTATGCTTTACTTTTTTTAACTAACTCAAAATGGCGATGCCAGGAAAAAATACCAGGTAGGTATTTTTGTTTTTAGAGGTAAACTACCCTAAATAATAAAAAATCCACAATATTAAAGAAATTGTCTGGAGACCAAAGCGCACCTGTGTACCAAAGGTCATAAAAATCGGAATCACTTTTTTATTCAGGGAGTCTCAAAAGGATATATCCACTCTCAACTCAAATTCGAAAATTTTGACAAAAACAATACTTTCTCCATATACTAAGTATAGAGGGAGAAAGTAAAAAACAGAAAACTAATAATCCTCATTTAATAGAATCTCCAATAAATAGTTTTTTCATTTGATGATTCTTTGACAATTTAATATAGGAGGGGGTATATCAGACTGGATTTTACGCTTATGGTTAAGGGAAACGGATTTTTGGCAACCACCCAGCCCCCACCGAGGGTCGGAACCCTAATTAGCCCTCGACCGCGGCCTTTTGGCAACCTCGGTTTCATCCCAAAAATTCTTCCTTTTCTCCCTGAAAATCCCTGCCTCATTGTTTAATCCCACAAATTATCACTCTTATCCCTTAAAGTCCCTCCCTCGCCCCGGAATCACCGAAATCAGGAGATGTAAGATATACAGTGAAATTTATATATAAAGCCTACATTCTTAAATGTCTTATACCAATTGTATTAGTAAAAAATAAAACAAAGTGTATGACAGTATATTTTGTTTAATTGATTCTGCACATTGTGAATATCTTTATTTTGGTTATAAAATCATTTCAGTATTATACATTGAAAGTTACAAGTCTATCTGATTTCAATGAAATATAAATCGTTAATTCTTCCCTCAAGAAGTTATGAATGGGTTTAAAAATAAGACCGATACAATTCATAATATTGTACCTCTAAACATAGTTCAAACTTAACAACAGACAGTTCTTAGACGGTTAGTAATCTTACACTTGAAAGGAATTGGGTATCATGCGTTGTGCTTTGTTATTCTTCGTCTGTCTTCGCCCGCCGCCTCCTCTCTCGCCCTTCTCTAGCGCGCTTTCTCCCTCACTCTCAACCCCGCCCGGCACGAACGAAATCCCTGAAATCCCCACCAGGGAGAACCGCGGTTGCCAAAACTCCGGACCACGGGTTGTGACACTTTTATAGCCCCCTGCGATGACGAATGGGATAGGTGAGGTTGCCAAAAGTCCTACACCCTATGGTTAATGAGCGTAAAATCTTATGGACTTCGCAGAAAATCGTAGAATTAAGAATTTCTGCTGGTCTACAGTTATGGGATTTTTCAAAATGCAATCAAAGACAAAAGCAGCTTCGGGAGGGACGAAGGTTGTTTACAACTCCATAAACCAAGTCGTGCCTACACGATGTCTGCAAGTAGTCGTGGCCTAGACGTGACCGAGCATACGACAATAACCTCCGCACAAAACGTCGTTAAACTAGACTTGATAGAGATGGCGCCAGGACTGGGGACTGGCGGTGTGGTGTAGACACGTCTCTCGTTGGTGTATGCCAAGAGATTAAGAGTCTGCATCAGTGGTAGGCACCTTGAATTTTAGTCCCGTAAGGGCAATGTTAAATGCTGGCGGAACATACCTTCACTTTGGCGTGTGTAGTGGCGTTAATTATCAAAGTATCAATGTAAAACTTTGGAAGTACATTGATGAGATGTGGCTCAAGGGCATGACCTTTTCAATATGTTCAAAAATTTAACTTGATATAAATACAGGAAAATCCAGGAATATTTTACAAAATAAATCATTATTAATTTTTTATTGAGAGCGAAAATAAGAAGTTCTGTAAGGTGGTGCCCTGGAGGACTGTAATACCTTTAATTTGACACCTCTTCCGTTAATTTATGACAATAGGTCAAGGAGATATAGGCGCCAGAATTTAACATTGCTCTTACGGGACTAAAACCCAAGATGGCTACCACTGATGCAGACTCTTAATACCGCTGTCGCAGCAGACCTGCGTACTCAGCGAATTCCCAAATCAATAATATGACAATAATAGTACAAGTATGTGACAAGATTGATCAATCAACACCTGTTGATAAATTACAGTACTTGCCTATTCTCCGTAACATTAACATGGAAAATAGTATGCAGGTTTGCTGCTTTGAGGAACAGTAAAAGTAGGCATTTTTACCATAAACTATTTTTATTCTGACCATATACCAAGTGTTATCATTATCTGGACATAAATAAAGGAGTTTGCCTATTCTCCATAAGATTAACATGGGAAAAAGTGTGCAGGTTTGCTACTGTGAGGAACACATGATTTTTTAGCATAAACGTAAGGATTCCAGCCACATGAAGCTAAATACAAAGTTTCATCCAAAACTATTGATTAGTAAGGGAAATATTAATTTTTCCTTGTCCTCCATAAGATTAGTATTGCAGCCTCAAAATGCAACGTACTGTGTTTAGATTTTTTTAATATCTCGGTAACCGTTGGAGATAGAGCAAAACTTACATACAATTTATACATATATATATAAATTTTAACGACTATTGTTTTTGGCCTCTGGGCACCAAAACAACAAAAAATTAACAAGGTCCCGGGCTTAAGTCTTACCATGAGACCTACGGTAATAGCTTCTTCCCTATGGGAATTTCGCTAAAAAGCACAGGAAACTCTTTTGCTAACCAATATGACACATATTTAAAAATAAATCGCAAACCAAAAATTATGTTAGAAAATAAACACACCAATGTAAATGGCGTAAAGGATTTGATACAAAGAAACACGATTGTTGCAGCAGATTAGATGAAGTCACTGGAGGTATTGAGCCGAGTATAAAATGAGTGACGAATTGTTACACCATGTAAGGGCATACACAACGATAGACTGGGACGGTGGGGTCCTGTAATCCAGCTTTTGGAGGTCACGAGTTGTGGATAGTTATGAGCGGAGGTCAGTGGATGTAATATCATGGATGGAATACTACGTTCATCCAGATAGTTAGACAAGTTCGTAATTTAGATGGTTCGGATCCCACGTTACACTATAGGTCTCTTATATGCCATTGACTGTTGGACTATTAATTAACAGTCCTGTCTAAGGAACCTGTCAGCCTTATGTCGGTACAAAGACTACAAGATCGCGCCGAAACCATATTACACTCATTTCACATTCATACTTGGCCTGAAATACCCAGCCGGGTAGGTCTCCATTATAAAAGGTGATAATAATAATAATATCACATTTAGGATGTAAATACGTTTAGAACAGATCATAATTGATAATTCTAAAAAGTTTAGACGTTAAACTACTAAACTTCCCGAATCACTTAGATAAACTTATCAAAAATTAAAACAATAATATAATTTCTTCAGACTGGAAAGATGAAGTATAGAGATACTCAAGAAGAGATAAGGCCAAGTCCAATGTAAGATTAAACATAAGATTAGTACGTGAAACCATTATGTTCATATGAGACACAGACTAAGTTTGAGTTGCAGACACACACATTCAGTGGGCATTTCAGGCCTAACTTTGTTTCTGACAAAGCCCAGCTGATTCATTTACCAGGCCAATAATTAATAGCCCAATGAAGACGGACAGCTGTGTCCAGTTGGTGTATCTCGTTCCATGGGAGGGCTGGAGCCGCGTCGTGTTTAAAGTGAACTTTCAACAACTTTTCTTGGAACGAAAGAAAAATGTCCCATCACGAGCATCGATTTATGTAGGCGCTCTGCGTAATTGCTAAATAAGATATATTTTACTACTATGTCCATAAACTGAAACTCTCTCTAACAATTAGGGATCAACTATGTTCGCAAGAGAAAAAACACTTTTGTGTTGTTGTTTCTAGTCGAAAATACTGAAAGAGTCGTCAACGAGGAGGAGAATACTTACATGCCAGTACTGTACTGCTATTTGGGAGGGAAACTATTCATTTTAAAACGGAAAGAGCTCTTCAAGGGTCTTCAAGTCCTCGTCTCCAAAGATGTTTCGTCTTGAGTGTGTAACAAGTCAATACACTCACTATGCCCTTTTCTGCACAAAGCGCGAACTAATAATGCTACTGAATGTTCAGTAATTGTCCAGAATCGCCGTAAAGCGTAGTCATAGGCAGCCACGCATGAAGTGATAGGGAGGGCCCTAACATGGAACCCTGCGGCACGCCAGGGATAATATCAGATATTGTTACTCCTTCCTAACACTGAGTGTAATTATGTTTTCTATTATTAAAGTATACATTGATACGTTGTTTTCCTACCTCAAAGGATTTCATGGGAACAGTTAAAACTCTTTCCTATCCATAAATTAATTAATTGTTTCACGATTATGAATCAAAAACTGTGTCCAAAATAACACTAGAAACATTCAGAGTATGTCACCAAGCCGATCGTCGTTTCACAATTATTAACTCGGACAAAATAGTATAACACCACCAACTAAACTAAAACCAGACAGTAATCGTTACATCACGGGCCAGTGGCGAACAACACAGCCTCAATTGTGAGAATTGCACGGACAAGGTCGATCTGGAGCTGAACTCGGGGAAAACGCTGTGCCATTGAAACTATTACAATGATTGCGACGATTTCGGGACAATTTTGGAAGTGGAGCGAATTTTAGAAAAGAGTTTAGCGTGAGAAACGTAAAGATCGTCCGCATGGTGTTTGAAAACGAACGTCTGACAATTTTGTACAACTATATTTATGATTTGAAAATAGTTCGTAATTTACGACTGAGCTTAAAAATGTTCTAACCTTTACTAAATTTTTTTACTGAGCATTGATTACTAATACAATAATACTACAACAGGATTAATCGAAATCTTAAGTTATACTAGCAGTTTAAGGGGTGCAAACCCCTTAACGATTGTCATGCAACATTTCCTGTAACAACGTAAGGAATGTTTTCAATATATTTTCAAATGTAATAAAGCTTTGACAATGATATAAGGAGACAGGCAAATAAGGAAAACATCCCTTAGAGAACTCACGACATCGCCATTACACACTCTGAGCATGTAATACATTTTATTTGATAGAGGAAAAAGCCAATTTATCTGTTAAAGACTTTGATATCTACAATGGTCGCGGAAAAGTTGACTTTACCAACTGCGGTAAACGCAGTAGGTTGTCTGCAAAGGCTTTATGTCGTTCCTATGGATATTAAACAAAATTTCTTTCTTATTTCTCATTCGTTTCAGTAAACATTTGTATGCATCTTAAGGTTACATAATAAATACCGCTCAATAACGTTTGTTATTACCTTAAGGGGAGTTTGGTATCTTCTCCAAACCTTTTTAACATGTAGAAGGGCTTGAGGAAGGAATTTAGTAACTATTTCTGAAACGTAACAATTGTTAAATTATATTTGAATAAGCATTTACGAATGCAAAAGGGGTTTTAAAGTTAGTATTTTAAAGTATACTTTTAATGGAAGAACTGAAACAGTTTATTTTCTTCAGAAACTTCGTAAAAAATCCAAGAGTGTTAAAACTTAAAAGAACGAATAAGAAACGTACTATATGAAAGAAGGATGGTTGAAAGGACGAAAGGATGTGACGGTTTGGGGAGGGGGAGTCGCTTGAGACCTAAAAAGGTCAAGTGGACCCAAACACAAGCTCTCCAGTCTCCCAGACAAAACATTCTTCCCTTAGTGATTTCTGAGGTACAAGTTTATACTCAACAGATTTTCCCAAAATCATGCCACTGGGATCGAATAATACTGTTTCTAAAACGTACGACAAATTTAGACTATTAATACGATTATTGTACATACGACCAGAGTGCTGCGATATTGGAACTGCACAAACCTGAAACAAAGAAAAATATGTTAATCAAACATTAATTAATACAAATAAGAAAACAATATATTTAATACGGTTATGATAAAAAAATGTTAAAAACAAAACAACAACAAAAATCACAAATTTTATCTTTACAGAAGACAACCATCTAAGTGCCTTGAGTTTAGTGTGTATCAATCAAAACTACTTGTCATAGAATCATCTCACCTACCCATTCAACAAATCACATTCGCTTTAAGATTTATTCTAATTTTAGTCAGCTCATCGTATAAATAAAGAATATAAGTATTCAATTTACGCCGACCGAGAATGAAGTGCATAGAATCAGTTACTAGACGTGAGAAGCCTGAGAAAGATAAGAAGCGGAGTAAGCAGCTTACGAGGATTAGGTTCCGAGAACTCTATTGTAACTCGTGTAGCAAGTCGAGCCTGCCTTCCTCATCCAAGGCGATACTCGTGTAGCAAGTCGAGCCTGCCTTCCTCATCCAAGGCGATACTCGTGTAGCAAGTCGAGCCTGCCTTCCTCATCCAAGGCGATACTCGTGTAGCAAGTCGAGCCTGCCTTCCTCATCCAAGGCGATACTCGTGTAGCAAGTCCAGCCTGCCTTCCTCATCCAAGGCGATACTCGTGTAGCAAGTCGAGCCTGCCTTCCTCATCCAAGGCGATACTCGTGTAGCAAGTCGAGCCTGCCTTCCTCATCCAAGGCGATACTCGTGTAGCAAGTCGAGCCTGCCTTCCTCATCCAAGGCGATACTCGTGTAGCAAGTCGAGCCTGCCTTCCTCATCCAAGGCGATACTCGTGTAGCAAGTCGAGCCTGCCTTCCTCATCCAAGACGACACTCGTATAGCATTCGAGCCTGCCTTTCTTACCCAAGGCGTGTAGCAAGTCGTAAATTTAAAATGAAAGGCCAATTGTTTCGAGTAAACAACAAGGGTCGTAAAGTTAAGAAATAAAAGAGCTATACGGAACAGTAAGAAGAAACTGAGTATTTACTGTTACAGTATTTGGCTGAAGCAACTGCAGCATATTATATAAACTGGATACGAGCCATATTGGACAATAATTGTAAGGAACTCCAGCTGCTATCCGGTTCGGTGTACTTGAATTGAATCCTTATAGTACTTGAATTCTTAGTTGAAGCATCGTAGTCCTTCAAAATATTTCGTAACCTTTAAGACAATATTGTAACGGACTTCACTAGGATTACATTTTCTAACCAAAAAGAGAAAGCATCCCTTGGCGTGTCTTCCCCTAGTCTGGTCATAAGGCTATTAATTTATGAACGATCTTGAAAAGTGAATCAGCTGATTTTGTCAGTATCAAAGCCACTTATCATAAGATCTATCACACCTACTCTTCCATGGGCATTTTGAGGTAAATACTTGTATTTACCTCAAAATACCCATGGAATTTGGCCGGTGTTGTTTAAAGATAAATAGTAAGAAAGACGACTAATTGTAAACCGTCTTCTTTAGAATGTCTTCTCTTTGTCCCAGTACAGAGATCTAGAATGATCTGTTTTAGAATTTTTGGTTGAGCTATATGTCCTCTTGGCCTTATCCCCAGACTCTACCCGTCATATATTTTCCATTCTATCACATTCCACCCACGACTGACGCATAATTGCCGAACTCTACTCGAGCTACTAAATCCTTTTCTATGACCATTCTTTTCCCAAATAAAGAGATGTTGTAACTTTTGATTGAGTTTATTTTGGTTAACTCTTCCATGTCAAGTATTTTCCAATCTTATTCAAGAGACCAACACAGCATTGTTGAGCTTACCTCCAGTCTTCTTCAGCTCCTGAATTTTCTTTTTCAGAACGCCCTTTCTTTATCCTAATAAAGAGATCATGATCTGTAATACAATTTGATTGAGTTTGATCTAGTCAAATCTTCCTCCCAGTCAGACATTTTCCAACGACCGACTTATCCTTGACGAGCTCTTCAGCGCTTTTCCAGTGACGACAACGTGACTAGTCACTCCACGGACCGCTTCCTCTACGTGACTTCATCACCACGGACCACGGGACGCTCCAGGAACCATCCGCTACTCCGCTCTGTCCCGCTACCTTCCTTGTCACGGTTGGTTACGAAGTAGAAAATTGCTATTTGTGGTGTCGCTTTGTTTGCTTGTTCAATTAACTGTTTGTTCGCACTTCGTCAACTGTGTCTGGTTTGTTTCATCTCCGTCACCTGATGGACTGTGTCGACAAATACGTAAGTTACTTGTCGAGTTGTTTTGACATGGATACTTGCTCAAGTATTTCACTCCTTTGAGTAAAGTTACTATCTAATTACTACAATCGGCCAATGCAATGTCCCATTGACCTTCCTCAACGACGTAATATAGAAAAAAGAAAGTTGAGTATATTCGATGAAACCTAAACAATGCCGTTTTAAGAACAGCCCAAGAGAAAAAAATAACAATAACCAGAGATCTCTTTCTTATTACTTATTCTTTGTGGTACAAACTCAAGTTTGATAGAGAAACTCCTCCAACTAATAATGAAGAACCCTCCCAAGGATAAGAAACTACTTTTCAAAATTAATTTTTAACGTCTCATCTGATATGAAATTTGGTATCTTACCAAGAGAAATTTAATAAAATTAATATAAATTTTTTTTTAACCCAATAAGTATTTGTAGCTAGTTGGAAGGTTTTTTCTAAATAATATATGAAGACATAAGACACTGTATTGTAAAAATTTAACAAATTTCGTCGTGAGAAAGAATGTTTCCACTTTCCAAAGAGTTAGTGTAGTTATTTTGGTATTTTAGTGACCTTTTCTGACCAAACCAAGGCTGATAACCTTCCCTGACATTTCACCAGCTTAAATTTCGTCAATAACTTCGACCTTTAAACTAATTTACTCGTAGATCTGGATGTTTAAACTCTAATCAATTAAACTCTTATCAACCGGGGTATCTTTATTTTTTGTTCTAAATAATTTTAAAATCAATTTATTTTTATTTTTATCACACATCGTCGGTCATCTCACAAAAGGACGTATCTCAAATTTTGAGATACGTCATCCAATGTATGAGCTTGGCTTCCTAAATAGGTCTCACAAACAGTCGTATCTCTCTATCTCTCGACATTTAGAAATTACATTGTTGTATAGTTTTGGCGTATCTCAAAAGGTTACATTTCATGATAAAGGTAAAATATGAACGGTAAAAATAATTTTAGCTGTCTTCACCTATGTACATTTAAATTTAACGTTCTATAAATCCAATATAAATATTTTGAAAGGATGTAATTTTATACTTAAAAATACCCCGTCGCAGCAGACCTGCGTACTCAGCGAATTTCCAAATCAATAATATATGACAAGTTTTATAAATATCTGTCCATAAACATGAGAGAATTATTTGCCTATTCTCCATTAGATTAACATGGGAAAGAGTGTGCAGGTTAGCTGCTGTGAGGAACACTGAAAGTAGTAATTTCTATCATAAATAATTTTTATCTTAACATTTATACCAACTTTCATCAACATCTGTCCATAAATAAAGGAATTTGCCTATTTCCTATATGATTAATATGGGAAAAGAGTATGCAGGTTTGCTGCCATGATAAACACATAAACTATGATTTTTAAGCATAAATGGATATATCTCAACCACATGAAGCTAAATATCAAGTTTTATCCAAAAATATTGATTAATATGGGAAATATTAATTTTTCCCTAACCTCCATAAGATTAACATTGGAGCCCCACAATACAACGTACTGTGTTTAGATTTTTTAATATCTCGGTAACCGTTGGAGATAGAGAAAAACTTTAAGGAACTTAATTGTGTAGTTTTTTAAGCTGATTCTAATGGTGAAATATAAAATTAGAAATTTTCAAAAATTACATGTGAAAAACGCAAAAAACCCATTTTGGGGTACAAAACCCCCCAAACTACCCGTTCCCATTGACCGATATGTCTGGTTTACGAACTCGTCCGAGCATTTGTAGGAACACACGTCTCTACCAAATTTGGTCTCGATTGGACCATTTTTACGAGAGTTATCGTAACACACATAACATATATTTATATATGTATATATATATAAATTTTAACGACTATTGTTTTTGAACTCTGGTCACCTAAAACGAAAAAATATCATGGTCCCGGGCTTAAATCTTACCATGAGACCTACGGTAATAGCTTCTTCCCTATGGGAAATTCGCTAAAATCAAATAGTCTTTCAAAATAACCGTAACTAACAAAAATGTCGTCTAATTAATTTAATCAAAGGAATTTCAATTACACCTATAATAATTATCTTAAAACAGTTTAATGTTTTATTGAAGGCAATACACGAGAATAACAAGCTAAAACCGCTTTGATGAGTCACAGCTGGTCTAGACAAATAATCAGCTGACTATAAACAAACAGAACAGCTGTTTCCTGCGCCATTGTCGTACCCATTCCATCAACAGCTGAGTGGGGTTTATTTAATTGTCACATCTGTTCTTCGTTATCCGGAGCTGCATCTTGCACTCAGTGGGAATGCTTTTTAAACCTGTTTTTGATACGTCTGGAATTCTTTTTACGGTATCGGGTCTGAACAAGTGGCCGGCAAAGAATTCACAATATTCTTCATACACATTCATATTAATTGAGACAACAACCCACTCTGACGGAGTTTTAAGGTGAATATGAGTGTACAGCAAGTGTGGTGATAGAAATGGATTTTAATTATTTACAGGGGTGGTGAAAAGTCCCGGAACGAATTAGTATTTTTATTACTAGCCATCCTACAAGAATTAAACTTTTCAAATTGGAAGCTAAAATACATTTTTTATCCCAAAAAACTTTACCGTAGGTTCATGGTGAGACTTAGCACGGGACCATGTTATTTTTTCTTCTTTAGGTCCAGAGTCCAAAAACAATAGTCGTTAAATTTTTTATAATTAATATATATATAATATATATATATATACTGTATATGTGTCTGTTAGCACGATAACTCTCGTAAAAATGGTCCGATCGAGACCAAATTTGGTAGAGACGTGTATTCCTACAAATGCTCGGACGAGTTCGTAAACCAGACATATCGGTCAATGGGAACGGGTAGTTTGGGGGGGTTTTGTACCCCAAAATGGGGTTTTTTGCGTTTTTCACATGTAGTTTTTAAAAATTTCTAATTTTATATTTCACCATTAGAATCAGCTTAAAAAACTACACAATTAAGTTCCTTAAAGTTTTTCTCTATCTCCAATGGTTACCGAGATATTAAAAAATCTAAACACAGTACATTGTATTGTGGGGCTCCAATGTTAATCTTATGGAGGATAGGGAAAAATTAATATTTCCATATTAATGAATATTTTTGGATAAAACTTGATATTTAGCTTCATGTGGTTAAGATCTATCCATTTACGCTTAAAAATCATAGTTTATGTGTTCATCATGGCAGCAAACCTGCATACTCTTTTCCCATAATAATTATATAGGGAATAGGCAAACTCCTTTATTTATGGACAGATGTTAATGAAAGTTGGTATAAATGTTAAGATAAAAATTATTTATGGTAGAAATGCCTAATTTCAGTGTTCCTCACAGCAGCAAACCTGCACACTCTTTGCCTTGTTAATCTTATGGAGAATAGCAAATAATTATTATTTTTACTTTTTTTAAAAGAATATATTATTTTAATTGATTGGAAGCTAAAATACATTTTTTATCTTATTACCAATTGTCAAACTCAAATTAAAGACGGCCCAATAGGAGTTCAAAATCTTAAACATAAGCAAAGGTTGATATGTACACCAAATTAAAGGTATTTTTAATCTAAGTACAATGCCGCAAACCCGACTTCAAAAGTACGGCCGAGTCAGAAATGGCATTTAAAAATGGCTTGAACTTTAAATTTTGATGCGCACTAAACTCGATTTGATACAGGACTCACGTGTACCATACTTTAATGTCCCGTTTCAATAAACATAAGATGGGCTTTCTAGGTAAAATAAATAACCACTTTTTCGTCAATTGCTACCCAAGTATTTTCTGTAATATTTCGTCAACAATATCAGAAGATAACCTAACAGTTATATGAGTACAATTATATTTCGTCTATCGTATTCAATTTTCTGCACGTTGCTAATAAAATTATTGTTTGGTTTTAATTTCGTTGGTGGGTTTATCTAGTTCAAGTTTCACAACGTTTCGGAATCTGGAATCTGGTCCCTTCCTCAGGTGATGTGAAACCTAGAACATGACAAGATAGATGACAAAAGTTTGCAGCTCACCTGAGGACGGGATCAGATTCTAGATCCCGAAACGTCATGAAACTTTGCCATGAAACTAACAAACCTTTTTTACGTTGGCGTGGCCGGGAAAGTCTGGGCCCTTAAAATACCATTTTACCGTCTTCTAACATGATCTTCTGCGAGGTCAACACATACAGGATTCACCGCCACTTCGGAAGGTGTGAAAGGTTAACACATTGTTGACGTGCGGCGGTCAGCGGAACTACCAAGCGCGTTTCCGTTTTCCGAGTTTCCGTTTCCGTTCCAGCCACGGTCGCGGTCTCACCTTGCCTGAAGGACCGGAGACATGGGTGGTGGCGGCACAATGTCTCTGACAAAAGCATTCGCCCCTCTGCGGGGACCATTTGCTTCTGCAAACTGCGCTTTCTTCCATTAACAAAATTCGCCAGGAAACACGAACATTACTGGGGCCTGGATTTACGTAATTAGTTAATTACAAAACGTCAGTTATAGAAAACTGGATGCGTCCAAAGTCAGAGTCCCAATAATGTAGTACAATTGTAGCTAGTATTAAGTATATTTATAACAATTAAAATTATCATTTACCCCCCTTCCGATTGATTGATATATCTGGATTACAAACTCATTCAAGTAAATGTAGGAATACACATCTCTACCAAACATGGTCTCAATCGAACCATTTTACGAGAGTTATCGTGTCAAAGACACACACACACACATACTATATCAAATTGTTAACGACTATTTTTCGATCTCTAGGCACCCCAAAACGAAGAAGTAACATAGCCCCGGTGTTAATTCTTGCAAATTTCCATGAACACATTGAGGGAATATCCAGGAGGCTATGTCGGACTCTCTTCCTTCTCCGCAGGCTTGCTTATTTTTCGAATCGTGTAATTGTCCTTCACTGCCTATTATGGATGTTTTTCCTATTCTTGCTTATGGCGTTGTGATTTGGGACCATGACAGTTCAAAAACACAAGCCATTTTCAAAGCACAAAAGAAGGCAGTTCGAATCATCTTTGGCCTCCGCCCAACAGCATCATGTAGAGGCACGTTCATGGACAACATCTTAAAGTTAGCGTCAATCTACATTTTCAACTGCTTGGTATTTTAAGTCCAGATCTCTTCCATGTCAGTTCAACATTCAATTTAGGAAAATTTTAATATCCTATCCGTACACACACCACGTTTTTCCAGCATCAAACATTGTTCGATCAAGCTCTTTCACCTCCCAATCGTTCTAGAAATAAGGTTAAAGTATTGTTAGAAAGAATTTTACAGTTGAACGAATATCATTAAGTAAAATATAGTAAATTATCATTTTCAACTGTCATTTTGTATTATTAAATTGTATTATATAGCATGTTTTCAAGACGATGAACTTAAATTATTTCTAACAATAAAGAAGTTTGAGTTTGAGATCTACGTTACACAGCAATATAAACTAAATTAATAGCTGGGAAATTAAATATTTTTAAGCACTTGAGGGATCTCACCAGATGTAGTTAAATATAAAATAAATATAATAAAAATTAAAATGTTATCTATTGTTTAGGTTCAAGAAAAGTAAATTCTTTTCTTGCATTACAGATATCATTCAGTAATATAAATAATTATTTCTGAATATTTTATAGCTGTATGATGTAATATATGTTTGACCATACAGTACAATTATTTTCAAACTAGTAAAATCATTATTGTGTCAATCAGTAAATTTTTGGTGATTTTAAATGTTTTCAAATAAGGATTTGGTGTTGTTTTGTATTTTTCGAAAATCGCTAAACAAAAAATTCGGTCTGACCGCCCTAGACTATTAGTACTGTATAACGGTAGGCTACCATTGACAGAAACACATAACATCGTCTTCAGGCTGCAGTTTGTTGTCGTGACCAAGCAGTTACTGTGGTTACTGATAGGCCGTAACGATCCAACTTCTCGTAACCGCAAGCAACTTTACAGTTCGATTGGTCTTGGAGGAAAACTACGACTATAAACGCAGTTCGTCGTAGCCACAATCTGACATTGATGACAAGAAATTGTCAATATCATAAGTAGTGACAAGAATATTTTGTATTTAATGTGTATTTAATAAATGTGTATTTATTTAAATGAAAAAGTAATTAAACGGAAAGGAGCTAAGTTGTATGTTAAATAGTTGGGATTTCAAACAAAATCATGGATTAATGTGAGTGACATCTACATTAATAAAATTAGAGTTTTGTCTGTACATAGCTCAGAGTAATTATTTTTTAGTTATTTTTACGTTTCGTGCGTTAGAGAAGCCTAAAGAAATCTTATCTCAATTTGTGTCTGTTTATCTGTGACGCTCCAGGAGGCATTTTACGCCGTCTTCTCCGAAAAAAACGGGAAAACTGATAACAATAAAACTTATTTCATGCATTCTGTACATTCCAGAGAAGGTTTTCCACTGCTTGAAATTGTTCACCGCCCTTTAAAAAGTAAATCACGAGCATTTAAATCCCACTTTTTACGCGATATTAGTCGCATTTTGCTTTCAGCTGTCTTTTTGTATTTTAAAGATTTAATAGAAAGAAATACTAGCAGACCTACTCAGCGAATTTAAATCATAATATAATCATATATTGGCAAGTTTTCAAAATTTCAATTACATGAGAATTATTTATATTTCTAAGATTAAAATAAAATGATTTTGCTTTGAGGAACAATGAAAGTATACTTCAAAAATATTTTTTACATTTATAAACTTATCAACATCTGATAAGGAGTTTGCCTATTTATATGATTTGAAAAAATGCATTTGCTGCCATTTAAACACATAAAACTATGATTAGACAAATGTTTGGATTCAACAAATGAAGCTAAATATAAGTTTCATAAAAATATTTAGATTAAGTGAAAATTATTTTTTTGTCCAGTACATTGGATTAATACATATTTTTAGATTTTTTTTTATCTGGTAATCCGTTGGAGTTAGAAAAAAACTTTATTTATTTGTGTAGTTTTTTAGCTGATTCAATGGAAATATAATTAGATTTTTAAAAATTAATGTAAAAACGCAAAAACTTTTGGGGTACAAAAAAAACTACCCGTTATTGACCATTTGTTCTGACACTTCATGTAGAATACACGTCTTTCCAATTTGGTCTCGATGTTTTACGAGAGTTATCTGTCAAACAAATATTTTATAATAAAAGATTTAATAATATTATATATATATAAAAAACGACTATTGTTTTTAAGACCTAAAGAAGAAAAAAAACATGGTCCCAACTACCATGAGCCCATAATATTTTCCCTATCGAAATCTAAAGTGATTTTAACTTAAAACTAATTATAATGATGGTTTAATTGACAAGTAATGCAAGTAATGATTTATTTTCTTTGCACTGATTTGTTTAGGATTTCCGTTTACATTTTGTTATGATAAACATTTCTTCTTTAAACTGAATCCTGCAACCCGTACAAAGGACGGGCTTACTGCTAGTCTAAATATATAAAACAAAGTCGTGTTAATTACAACATTTATAACTCGAGAATGGCTGGATCGATTTTAATGATCTTTGATTTTTTGGTTCCGTCTCTGCTCCGAGCAGGCTTTAGGCATATTCAGTTTTGCATTTAACCGATATCGCCTAAAGTGGGTTAAAAATTGAATAACTGAGCAATCTGTGTGTCTGAACAAAACTCTAATTTTATTTATATAGATGGATCCATAATCAATAGTCCGATGAACAAAAAACAACTGGATCCAGTATCGAACCAACACGAATTATTTCCATATTTTGCCCAGGATCGAACCGCGACCTTTACACCGGGTTTACACGATGCCAGTTGGTGAAACAATTAATTGCTAGAAGACAACTGACTGGCATGAGATTATTGTCTTCGTGTAACCACTTCAGGACAATTGCCTTGCCAACTGCCCTGAAAATTGGCCCGAAAAGTAGTCTGAGGACAACTAGCTGCGCCCAGCGAGCCCTCGCCCACACTTGGAATATCAGTTGTCGCGACAATTGGCGCCGTGTGAACAGTGTAGGCCAGTAGCGCTGTCTTGCTTTTTTGCCAGTTACCTGAAGTCAGTCTAAACATAGAGGCGTGTTGTGTTGTTAACGGTTATATTCGTTAGCAATAATTGCACCAAAGTGAAGAAATGAACCTAAACTTCGTTGAACTATACAAAGACCACATGTGTTTGTGGGACCAACGAGACGACTTTAAACACCTAATATTCCGTACTAAGATCTCTACCTAATATTTCGAACTAAGATCCCTACCTAATAATATTCCATACTAAGATCCCTACCTAATATTCCATACTAAGATCCCTACCTAATATTCCATACTAAGATCCCTACCTAATATTCCATACTAAGATCCCTACCTAATATTCCGTACTAAGATCCCTACCTAATATTCCATACTAAGATCCCTACCTAATATTCCATACTAAGATCCCTACCTAATATTCCATACTAAGATCCCTACCTAATATTCCATACTAAGATCCCTACCTAATATTCCATACTAAGATCCCTACCTAATATTCCATACCAAGATCCCTACCTAATATTCCATACTAAGATCCCTATACTCAATTGAGATGACGCACCGTGACTGTCTCCTTGTCCACACCCTCTTCGCATATAACGCCTCTTCTAGCAAGACTCACTAATAAATTCCCAGCACAGATCATTAAACGTACTCGCGGGATATGACAGACTACGAGCACTCGGACATATTTCGCTGTTGACTGCCGTGACAATAGCTGGCCCCGTGTAAACAGCTATCGTTCAACTTGACTGGCCTGCGACAAAACCGCATGACGTCATGACAATTGTCCAATTACAATTGATATCGTGTAAACCCGGCGTTAGGCCATGAAGTAGGTCAACAACGGAGCCACCTAGACAGTTAATTATCAATTATCCTCTTGATAGTCAATTACTGTGCATGAGCATTACCACACTCCGGAGGACGATTTTACCAACATTTCTGGTACCTTCGGAATCCACCTCATCTTGATCACATTGCCCAGCCCATACTCGCCCGAGTCCTCAATCCGACACTCAGCTGTGTGACCTTTCCCCTGCCAATTGCCAATTCAAGACCCGTTTTCCTTTCTCCAGTGAAAGGCGTTATTTCCCATCCCACAAACTGTGTCTACTTCCCTGGCATCGTTTCCACCCAATCCGCTTTATACCTATCTAGACCAAACTAAACTCTTAATAAGCTAATCCTGCAATCCAGCTACTTGGAGGTTACGAATTGTGGATACTTGTGAGCGATGTCGGTGGATGTGGATTAACGTCCGCACTATTGAATACTACGTTCATCCGCAAAGACCTTCCCACAATTAGACCAGTTAAGTAATTCAGAGGAAAAAGATGGTTCGGATCCTACGTTAAACTGTAGGTCCTTTATAAGGCATTGGCTTTTGGGCTTATAATTAACAAAACTACAAGATCGCGCCATTATCTTAGACTCATTTCTCATTCATACCTGGGATTAAAATATCTACCTGGGTTGGTCGCCATTTTAGTCAATAGTAAAGTGTTATTAAGAAAAAAATGAAATATAGAGAGAACAAAAAATGCTAAATAACGATACTGACAAAAAATCAGTTGGCGTTTGTCTACTGAATGAGTCTTTGCCGAAGTTGCAAATAAACAATTCCTTGATAATAACAGATCCCTAATAAATATACACATAAAACACCAACGGAGGATATGTTTAAAATGTTAAAGGTAAAGATTCGTAACACTTTCCAGTCAGGTGAACTGTCAAGAGTTCTCAGACCGCACTAGTGCCTCTTGTTGGACATACAACTACTTATAAATAGCCTGGACAAATACTTGGACGTGCCTTCCGAACCACCGAGGCAGTCTGAAATTAAAAATGTTTGTATTTACTTCCCTATGGGAAATAGGTTAAATCATGGATAAATGATCTCAGTTCATCTAAACAGCTGTTCTTATTCTTGTATATTAAAAATTAAACACAAAAGCTCTGGAGTTTCTATGGAAACCTGTTACATGTTTTCCATCTAAAAATCGCCAACACCCTCCAAAGCTAGTCTCGTATTTGATACCAAACAAATCGTGTGTAGAACACTTCTTTTAAAAATTTTGTATTTACTTCCTATGGGAGATAGTTGATTCATGGATAAATGATTCAGTTCATCTCTAAACAGCTGTTCTTATTTTTATATTAAAAATTAAAAAAAGTTCATTTTTTGGGTACCTGTTACATGTTTTCCTCTTAAAAATCGCAACACCTCCAAGTAAGACATACATGTCAAAAATGTTTGTAACTTCCCATGGGAAATAGGTTACGAATAAATGATCTCAGTTCATGAACAAACACTGTTCTTATTCTTGTAAATTAAAAATTAAAAAAAAATTGATTTCATTGAATGAATTTACTTAAAATCAACCCCTCAATAAGACTACGGTAAATGTTTGTATTTATTCCTATGAAATTTAAACAAAAAATTACTTCTTAAAATGTTCTTATTTTTATTAAAAATTAAAAAAAAGCGTTTTTTATTTTATGAAATTAAAAATGAAAAAACCTATCTAAAACTCCCGTCAGAGAGTTGTAGAGACTGTTCGACCAAAACAAGCCTAAAGCCAAACCACTCGGAGATGTTGACACTTATTCCAATAGACTGAACCATTCGAGCATGAGAGAAGAGTGAGAAAAAATTGATAGGCTTTCATGAGTGGTTTCAATCGGTTGATCATTCGAATGAAAAAAACCGATTTGAGAAGAAAATCAATTAATTGATCACTCGGTTGTTGAACTAAATCGGTTGTCCCATCACTGGACACAACTGCATTACAAACACCGTACGCGGCCACAACGTGAAAACACGGTTACGGACTGACCGTGTAACCGGATCCGGTCACTGTTTCGGTTACGAAACGTTTCGACATGGTTACGCTACGTCGTCTCTAGTCTGACGTGACGTGTAGGCAAATCCGCTGTGGAAATATGGAGAAAGGCCACTCTGTCATTGTCGCACGTTGAATAACCGATTATTCTACGATCGGCTGAGTTGTTCGGCGTACATAGCACCCGCTTTATGTTCTAAAGATCGTAGGTTCGATCCTGAGCGAAAACCAAAGTAATTTTGTGATTGTTCGACACTGAACACTCCTTTTCTTGATTTGAAATTCATTGCTGTTTATGGTAGGTTTATGTTATGGTTTGTTATGGCCGTTTGCTTTTCTTTCTATTAAATTTGCTAAAATGCTTAAACTATTTAGTGTTAAAAACTAATGACAGTTGATTATTACTAGTAGGTGATTCGTTGAAAACTGAAAGCAAAATGTGATTAATATCGCGTAAAAAGTGTGTTTTTAAATGCTCGTTATATACTTTTAAAGGGGCAAAGGACAATTTCAAGCTTTGAAAAACCTTCTCTAAAATGTAGAAAATGCATGAAATAAGTTTCATTGTTATCAGTACTGTACTCCCGTTTTTTAGGAGAAGACTGCGAAATATGCCTCCTGGAGCGTCACAGACAAATGGACACAAATTGAGATAAGACCGGCTTCTCTAACGCACTAAACTTAACAATAACTAAAAAATGAATAACTCTGATCAATGTACAGACGAAACTCTAATTTTATTTATATAAAGATGAACAACATTTTTAGGAATCTCGTGACGACACTCAATCCAGCTGCTTTGAACTGGACCGCATTAGTTCGTCAATCCTAGAATATTACTCTTCAGATATTTTTCAGCAACATTGATACGTTTTCAATCAAATACATTATAACATTACAATCATGATGTACCTAAAATTTACACGAAGTTCAACAAAGTCTCATAGATGAAACGTAATTCGAGTTTTGATCCTATTTGGAATCTGTAAGGTGATTAAGAAACCCCTAAAAGTTGAATGACTGGATGATCTTTTTAATAATCGCGAAAGGTACTGGAGTACGCTGAGTCCAAAGTAAAAGGATTGTGGATAGTTGTGAGCATTGGTCGGTGGATTTAGATTAATTGTGTGGATTAACGTCCGCACTATTGAATACTACGTTAATCCGCGAAGACTATCCTCATAATTAGACCAATTCGTAATTCAGAGGGCGTGGTTCGGATTCCACGTTAAACTGTAGGTCCATTAATTGCCATCGGCTGTTGGGCTATTAATTAACAGTCCTGTCTAAGGAACATGTCAGCCTTAGTCAGTAACAAGACTACAAAATTGTGCTAAAACCATCTACACTAAATCCTCAACCATACTTGGCTTAAAATACCTACATTGTGGTAGGGTCACCATTTCAATAATCAAATCTAATCAAATCAAAATAAAAATGTTAACTCCTCCAAGATTGATGCTACGAAGTATAAAATTCAGAATAATACAACATAATATAGATTTATTACAGTGTGGCCTTTAAAAAATTTTCTAACAGTTATGCTACGTTAAAATTCTCATTGAGAATTTTAACTGGAACGTGAGATCTATAGAACAATGCATAATTGATTAATAAATACGACTGGTGTTGAGAACACGGCACCGACAGACGGCGGCACCATAAGTGTGTCACTAGATTACAGTGGAGAGAATCTCTTTGCCCTCCCCCCGCGTCAAATTCGAAACGCTCCGTGGTGGGGGGGAGGTTCACAGGGAACCACGCTCGGCTTCGCCCGCAGCTTCGACCCCGGGGGCGAGCCATCGGACACCATGGGAACTCGGGACTGGGACGATACCCTGACAAATGCTGTACACAGTGTTGTAGTGAAGAGTCTGCATCAGTGGTAGCCATCTTGGATTTCAGTCCCGTAAGAGCAATGTTAAATTCTGGCGCCTATATCTCCTTGACCTATTGTCATAAATTAACGGAAGATGGTTCATAAAGGTATTACAGTCCTCCAGGGCACCACCTTACAGAGCTTCTTATTTTCGCTCTCAATAAAAAAATAATGATTTATTTTGTAAAAATATTCCTGGATTTTTGTTTTTTTATCAAGTTAATTTTTTGAACATATTAAAAGGTCATGCCCTTGAGCCACATCTCATCAAAGTACTTCCAAAGTTTTACATTGATACTATGATAATTAACGCCACTACACACGCCAAAGTGAAGGGTATGTTCGGCCAGAATTTAACATTGCTCTTACGGGACTAAAATTCAAGATGGCTACCACTGATGCAGACTCTGAAGTTCGCTGAAGTGAATTTGGGTAGCAACTCCTTCTGTCGTCGTCGTATCCGCACTATTGAATACTAAATCCATTCGCAAATGCTATCCTCATAATTATACCAGTTCGTAATTCAGAAACAGTAGTATAGACTCCACGTTAAACTGTAGGTCCCTTAGATATGCCATTGACTGTTGGGCTACTATATAAGGTGGTGCTAGTGGAAAACCGACTACCTTAAAAATTCACAATTTTATCGTTTATTTGTTGATTGTATCATAAACATGCTTTGGCATATTTTTTCAAGTTTTTAGTGAAAACCTTTCGAGTTACAGGGTAATTAATTCGGAAATTTGGAGTTTTTCGTACAAGAAATGTGGGAAAACTGCTTATGTTTTTGAGCTGAAATTTTGGGAACGTGGATGAATAATAGACCTTTTTCACTTAACCTATGTGAAGTTTTGAAATAAGAAAAAAAATCGTAGACTACTGAAAATGAATTTTTACGCCACATTTTTCATCCGATAATCATATAAAATATGCAATTTTGAAGATATACAATTGTTTAACAATATGCAAAAAAACTGAATTGTTATCTTAAACGAGTCACTCAGGAAGCTTCAACGAATCAATCTCATAATTATGAGTAGATTAGATTAATTAATAATGGCGACCAAACCACAAGGTGTTTAAGCCAAGTATGAATGAGGATATGTAAGATGATTGTGGCTCGATCTTGTAGTCATGCTACTGACTAAGGACATGTTCCTTTATGATTGCAACATCCGATGCGATAATGGACCTACATTTAACGAGTCCAACCACGGGCCAGTTACATTGTTAATTATGATGTCGTTTTAGTGATCGTAGTATTCAGTATCACTTAATCCACACAAGTCACTACAAGACCAAACAAATATCCACAATTGATCTCCAAGAGATTACAGGATGTCGCCACCATCCCAGTCAATGCGTAACGAATAAGCGACACTAGCGCCGACCTAGCGGATTTCAGTTGTCCCTAACGCCGCTCGCTAAGTGCCTTTTGATTCAACACCCAGCGATAATTCTCGGTCACCAGAGGTGAATTGTCTACTCACGGGACAGTCACCAAATTAGCATCGTTCTAATGAGACTAAACGAAATATTCCGCAAGTAAGCCAGACTCTTCCATTGTCATTGGCGTAGTACATACACAAACATACAGACACAACGTGTGGCTCCTCATTGACATTCCCAGCCTGTCTCTACACAGACAGCTCCATTGTTGTCGCTGGCGCGTGTCAATGTAGGTACATTTCCCGCCTCAACCTCAGTTTCCTCAATTAATACTGTATTGTAATCTCACCACGTGGTCCATTATGCGGCTCTGAACGCTAACACACATATGCTGAATGCTACAACCTAAGCATTCAGCGAGTGCGTCTCCAGAGAAATAATTATTGTTCACATGAGATTTTCTTCTGTGATTCCAGTGGCTGTTTAGTAAGCAATTTATCGACTACTCGCTTGATCATTTTTCGTCTCTAAAGGCTGCCGGAATTACTAAATCGAATTATCGACATTGTACCTCAGCGGGAAACTCCGAATTAACATCAGTTAACCTAAGTTAAAAAAAGTAATCCCGTGTGTGAAACACCCCCCCTTTTTATAACCACTAACCCCAAAAGCAAAAGGTGTCCACTGCAATCCCAATTAAGCCTACAAATGCCATCAACTTCCACTCAAGCCGGTCACCGTTTAAGGTGGGCCCTCCACTCCACTATACCACACATTTGCAAGCCAAATTGGGATTGCTCATGGTCGGAATTCGAACCCTAGCACTTCCGAATGGCTAGAACGTCACACTCGTCAGCGCAGCGCTTCCTTGCGTATAAGACATACTCTAGTGGCAGTTTAGTGAACTGCGTAAGCATGTTCGGTTGCTTGCCCGCAGGTTCGGCTTGCAAATGTGTATAGTGTATGGGGTCCACTATACACATTTGCAAGCCAAATTGGGATTGCTCATAGTCTGGATTCGAACCCTATCACTTCCGAATGGCTTCGAACATATCTCGCTCGTCAGCGACACGCCTTAACCACCTCGGCCCACCGTGCATAGTGGGAGAAAGCGCTTACTCTAGCGGCAAAACAGGGAACTCTGTGAGATGGTTCCGACATTAGATCATATGGGGAGTTCTTGATAGATGCCACTGTCTTTCACCCGTCAATGTTCATCTCACTCACATACCCAGTTAAGAGTGTCGGTGTTCCGTAATTACGTTCAACTATATTTTTGAGTGCAATAGTAAACTCGTATAATATCTCTCTCATATCCGACCAGCTATTCTAGTAACATGAAGCTTTTCGTCGCCCACCATTGACGCATTTCGGATCCGCAGCGTACCTTCCTGATGTGTTAACGAGACAAATTGGCGAGCCCAACAAGCGTGGGAGAGCGCCCCTACACTGCCGTCGCGCTTACTTTGTGCATCGACCGTGGCACGCTAATATGAACCGTAATGAACAAGTCAGCAGGTCGCGCGTGGAATGTTCCTTTCTGCACCAAGGAGTCGAATTGGCGAACCCAAGGAGTCGAAGCGTGGGAAAGCGCATTATATCTGCAAGTATCCACTAGTACTATTAGGACGCCGGGCACGTCAAAGTGCCAATATCTCATATAATGTATGTTTTAAAAATACTGAAATTTAAATACTTTCCAGTGTTTCAAAATGTTTCCGATGTTTTGTTTATGAAACATCGGCGATCTGAAGAAACCACGTACATCCTATCGCCGATTCTTTTATTTAATTAGCGATCTGACGCTTATACGATTTGTAAGCGATATTTGTCACTCGAACCAAAAAATTTGGATTTTTTACATCGTTTAAGGTTCCTCAGGAGTAAACTAACCTTAAAATACTAACCATATGGCGTATTTTCCAATATAATTTTCACGTGACGCGAATTGCTCACACCAACCTTCCAACAGCTTGGTTTGGACATATCCACTAGGTTAGTGCGTAAAAATTCAAGTAGGATAATCTGTACTACTATAGAGCGAAAGAATTGTGATGAGTATATTCAAGAAAACAAAAAATTAAATCTGGGTTCATTTTTCTATCGCGCAATCGGGCGAAAGTTTCGTAAAATTATGACAAATCAGATTTTTTTCAAGGATCATATTTTGGTATTTTTTGGTTTTATTACGTAACTTTATAAGCTGTAATAAAAATTATTTTCCTCTGGAAGTATACTTTCTGATCGCGCAACTACTTGACATTTGAACGAAAATCACAATTTTTTGACATATTTCATGCAGGCACTTGAAAAAAAAATTGTTTAAGGCATAAAGGTTGTTTATTTTCATTTTTGTTCAAATTGTGTAGCTTGATTAGGTAATAGTACTATCTAAACAACCCAGAACCACGTAAAAGTGGCTGTACATCCGGTTCTACTCATACCCTTCCCATCCATCCAGCCAATGAGGTTTTTTATTTACATTATTTAGGATTTCAAGTTATTGTTTGTTTCTCTTGTATTTCTACCAATCGCAACTTATAGCACCTCAAATTACTCAACTTGAAATTTTACGCACCACCCTAATATCCTCGTCAAAACGTGATATTGGTTCTCGGGTCGTCCCGATCTTTCACCTCAAGATTCACGTCTGTTTCTCCGGACGACCGTAATTCCCGTTCATTAGCGACTTCCTGTAGTGACATGGGTCACCGACTTGCCACTGTAGCCAGCGGTCCACGGTCGAGGCTGACTAGTGACGTAACAACCGATTGAATTCAACAACCGAGTTATCCGCCTTTTGATTTTCTTGTTCAATCGGGGTTTTCAGTCGAATGATCTACCGATTTAAAGCACCCATGTAGTGACGGAACAACCGATTGAATTCAACAACCGAGTTATCCGCCTTTTGATTTTCTTGTTCAATCGGGATTTTCAGTCGAATGATCTACCGATTTAAAGCACCCATGTAGTGACGTAACAACCGATTGAATTCAACAACCCAATTATCCACACGTTGATTTGCTTGTTCATTCGGGGGTTTCAGTCGAATGATCCACCGATTTAAAGCACCCATGTAGTGACGTAACAACCGATTAAATTCAACAACCGAGTTATCCGACAGTTGATTTTCTTGTTCAATCGGGGTTTTCAGTTGAATTATCCACCAACTGAATCAACCCACGATAAGCCATTAGTTTCCACTATACAGTCATACGCGACTGGGTTCAGTCTATTGAAATCAGTCTGTACAACTCTCCGAGTGTTTTGTCTAGATTAGATTAGATTATTGAAATGGCGACCATACCACAAAGTAGGTATTTTATGCCAAGTATGAATGAGAGTTGATTGTAGGATGATTGTGGCGCGATCTTGTAGTCTTGTTACTGACTAAGGCTGACATGTTCCTTAGACAGGACTGAATTAATAGCCCAACAGCCGATGGCAACTAAGGGACCTACAGTTTAACGTGGAATCCGAACCACGACCTCTGAATTACGAATTGGTCTAATTATGAGGATGGTCTTTGCGGATTAACGTAGCTTTCTATAGTGCGGACGTTAATCCAAGAGAACACCACATCCACCGACCATCGCTCACAACTATCCACAATTCGTGACCTCCAAGTAGCTGGATTACAGGATGACGCCACCATATTTGTCGATGTTTTCAACCAAAACAACAATAATAAATCCAAATCTCTCTGACTGATGTCAGTACATTTGTTTTATGGCTGTTTCAATGTTCATAATCCATCTACTGGAAAGGGTTTTATGAACAGAATTACCTAGGTTGAAAACTAGTGATGGGGCAACCGATTGAATCTAACAACCGAATGATCAGTTCATTAATTCAATCTGAGTTTTCAATCGAATGATCCACTAATTGAAACCACTCATGAAAAAGTTATCCGATTGTTTCCACTCTTCAGTCATACACGACTGGTTTCAGTCTATTGAAATTAGTTTGTACAACCCTCCAATTGGATTCACTATACAGAATGTTTAATAAGGTTGAAGTCATTATCTATTACTCTCTGACTGGTTCAGTTGTTTAAATTTTTCACAACCCATCTACTGGAAAGGGTTTATGAACAGAATAATTAAATCTGATCATAAAGAAGTAATATTTTGTTGTTAAGGTAATATTTAAGCTAAAACTTCAAAGTAGGTTTGTTCCATTATTAAGAACTCAAGAACAAAACTTTCATATCAAGACAGGAGGGATTTTCATGAAAAGCGAGAATAATTAGTGTAATCTATATAAATAAAATTAGAGTTTTATCTGTACATTGCTCAGAGTTATTTTTTTAGTTATTTTTACGTTTCATGCGTTAGAGAAACCGAAACAAGTCTTATCTCAATTGTGTCTGTTTGTCTGTGACGCTCCAGGAGGCATTTTACGCCGTCTTCTCCGAAAAAACGGATGAACTGATAACAATGAACAAAAAGAAAATGCAATATTTGGAAAAATTACATAAAAATAAAAATATGGTCCAGAGATATTTTTTATCCTCTTATTCTACTAAATAATATTTGAATATACTTCTGATCAAACATTCATAGGCTTAAAAGCACCAATCAATTATAAAAATTACAGCCACAAGTACAGCATTAAAAATAAAAATACAGAACAGAATAAAATACAGAGGACGTTTTGACGAAAAATAAAAATCTATCGCCACTAATTTAAAATTTTCCAGTCCAATACTTACATTCTATTCCATTGACACTGAACGAAACATACCTGAAAATAAAGAATAAAATTATTTTTTATACTGCTTCACCTTAAACAATAGACATGAATAGCGCAAAGTCACAATTGGCCAAACATAGGCAAGTTAATACTAAATCTGTCTAATTAAAAATCCTCTTTCGTAAAACATGAGTCGACGTTTTATGTATATTATCTGAGTATATTTCTAAGAAATATTAATTTAATAGCTAAGTTAAAGTTATGGTGTTCGTAACTGACTGTGGAACTCACACTCATAAACCAATGCGTGAGATCCTTTCAAAATAATAATTGTTATATTTGTATCTTGCTTAAATTTTTCTGGAAATAAAGAATCTGAATTGATCCACAGCTATTCAAACAACAGCTCATACAAATTCCACACCTGTCAACAACCTAAGTCCATTAAACTGGAACGATTTCTTTGGCGTTTCGATCAGGTAAAAATAAACTTAATCTCTTAACATTTACAAACACATCTGTTTGTTTTCACTTACGAATGGAAACGCATTAAAAAGACAAACAAACACGAATGGCAACAATGAAACAGCTGATTGTCGATAAAGCGTTTGTCAGCTGTTGATATTGCCGGGTGTTTATTCAGATCGATTAAGACATGAGTCAGCGTACGCTATGCTATTTAATGTGAACTGATACTACAGCGATAGTCTGATCTACGATAATTGGCTTTTGTATTTGGCAATTGGATATTGTAATGTTTTGTTATGCAATAGGTGCAGTTGTATAGGGTGCTCCGACTCAAGAGTACAAATTTCAAATTTGTATGACAACATTAGGAAATTTCCCCTGAAGAAATTGATGAAACTAGGTGGTTTGATTATTCATCTAACACCTATCAATTTTGTATTCGTTCGCAGATCACCACAATATCATCTGTATGTCATGATACAAACCATCCTTTGGGAAATAGGTAAAGGCCTCTGTAGACGGGGAGAGTAGAGGCGTCCAACAGACCATTACCCATCCGAGTGGCGGAGATTTTGAACTTAATTTGTTTTTTGCAACTCTTCTTAAAATACTAAGTATAAACAAAAACCCAAAACATACCTCCCTTAACCATACAATCGTAAATAAAGCAAAACAGGTGTCCACTACAATCCCAATTAAGCCGACAAATGCCGCCTACTTCCATCCAAGCCGGCCACCGTTTATTTAAGGTGCCCCCCTCTCCACTATACCACACATTTGCAAGATCACTTATATCGTTGATCAGTATCTTTAAGATGAACACATTCTAATTTTAAACTGATCCGATTTGTATTGTTTTAAAATTCGTGTTTGAAGTGAGGCATAAAAGCTTTTTTCTATGACCTTATTGGACCAAAACCCCAAGATGGTGGAGGTACTTTAGACAATTAAGAACAATGGATAATTACCCTTGGATAAATGACAAAAAATTACAAAAAAAATTGTTAATCATTAAATTTTACATAAATATTTATAATTTAAAATATATTTAATTTTAATATTTTTATTTTATGTCATGTATTTTTATGCTATGGTCAACGTAATACGTTGACCTGTGACTCAACGCAATTACGTTATCAGCCACCGCTTAAAACTGGGCTTTGTCAACTAATTGTTTCAATCACCCAAATTACTCCTACTTCTACGATTTCAAGGGCGTTATCGATAACGACTGGGCAACCGGGCGTTACAAGACTACAAGACCCACTTTCCCGACAGCGAGACTCTCGTGTTTCCGTGGTGACTCACTGACTCAGTAGTCAGTTACTAAGTCGTTAAGTGGCACAACACAGGTGGGTCGGCTTACAGAAAGCTGTTCGCTTCCACCGTGTTAGTCTACGATATTCGGGTTGACCAAGTCCATTAATGACACAGAATGTTTTATGGGAGACTCGGGAAATCAGGAATTGAAACGCTTTTAGCGAATTTCCATAGGGAAGAAGCTATTACCGTAGGTCTCATGGCAAGACTTAAGAGTCTGCATCAGTGGTAGCCATCTTAGATTTTAGTCCCGTAAGAGCAATGTTAAATTCTGGCACCTATATCTCCTTAACCTATTGTCATAAATTAACGGAAGAGGTGTCAAATTAAAGGTATTACAGTCCTCCAGGGCACCACCTTACCGAAATTCTTATTTTCGTTCTCAATAAAAAAATAATAATGATTTATTTTGTAAAATATTCCTGTTTTTTCCTGTATTTTTGTTTTTGTATCAAGTTAAATTTTTGAACATATTAAAAGGTCATGCCCTTGAGCCACATCTCATCAATGTACTTCCAAAGTTTTACATTGATACTTTGATAATTAACGCCACTACAGACGCCAAAGTGAAGGTATGTTCCGCCAGAATTTAACATTGCTCTTACGGTTTATGCTAGAAATGCCTACTTTCAATGTTTCTCACAGCAACAAACCTGCATACTCTTTCCCATGTTAATCTTATGAAGAATAGACAAATAACTCTCATATTTATCGACAGATATTGATAAAACTTGTCACACATATCGTCATTATTATTATTATATAATTGATTTGGAAATTCGCCGAGTACGCAGGTCTGCTGCGACAAGGATATTTTAGGTCTTCGCGGATGGAGGAAATTTAACGCATGTCAATTCAGGGTATTAACCTAAAACAAGCACCAATTATTATCAAAATAAATAATTACTTATCAATTACCAGGTGTATTTTTTACAAAAATAAAATAATAAATGTACAATAAGATGCAGTTATTAAGCTTAATCTATATAAATAAAATTATAGATTTCTCTGTACATTGCTCAAAGTTATTAATGTTTCATTATTTTTACGTTTCGTGCGTTAGAGAAGCCGAAACAAGTCTTATCTCAATTTGCGTCTGTTTGATAACAATGACACTTATTTCATACATTCTCTACATTCCATATAAGGTTTTTAAATGCTTAAAATTGTCCGCCGACCCTTAAAATGTAAGTCACGAGCATTTAGAACCCCACTTTTTACGCGATATTAGTCGCATTTTGCTTTCAGTTATCAATGAACCACCCACTGGTAATGATCAGCTGTCTTTGTAGTTTAAAGATTTAATAGAAATACAATCAAACAGCTGTCAAATCAATATTAGTTAGTTTATATTGGTCATGGATTTTAAACCTATCTCGAAATCATACTATATTAAAAACATATTTTAACGTATAACTATTTATAATAATGGTATAATTGTTCTAATCTATTTAATTGTAAAGTAATGGCTGGGTGTATTTATGTAGTTTGCTTAAACCGAATCTCGGATAGAATCCTGCAATATCGTATAACAGTTTCACTTGTCAACAATTAAATTAATTATTCAATTAATTAATAATGCTTAAAAAATTAATATGGATCGCCTATCCCATACGTATCGCAGACTATAAAAGTGCACAACCCGTGTGCGGACTTTTGGCAACCGCTGTTCTCCCTGGTGGGGATTTCCGGGATTTCGTTCGTGCCGGGCGGGGTTGAGGGAAAGCGCGCTAGAGAAGGGCGAGAGGGGAGGCGGCGGGCGAAGACAGACGAAGAATAACAAAGCACAACGCCTGATACCCAATTCCTTTCAAGTGTGTGATTACTAACCGTCTAAGTACTGTCTGTTGTTAAGTTTGAACTATGTTTAGAGGTACAATATTATGAATTGTATTGGTCTTATTTTTAAACCCATACTTAACTTCTTGAGGAAAGAATTAACGATTTATATTTCTTTGAAATCAGATAAGACTTGTAACTTTCAATTTATAATCTATATAAATAAGTTTGAATATGAAGTTTATGAATGAAGTTGCATGAACATGAAGTTTATTAATATTTAGGACTTTGTATAAACAATTTCTGTTGACAATATCGTAACACTTCAACAGTTCACCATATTGACCTATATTTGTTGGTGTTGTCTTGTCTTTTTGTATCATTGTCTTTCAAACATTCTACTTGGAAAATCCAATTCCATCTAGCCGTACATCCTGTAACGTCCATTGTGAAATAATGGTATTAGTTCAAAGGACTTGGCTCATTCATAGCCGTTCCCCGTAGTCGTGAATAGCCTGCTATTCGAGGGAACTTTAAGGGATAAAGAGTATATTGTGGGATTAAATAACGAGGCAGGGATTTTCAGAGAGAAAAGGGAGAATTATGGATACTGAGGTTGCCAAAAGGCCGCTGTCAATCAATTTATTTTCATTAAAAATGTTTTCTAAACAACAGGTCGACGTTAGGTAGCAACAAGACCGGGGGTGGGACCGTTCCCCATCAAAACGTTAAAATATGCTGATGACTTAGCTGCAATATGGATCTCTACTTCTAAGAAAGCCCTAGTTTGAGTTCTGGTTCCAAAAATCCTGAAAAACGCCTTCCAATCCTGCGGATTGGTCACGGATTCGCTTGAGCGAGCAGAAGACGAAAGACCCCAACAAGTAGGTTACCGCAACAATGCAGAGGCGTCACAGCGTCAGTGGGCCGCGGGAGGGAAGGCGGGCGGGCGCCCCACTTGTACACTTGTACTGCCATCTCTCCCGACACCAAACCTAGACATGGTGCGGCAGCTGGGGTGACCGATCAAACGCATTTGTACACCGCACTAACCCACGGTGCTGCGAAACAAAATGGCAGACATTGGATAAAGTGCGATGTAGAGGTTATGGCGGCAGTCTACCCCACGGTACTACGAAATAACTTGGCGGACATTGGGGAAGCTGGTTGCAAAGGTTATGGCGGCAGAATACACCACGGCAAAAACCGGATTTGCGCTACGAAATAACATGGCTAATTTAAGGGAAAACTACGTTTCATGGGGTTTTCGTGGGATCTTATTTTAGAATGCATGAACTATGTTAGCAATGCGAAGTGAATGGTATTTGATACTGGGTATAAAATACTTGAACTCATGCTGTACATACTTGCACAGCTATACTCATACTTGTGCTCATGTATTGTACTCATGCTGGGGTGTCTTCTTACAAATAATTCAATTAGAAATATACTACTCTTTGAAGAGAATTTATTCTAAACAAAGGAATTTATTTCACACTAGCAGTAAGCCTGTCCTTTGTACGGGTTGTAGGATTTAGTATAAAGAAGAAAGATCATCATAACAAAATGTAAACCTGAAATCCTAAACAAATCAGTTGAAAGAAAATAAATCAATACCCAGCCTTATTATTTTAGCATTTCTTTACAATTAAATAGATTAGAACATTTATACTATTATTAAAATTAGTTATTCGTTAAAATAACTTTTAAATATAGTACGATGTCGAAATGGATTTAAAATCAATGACCAATGATTTTTAAATGCTCGTGATTTACTTTTTAAGGGTCGGCGGAATTTTAAGCCTTTAAAAATCTTCTCTTGAATGCAAAAGAGGTATGAAATAAGTTTCTTTGTTATCAGTTCTTCATTTTTTTCTGAGAAGACGGCGTAAAATGTCTCCTGGAGCGTCACAAACAAACAGACACAAATTGAGATAAGACCTATTTCGGCTTCTCTAACGCACGAAACGTAAAAATAACTAAAAAATGAACAACTCTGAGCAATGTACAGACAAAACTCCAATTTTATTTAAATAGATAAACAGGAAGCAAAATGTTTGCATGACTTGTCTGAAATAAAGGTATAACGGGAAGTTCGGAATGACATTGTGTATCCGAAATTGTCCGATCGTGACGATGGAAAGTCGACAGGAAGTACAGAGCAGAGATTACGCCGCCGAGCGATCAGCTGTTTCAAGGACCACCGGAGCACATCATACGGTCCATTGTTATACCAGCTGATTCATTAGAGCATTGCGTAAACTAACCTACTAAGCACATTTAGTTTAGTGGTTAACACTGTAATCTAAACGTGATAGGATCTTTCAACCTTACGACCAAAAGAACGAATAAAAACAAAATCTAGACAATATTTATTTGTCAATCTGTAGCTCCGGGGAGAAATGGTATTCCGTTATGGCTAAGGTAATGTGATTTGTTTAATTGAAATCAAATAATGAATAAAAAAGAAAACATCAAATTATCTGTTGTTCTAAATTGCCTTCTAAGGAGCTCATTTCCTTAATGGAATGGCGATCTACCCCGGTAGGTATTTTAAGCCAATTATTAGATTAGATTACATTATTGAAATTGTGACCATACTACAAGGTAGGTATTTTATGCCAAGTATGAATGAGGATTGAGTGTAAGATGAGTGTGGCGTGATCTTTTAGTCTTGTTATTGACTATGTTCCTTAGACAAGACTGTTAATTTATACTATAGCCCAACAGCCGATGGCAACTAAGGGACCTACAGTGTAACGTGGAATTCGAACCATGGCCTCTGAATTACGAATTTGTCTAATTATGAGGATGGTCTTTGCGCATTAACGTAGTATTCAATAGTGCGGACGTTACTCCACACAAGAGAACGCCACATCCACTGACCATCGTTCACAACTATCCACAATTCGTGACCTCCAAGTAGCTGGATTACAGGATGACGCCACCATCCCAGTCTATGAATGAGAAATGAGTAAACTTGTTGATTGAAGAAAGGATGACTGTCAAGCGATAACAAATTGTTTTAACGCAAGTTTCTCAAAATCCTTTGTAACTATTTTGATTGAAATTTCATGGTTTATATGTCCCAAATAATATGACACCACCCACCTGTCTAGTACTTGCCTGTCCTTGGTGAACGCAGTACGTTGTCTGAGATCACCCGAAGTTATTCTTATGGAGGATATTTAAACAATCAATTTATTCTTCATTTCTCAACAGTTTTTCACGAAACTTGGTAAGCGTTGTAAGATCACATCATCAATCAAAATCCAATCAAAAGAGTTTAGTATTACGAGTGGGGAGGGGGTAGAAAAAATCTAGCAATTTTAATTTAACTTGTTTTCTCTTGTTATAAAGTCTCACAAATTGGATGATTATTTTAAAAACAATAAATTTTAAAAATTATATTTAGGCAAACTGAAAAGAAAATGATGTTTTAGGTTATAGGTTTTGTGAGGACACTGATGCAGTTTATTAATATATCGTTTTAAATATCGACATACAGATTGTCACACCCCCTGTCTGTTGCCATGCAACTGCGTCTGATATAGACCTTGACCTAGAGTTACATAGATCAGTTTCCGGTCGCCATGGCAACAATGAACGTCCAAACAGCTGTTTCTGCGCCACCCTCCCCGTCCCGGCTGTTCAATTGATCCGCACCCCCCACCACTTTTCCTGCGCCCTTTCACCAAGTCCTTTGTTTACATTTGCTATCCGCTCAATGTGTGACGTATATAAATGGCCACGTATCCAACCAGTAGTTGGAAAGCTCAGCGTTGATGATTTAAATTCTACCGAATCTTGCATCATGTTTCACTGGTTATAGGATATTTTACAAATACTGTATTATAACAAAAGTAGTTGAGGGAGCCAGTGTTGAAATATTATTATTCATCGAACTTTTTATGCTCAAATTATAGCTTGCAATTTCCCCATTCCTACGATATAAAACAATCAAACCTGATTTCATTATAAATCTGGGGAAAGGTAATATTATAAGAGGGTTCCGGGGGTTTTCTAATGAAACTCGAGATCAACTTATCCAAATGCATTGCTATACAGGGTGTTTCAGAATTCCCTTGCTTACTGTCATTAAAATTCACACAAAACTCCCAAACCTTTTATATCAGCTGTGGTAAAAGTCAAAATACTTTTTTACAAACTAATCATCTGATTTTATTCTTGCCTGAAAATGTTATTATTTTATTCATTGTAGTCAGTTCCTCTACAGTTATTCTAAACTTATGCCAAGACCAAGAGGGTTATGTGACATTTTATTATTGTTTGAAGTAATCTAAAATAACCTACAAATAACATACAAAGCAGGCGGAAACTGTTGCATTGTTGTGGCAGACTTTAGTCGCATGCCTTGACATGCACTGCAACTAAGCTCTAGCGGTCACCTATCACTAAAGCTACCATATCTCAGTTAATATTTGACTAATTTAAAACAATTTGGTTTCAATCGATTTTAATTAAATACCTAAAAAAAGTTGTTCTTGTAAATTTTCTGTTAAATCAACGGTTCACGAGTTATTTGAGAAACAAAATTTTAAACGGCCGCCATTTAGTTCTATGAATATGAGAAATTGTCATAATTTTTTTGTAGCTTTGTCTATTTGTATTAAATGTTTGTGCAAAGTTTCAATTCCGTACGTTTAACCATTATTCAGAAAAAAATTATAAGTGAAAAAACAAAATGGAGGCTGTGTGAGTAACGGACAGTTTAAATATGATATGATATGATTTACATGTTTCCCACCCAGGAACAATGCCCTAGAGTATTGGTAGGGAATACTGAAACACCCTGTATAGTGTGATAATTGTCGAGAACAATTATGTTGATGTATGATTATTTTTTGTTCTTTTGGCTAACCTGGTACAGCTTATTTATTACATCTGCAATATGGTGCTAACTTACTAAAAGTAGAAAATATTGTGTTTGTTTACTGTTTTCGAAGTATTCTTTTTTTACGATTTTCCGATAGTTGTATTTTTTAGGACATATGCTCCTCTTTCTCAACAACCACTAAAGTTATGTTCTTAAACAATTTTTTGTTATAGGTACAGTATAGATAAGATATTAAAATTAGAATCAAAAGTTAGCTAAGAATATAAAACCGCAAAAAATATTTTATCTTTTTTTTCAAAAATTATAAAATGGCATCCTAAAAATTAAATGTAAAATTTAATAAAAGCCCAAAATTTAATTCTGCTGCGTTTTCTGCTTCTGGGAAATTAATATTCCCAAGTTTATTTACAATATATATGTTTTTAAATTTGATGTAGATCGGGAGAATACCCTGGCCATAAAAATGCCAAAATAGTTTGATTTTTGTCAGAACACTTTCTCTTCCTATTCTCCATAAGATTAACATTAGACAATGTACTGTGTTTACCATTTTAAATAAAATATTGTGTTTTTTACTTTGGTGATTGTGATTCATGATTCTATTTTTTATTTATAATTAATTAAAAGTCTCTCTTAATCCCACAATTTCTTAGCACAAAAAATCTCTAAGAGTATTTAAGTAAATAAGTCAATATTCGCCATAAGATTAACATTGTACAAGGTACTGTGTTTACCATTTCAAATATCTCAAAAACCAATTGACCTAGAGTCATGATTCAAAATGGTGTACTAGATTGTGTGTTTTTTGAGCTAAATCCAATGGTGACAAAGAATACTAAACACGAAAAATAACATGGTCCCGGGCTTAGTCTTGCCATGAGAGACCTACGGTAATAGCTTCTTCCCTATGGGAGATTCGATAAAGCGGTCAGCCTTTTTGTTACAAAAACAGTAGGAAACTGCAAATCGGTACGAAATCCGGGATACAACATATAGCGACCCAAACAAAAATGAAATCTGAACGCCAACCTGTCTGATCCTGCTCCTTTACAACTCTCCCCTTCCCTTGCCCAAACCTGTGCATTCATTGATCCGAAACTCCCCCAGCTCGCTCACAAGGTCGTCTCAGTTTTCCTCCTCGCCTGCCAGGAGGTGCAAATCTGGTAGAGACGTGTATTCCTACATTTACTCGAACGAGTTCGTAATCCAGACATATGGGTCCATCGGAACGGGTAGTTGGGGGAGTTGAACTCAAAAATTGGGTTTGTTTCGTTTTTAATGTGTAATTGAAAAAATAATTTAACACAGTACGTTGCATTTTGGGGCTCCAATTTTAATCTTATGGAAGATAAGGAAAAAGTAATATTTTACTCATCAATCTATATTTTGGATAAAACTTGATATTTAGCTTCATGTGGTCATAATTTATGTGTTCATCATGGCAGCTAACCTGCATACTCTTTTCCCATGTTAATCATATAGAGAATCAATAGGTAAACTACTTTATTTGACTCAAGGACAGATGTTGACGAAACTTGGTATAAATGGTCAAAATAGAAATTGTTTATGGTGGAAATGCCTATTTTCAGTGTTCCTCACAGCAGCAAACCTGCGTACTCCTTACCATGTTAACCTTATGGAGAACAGACAAATAAATATCATATTCATCGAAAGATATTATAACATTTGTCATATATTATTATTATTGTATTTATTGATTTGGAAATTCGCTGAGTACGCAGGTCTGCTGCGACGGGGGTGTTCTAATTAGTGAGCCTTTAGCTAGACGGAATAATTTCAGCTCGAAGTAATTTTTTTTATTTACGAAAACAATACTAACTCCATACACTATACTATGTGTAGGGGAGTACATCACACAACGAATACTGTAGAATACTACTGTGACTACTGTAATAATTTATGCAGTTACTACTGGTAGCAGACAGTAAATTATTCGACTACAATTAATTAATTCGTAATCTTTATGAATGAATCAAGTTGTTACAACCATAAAAACTAGTTTTGACTATCTTTGGTAGTTGTTAGAATGCTGCATCAATACATCATTTTCTTCAGTCATACTTCCCATACTTGCTGGCCTTCGAAACCCTTAAGTAGACGATTCATCGACGTCGTCTTAAGAGCGAAGAAAAAGAAGAAGAATCTAAAACCCTATCTAGCACCCAATTTAGCCTGCGTGTAAAAAAAATAGTTATGTCAACATCGATAGAAGAAAAGGACTCAAGGACCGGAGAAGGAGCAATAACCTTGAGTCATCAGACACGCACTGGCATTGCCGCCAACCACAGGAAACAGCTGTCTGACAATCAGGGCTGCCACCACTGAGAAACGGGGCTAAATAAAGTAACTAGAAACAGATACGTAAAGTTTACTCGTTTGTCTAAGCTATAACTAGTAAACAAAATTTAATTTTTTATATTTACACCCAATCTCTTTCAGAAAAATGTTTGTATTTACCTCCCTATGGGAATAACTTAAATTATAGATGTGTTTAAAGGGAATGTTTTCAGTTCTTGTAAATAGCTGTTTATTATATATAGCTTATTTTTATATATTAAAAATCCAATACAATATCTCTAGTAGTTTCTATAGAAACCCGTTTCAAATTGTCATCTTACAAATTGCCAACACCGCCCCCTCCGGAGCTAAAAAAAAAATAAGGCACTGACTGATATGATAATAACCAGTTTGATAGTGGAAACCGGCCGGCAAACACATTACCTAAGTTAGTTAAATTTTAAAGTTTTAAATGTACTGTTTGTCTAAATGTGTGTATGTTATGTATTGAAGAGAATAGAACGACCTCCAATGGAGTGAGCAATTGACATTAGTTTGAAAATGAACCTGTGAGTTCGAAACCCTGGGTCACAGACAATAGTGACAAGTTGAATTGGATCGACGGATATTAAGGTAAGTAACCTGTTATTTACTATCCACCAATTCAGGAGGCTTACAAATAAAATGAATACAAAATATCCATGTCAAAAACAACATAATTTTCAAACGAATTTTAATTTTTTTATGATAATTACCTAGAGATGGAGAGCATTTGCTCAAAGATGGAGATAAAAGATCTTATGATATTATTTAAGGAGATAGTATATATTTAGATATTATTTAAGGATGGAGATCATGGACAAATATCTTACAACCATTCGTTCTTCACTGACAAACCATTCTAGAAACTATTTTCTTGAAAGAATACATTGCAAGTCTTTCATCTATATAAATAAAATTAAAGTTTTGACTGCACATTGCTCAGAGTTATTATTTTTTAGCTATTTTACGTTGTGTGCGTTAGAGAAGCCGAAACAAGTCTTATCACAATTTTTGCCTGTGACGCTCCAGGAGGCATTTTACGCCGTATTCTCCGAATAAACGGGAGAACTGATTACAATGAAACTTATTTCATACATTCTCTACATTTCAGAGAAGGGTTTTAAATGCTTAAAATTGTCCGCCGACCGTTAAGAAGTAAATCACGAGCATTTAAAAACCAACTTTTACGCGATATTATTCGCATTTTGATTCAGTTTTCAATGAATAACCTACTGGTAATAATCAGCTGTCTTTGTAGTTTGAAGATAAAAAAAAGAAAAACAGCTGTCAAATCAATATTAGTTAGTTTATATTGGTCATTGTTTTAAACCATTTTGAAATCATATTATAAAAAGTTATTTTAACTTATCACTAATTATTATAATAGTTTAATTGTAAAGTTATCTATGATGCTAAATTAAGCTTAGTAAAGCTGGGTATTGATTTATTTACTTTGTACTGATTTGTTTAGGATTTCAGGTTTACATTTTGGTATGATAATCTTTTTTTTCTTTTAACTGAATCCTACAGCCCGACTTGCTAGTTTGTAATAAATTTCATGCTTAGTTGGCACTTCCTTATGGATTAAACTTATATAGCAGGTGTTCTAAAAATAAGATGAATACATAAATAAATATTTTGGAATTTTTATGTAAATGAGACCATAATTGAAGCCTCATGCTTAATTTCAAACACTCTTTATTCAACATATTTAACCTTGGCATTTCTAAATATCTTAGATTAAAGTATTATACCATAAATTTTATGTTTATTAGAATCCAATGAGAATCTATTAAACTAAAAATGACATTTTTCAGCTACATAAACATAATTTGTTTTTGTTTACATATAGGTTTCAATAAATCCTCGTTTCAATGTATCTCTATATTTCTAATACTTAATTCTATTTGTCACAAAAAATTCCAGTTATTCAGCTAAAAAATAAAGATTAAGACTGTTAAAATTCAAAATGTTATCCTCTTGATGAAAATGAAAGATACACATGGTTGAGCCAGACACACACATTACTAATTAGCTTAATGGAAAGCATAGAATAATAACCAGACGGTTACACATTAAAAACATGTTAACATCATTTAATAACAGAGGAAACAATACTCTTAAATAAAATATTACCAACTATTGAATTAACCCAGTAGGCTAAAAATACCATTAACATTCAACAAAAGATGGGATGCTAATTTAAAAAGCTGTATCTTCTTTTTGAACATTCAGGCCTAATTAAAAACCATACTGTGAAGGACATTGTCTAAAACTGAGTCAAGGATAATTGCAATCGATTAATTAAAACATGCAATTAATTAAAATTAATTGACTAGTTCACCTAATCATTGGTGGATTTTCCCTATAACCAATCAGACTTCTTCTTGAAAATAAACATCACGCTTTTGTAAAACCTATGTAATAATGGATGATGAAGATAAAACCATTTCAACAGGCAAACAATTGCTTGATAGATTTTTCCTGGACCCCATCTCAACATAAACCTAAAATTATAACCCTTAAGGCCTAAAATTAGTTATCTGCTGTTCTAAATTACCTTATTATGAGCATATTAGGTACCTTTCTGAAATAGAAACCTACCCAAACCCAATCATGTGGGTTCTATAAGCAAAATTTAAATTATAAATGCCTGTAAGATGATTCTGATGTATTCTTGTTACAAACTAAGGCTTAAAACATTTCCTTAGACAGAGCTATTAATTGGCTAATTTAGCCTAACAGACAATGACATCTAAGGGGTCTACTGTTTAACATGGGATCCGAACCACAATTTGGCCTCTGAATTATGTGAGAATGGTCATTGGCAATGAACGACTAACCAAAACAATTTTTTCGTCATGTTTATACTCTTTAGCTGACAAATTTAAATCCAATACTATAATACGAGCAAGGTTTTTTATTTGCAGAAGATCTAGATAACGGGTCTAACAAATTTCTTTTTCGAATATAACTCTCTTTTTGGAAATAACTAATTAACGAGTAGAAAATAAGTTTTAGATAAGTGTAATGTTCAGGAAAATCCCAGTTATCTTGTAGTATTAAGTTTAAAATCTAAAAAAATAACATTTAGCTTAAGGAGAATCAATTGTAAGCAATAAAAATGAAAACATCTATTGAACAATATGTTCAACGTAGGATGTGAATTGAAGTTTTGCATGAATATTAATTTTATGTATGTACCTAATAAATGAAAAATTACCATCAAATTAGTAAACAATTTGTAAAATCTAATGGGTAAAATAACTGTGAAATAAAAGCAGAGAAAAGTATTTCCAAAATATTTCATGTTTTGATAGAAAACTTATTCATTGTATTGTTTGAAGCCACAGTAACATTGGTGTAAATTAAATTTCCCTTTAACTTTTCAATTCTCATTCCGTATCGAAAACAATCAGTTGACAACAGACTAGTAATAGTCGTACAAATAGTGATGATAGCTCCAACAATTGGCTGGCTAAAACACTATAAAATCATCCCAGTACAACTGCGCCTTAGCTAATTGTCTACACAGCGGATTCATGTAAGGGGGTTAAGAGATCGATCCCCAACCGAGGCGATTATATTTTTGTGTAGTTTCTACAAGTTAGTAAAGAAATTTTAGCATTAATTGTTCAATAAACAACCATCATTTTCGTTTTTTTAATTTTTAATTCAAGAAAGTAACTAACAACATCATGTCCTGTCGCCGACATAATTAAAACAATAATTAATTAAACTATTTAGCATTATAATTCATTCCTTAAAATTGTCTTATTCTATCCGAACAAAGATCAGTCTCCAGGTACTATTATATTTAAAAGACCAAACTTGGAATTTAAGAACATGATAAAACACAATCTTAGTAGGAAGTGGTTCTGATATAAGTGGACAGTTGATAAAAGCTTCCTTGAGAAATCTGCAGCACAAATGGTATCAGACTGGCTTGGTAGGCCTATAGATAACCCACTTTTGAGACTTTTACACAAAATTTTTTAAATCCTACACAAAATTTTGGATATTTTAGCAACTCAGTCTGAATGCTAACATTGAATTGAACTTGGAAATTAAGATTTAAAATAAAATAAGAATTGTGTGCTTTAACCAGAGCTAAATCATGGGACCTATTAAAAACCATTAAGTTTAAGTTATGCAGTAGGTTAAGTGAGTGTCTATCTTTTGTTGTTCTCACCACCGGAAATAGTGGAAAATTAGACTCATTGCAAGAATACAATGGACAATTGACAATGGGTCGCAACAGCTGTTACGGCAATGATGTTGCCCTATCACCTAAGAAATCTACAATTGCACGGCCAATTAGCAAAACAAACACATGTTGAAATGCAAGAGAATTTCACCATAACTAGTGTGTTAAGTGTAAAACCCCCAAAAGATTGTCTACATTTTTTAACAGAATTATTCCCAAAGTAATTTCAGAAACCAATCCAGTCAAGGAGTAACACTGGTTTAAATTTTATTTAGGACTAACTTATAATTATTTGAGAAAAACATTGTGTCTTATTGTTTGCCTGGTTATGAAACACAAAATTGTAAGTGAAAGTGTAGTACCTTAGTCTGGCCTTGCTATACCCTAAACCTAACCTGACCCCTGTTTATCTTGGCCTCGCCCAACCTTCCTTAAGTGGACCTGACGCATATGACGGGACACTACTGACGCCTCCAGCACCTTTTCTTTAAGAATGTGGAGAAGAGGATATGTATGTAGGTATGTAAGCACCTTGAAACAAACATAGGCTACTAACTTAACGCTTTAAACAAAGCATACACTTGAATTCATGAGCACAAGTTCGCGCTCCATTTCCCCTTCAGCCTAAAATAAGTCAATTTAAATTCATTTACCCTTTACATTAGTAACAACTTATGTTAGACCTACTGATTTAGAATATTATCAATGCAGAAGTAACTTGGCTTAAATTGCTCAGTCAAAATTATCATCATTACAACATATGTAGCGAATGCCTGTTAACTTATCTTAGTTGCAGTTTGGTAGTAAGTCTGTAAGTTAATTCAGTAAACTAAAGAGTCCATTTGTAGTCATAGGGCATTAACCCAACTCCAAAAGCGGAAATGTTGGTAAATACTATAGAATTAAATACCCTTAATCAACTACTTTTAAAGTAGTTGTGGAAAACTGCAGTAGGCTACTTAACTATATTTATAGCTTCCTACTTTTCTCACATTCCCTCAGAGGCATGAAGTGGTAAAACCAAAGCCAAAAACCCCAAAAAGTACAGATGGACTTAATTAACTAATTACTTAATTATTAAATTATTCTTTTCATTTTAAATACATTGATATTACAAACCATCGATGAAGAGATATTACAATGTCTTACCTTCAGGATAGAGCTCCCCTGGAAATATGATGTTCATGAAGGTTTTAGTAATGAAGTAGAGATGTCCCATCCCCCTTGGACGATGTTTTGTAGTGCTGTTGTAATCATTAGAAACTTCAGCAACACTATACTTGATTTGCTCGAATGGCAAATTCAATTCCTGATAGCTAGGAACACTCGGGTTGTAATTTTGTTTCTGTGCTAGTTGCAGTAACCTTTGTTGTTGTTTACGGGGAACCACACAAGAAGATTCACGCACTAATATCACAACAATCACAGCACTAACTAACAACATTTTGAGACAACCCGTTTGGTCGGCCCTGAGAGTAAACATTTTAACCGAAAGTAGCTAATAAACAACTGTATATCATTTATAATTCATTATTAGAAGACAACACAGTTCACAACATCCGATCACAAGAGAGAGGGAGCACCGACTCAAGTCTAGAGTCGAGACTCGGACTCGACGCAGGCGAACGGACCAACCACAACCAGTCGCAGCCGACAAGCGCAGTGCTGCCATTCTAACAACGATTTTACCCTACTGCCTACAGATAATTTCCCCATAATTACCCATTGTAAAACCGCCTGGCCTTTAAAAAAATAAAAATAATTACAATAAGGTAAAATTAACACATTTAGTTTATTCTCTTACCAAAAAATACATTGAAATTAACAACACATTTATCTATGCCCTAAATTGCATTCTTCTAGTAATTTTATTTTTATTACACCGAGAACATAAGAAGAAACGTATACTATTCAATTTATTTAGTATGTCATATAGAAATATTTAGATATTTCGTTAAATTTGAATTATTTTCAACATACTGTAATTAAAAATACAGCAAAACTGGGGAATTCCAGAATTATCTGTGGTACAAAAATGACAATAATTAATTTTATTATTTATAACTACAATCAAGGATAGTAAGGTTGAGGTAAGTAGACCATAATAGCCATTGCAGAGGATTACATTTATAACGAAAACATAACTTGCATAAAAGTAAACGTCATTAATTAATAACACAAATACAAATTAATTATATTACTATTCTTTCATTTTTTTGTTCAATAAGTATAAAAAAATGTTATCGCCTTATTGCACAGCTCATCAATTTTACTTCATTGAACATCACAAAGAAAATTAATTATAATAATACAAATAATGAAACTCAATGGGATGAGAAGTGTAATCTAATTCAACTGTATACTTAATAAGTATTCGACAAAAGTAACTCGTTTCATGACTACAATCGAAATCCAAACATTGTTCAAGATCGTAATACTTAAAAGACAAAGCTCTATGTCTTATTGTACTGACGCAGTAAATATTTTTTATCTCTTTATTTTGACGTAAAATGTGCCATGTGCCAAATGACAAGTCTTCGTGAAGAAACTACTAAAATTTGCAGATGATTACGTAAGAATTTTGATGATTTTTATTATACTCACGAAACAAATTTAAAAAAATAATAAATTATTAATGACATAAAAACTTTGTTTCAATTTTTAGTTTTTGTATGAAATACAGGATATAATCCAAGTGATATAATACAATCAGTTGAAATATCAAAATTTTCAAAAATATTTCCTTTACGTCTCAATTTTTTGACAAATACTAAAACAACAACGATTTATCGTATAGTACGGCATTGTGTTGAATTGTGTCCCCATATATTAATTTATGTAACGCCTTCAATGACAAGTCGTGAGTTGCAGTACATTTCTGTATTTAAAATAGTAGTATCAGTAGAGAAGGCACTTGCCATCGTCTCGTCACTGGATAATATATTTTTTAATTATAATTTGTTAGCTACACTTTAATAAAAAGTTTTTCATTATGTATACCTACCGAGAAGAAGAGTTATTTAGTTTTATGATTGGATTGTTACGTATATTTTCAGTCAAGGAAATATAATATAAAAAAATTAATTAATTTCTTTAGTTTTACCGGTACTACAATAATGGGAATATATTTAAATGTTCAAACTTGTTCAAATTATAGCTATTTGTTTATTAGCGAATTTCCTATGGAAAAGTGAGCTATTCGCATGACCCGTATGGTGACAGTTAAGCCCGGGACCACGATAACGGCCGCAATGATTGTCCGATTACTATAAAATTTGGTGGGGTTGTTCCTTTCTGTAATATCTTGGATGAGTTAGTTGGGCAAAGCAATCGTAATACATTAACTACACTTTTTTGGTGGGGGTGTACCCCAAAAATGGGGTTATAATTTTTTTAATGTAAAGTTTTTGAAAAAATCTAATTTGTAATTTCATAATTAGATTCAACTCAAAAAGAACCAATTTAGTATGTTGAATCATGGCTCTAGCTCAGTACCATTCAATTACTATGTTGGAAATAAAATAAGTTCTATGAAATTCGCTCCACTCACGCCAGCATGCTGCGTACGATCTCGTTTATGTTGTATACCACATTATTTACATTGCCAATTTAAGAAACAAAATAATTCTTTACAGCTTTGGATAAAGTTATATTTTCTGTCTGCAATTAATTTTAAATGAACCAAACACACATTAACCAAATTTAATAAAATTAGAGTTTAATATAAAAATAACAATAAAAAATTAAAGCACACATCTAACATCAATATAATTATGTTATATTCACCATTAAGTGTGTTATATTGACTCATGTCTATCATACTTTGTGGTAAATTTGTTTTTAATGATAAAGTAATTTATTAATAAAAACATATAAGTTATGTTGAACTATTATTAATAAATTTGCATACTGTAGAGACCTGAATTACAGTAGTTAAGACTGGTATATTGGTCTATACTGTAGTGCAAAACGTTTCTTTGTTGCTGTGCTAGCAGTGATGCCATTGTCGGGAATCTTTACCCCGTTACAGGGTAATTTGTTTCAGTGTTGGGTAATTATATAAAGAACAATGAAGCCTGCTGTAACTTATCAATTCTTTTTTTATATTTCGTCGGGGCTTTAAAAACATAGTCTATTGTTTATTCATATTTTATAGTAAGCTCTTTAATATTTAATAATTTATTTTCATATTTTTAATATCCATTAACACATGTAAACAAATTATATTGACCAATAATTGACCAAACAATTATTGCCATTAATTTCCCCAATTTTGCTCTTGCCAAGGGGGGGGGGGGGGGGGGGGGGGGGGGGGGGGGGGGGGGGGGGGGGGGGGGGGGGGGGGGGGGGGGGGGGGGGGGGGGGGGGGGGGGGGGGGGGGGGGGGGGGGGGGGGGGGGGGGGGGGGGGGGGGGGGGGGGGGGGGGGGGGGTTGACGTTTGAAAAATCAAGTTTCCACCATTAAAGAGGCAGGATGTTTTTGAAAGATCCACAAAATATCTGTATTCAATTTTAGGGGTTGCTTTATTGATTGTGAATGTTTGTAAAAAAGTTACGCATAATAATTCCCCCAAAGGATTCTTCGCTATGGTAGATACTTACTTACTTGATACTTGATATTGTCCCTAATATCGCTCCTGCGACGTGGTCGTCAGAGTGGTAAGAAGACATTTTAGGCTGGACTTGTTAATTCATCTACTTTATAGTAGGCCGCTCCACATAAATATTCTTTCAAAATGGTCTTAAATTTTTTCAAGTTTTGCTCTTCAGTAATATAGTTTGGCAGTTTGTTATATATCTTTACACTGCTAAGTTATGGGCTCCTGCTAGCTAAAGCTGAAATCAACTGAGGTAGGTATACTTTGTTCGCATTTCTTGTGTTATCGTGTTTTAAGTGTACCCTAATAGTACAAATTAAAATAAAAAAGTATAATTTTTGGGTAAATTTATGTGTAATTTGGCTTACATTGTATAGTTTAAAAATTAACCCTTATCGGGCGTCTGGCGCCTTTAAACACAGCACAGTAGGGTCGCACGACGCGGCTAACGCCTTTAGACGCAATCAGTTATTTCGCCACATTTACTTCGCTGTAGTTACCGAAACAACCGATAGAGTGCATGGTGATGTTGCTTTTGCCTCTATGCACTCACAAAACCAATATGGCGGCTTTGTTGGAATATTTAGTGACTGAATTCCATTTTTAGGCGACTTAGGCCAAAATTCGTTCGCTCCCGTACTGCGGCTTACGCCTATAGACGCGAGTCATTACTGCCAGCTGTTTTAACTTTTCCTAACCTCGTTTGTTGATATTTTTGTTTATGTGTGTTTATTGTTTATTTTAATTGTGTTTTAGCAGTAAATAGTGAATGTTTTTAATGTATAGGATTTATTAACTAATTATTATTAACTGAAATGACTCATTCTGATGAAAAAAATACTTTTTTTGATTCCTAAAAATAGTCTTAAAGCCTTCAATAGATAAAAATGAAGTAAATTTCTGTTTTCTACTTTATTCAAGCTACCTAAATCCAAAAAAAACATTGGGAAAATAATATTTTGATTTTTTAAACTAAATGAGCAGAGACCTTTATTTTCAGTAGCACTTTTAAGGGTTAGGTACCCATTGTTAACCAAAGTGGACAATGTACCACAACTGTCTTAGATAGATTAAATTTGTTTTTTACCAATCTGCATGTGGTAACTTATAGTACTAATAGATAATAATTAAATAAGAGTAACCTTTCTTCCCACAATGTCAAATTTAGTTTTACTACATTATTTGTTTTCTTGTTGAATCCTGAGGAGAAAAGTGAGGAATGATGTTACATTTTCTCTTCATATAAAATTTTGTTGTCTACCAAAATATTCCTCTTACATAACAATAGATAATTATTGCCTGGATGAATATATATCACATTATTCATTAGTACTATAACTAAGTTCAAAATAAATTTCGCTATGTATTCTCATAATTACGGTAACTTAAGCTAAAGATTCTTTTATAATCTTTTATATTGTATATGCAAAATAAATTGTGAAACAATACATCAATGAACTTATTTAAATCAATTGTATCATATTGCAACATTACATATATAATCATGTAAGCAAATGTAAAACTAAATAAATGAAAATTCATAATAGCTCATTTCATTAGGACAAAATAAAAAATAAATTATTTAAAAAAGAACAAAAATGAACTATTAGATGATTTATGTTCTTCAAGCACCCCTTCCTCAGTTTCATCTGAATCTTGAAATATCCAGTCTGTTTCATTACGTTGTCTTTCTTCAAGGACTTGAGGCATCAGATATTCAGGAAGTCGGATAATTTTTGAGATTTTTTTTGTATTTTTTTCACTATCAGATCCAACCCCAGAAATCCCAGAAGGAATATCATGCAAATTAACATCGATTGATAGTGGAACTACTTTCTCCTTGTGAAAGAAATTCAAAAGTTTTTCCCAATTACTTGACATAACTGGATCCTGGACATGCTCTTTATGTACCATAAACACGTAGGAATTGTTATACAGCTCATCCGACACTGATGATTCTGATTCTGACGATGAAGCAGAGCTGGAATACTCCGGGTTTTGTTTAATTTTTTCTACCTGTGAAGGTTTTACCGTTTCATAGTTATTTTTTTTGTTCAAATTAAGGAGAAAATACTCGTTCAACGGTGTAATTGGTTTTTCAGTAAAGCTTGCCTTCTCTTTTCGGTAGAAAATTCTTTTAAAACTTGATTCAACTGCAGTTTTATTTTGTGGGATTTTCCAAAAGTGTATTTTATTCCAAAAGTTTATTCCACCAAAAAGCGTATGGTTTTGAGTAGAGTACGACTCATTCGAAACCAGAATCTTAGAATCATTAACAGAAGTAGGTTTTTCATCAAGAAAGTTTGACAGCGGTTTATCTTTGTTGTCATTTTTAATTATCATGGTATGGATTGTATCACCTAAATCTTCAAACACCATTTCTAAAGGATTTGTCTTGTTTTCATCTCTTACTATACTATCAAATGGAACCTTGATGTTATAAAAGTCAAATATACCTTCTTCGGAATTGATATTATTTACTTTGTGAAATGTATTTATTGTTTGGTCCCTGTCTATAATTTCCTCTATTTTGTCTACATCTTCTATGAGTTTCCTGAATCCATCATTCTCATTTTCATTATTAAGATAATCACTTTGCATCTTTTCTATCTTGTCATTTTCTTGACTATTATCTTCTTTGGATTTTACATCGTTCACACTTTCTGATTTATATTATGAATTATTTTGTTGGTAGTAAATTCTTATGTCATTTTATCTTTTTTCTATTTGATCTCTTATATACTTTTTTTTGTTGGTTTTTGGGTTGTTTGAAATTGTTTTATCAATCATTTGTTTGTTTGAGATTGTGAAGTTTTATTCTTCACTTGTGTTTTATTTTTTGTACATTGTTTGGTTTTGTTTCTCGTTTTTTTATTTATTTGATTTTTTTTGAGTGTTTCTCTTCTGTTTACTTTTGTTTGTGTCTCTTAAATTAGGATCGGTATTTATTAAAGGAGTAATTAAACTTATGTTTTGTATGGTCAAAGTTTTTCGTTTATCAAACTTTTTGTGGTTTTTAGAGCAAAAACTTGAAATACCAGTTCAGTTTCTGTGGGGGTTGAAAAAAAGAAATGAAATTATTTATTTAGATTCTGAGATCAGATATTGTGAACCTGTTCAGTCAATTTCTCTGGATTCTGTATTTCGTAGAAGCTATTCTTCTTATTTGGTTATACTATTTGTACTTAAATGTTACTTTGTATTGTTTGCGCTGTGTTGGTTTTTAGTAGATTTCTGTTCAGTTCTTAGTAAATTTTACATATTTTTTGTTTTCTATTTTGTAGACCGAGTGTTGTGTGGTTTTCAATCTCTCATTGATTTGTATTCTCCGAAGTATTGTGGACACTGAAGTTTTCTCCACAGTATGGACTGAAATTAAGATTTAGAAGGCTGTCATTAGAAACATTTTTTTTGAGGTTTTGAAGATATCTGGATTTTCAAAAGTCAAGGGTATTAACTTAGACATTGTGAAGACAGAGACAAAACCTCTTGCTGAAAATCAATAATGTAATTTTGTTAACACAGTAAAAAAACGAGGCATTCAGAAAGTAAATTGTGCTAAGTTGTCTCAACTCTACTCACAAGTATTCTGGCACAAATTTCATTAAAGGAAGTTATTTGTATACTTTTATTAACTGTATATACCAGTATTTTTGTTTATTATTTTTTTAAATTTAGATATTTGAACATGCATAAAAGAAAATTTTAAAGGAATCATGTGATAATATCCATTAAAATAATTAAAAAAGACATGGAGATTTCTGGTTGGACATTTGTGAATGAGTAGAATTCTCTGATAGATTGGGGAGTAGAAGATATAATTCAAAAAGATAGTAATAAATAGTTTAATTGTTTGATTTCTGTTAGATTATTAACTAGTGACCTGTTATAGTTTGACAAATATAACAATGTTTGTACAAAAGATGGCGGTGTGGCCAAACAATTCTTAATTTGACATTTCTTGTGTAATATGTTTTACAGAAGTTTGTTAAATTTAAATTTTTATTTTTAAATGTAGTAATTTAAAGGGAGCTGTGAATGTTTGTTACAGACTTGTCTAAATTATTAGTATGGTGGGCTTGTTGTCGGAAATTATGTAATTACATTTTCTGAATCTGGTTTGTCCCACAGACAACGGTTCTTCTTTACATTTCTCAAATATGGTCAATTTTGAACGTATAGAAGAAAAAAAATCACTGACTTTTTATGTTTAGTTTTTACTGGTTTATATGGATTGATTAACTCCTTAATTCTAGATTATCTATGTGTTAAAGGACTTATTGTTTGTAAAAACATTTTTTTCAAGTGAATTAGTTTGAAAATAAAGTTGAAAAAATCATACAACATTAAATTTACTAAAAAGTACTTGGGGTTTTAGATAAAACTTTGTGATAAAGGCCTACCTACATAATATTTTATTTTTATAAATATAAAAGTAATTAAAAAATTTGGTCTAATGACCAAGACATTTTAGTTTTGGACAGTGTTGTCACTGCAGCTTGTACAGATAAATCGAGTTGATACTGTAAACTCTTTCCATAGAGGTATTTTGTCGGTGATACATACCTGAAATACCAATTGAAAGATAAGTAATAACAAGTTTTTCAATAGACCAATTGATTTTGTTAGAAAAAATCTAACTAGGTGACCTCTCACGGGTTAATTAATGGTTTTGACAAATAAGCACAACATGTTTGTCAATAAAAAAGCTACAATTCACAAAATCGATTACACTCATCGTAAATATTTATTTAAAGACATCTGATTAGATTAGAAATGGCGACCTTGCCAGGTAGGTATTTTAAGCCAAGTATGAATGAGAAATTTGTGATAGATGATTGTGGCACAATTTTGTAGTCTTGTTACTGACTAAGGCTGACATGTTCCTTAACAGAACTGTTAATTAATAGCCCAACAGCCAATGAAATCTAAGGGACCTAAAGTTTAACGTGGAGTCTGAACTGCCTCTGAATTACGAACTGGTCTAATTATCAGGATGGTATTTGCGGATTAACGTAGTATTCAATAGTGTGGATGTTAATCTACACAAGAGAACACTACACCCACCACCATCGCTCACAACTATCCACAATTCGTAACCTTCAAGTAGCTGGATTACAGGACAAGCACCGTCCCATAGTTTAATGATTCAAATGGATGATGTACATACCTAAATTCCCATAATTAATTGGAGTCTGCATCATATTTAGCGAAAAATTTCATTGACTGAAATAAAAAAATCAGGCACATGCCTGAATCTCATAATGAATCAACATTTAAAGGCATTAAAAATTGACATCAGCGACAGTAACCATTTCTTGGTCACCATGGGCGGAGTTAAGGAGGTACATGGGGGAGGAGCAACGCCCCCCAGACCTCTTAAAAGTATTTGAATTTTTATTACCAATCATAATAGTTCTATTATAATTATTTATTTGACACAGATATTTTATGAGTTTTTATTGTGTTTGTATATTAGTTTTAAGTTTTTGGGCTCTATTGTGACAAAAATTAGTAAACTAACTCTGTGCCCCCCAAAGTTTAACCTCTAACTCCGCACATTATTGTCACAAATCTTCTAGTTAGTGTTGAAGATGAGAACTATAGTTGATATTCTTCTAAATTGACAAGAGTTTGAGCCAATGTCTTTTCTTTCAGAAAACTCAATTCCTTCAAGAATAAAAATGAAAAAATCAATTATAATAATTATTTTTTACTAAACTAAAACATACCTTTTCCCCTAAGTGAGCACATTTAAATCCATTTGAAGTAGATTCATCCAGGGTCATATTGGGATCATAAAACTCCACCTCATCAAAATGGATCGAAGAAAAAACTCCCAAGAGATGTGTACCTATTAAAGCATAGAAGATGGATAGTTTTGTTACTAAACACATGGTTTTCACTATCTCTATCTTCTAGATGTAAACTTTTGAACAGTTTCATTCCAGAATGTCTTGAGAAAACACTCAGTGGAATGTTATGTAAGGCTATATCTGATAGGAGAGTCTTATCTCAAAGATTTAACTACAGACGATGTTTTATTATTGCATGTTCAAAAGTCACTGAGTTGGATTGTGTCTAAATTATTGTAAAGCTATCTGCAAACTTATATCGTAATGGAATTGCTATAAATTTTGAAAATACACAAAGCTAAAAAGCCAAATGAAATCTGATCTGGAAAGAGGATAAAGATTTAAACCAATCCATAATTGGTTTCTATATTCTCAAACTTGAATTTTGCTTATTAGATTTTGAGTTTTGACATGGATATGTCTTAGCTCGGGGGGTATATTGGCAATCAGTCTGACGAAAATTAGTTATGTTTTAAGCACAGCTGTTTAGAAGAACTGAAAACATTCCCTTGAGACATACCCATGATCTAAGCTATTTCCCAAAGGGCAGTATACATTTTTATACGAACCAAAAACACAAGAAACACAATCACAAATACAAAAAATTAAGATGCGTGTAAGAGACAAAATTTTTCGTAAGGTATTAAGCAAAAAAGTTCAAAACTTGTATTTTATTTTGTATAAGACTGTTGATAAAATAAAAATTCAGGAAAAAATGTGCTATAGAGATAGTTAAGCAAGTATTATAGAAAATAGTTTAAAATTTGTTTCATATAATGAAATAAACTGCACTTAAGTGAAAAATAATCGTTTAATATGTATATTTTTTATTAAATATCCTCTCTCATCTTATAAAGTACCTACTGGAGTAAAAATGTTTATGATTTTCATTTCATATTTCAATCTTTTAATCTGCAAACTCCCTATTTACTAAAGGTTGATAAACACAAACTCACATTATGACTGCAATAAAGTTAAAATATCATGCTAAAAAAATACAAACCACAATTTTGATTTCTTCAGTACTATCATAATGATGTAAAAAGCTTCACCTCCTAACTTTCATTTACACATTGCACATTCTTTCTGAACAATACATGCTACTTGATATCAGTAGATCTCTATATCTTCAGAACACACTATTATAACAGTTCGGGGAACAATTACAACAAAATGACCGCTTTTAGGGTTCCATGAAGTGTGTAGTGACAGGAAGGGCAGGCGTGTGCCTCGGGGTTGTTTTGGGGCTCTTGTGGGGCCTGGGTAAGGGGGAGGAGTCCAAATTTCGAGCCGATGAAGACGAAGGTTACGGGAGCAGCTATGAAAATCTTGCACGAAATGAACATTTGAAGTCCAACAGTTTAACAGTGAGCTCAGTTTATTTTTGGTAGTTTTTTCACAATTTAATTTTGGTTAGGATCCCATGTATATACTCCAGGGATCTACCCCAGGGATCATAGGTATCAAACCTAGGGATCCCAGGGATAACCTTTAAGTATTTTTCACAATTATTTGTCATCTACGTTGATATTTTTAGTCTAATAAAAGGTTATAATATCATGGGCATCAATTGAACTGATGTTTAATGTTTTGGAGGTTAATGCAACACAAGTGGTTTATTGAAATGTGATTTCATAGATTTACTACTTTTTGTAACAGAATTATTCGAGAATATAAGAATTAGATAGTTATTATTGTTCTGATGTTTATAGTTTTGAGTTTCAATTGAGCAGTTTAATACTAGATTAGTAATTTATGAAATTTTGGTGACTAGGTCCATTTTGTTGTATGACTATACTTATAAGCCAAGTATTTTAAATACCCAAGCTTTCTCAGTAGCTGTCACAATTTCACTCCCCTACACGCCACAACACTCTTACAGTGTCACTTCATAGAGCAAGCAGTTAAGGTTAATTTTGTTCGAAACCTGGTTTATAGTCCTGTGCACAACTAGTAACGGTGTCCGTTTGCCTAACTTTCGTGTGCGACTAACTTAGGTAGAGATTACTTATTAATTCGTTCCTTATTAACTATGTTTTTTAATCAAATGGATCAGAATGAAGACGAAAGTATTCGTTAATTGCTACTCAAACCACTGTCAGATGATAATAACAATGAGAATGTGATATTTAAGACTCACTTAGAATCATTTTGATACCTTTGTATTTTTTTAGTCTGGATGTCACACTAATGTAACGGTGTATTGCCTATTTTGAAATTCGACTAAAATAGAACTTGTTTTAAGTCTAATCCATTATATATATTTTGTTTTATTTGTAATTTTAATTTGATACTTATTAACATATATACTACCTCAGGTACTAACATGGAGAGAAAAACAAACATTGTGAAGTATTATAATTTAATATTTGATATATTCTGGGAAAACGCCTAACTCTAATTCTCAATAGACAAAACAAATGATCAAATTTAAAACAGGGTAAAGGTGCAAAATTTTTACTATCTTCTTTATAGAAATTTTGAAGAAATGATGTAAAAAAATTTTATATTCTCAGTTGGATCTAACATCACTGCACTATAATTGCTACATATTTTACCCTTAGCGTGTTGAATTACCATTCTCAAAAGGCCAGTTTCGTAATTTTAGAAGCAAAAAGTGTTTCGGTCTCACCACAATACTGCCTTAGATTTCCATTTAACTGTTGGGCTATTAATTAATAATTTCAACGTCCTGTACTAAGCAGAATCATGTCAACACTTAGTCAGTATATACAACACGCTGTAGTCTTGTCACTAGTTCATACTTGGCTTAAGACAACTATCCGGGGAAGGTACCACTTATTCAAAATTCTAATCTTAAATATTATTAATAGATTTTCATATTATATACAAATCAAGTGGTACAGTGGCGTGTCCTTTAATCCAGCTACTTGTAAGTACTTGTAAGCTACTTGTGGTAAGTATCCATAGATAGTGGATAATTATGAGTGACGGTTGGTGGATGTGATATTTCCTTGTTTGGATTAACATCTTTTTTCTTTTTTTTTTAATCAATCAATCAATATATATTTATTTTAATAATACAGATATGCCATTGACTGTTGGGCTATTAATTAATTAACAGTCCTGTCTAAGGAATATGTCAGCCTTAGTCAGTTACAAGACTACAAGTTGCCACAATCATCTTATACTCATTTCAAATTCATACTTGCTTAAAATACCTACCTGGGTAGCGTTTTAGAAAGGTAATAATTGTTATGTTTCAGAAAGCCTTCCGACCCAGGACAGCCAAGGAGGCGATCAGATTGGCTGGCAGGATTGCGGAACAAGAGGCCAAGAAAGAACCCAAACAATCGTTTTCTTTCCTTTATGATAGTGCTGTAAGTGATTCTGAAATTGGTAAAATACCCGTGTAGCAGAACTGCTTAAAGTAGAAATATAGTGTAGCAGTTAGCTACACAGCTAGCGGAGCTTAACGAACACCCAGAGCTGGCGAGTCAAGATGATTCAGTTTAAATCATGTAGTTGGATGATTAGCTGTTGAATGAGATCAGTGCGCTTATAAAATGGTTTCTGAATTAAAATGTTTGCGACGGAAGTGAAAATGCCGACTTTTTTACATGGTGGAGCCAATATGATGTAAAAAATTACCAAAATTCATATGATGACTTAAGGGTTTTTTAAAAATTTTGCTTTGTTTTGATGAAATAAGTACGTTGTTATCATTGTTTTGGTCCAAAATTATTTGTATTATTTTTTTAAGTATACCCAATATTTGTGTTTTTTCTTTTTAATGCCTCGAATTTATGCTAACCTGTGGCCTGTTCTCAAGTCACATATATTATGTTTATATGTTCGTGTTTTGTTGTTAAATTAAATTAACAATTAGTTGGACTTTTTTTAATAATTAATAACCAACGGTATCATGAATTTTCAAAACTCTGTGTTTTGTTGTTTTGTGTTTTGTGTTAAATGTTGATCCACCCATGAACACGTCCAAGAGACTGCTATCTTCTAAATTAGCGAAACTGATACTCTCGATGGAATCTATGCATCAAGCAATCAAAATTGAATCCATGGTTTCAATTTTGATTGATATAATAAATAGTTTCATAAAGGTAAAAAACCCACTATAGTAGAACATTGTCTATAAATATAAAATAAATTTAAATTATTTTAACCCTAATAATGTCACTTGATTCAATGATAATAATACGAAAATAGTAATATGTTTTCTAAGCCTGCAGACAAAACATGATTGAATAATTGAATAAGTCCCCCGGAAAACGTTACGAGAGCCAAAATTTCAAAAACATAGATATTTAGTGGAAAAGGTTCTAGATGCTGATTTTGAAGATATTTGAGTTTGCAGCCCTGATTTTGTCTGTCAGAATTGACTCCATGGTAAATTTCTACACTTGATAACTCAAAACTAGGTTTTTGTTGCTTGGAACATTTTCCGGGGGACCCATTCAATTGAACTTTTTTGTTAATAATGTTGTGATATTTTTCAGAAGGGTGGCAGACCAGTAAGGATTGATGTTCAGGTAAAGTTTACATTTTTATAAGTCATATAATTTTTATTTTTATGTTTTTTTGTTTTTTTTACTTTATTAAATACTCGCGTATCATGTATTGTACATACTTGTGTTTAATGTAGACAGTAAATTTAACTTTATCTGAAACCATTATCCATGGAATCCTTTTAATTTTAGCAAAATTTTTAATTTTTTTGATTGTATAAAATAGTAATCACATGTTTTTATGTATACATTTTGTTTGTTACTATTTGGTTGTTTATTATAATTTCTTTCTTTTAATTTTACTTGTTTTTTCCGTAATTATGTTTCTTTATTACCAAATGTTTGAAATGGATTATGAAACAAAAATTATTATTTTTAGATTATTCTTTGATGAGAAAGTCATATTTTTAAATATTAGATTACATTTGTCTGTATGAAATTTATGATTTAAATTCAACTCTATGCATGATAACTACATAAATTGGTTTTTTATTTCATTTAGTGATTCTAAAATTTTTCCTTTTTTAAATCATTAAAAGTATTGCATATTCACATTATGGGGATAACTTATAAAAGTTTCTGTTTTACTGTTTTTTAGGACAAGTTCATAAAATAGATTTTCTAAATACATTTTGTTAAATCATTATGTTAGTTTAAATCTGGAAATTTAGTCGCAAAGTATTTTATTGAGAATGTATGAAAGTTCGGTTTTTAAAAATTTGTAGTAAAATGTTATTCCACAAATGTATTCTAATGTATTGCCCAATGTTATTCTATTATTGTTCAATATTAAAAAATCAATTTCTTCCTTATTTTCCAACCGTTTTCCATGAAACTTGGTATTACCGAGGGGGGGGGGGTTGCCCCATACAAATCGAACAATTAATTTAACTTTATCTCTCTTGTTTTTATTTTCAGAAATGGGATGATTATTTTTGAAACAATAAATTATTAAATGATATTTAGATTAACTTTGAAGAACATGATAGTTTTATTACAGATTGTCTTTTTTAAATTTACTTAAGGGAGAAAGTATGTGTCAGTCTACTGATATCAAGTATATAAGAGTGAACTACCCCTAAAAATGAAAAACCAAATAAAGGTCAGGGATTCACAAACTGTTTCCTTTTACCAAAATTTCATAAAAATCGGACCATTGGTGTGGCCTTGGGTCGTTACTAAAATAGACAGATGTCAGTCCAAAAATCACTTTTTAAGACAAGCCACAAAACGGATATTTCCACTCTCAGCTCAAATTTAAAAACATTCACCCCATATACTATGTATATATGGAGAAAATTAAAAACATTCATTGATTGTATTTTATTTACAGAATGTTGTCGAAGCCACCACATCCAGATGGAATTATAAAGATTTTAGAAGACCAAACAAGGTAATCTATAAATAATATTAGTTCAGTCATTGCCATTTATTAATCCATTTTCATACTTGTTTATTCATTCACTATAATATGATTTTTATGGTTAGAAAAATAAGGGCTAATAGAGTAACACATGCGTTTTCCTGAAACTTTACTTATTTTAAAATAATTCTTTCCTTAGTCCTGCTCCAACCGAATGACATTAAAACTGAGATAACATTAATTAACACGTTCGCGGCATAGTGCGCCCGACCGGGTACACGGGTGCTTCTTTAAATGGCTGCAGTGTACCTGATCAAGTACACTCAGTTCATTACTAAAGCGTGCGGTGCACCCGAATAGGTACACTAGCTTTGTTTTCTAATGCCATTGATGACCAACACGGTTACACTAAATATAGCTGAAATGTGTTTCCGCCCCAGGCAGAAGACCTTTAGTAAGTGTGTACCCGATTCGGTACACGTTCGCATATATGAGAGACATAAAAAAGGAAAAAACACAAATATTGGGTACACTTAATAAAAATGTATAAAGATATAATAAAAAATAATTTTTGACAAAAACAATGATAACAACCTACTTTTTTCATCAAAACAAAGCAAACTAAAAAACCCTAAGTACAGTTTTTGTAATTTTTTATATACATTAGTTCCGCCAAGTAAAAAAGTTGGCATTTTCACTTCCATCCATGAACGTGTTAACATTAGCTAATTCAATTAACCCTTTCATGAGTGTGCTAAAAGTACTATTCTTAGTAAGGACATCATACATTGTCCTTAAAAAACTACTAAAACTACTTAAAAAAATTCTTTTAGTAATAATTAAAAGAAGAAATATGTTTTTTATGATTTTCCGCTTAAGATATTAATTAACAATTTATTGTAAAAAATTATTTTTTTATTTCTTACTCTTTGAGTAATTTTTAAATTGTCATCATCTCTCCTCTGGGCAAACTTGGCTTAAAATACCTACCTGGGTAGGTCGTCATTTCAATTAAAAGTATAAAGTATAAATCGAAATTGGAGTCATATGACATTTGCACTCCTCAAAGGGTTAATGACCAACATCAGGTCATTACCTCAAAATGATCATGATCATGTATCGTCAGATGTGATTTTCTAAAATTATAACTTGTTGGTTGAATTGAATAGTTCATAACAGTCACTATTTTTTTAAATTGTTATGAAAACAAAATTTTGAGAAAAGTACAAAGTAAAATGATAAACAATAATTTAATTTCTATTACATTGTAAATATGATCACTTCTGTAGTACACTTGATACTACGCTCATACTGACAAACCTTTACAAAGGAAGAAATATTTTCCAACTATTTTCTTTTGTTTTCCAGCTTCCCCAAAAGAATGAATGGCCAGACTCAAGTGGTTTGGATGATTCAATACCATTTGAAAGGCCAGTCCGAAAAAAATTTGACCATGGCCAAACAGCTCGAAAAGTTAGATCGGTAGGTACCAGTTCGTAATTCAGAGGCAGTGGTTCACACTCCAGGTTAAACTGTACATCCCTTAGATGCCTTTTGCTGTTGGGCTATTAATTAACAGTCTTGTCTAAGGAACATGTCAGCCTTAGTCAGAAACAAGACTACAATCATCTTACATTTATACTTAGCTTAAAATACCTTTTACCTCATACTTGGTGATCTTCTTTTTGTTTTTGCACTTAATTAGACTTTTAAATTAGTTTATATTTAAAAGTCTCAAGTTTAAAATATTTTTCATAACACTAAATTTTATTTTAATTCCTAATAGTCCAAGCGCCACAAAAAATTGTCCCAGAGGTTGCACACAGCTGGCGAGCTGCGTGGTGACGTTTGACGTTCACTGGCTCAATGTCATATCATGGATATGTTTGAAGGGAATGTTTTCAGTTCCCCTAACAGCTGTCCTTATAATATCATATATTATTTTTACCAAATTATATATAAATAATAAATTATATGCAGATAATTAATATCCAAAAAGTCAATTTTCACTGCCTTGCTAAGTGTATTGAAGCTACATTATTAGTTATTTAATCAATGAACAATTTTGTGACAGATCGTATTCTTTATCTGTGTTCTCTCTGTAGCAGAAATCTGGCTACATAAACTTCAAGAAGAAAAAAAAATCACGGTCAAAAAGAGAGGTAAGTTTTTTCCATATAGAATATTTTAAAATTTAATAGACTACTTAGTACAGTATGGCAGAAGTAATTATTTATTATTAAACTCATGAGGTAAACTTCTTGAAAATCTGAAAAGTTAACCCTAGAAGTGGTAAGGTCGTAATTCATGACGTATTTACAAATTCAATAAGAAGTGACAGGTAGAGGCATCTGTCGTCAATTTAGTGAACTTATTTCCTTCGTGACTGTGGTGCCCTCTGGGGGCAAGCAACCGAACCTGCTCACACAGTTCACTAAACTGCCACTGGGCATGTCTTATACGCAAGTAAGCGCTTTCTACTCCTATGCACTGGTGGCTGGATCAGTTAGAGGGCTGCGCTGATGAGTGTAACGTTCTAGGCATTCGGAAGTGCTAGGGTTCGAATCCCGACCATGAGCAATCCCAATTTGGATTACAAATGTGTGGTATAGTGGAGAGGGTGGCCACCTTAAATAAACGGTGGCCGGCTAGGGTGGAAGTTGACGGCATTTGTAGGAGGTTTTTCAAAACTTGAAATTTTCTGCCGCCCCTTAAAAAGTAAATCACGAGCATTTAAAAACCCACTTTTTACGCGATATTAGTCACATTTTGCTTTCAATTATCAATGAACCACCTACTGGTAATAATCAGCTGTCTTTGTAGTTTAAAGATTTAATAGAAAGAAAAACAAACAGCTGTCGAATCAATATTAGTTAGTTTATAATGGTCATTGATTTTAAATCCATTTCGAAATTTAAAAAGTTATTTTAATGTATAACTTATTATAATAATGGTTTAACTGTCAAGTAATGCTAAATAATAAAACTGGGTATTGATTTATTTTCTTTGTACTCATTTGTTTAGGATTTCAGGTTTACATTTTGGCATGATAATCTTTTTTCTTTAAACACTGGATATTACAACCCGTACAAAGGGTACTGCTTACTGCTAGCTAAAACAAGAGTCAATGTTCCTCTTATATTTAAGTAGAACCCAACAACAATCAACCCTTTTCTAAAATCACATAAACTAAACTAAAATCAGAGAAATGTGTTATATTGAGTTGTATTAGTTCATATTTTAATGACTTTGGATCTTATTGCATAACAAAACCATAGGATTGATAGTTTTATTTAGTTTCTTTTTCAATGAAGGGGTTTATCTTAATTGCTTCTGTGATATCTAACTAAAATATAATATTGCGTAAATAGTTTTTCTCAAACTCCAGGAAGTATATTTGGGAGGACTTCAGGTGCGCGACATTAAAAGCGTGTGACAGCATTTTCCTCCATGTTTTAGCCGACAATAAAAATAATCCTAAATATATTTTATTTATTTTCTCCACCTTATTGATTTCTATAGGTGTGCAACAATGTATTTTCAGAAAGAAAACATGGAGGAATAACGAGAAAAATGCTGTCGCACAATTTTAGCGTCGCACGATTTCATAGATCCTGTATATTTTAGTATGTAAATAAATAGTGATGATTTTTAAATAAAAATTTGTTTTACAGGTTGGCGATTCGGATACCGTAAGTTCAGCTGTATTTTCTAATTTGTAATTATATTTTCTCTTTAATTTAATAATATAATTATTTATAATAAGTCTATAGAAAGTTTATGAATAAAATTTATTGTAAAAATGGTTTTTAATTTAAATTATAGTTTAATTAAATTCCCTTTTTTAATTTAAAAATAATTTTTCAGTCCTTTAACCTGCCTCCAATGTCAAATGACTGGCAAATAAAGAGAAAGAAAAAGAAGAAGAAAAAGAAGAAAAACACTGAGGTAATGTAGACATAGAATTAATTATATAAAAAAATAAAGCCTGACAAAATTTAATATAGAACAGTTTTTAAAAGGCTTCAAATCAATTATCATTACATTGATTAATATTGAACAGTCAATATTGATTAAATGATAATGATGTTTACTTGATTAGTATTGATTTTTAAAAGTAAACTGTCATGACAGTTAATTATACGTTTGTGTTAAAAAAACTTTAATAGTTGGTGATCTAGTTTTTAGGGACAAACATAAATTTATTCTTAAGCTTTAAAAAATTATTCAATGGAATTGCATCAAAATATTAAATAATTTAGATAATCACAATTAAATGAAATAACTTCTTCAGAGATAACGCCATATTGTATTCCTGGAAACAACATGATGGCCGCAATTAACTATAGCCATGAATAGGGGGAGAGCAAGATCGGTTGAAGGCCTCCCCCCCCACTGATAAAATCATCACTTTAGGTAGCGTCAGAGAGGAACGATCATTTATGTATGGTAGCGCTTGCGCTATTCTATTCTGCTACTTAATGCACAAAGCAAGCCCGCTGCAACCTCACCTCACCCCTTTGAAGGAGTTGTTAAACTAATTTTTTACTTTCTCCCCTTATACATAGTATGGAGAAAGTATTGTTTTCGTCAAAATTTTCCAATTTGAGTTAAGAGTGAATATATTTGTTTTGGGGTAAAAAAATCAATTTCCTCCTTATTTCCCAACCGTTTTGCTTGAAACTTGGTATGCAGCTTAAGGTCACCTAACAAAACCCACTGAAAAAAGCTTGGTATTCCAGGGGGGGGGGAATCGTCCCCTTATAACATTCCAACAATAAATTTAACTTCCTTTCTCTTGTTGTTATTTTCAGAAATTGGATGATTAATTTTTAAACAATAAATAATTAAATGATATTTAGATAAAGTATAAAGAATATGATAGTTTTGTTACAGATTGTCGTTTCAAAATGAACTTAAGGGAGGAAGTATGTGTCAGTCCACTGATACTGTTTATTTTTTCGTACACCTTCACAGAAAACATTTCAACTGTGTCAGAGAGTGATTACATACATATGACTTTTAGGAAATTGGTCCAAACCAAAATAGGGATGATACAGTGGTTTAAAAATAATAATGAGTTGGTCACAAGCACTCAGGAAAATGAAAACAAAATATATTGGGAATGCTAAAATCCAAAGTAACAAAAAAATAATTCCAAGAAATGTAGCCGAAACAACATTTTTATACAGATAAAAGACATAATATAAATACAACAAATATGTTTTTTACGAAATAAATAATTATTTTTCAAACTTATCAAAGAATTTTTTTAGGCACCTGCAACCAAGAAGATGCAGACAAAGTCAAAGAAGTTAAGACCTGTAAGTTGGGACTATATCAGTAATAATTATTTTTTATAACATGACTGTATTAGAGCATAATTTATTGCTTTATAAGCAATATCAATACATGATCTATTTAGATACATGGATTTTACTTCTGAAATACAAACTGATTAGCTTCTTTGCCATAAGTTGTAGATAAAATATTGCTATAAGATAAGAAAAATGTAACTTTTTTACTATGTGCCCTTGTCAATCATAAATCTCTAGTTCCTTGTATTGCAATGTTCCCTACAAAAAATCTGCATTCCCATTCTTAATTTTGTATTTGAAATAAGAATATGCTGACTTGTTTGAATATTGCTTATTATTCAGCCCAGTATAATGCTATAAAAAATAATTAAAGAAATGATATTACTCACTGAGTGGACATTAACATAGAGGAAATATGGCATTAACAATAAGCTTAGACTATGGGAAAGAAAATGAGCCAATAATTTAGATGTCTTTGACAGTTTTTATATTTTATACTACGGAATTAAGACTATTGAAGTAAAAAATTATGAAAAAATACTCATATAGTGTTCTAGAACCTATAAAAGGTGCACATACCTTCATAAATGAAAATTTTCAATTTCTCATATTGTGTAGTCAATTTTTGTTGTTTGGATGTCAGACATTTTTTTAACCCAAGAAGTGGTAAAGTTAATAAAGTTATAATTCACGCCTTTTTTACAAATTCAATAAGAAGTGGCAGGTAGAGGCACAGAGGCATCCCCTTCGTGATCGTGTTGCCCTCTGGGGGAAAGCAACCGAACCTGCCAATAGAGCATGTCTTATAGCCAAGTAAGCGCTCTCTACTTCTAAGCACGGTGGCTATATTGGTTAAAGCGCTACACTGACGAGTGTAACGTTTTACCCATTCGGAAGTGTTAGGGTTCGAATACCGACCATGAGCAATCCCAATTTGGCTAAATGTGTGGTATAGTGGAGTGGGTGGCCCACCTTAAACAAATGGTGGCCGGCTTGGGTGGAAGTTTACAACATTTGTAGGCTTAATTGAGATTGCAGTGGACACCTGTTTGGCTTTTGTGGTTAGTGGTTTTAAGGGGGGGCATGTTTTATGCTTTTTTGTTTATAATTAATATTTCAAGAAGATATAAGTAATTATTTTAATGTTACAGTTAAAAGTAAAAGTAAAGTAAAAAGTAAAGTAAGTTAAAAGTAACTGTAACAGTTAAGTAAGTACATTAAAGTATTTTAATGTTACAGTTGCCACTTCTAAGGGTAAAGACAGTCCATAACTGGGTGATTTAGTACACGATCTCAAAAAAACTGCTACACAATCAACAGAGAGAAAAAAATACTATCTGTAGTATTATTTTCCATAACAATGATATGCTTTTAGTCAAACTCCAATAATTTCTTAGGTAACATATGTACATTTTGGTGTATTTTGAAAGTGTTTATATATGTGATAAGTGACAAGCTATAATGATGATTATTGAATGCTTTCTTTTTACCACAGTATCTGGAAAGCGGAGAAGTAGACCTGGGCAAGGCAAAAGTGGGGAAAAAAGCAGACATCGTGAGGGATCTGTCCAAAGAACTTGACAACCTCTTGAATGCCGAAGAAGAATTTGAGCTGGCGACTAGTGCCCCATTGGTAAACACATCCAGTTGTCCATCAATCTAAGTCAAACTCATTATCTATAAGGCCAACGCATACAGCAACAGACGCACATATGCAGACGGACGGAGGAAAACTCGCTCCCTAGGTTATTAGATGTTGCAACGCACTCAGACGTTTGTATGCAGATGTTTACATTTAATCACATGGTGAGCGATTTTTGATGTGAGTCTGTTGCTGTGTGCGTTGGCCTTTAACCCTTTGAGGACCAGAGCCATTTATAATTTTTATATAGGTGTGAATTTTTTTTAAATGCCATCCATGTGCTGATGTGCTATGCGGAAAAGACCATGTGAAATCAGCATTTTTTTTAATGGATTATAAAAAGGTTTGTACTGAAACCTTTTTAAGATTTCTTAATGAGGTTTTTAACAATTATTAATTTATTTTTATAAATTAGTTAGGGTACCTTAACAACTAATAATGATATATTAATTGATGTTAGATTATAAAATACACTTTTATCTGAACTGCAAATAATATAATAAAATTGAAATGGATTTTATAAGGACCTAGTTGCCATTACGTCATTGGGCTATTAATTAATTATGATCCCTGACAACAGGTCCAATGTTAGGTAGTAACAAGTCAGAGGTTTGGAGATGACTTCGTCATGCTTGTCTGTATACCCCATTCTCGGGCAAGTCACTGGATTATGTAGGGTGGATGGTTTTTAGTGATTTAATGGTTTGCTCCTCCTCTCTGGTGGCCATTTCAGTTTTTATAGATCCTTTTGTGGTATTTAGAAAACATACATACATGTTTCTGTTATCAGAATTTTATTGCTGTTTTTATTACTAAGTAGCGACTATATGGAACATATTATATCAATATTTATTACGTGAAAATCATTTTTAATTACCTACTTTTCAGGAACCCGCAGTTCAAACCAGAGTTGCAGGAGCAAAATTTGTAGAAGTTCCTAAGAACTGGCAAAAACCTCCTTCGTGGAAACCTCCAACCTTGAGGCCTAAAGTTGTAAGTGTTCAAACGATTTTTGAAAGGAGTAAAGTAATATATGGTTCGGAGTACTATAATTGTGAGAGAAGATTTTTTTAACAACATATCAACATTATTGCCAACATATTACAAACTGTAAGTGTTCCACAGGGTTCAGTATTGGGGTCAGTTTTGTTCAAACATTCATAAATGACATGCTTGATCTTCCACTCCTGCTCTTTGCGCCAATGGTATTGCTATCACAACTCAACAGGCAGACAGCATTGAATAATCTAATAAGAACATACACTAATAAGAACAAGAGTAACAATAGGTGCAATTATGTCATTTAGTTTATAACATAAAGAATCCCACTAAACATTTTACTTTTGCATAAATTAATTTTTTTTTGCTATCAAACTGTGGGATTAAGAGAGAATTTTAACTATAAATAAAAAAAATAGGGTCATGAATCACAACAAAGTAAAAAAACACCATATTGTATTTAAAATGGTAAACACAGTGCATTGTCTAATGTCAATCTTATGGAGAATAGCTAAAAATCAATAACTCACTTATTTACTTAAATATTCTTCCAAAATTTGGTATGCAAGTCCATCTAGTTAAAAGTTTTATCAATACAGCCATAAAACCCCTAAATTTAATGTTTCTTATAGTAGCAAACTGACTATTCATTGTAATTCTTAAGGAGAATAGATTAAATGGTATAACTCGCACAGTTATTGACACAATTTTTTAAAATTTTTTATGTGTTTTTATTTAGTGAACAGCCTATAAACACATTACCATGTAAAACAACCTTTATTGCAGCAAACCCCCATACTCAGTACTATTCAATTACTATGATGGGAGTAATATAAGTTCTATGAAATTCGCTCTACTCACGCAGCACACGTGTGATCTCGTTTCTTTATTAGATTACTTTTCTATATGTATTTTCAGCAAGGTATTCCAGTGGGCAAAAGGCGGCAAGGTATCGCAACTATTGGCCCTAGAGTCTATAGTGATGAAGTGTTACCAGCACCAACTGTACAGGCTGATAATGTAAGTTAAACACATTTTAATTTATAACTAAGCTCATACTAATAATAACACAATATTAAAACCTTATTTATTGACATTTATTGTTAGTACATTTTTTGTAAGGCAGGACAGTCAGTTTCAGAAAAATTTGCATGGTATAATATAAATTTTTAAACATACTATGACCACTAACTTACAATCCTTAATTTTCTCAAAATACACATTGTCTAAAAAAACTGTACAATTTTGTTTGTGTATAAACCTTATACTCTTAAATTGACAAAAATACTTTTAAGTCTTGTTGAGCATCATCTAGTTTAATGATTTTCTACTTGGTTTCCATTGTTAGCAAAAAGATAGTCATTAAGGCTGTCCAATTCAGCCCACACTCTATGGCGCATTTCATCAGTTATTTTTGCAAAGGCTACACTTGTTCTTTGTCTTAATTCTTGGACATTTGAAACTTCTGTTTTGTAGACTTGGTCCTTGACGTAGCCCAAAAAGACAAAGATAAAAAATCACAGGGTGTAATAATAATAATAATAATAATAATAAATTGTCTTTTATTTAGAGCGGTTTTCATCATACAATATAATGGTTTTCAAAACAACTCGTGTCACACCAAATTCACAAAATTATAAAAACAAGAAAATTTACAGAAAGGCTTATAAATACCGTACTTAATAAAATAAAACACTGTACATTACAAGGTTAAATTCTATTCTATTGGTCTTATATTAGGTTTTAAAACACCGCTCAGCAATCTTTCACGTACATTTTTTTAAAATTTGTTTTTTGTCATTCTATCATGCCCGATACTGGACCCCAATGAATTTAAAATTTTTGGCGCAAAAAAGAAATTTGTCGTCAGGTGGCTCCGAGCTTAAGGTCGGACGGGGCCTGAGCCTCTCCTCTCAGATTAGTTTCCCCTCATCAGGACATTATGGGCACGTGGGAGAAACATAATTCATTGATATAAGCCCGAGATTAACATTCTGGAGTTTTCTCAGAAAAACACTAATGTGGGGGCCGTGGGGTCCAGCATTGGGCCTTCACGTCAATCCATTGAAAGTGAAGGTGTTGTGTGACTCTCAGTGCTGTAAGTTTCAGTCACAGACTTGTCATGGTTGATGCTGTTCTTTGACAGGGGATAGCCACGTTGTTTTGCGTTTTTCTGCAATTGATTTTTGAATGTGGCCCAGTGTGTCGTGAAAAAAAAAAAATTATTACTTTATTAACGCAACCAATAATATTTTATTCTAGATGGTTTTATGCATTGAAAAATTAAAAATCCTTTTAAATTCAAAAAAAGAAATTTTAAAATTTTACCACACAAAAAATGAAACAAAAAATGAAAATGACATTAGTTTTTGAATTATTTGTCAAAAATGAATCCAGAGTTAAATTTATTGGAAACTTTCTAGTATACTGGTTGTAAGCGGTCTGTATGTATATTCATTAAAATTTTAAAATTTCAGTTTTTTTTCTTCTATATTTTAAGTTTTTGACTTTTTCATAAATTGAGTATGAAGTTAGAACTAAGGTAGTTCAAATATACCAAAATGGAACCTCTTCAACATCGTGGTACAAATGCGTGTTTACATCACAGTTGTTTAAATCTTTATCAATGTTTCAGTAATATGAAGACTGGTGGATTATTATTGAATACTTTTGGATTTTATGTGAAAGAAATGTGTAAACAATTTATATTTTTTAAAACTTGATGTTAGTTCATGGACGGGCGCATGCAGCTTTTATTCCACAAAGTATGTGTCAGTTCACTGGTACCGTTTATTATAACATAGTATTGTATTTAAATGTCAAGTAAATTGATAAAGTACAAAGTTCCATCGTTAATTTAATTAATCAATAACTAAATTTGAGTAATAATTTAAATAAACATAGTTAGTAATTTTCTAGTGTAAGAATGGTACAAATGTTGGTGTTACGGGAGAGGGCACATGCAGAGTTTTCTTCCGTAATAATGAAATTGAACATCAACTCAAACCAAATATATGAAATGACAGTTATAAATTAAATAAAAACAAAATTATATTTTGGTTAACACACACACTCATATGTGTATTCCGTTCAGAAATATTCCATTCCACGTAATCTCTCGTCTTCTAATAAATCCATGGTGGGATTAGAGTAATATAAAATGGAATCAAAAAATACTCGTATACTTTAAAACATTCACAACTAAAATGGTAAGTTATCTCTAACACACAAAGGCGCACAAGGAACTAAACTCCGCGCTAACCACTTACACGATAGGGCGCACACGGAGAAAGCCTCCGCAGACTGACATTACTTCACTGCATTGCAACTCACAAGGAAACATAAGGAGTGTGGGGGTTGTAAATGGTTTTGGGATATTCCTAGAATGAGGCACGTGAGGTACGGAGCCTGACACGTCTGCCGACACTCGATATGCATGTTTATTTTAACAAAAATTACACGTGCGAAGGAGAACTCCACAAGCGCCCTCTTGAGGGTTAAGGTAGTATCTTGTAAGCTATTAGGAGTAGATAACAGGTAGCTGAAGTGTAACTTAAAGAAAATGTTTATAATTTTACATAGTTTCTTTATTATTTATAACAGTTTCTCAAAGTGTGGTGAAAACAATCTAATCAATTTTTGTTTAGTTACTCACATCAAAAGTCCTTATTTCTGATGTTAAAAATTTTGGTTTGTATTACCGAAGCAAGCTCAACACATGCCTATGAGCGGGGAAATATTGTTTTCCCTTGTTTTGTAATGGGTCATCGGGAGGGGGCTAGGGGGTAAGGGCTGGAGGTAATTGTAGAGGGATCCTGTTATATACATAATTAATTAGGGGGCCCTTTTTTTGATGTTTGAGAACCCCTGATCTATAGGAAATGCGAAATATACAATGGACCTTCGATAGATCGTATTCCAAGGGAACGGGAAAAATTTGAATTATCGAGTATTTGAAATGAAAGATCGTATTTAAAATCACAGATTTGTTAAAACGAAAAATTTGAATTTTAATCTACAAAAATAAAAGAAAAACATTGGCACCATTACGGTCTTTTCACACAGCAAGATTCAATTTACCAAGGATGATTTTCCTTTAAGTTCGATTTATAGAGGTTCAATTCAGTGCGAGCAATGAATAGGAGTTTCGGTAGCTTCAAAATAAGGTGTTTTGTTCATTGTGCATCAATATTAATTACATATTGTAATGGTTATTACAGTAAAACACAATTGCAGAATAAAATTTAATAATGTACGTACTTGAAAATTGAAGAAATATTTCATTTAATTTATGTTCCTTCTTTATTGAATTAACTTTACTATTAATGGCCATTTTTCAGTGGACAGGTTATAGAACCATTACTTTTTCTCGTAGGTTAGTTGCCTTATACCATACGTTTTACCATGAATAATTTTAAAACAAATTAAACACTGTACTAACTAGAGTACGGCCACTTTCAAATCGATCCCTCACTCGACTGAGGGATTGGAATTTCCTGTCTAAACGCAAAGTAGTAAAATATCGATGTTTTCTATCATAACAATAACGTAATTTGATTTTTTCGAGGGTTTTTGCCTTTACCTCGAATTATAGCGGTGCAGCAGTTGCATCATTTCCAATTATAGAGGTATTTTAACAGCGAAAAATACTGTTAAAATTCAAATTATCAAGGTGTTTCTTGTGAACTGTTCAATTTGTAGAGGTAATGCAATGATAAGGTAGATGAAAGGGAATAAAAAATTTGAATTAATGAGGATTTCAAACTATATATATTCATAACTATTTCACTGTACCTCCTATTCCAGTGCAAATTTTCCACACCACATATTTTTCTTTCAGAATATAACTTTCAAAAAGTCATTAAAAGGTTTTATGCAAACCAGTCATGTTGTATTAAATTGTAATTTATGTTTACTCTTAACCAGTGGAGAAATTACGAGAACCCTCTGAACCCGAGCACTCATAAGATTGTGTTCAGACCCGGCCCGGAGGACTGGCCCGAGCCCACCCACCCATCGGATGGAATCTACGACTGGCACAAGGCTCAAGTAAGAATATTAACCCATCCACCCCTGAGTTTTTTTTATTTAATTTTTCGAGCAAAAAGCTGGCTCTGTTCAACGTCTAATGTAACCCATCAGACAGGGGCATAGATCAAGAACTAAGTTAACTACATTCTGTGCTGCCCCCTGTGATCTAATCTCGGAACTATCTCACAGAGTTCACTATTTTGCCGCTAGAGTATGCTTTATAGACAACTAAATGATTTGTTAGATTATACATGGGCAGCCGAGAGCATTACGGTGGATCACTGACGAGTGAAACGTCGAAGCCTTTTGGTAGTGCTAGGGTTCGAATCCTAACCATGAGCAATCCGAATTTGGCTTGCAAATGTGTGGGTCAGAGGCGGGAGGGCCCACCTTAAATAAACGGTGACTAGCTTGGGTGGAAGTTGACGGCATTTGTAGGCTTAATTGGGATTGCAGTGGACAACTTTTTTGCTTTTGTGGTTAGTGGTTATAAGGGGGGATCAGACATGTTTTATTTTAAAGTTTTGATGAATTATTTCATTAATAAAATGTAAAGAGACTGGCATTGGATGAGCTGGCGCATTTGTGGTCTTTAAGAGGTTAATGGTACCCTATCTTAAGAATCTATAGTACCTCTATCTTGTATTTTTAATGACATAAGAGAAATATTAAAACTTTGAAACATATGAATTTTAAACTTCAGGTACAAATTTTTAAATGGAAAACTATTAAAATCAAAATTTGGTTTGCAAAACTTTTGTATGAACTCTGTGAATAAGACATAAGTAATTAATTATTAGAGCGCGGGGCTTTGGTGCCAAGGTCCCGGGTTCAAACCTGCCAATCACATGGCTTTAATATGTGATAATGCCGCAACCCACACATAAAAAAGCCGCTACGGCTGAATTTTAATAATCCGCCCTTTCCAACATGTAAAAAAAAAAAAAATAAGAATAAGTAACTTAGTTATAGAGAGATTGATAGAGAACAAAGCAACTAAGTATATAGAAAAAATAATATTGCAACTTGTTTTACTGATTATATTTTACACATTTTTTGTCTTTATGACTCAGATTCGGCTGGGCCATACAAGTCCTAAACCATACTTTGCGAGTTATGACAACACAGTTCCACATCCTGTAAGTATATATTTAATTTTAAATTTGTGAGCCTTTCTCCATTACATCATCCCCACTATTTTAATAGGTTTCTTTTAATTTCCAATCACTTAAATTATAAAATTGGTGAAAAAAACCTGTATGCTTGGAAGAATTGAGTTTGAGTTTTTTTCCTTTACGATTGTTGCTATTTGTTATAAATTGAGGCTAACTCTATAAATACAGCTTAACTGCTGTATTTCATGCTGCTCATTCATAAAATTTGAATTAATCTTGTAAACCTAGCTCATACGAATGGGGAAGTGAACAGGAACAACATGAAGTTCTAAATAAAATACAGTCAAGAAATCTTTTTCAAAAAAATGCTGAAACATTCATTTTGAACTTTAATTTTTTTCATTTTTCATCTTTATTTTATATTTATATCTTTTGTATGGTTTTCGTATAGGGTTTATTCATTATTGTGAGAAATATTTTACGAGGTATTTGAATTTGGTTTCCTATTTCTGTTAATTACTTTATTTGTAGTAAATTATGTCTAATTTAAAGCTGTTTTTGATCAGTTTTAACTATACTTTTGGAAAAGTAAAAACAAATTGTTTTGAAAACAATGTAATCAGCTTTGCTAAAGTTTAACTAAATGAATTTGAAGTTTCAAGTGAAAGTAATATTTTTACATTTTTTTTAAACCTTTATTGATTGAAAACTGTTAAATTATAATATCCTGTTACAAACTCTTAGTTTCCCATATTTATTTTAATTGTAACGAGGAATTAAGCTGTAAGACTTTCAATAAATAATGTTCACTATGTTCTTGGTAATGGAAATCTATTGAAATATTCACATTCACCAATCAAAATGTAACCTGCATTGATTTCCTACATTACCTTAGAAAATTCTTGGCTCTTTAATACTGTATCATTCTATATTTTCAAAACTAGTGACATTTAATAATTTTTCAGACTTGGGCCAGATCAAGATTTGTACAGGTAATTTTTATTTTCAATTCTTTATTATATATTTTATTCTTTATTCTGTGTAATAGCATCATAACACCCCATATTTATTAAAGTGATTATTAACTCAATACAGTTAGATGACTTTAAATGAATTACAAAGACCATGTTTGGATGTTACACAGTATAATGAAATATCTTGCTTGTGCAGAAAGTAAGCACCGATTTGTTCTATCGCTGCCACAGCGCTAGCGACGATGTTCCGCGCATGGGCTCTAGTTTCCTTGGTTCATTGTTGAACAGCTGACGCAATCCTGGCTAAATTCTGTCATTTTTAAATTCGTTAGTTTTCACTCAAAATTAGAGTTCTCAATCCCGGGATTAAAAAAATCACTATTTTTTTTGTTAATTGAATGTTTAAACTACTGCAAAATTCATCTTTACAAACACGCATTTTTGTATAAATTTTAAATGTCGTCATTAATGTTTGAATGTAATAATATTAAATAATAATAATATAATATAAGTAATAGTTTTTATTTGCTTTATTATGTCCCGTTAAACTGGTATTTACCAATTTACCTTTCTTAAAGTTTAATTTTTCCTTAAAACCAAAGCACAATTCAACAATAAAATCTTATTTTTGGATACTGATACAGCACTGGAAATTTTTTTTATCGCTCCACACTTCCGTTGCATATAATTCCCACGAATTGAGGCATCCCAGGCCGCACAGGTGGCTTTATTTTGATATTTTTTGCTTCATGATGTCCAACAAATCATCAAAAATTTTAGTTTCTATCGGACTTTCGTTTAGCAAACAGCTGTACGATTCAGGAGAGATTTGTGTAGTGAGAGTAAGTAGTATGTGCCTCATAATTTTTTTAATTTTAATAAAGATCATTCGTGATCTGTTTAAAATTCCTGAAGCTAGCAGATTTTAGAAGATGAAACTGTTGATAATTTACAACTTTAATATCAAATTCTTTTAGGGGTGTCTTCACAAAACAAAACATCCTAGATTTCTAAAAACGGTAATCCCGGGACTAATCCTAGGATCGGCTTTATTCGGTCCCAAAATCCCAGGATTGAAATTTATACCTGGGATTGAGATCCCTACTCAAAATGTTTAAAACAATTAATTTCTGATGCCATCGACTATAGGATTTGTAATAGGATTTTTAAATCATAAGGCTGTGTCTACATACTTTGTATGATTTAAAAGATTTCTTTGAATATAAAACAGTACATTTTTTATCTATTTTGTAAAATACTTTTGACTATGTCTATTGCATGTAGTAGTGCTTAATGACAATAAAGAAGTGACTGATTAGCTGAAAATTCAGTTATCCGAACACACATAATCCAATGTTTCAGATAATCCACTCTATACTGTATATGGAAGTCAGTGGTAATCGTCCATACAGGTTTTAACCTCGAGATGCAGACTTTATTGCTCTGAAGTGTGTTTTTGTAGATTTAAACATTCGAAACATGTACAGTAACTTAGTTATATAATGTAAACATACGATAATATTATGTAACGTGTGAGCAATCAATAATTTAACTTAATTTCTTTTCAATTTTAATTTAGTTTGTCAAATATTTTTTATGTCTGTAAAATATAAGAAACTATTATTTTTCGCTGTGAACAGATAATACACCAGAGCTTTCTGGTATGTTTTTTTGGGTATGCATGAGATGGGTGAGTGTACAGTCGACTCACTCTAGTCCGGACTACTTCTTGGAAATGAGTCGTCTGTGTGTGGTCATGTTTCTCATGGCAGAAATCGACAGGATTGAACATGTTTGTTTATATCCAGCCTAAATATAAATAAATAACATCAAAAACATCAGTTAAGTTTACGATTTCGTTCAATACGGATCTTCAGTGAAGCGGGAAATGGCAACGTTTGTGTGGGAATTTTTACTCATTTTTGGATGGGAGGGTAGCACTGGAACTGGCAACAACGTCGCCAGCTGCTCTGCACAGCTACGCTCACAGTTGTTGCAGATTGCAGTTGCTCTACGTTAAGCAACAAATCGGTGCATCAGCATGTAATGTTTATGAGGAAATGGCGTGATTATGGATTCAAGAAAAAACGCAGAAGAAAATAACAGATTTCTTTTAATATATACAGTATTGTAAAGCCAATATTGTTATTCCTGGGTTACAGTAAATACGTTTGAGATAATCTTATTAATATAAAGTGAGAGTCCCGTTTTTTCATACCGTAAAATAAATTTGTAAAGGTTCAATTTACGTTGCTTTATAATTTCATGTTCATTCCTATTTATGGTGACAAATTAAATTTATCAACGTCACAAAAAACTATGTTCCAGTGAGTTGGAAACAAAATGTAATGTTTGGGAAAGTACGCTTTAAAATCTTAAAATGTGATATATAGAGATACTGTACGCTAATTAAACCGCCGGATGGTCCGGAATTGTTTAAATCCGGACTGGGGTCCGTTCCCGAGGTGTCCGGATTAGAGGGAGTCGACTGTATACTTTTAGGCGCACATGAGTAAGTGTTTCTGGTGAGTGTCACAATATAACTGCATGCATACTAATTTCAAATTTACCTTACCTTACCGAACCTTAATTAGTTCAGGATTAATACATGTTTTTTATTTTACATTTTGATATGCTTTGGAATTTTTAGGATGAAAGTGATGTTTATCACCGTAATGACATGTGGCAGGTATGTTATTTTTAAATATTTGTTAACTCAAGATTAGATTCTTAGATTATTGAAATGGCAACCTACCCAGGTAGGTATTTTACGCCAAGTATGAATGAGAAATGAGTGTAAGATGATTGTGGCGTGATCTTGTAGTCTTGTTACTGACTAAGGCTGACATGTTCCTTAGACAGGACTGTTAATAAATAGCACAACAGCAGATGGCAACTAAGGGACCTATAGTTTAACGTGGAATCCAAACCACAGCCTCTGGAATTACGAATTGGTCTAATTATGAGGATGGTCTTTGCGGATTAACGTAGTATTCAATAGTGACACACAAGAGAACACTACACCCACCGACCATTGCTCATAACTATCCACAATTCGTGACCTCCAAGTAGCAGGATTACAGGATGACGCCACCATCCCAGTCAGATACGTTGTCAACTGTTTTTACCACCTTATACCTAAATATTCACTCATTTCCTAGTGAATATTTTTACTTTTAAGGTCAAGTATATAACTAAGGCAGCATATAACTAAGGAATCCTGAAAATATTTGTTCTTCTAATTTAATTTGTCTTCAGAGTCAAATACAAATTATAATAATGATTTATGTTTAAAAAACCTTTCTACTGCATTTATGTTTATCCTAAAAGCTATATTAACTTAACCCCAAAAATTCTTTAGACGTGTTCTATTATTTTAGTTTAATTTATTTGATTAAATTGCCTAAGTTCTTAATGTTGTTTAAACATTTACAATGAAAACAAAGCCAGTCTAAATAACAGATAAATGTTTTTAAAGATACAACCTTGTATTCAAGCTCCAATATGACATCATAAAACCGGCACAATAAGAGGAAATTTTGATAAACAATTAATACAAATTGAAACTTTATCAATCATTTGTATACAATTTAGATAATTTATTTTCTTTTTTAATATTTCAGACAAGGCCATGGATACCACAAGTTAGGGTGAGTGGAAAAAAATCAACCCTTAAGAGGTTATTTCCATTATTCATGTACAGTAATACAAAAATAGAAATTTACAATATTAGTATTGTTTTGTTAAAAAAATCGTGATTAGTTTTCAAATACATTTGTAAAAGAATAACTTTATAAAAATATTTATTTTATTTTCTTTTATTAATTTTTTATGGAAGGTTACTTTATGGTGTGATAGAAGCTATAGAAAACTAATATCAATAAAAACCCTACATGTTAAAAGCAAATAATTTGCTACACCTGAAGTTAGAAATATTAAGTTTAAAAAAATAATTCTATGGGTTTTATCCATTTTCTAAGAATATTAATTTGAATCAACTAAAGATTCTTTGTCACAATAAATATCTTGATATCGTAAAATACTTGAAATAAAATAGACACATGAACATTCTCTTACACATGAACATTTTCAGTCCCTGAGTACTTGGCCTCCCATAGCCACGAGGGCGGTCTTCTCAAAGACTGGGTTTGAAAAGGTGAATTACAAATTTTATTTTTATAAATGTTTATATTTATTGGCCATTGAAAAAAAGAAAATCATCAATTGATTTCATTATTTTAAGTTTTAACAAAACATGTCTAAAAGGAGCAGTTAGAAATATAGAGGAATAGTTAAGTTAGTATGCAGAACATTGAAAAACTCCCCATTTAATTTTTTTCTTTTTCCTATTTGGGTGTGGGATTAGGAAAATGTGTGGTACACATCTTGGCTCCAGCGTGAGTTCCCACTTTTTTGGGAGTTCCACTTTTGTCTAAGAACAGTGTTGTTTTGTAGTCGATGGTTATAAATATCTGACACCTTTGCACTCAAAGAAATTCTGCAGTAAAAGAATAATTAATTAATTTAAGGGGCAGTGGAAACAGCGTGGATTTAAAATAAAAACTTTATGTCTACAAATATATTTCTACTCTAAAGCTGCTAGCAAGTACCATAAATCATTTATTATTGCCGCCTATGAGAGAATAAATATTTTAAAACTATGGTCAAAGAACATCTCCAAGTTGGTTAAATAATCTAACTTCAACTTCCAGAAGGAACAAAAAGGTGATGAATTTTTAGACGAGAAACCTCAGATTCTTGGGAGAAAAGGAAACCAAAGAAAAACTGGACTAATGGTAAGAATAAATAAATTGTAAATTACCGTACCTCAAAAATGGTTGTATTTACTCCCCTTAGGGAAATAGGTTTCTCGGATATGTCTTAAAACATGTTTTCAGTTCTTTAACAGCTGTCATTATAAATTCGCATGTATAGCGGCGTTAGTTGTGCAGCCGAAACTCAATATTATACTTATACTTTTTTTTATAAATTAGGTATTTGCGTCCAGAAAAGAATATCGAGATTTCATTATTATGTAACATTACATTTATAGAGACATGAACACAATATCATTTAGTTTTGAAGACATATCTTTTTTAGTTTGTTTTTTATTTGAAATGTTATTTATTTTGTACATCAAGTTGAGTGATTAAGAACTGTGAATTATTTGTAATTTTCAGCCTTCAACCATTTATCCTATTCATTTTTGTCGATGTATTTCTACACCTTTCTGCAGAAAGAAATTTCATGATTTTTTGTTTTTTACGATAAATAATAATTTTATGTTATTACGTTTCTGTGGTTCTTCATACTATAATATTTTTACTTGCCCTGCACCTCGAGTTGGTTAAAATGACGAACTTCATGAAACAAAGTAGAAGTATCTAGTCATTAAGACAAAACAAAGGTTGTAATTCTTTTATTCTAGAATTCAAAAATGGTTTGAAAGGTAATGATTTACCTTAGGGAATTTGTATTTATACATTAAAAAGGAGTTTGATCATGGATATGTCTAAAGAGAATGTTTTCAGTTCCTTTAAACAGCTGTCATTATAACCATTTGACGTCACTGTTTAAAATTTTGTTCTGACCGATTGTCAATAAACCCCTAGAGCTAAGACATATTCAAGTCAAGAAGTCACAAACCCTCTCTATCTAATAACAACTTATTATTTTGACATGTACTTATTTTTAACTAGAGAAAAATGAAAACAATCATTTTTACAGTACAATGTTTGTACATTTTTTAATATTGAAAATGTTATAACTTATTTGGCACAGGAAGAAGTCCATTTGACAGCAGGTCCACCATTAGCCACCGTTGACGAACCTTACGCAGTCGGGTTTTCCCAGGTAAAGCTTTTGGAGGAAATGAAATTAATCTTTAACTTCAATCAAACTTCTTTAAGAGTAAACAAAGATGTTTTTGGCATCAGATTCTTCATTGTATGATTTAATGTTAAATTTACATGATCATTAGACACTATAGAGATCTACTGTATAGTATAGTCATCTACTGTATCTGTAGTATAGTTAGATCTCAATAATCTGGACCTTTATGTCCAAGATCGCTTGATTATCAGGAATAGTGTATTAACACGTCCGCTACCAAGCGTCATGTATGTGTGAGGCATGGGTGTTTGTAGTGTACTAACTCTAAATAATATACTTCCAGAATAGACCAATGCAAAAATAAAAACATACCTCCAGACCAAACTCTTTACATTAATTTCAATTAATACCATCATAGTTCAAAATAGCAATAAACAACATCTGACTCATTTATAAACAATTGTACATTTTTATGAATTTTTATTTAGTGTCACATATATGTGACGTCTGTTTATAGCATTGTTCTACTGGTAAAAATCGTTAGAACAATGCTGTTATTTTTCGATTTTTAAAAACACAAAATACCGTTGCAGTTCAAAAGCCTATCACACATTTTAATAAATTATTTATATTTTTATTGTTTTAGGACAGGAAGAGTGGTTCAGTTTCCGCCAATAACCACCAGGAGAGCCACCAGTACAGCTACAACTACGGTCCGCATCACTCTTCATGGCAATCTAACTTACAGGTATTATTATTCATTCTGCATCTGATTGGCGTTTAAGTTTGGGAATTGTTTGTAACTCAGGCTTCTAAAATAGAGATTCTGTCGAGGAAAAGACACGACTTACAACAAGTGTTTACGACAAATGCCTCATGTTATTTCAACAATATAATAACACTATGATGGTGTAATAATTCATTACATGCAAACACTATATACATAATCACTATTATGATAAGCAATTCTGCTGACAACTATAAGGGGGCCTGGGAGCAAACGCCCTAGCAAGCGGAGCAATTAATTAGTTATACGTTAAAATAACTTTTTAATATACATAGTATGATAAAATCAATGACCAATATAAACTAACTAATATTGATTTGACAGCTGTTTGTTTTTCTTTCTATTAAATCTTTAAACTACAAAGACAGCTGATTATTCCCAGTAGGTGGTTTATTGATAATTGAAAGCAAAACGTGACTAATATCACGTAAAAAGTGGGGTTTTAAACACTCGTGATTTACTTTTTAATGGTCGGCGGACAATTTTAAGCATTTAAAAACCTTCTCTGGAATGTAGAGAATGTATGAAATAAGTTTCATTGTTATCAGTTTCTCCGTTTTTTCGGAGAAGATGGTGTAAAATGCCTCCTGGAGTGTCACAGACAAACAGACACAAATTTAGACAAGACTTGTTTCGGCTTCTCTAACACATGAAACGTAAAAATAACTAAAAAATTCATAACTCTGAGCAATGTACAGACAAAACTCTAATTTTATTTATATAGATGTAAGATTCTGTATGTGTAAGAGGTGTGTAAACTCAAACATGTTATGTTGTTTTATATGGTTTGGTGTACCTAAATGAGGCAGATGAATGATTTTTGAAGTATAACATTATGCCCATGGCATAATCCGAAAATTTTCACACCGATCCGCAATGATAGTCCCAAATATTTTTTAAGGTTATTTGAATTCTACACTCAGTTTTACATCTTTGTTTGTCAGGATATTAATCCTGATACATTACAATATCATTCTACACTCACGTTCTATTTATATTATCTCAAAATAAGCATTTCTCTAACTTGCCCCTCAAGAAATGTATCTAATGTACAAAATGTAGATGTTAAGTCAAAAAATCAAAATTAATTAAAAATAAACTAAATTCATATTGAGTTGTATAGACCCAAGCAGGTATAAGGGTTTGTTTACTGGGTATTAACAAAATACTGTCATGGGGGTTGCCACAAGAAGGGTATTGCACAAATTAACTCGGGCGTCGTGGTTAAGGGGTTAAAAGAAAAGACTTTACTAGACTTATAAATTTTATTTAACATGTAACCACAGCAAACTTTGTTTTATAAATATTTTGTAGTTGTAGGAGAACTTAAATTTGTTCTAGAAGAGAACAGAGAATCTATTTTATAAATATTTTGTTGATGTAAGAGATTTTAACTACAGAGAATAAGTTCTTGTTCTTTGTCATAAGAATGAATATAAGATATATGATCTATATGATATGATTCTGAGATGTATGATCAAGTCTAAGTTATATGTCATAGAATATTGTCAGATTTCTCGTGTACACCCATAAACAAAAAAAATGTCGAGAAATTATCTTGTTTTTTATTATCTGCATGACATTGAAAATAATAATGTCCTTAGGGTCAGCAAAAGTCAAGTCATGGAATGGAGCAGTACCAAAGCTACCAAAATTACCATGCCAATCACACAAGCAACTCGTACAGTCAGTACTACCAACATTATGAATCAAGGTTGGGCAACAGATCGGCGGTAAGAAAATACAACTTTAATTTATACGGGATGCCTGTGTCATGTAATCAATTAAAGAAAGAATTTATCATGTGACTCAAAAGGGGGTTGTAAAATGGACATTCAAAAAGTATTAAACTAATTATTGTTAAAAATCTAATAAATAATATAGGCATCTTCTACAATCAAGTTTAGATAAACATTATTAGATTTTTTTTAAGTTTTAAAAAAGCACCAATGGTTGCACATAAGACTAAAAATTCTGCTGTAAATTCAATGCAAAGCAAGTTTCAAAACACCCCTTAGAGCAAGATATAGACACTATTTAACAGAATACTCTATATTTCAATTAGGTATCGTATTTCATACCACATCATTGACTTATGGCACCGCTTACAGCTTCAGAAAACTAAGGAGATTTATTTTTCGTTACAGTATTCATTAACACTACATTACAGTAAATCTTTATGTTCAGGAGGTGCAGTACGAGCAAGGCCATCACTACGAGGACCCTATCCAGGCCTCAGGCCATTACCAGGCCCACTACCAGTACCAGGAGAGGCCTAAAGCCTACCAACCCCACCAGCAAGTGCTGCCACACCAACAACACAAGATAATGCCTCCGTCCTACTTCTACAGCGTTCATGTAAGTTTGCAAATTATTTATTTTGGATATTTTACCAAACATTTAGATAGGAAACAGTCCAAACCCTAGATTAGATTAGATCATTGAAATAGCAACCATACTACAATGTAGGTATTTTAAGCCAAGTATGAATGAGGTTTGAATGTAAGATGATTGTGGCTTATTCCATTCTGCCTCTGTTATCATGGAACACCATCAATAAAACTCTAATTGACACTTGAAATGGAAAAGTTTGCTTACTAAGCTTTTGAAAATACAAAATAATTCAACTAACTAGAGATGAGTTAAATTAACTAAAAACATTCCTAAGATATTAATATATTTTTTAATACCTTAACTAACCCTGTACCTACCCTTCCTAACCCCCCTATACCTTATTTTTTTACTTAACTATGATTAAAAATTGTCAATAAAGAATCTAATTAATAGAAATATGAATTAGAATGGAAGTGTAAGACCTTACCTACAAAGCAAAAAATGTGCATTGTAAATTATTGCGGAAATACATGATCGTGGAAGTCTATATACAGAACAATACAGAAGCGAGTGTCCAGATATAAAACATTAAAGTTTTTCAAATGAAAGAACCCAAATTTTAAAAATATATATACTTGTATAACAGATTTAAAATAATACATGATTCGATAATTTATTTATTGAATAAGTAAAATGTAGCTAAGCCAATCAAAATAGTTTTGTCTCATGATAACCTATTGTTTAATTAAAATAAACTATGCTACTTCTATGGTGGTACCTAGTCTTGGTACCACCTAACATTAACCTTTTGAGAGACAGGTAATTTATTAACAACCTAATTACAAGTGGTGTCTGGGCCTGGAATCAAACAGATCTTTTCATTATGAGACAACCATGTTACCACTGAGATACCCAACCAATTAATGTAATAATATGTAGGCGTAGTAAAAATAAAAAAACATTTTTGTGCAGTGGTCTGTAAATTACAAGGTTAATTTAGTATGGACTATATAACGTGTGTGGCTTCTGTGTTGCCTTGATGACTGAAGAATGCTTTTTATTCTCTGGGCTCTTGACTAATACATGGACATTATATGAGAGGTTATATAAATCATTGATGTTAAGTTTAACAAGACTTATACTATTTATACAACTAACTGAAATGGCAAATTACTCTGGTAGGTATTTTTGAATGATTTTTATTTTATGAATGAGAAATGAGTGTAAGATGATTGTGAAGCGATCTTGTAGTCTTGTTACTGACATGTTCTTTAGGCAGGACTGTTAATTAAAAGCCTAACAGCCAATTGCATTTAAGGAAGCTACAGTTTAACAAATACTTCCAAATATGTCCAAGAGATTTACGCTGTTGATGAAAATAATTTTTTGTTTTTTTCACAGGATAAATTGACGACAGCACATCCAGTGAGTATACAGTGAAATACTATTACATTTTCATACCAGTTTACTCAAATTTATTACATAGAAAAATGTTAAATATTATTTAGTATTGAAATTATCAATGATTGTTCTAATTTGTAAAGTATTTAACAAGGTAGTTTGTTAATTTCTGGTTTGCATTATCCTTTCAGGACCGATCGACTGTTAGGATTCCTTTCAGAGCTCCAGTAAGTAAAAAAATACTACACAACATAAAATATATGCATCCATTTTACTTGACTGTTTTATTTTAATTGAAAAACACAAAACACAGTTTTTAAAATTATTCAATAATTTTTAATCTTAAAAACGTGTTAATTTTTTATATCTCAGTTTTTACTTCAGATTAATAATTAATTAATACACAGAATATTAATACAGTAGAACTTCCCATGTGACAAGACCAGGCCATGATTGGAACGGCCAAAAATTTGGATATCGAGGGGAGCAAAAAAATGCATTTCCTAGATAGAAAAACAGCTATACCCCTAACAAATTAAATTAAACATCAAGAAATGAATGATAACTGAAAAGTTACAATTTTTATTGGTAATTGTAAAATAAGCCTTTCACGTTTCAACAGGTTCAGCAACAACGGGATTGTGGGAAAGGCAGTTAAAAGGTTGGGAGGAATCGATTGTGGGAGGTTCTACTGGCAATTTTAATTCCTTTTTACTTTCTCCCCTTATACATAGTATATAGGAGAGAAAGTATTGTTTTCGTCAAAATTTTTGAATTTGAGTTGAGGGTGGATATATCCGTTTTGGGGTGTCCTGAATCCAAAAAAGTGGGTTTGGACGTAATCTGGATGTGTACAGAGCCACAGCCTCCCCCATTGGTCCGATTTAGATGAAATTTGGCATGTATATATGTATATATTCACCGTATCTCCAGGTGTTTTTTTAAATTTTTTTTAATTTTTAATTTTTAAGGGTAGTTCACCCCTAAAAATCCTTAAAAAGCGTGAAAAATCCAAATTTCTCAAAAACGGCTCTAACGATTTTGATTAAAATTTGATAGTTTATAGTGCACAGAGTACTAAAAAATTTGACACTACCTGCATGTCTGTAAAAATTATGGTACAAAGGTTATGGGCTTTTAAATGCAAAAAAAATCAAATTTTTAAATTTTCAGAGAAAACAATAAAAGTAAAGTACAACTTGATTGGCACCATTGAAACCAGCTTAAAAAACTAAAGAAAATAGTATTTTGAATTATTTGTCTTCGACTAACGGTTCCAGAGAAAAGTTAAATTTACGGTCCATGATAAACGCAGTACGTTTTCTGAAAGCGCCCAATGTTATTCTTATGGAGATTAAAAAAAATCAATTTCTTCCTTATTTTCCAACCATTTTCCATGAAACTTTGTATCAAGCGTAAGGTCAAATCACCCAACAAAACCACTCAAAAAAGCTTGGTATTATTATTCCTCCCATACAATTTGAACAATTAATTAAACTTTGTCTCTCTTGTTTTTATTTTTAGAGATGGGATGGTTATTTTTGAAACAATAAATTATTAAATGATATTTAGATTAACTTTGTAGAACATGACAGTTTAATTTCAGATTCTCTTTTTTAAATTTACTTAAGGGAGAAAGTATGTGTCAGCACTGGTACCGTTTATTATATGAGTGGTATGCTGTCGTTTTAAAATTTATAGTATGCCTACATCGAAAGATTACTTTATGACATTAAATCATTGAATTGGTTTTAGAGACATGATATTTGGTGAATCGTGGCGTAATTGGTATCGTGTTATAATACAAACCAAAGGTAGCGATGTCCCTTGTTCACATCCCGGTGTTATTGATCAGTGCTGTTCACCGAGTACTATGTCGGCTCTACCCTCATGGTTACACATATCTGTAGTCTAAGAGTCTGTCATGCTCTCTCTATAAAAATTGAGCATCTGTTCTCAAATTTTGCAATACTTGTTATTATTCCAGGATGAATATGCTGGCAATGACAGGGACTTGAGGGGTCCTATGCCCCAAAAAATAGTTTTTGAGTATCCAGAGGGGCAAGGAAGTCTGTATCCTACAAGAGGCTGGCTCGGATACAGATTCAATAGGATGGTGAGTGTCATGTTTGTTTATTCCTAAACAAATAAATTTATAATCGATTTATTAAATAAAATATTTTGAGAAGGTTTGCCTTAGTTGAATCATGTCTCACCAGAGGCTTTACTCTTGGCTGAGTCTTGAATATGCATCCTATAATATATTATTCACGAATTGTAATGTGAGCATTGTTGGGTGTACTAAAATCTGCACTATTGAATACTACATTAATCCACAAAAGAATCTCATAATTAGACCAATTATTAATTCAATGTTTTTTGTTAAAACTGTATTTAGTTGATTTTTGCTATTAATTAACAGTTTCTAAGGAACATGTCATTTAGCAGTGATATATATACTAACTTTTATCAGTAACAAGACAAAATCGCGACAATCATATTGCACTCAATACATTTACTTGGCTTAAAATATATCTTTATATTTGATTTATATTACTAGTGTTATAACATAAAAATCTAATTACAAAAGTTTAAGAGTGTAGGGCATGAATGATGTTGAATTTAATTAAACTTTTATTTTTAATTACAAAAATATGCGATAAGACTTTTTCTTAAAAAAGCAAATACATCCCTTATAATAATAATTGTCAAAATAGACATCCAAAATAAACTACCCGAGATAATCTTGTTTAATTTATTTTTCCCAGTTAAGCTGGTTATCATAAAACATTCCTAAAAAAAAAATTTACCATGACACTGATAGTCTGATTAAATTAAAAAACAGTGTTTATAACAATATGGTCAACAGAATGCATGGCGAACTGATGATACTCTGTTCAGTCACAAACCTCTTAAAGAGTACACCTCTTTCACATGAGAGGAACCTGAGGAAGAATAGTGAATTAGCCTCTGGTGTTATACTGTGATATTAGAGGTCTACTGGATAGCCAAGACGAGATCTGTGTCTGGAAGAGATTAGATCTTGATCCTGGGATAGCAATATTTCCTTGGCGGACTAAAGGTCATTGGATTAGGGGGTGAATACTTCCAGGGTTTCTTCAAGCTGAGCCCAGATCTGGTTAAGAGACTCCTTATTTCTTCTTCTCATAGAAGAAACATAAAATATGCTGAAATTTTACACTTTTACATGTCCAATAATTTCCTTCTCTTTCTGGTAGCTGTATAACTGTTGTATCAGTAAGGTCAGTATGTAATGCTGGGACATTTCATCCCTCAAAAATAAATTCAACAATGTTGTGTATACAGTAAAATCTTGAATTTCAAATATCAGAAGAGAGTTAGAAGGTCCAAAGTAAAGCTGACAGTGCATTATGACTGTTGTTAATTTTGTACAACTACCAAAAATAACAGATTTGTAGGGATTGAAAGAGAAGGAGAAAGGTAGTCTGGGTCAGCTTGGGAGGGATGAGGAAACCACCCTTAGCCTATTCCTTATGCATGCCCAGGATTCAGGACCTGATGACATGCCCCACTATGAAGTTCCTGGATAAGCTCAAGATCACCAAAGTCCATCCCTTGATCAATCCAAGAGAGACCAGACTGAAAATCCAAGTGTAAAGAGACAAAATCATGCTTTATTTTTAATTTTGATGTTTCTAATTTTTTTGTTAGTGCCCTGTCTGTGTACAAGGGAGCAGTTGGTTTTGGATAGCTTTAAGTTTTACCATTGCAATACTGTGACACCTTTTTGTATCAAATGATGACTCCTGAGCTAGAAGTCAGAAAGCAAAATATAGTAACAACTCTTGAATGATGAAATGAAAATACTTTCCACAGGGTCCACCAAGACGAGGCATTACCGGCCGGTTCAGGAGACCGATGTTTCGGAGCATCTTCAAAGCACCTCTTCAAAAAGACACGTGGACGACATCAAAGTCACCAAATCAGTGATTTAGCTAATTGTAAGTGTGAGATTCAAGACAAATCCTGTCAAGTAATTTAGACATCTCAGAAGTTATGCAGCGAGTCTGTCAAATCATGAGTGATCATTGTATAGACCAAATTAAAACTATCATTCGGGACCTTTTATTTTAATTCACTATTTTACGTGATAATTGGAGTAGCATGTTCTTATTGTTATTTCTGAAACACCAACTCACCCTGGTAGTTAGTTTCGTGAATACGAGTGAATGGTGAGTATGATGAGTGTAACATATTTGATTATAAGTAGTTTTGCTACTGAAAAAGACTAGCTCATTTTCCAGAAGTTTCAAACTGTAAACGGTTTTAAATACAAAATGTTGCTGTATAAAGAAACACTAACTGGACTACTTGTCTTAATATAAGTTATTTACAAATAAATGATATACTGCAGGAACAGTGAGACCAGTTTCTAAAATTAGAACTTTTCTAAAAGCCAACTATCTTTCTACTTGAAAACTACTTATGAAGTTCAAAAAGGCAACCCAAGGGCAAGTAAGGGCATAGACTTTAATAAACTTTGATACTTTAAAGATGAACCATTAACACTTGAAGTGTTAAGCTTTTTACCTTTAACTGTAACATCAAATTAAATGTGTTTCTCTTCTTAAAATAGTAAGTATAAACAAAAAAAACATAAAACATGCCCCTCGCTTATAACCACTAACCACAAAAGAAGAAAAACAGTTGTCCACTGCAATCCCAATTAAGTCTACAAATGTCGTCAACTTCCACCCAAGCCAGCCACCGTTTATTTAAGGTGGGCCCCCTCTCCACTATACCACACATTTGCAAGCCAAATTGGGATTGCTCGTGGTCTCAATGGCTAGATCGTTACACTCCTCAGTGTAGCGCTCTAACTAATTTAGCCATCAAACTAGTTGTAGAAAGCAGTTACTTGGCTATAAGACATACCCTAGTAGCAGTTTAGTGGACTGCATGAGCAGGTTCGGTTGCTTGCCTCAGAGGGCAACACAGTCACAAAGGTTATTAGTTCACTAAATTGACGACAGATGCCTCCACCTGTCACTCCTTACTGAATTTTTAAATGTGTCATAAATTACAGCTTTGCCAGTTCTAGGATTTAAGAAACAAAGAACCTTAAAACGCCAGTGCTGAATTGCCTGACATCCCCCTCCACATTCCAGCCAGTAGAATGAGTTTAGCTTTCTCCGTCGGCCTCAGCTTTTCTTCCTGTTAGATTGTGTATATTTCGCTTGTTGGAACTTCAGGCTTTACTTGGAATTCAGTCCTTCAAGTACATTTTGGCACTTAGTATTCAGTAACTACCGTTTTTTTCATCTCAGAAGTCAAAGGAAAACCAGTCACTCATTATTTTTTTAACCACATCTCATATACACACAATCCTTCAAAAATCTGAGCAAGCTTAACTAAGCTTTTCCAACTGGCTTTAATGTGAAGTGGAACTTCAGGCTACTTGGCATTTTTGATGTTTGAATTTGAGGTTCATCTCACAGAAAACCAGTCCCATTATTTTCTAACCACTGTTTTTATTTCAGATGCAGGAAAACATCCACGAATACACCCAGGATTACATATTGTAAATAAATGTAAATTTGATCACATTTGTGTTCTTTTTCATCAAACTGTCCTAGTAACAAAGAGATTAAAAATGAGGTTTCAGCTAATTTTTTAATGAGGTAAAAAGGTAGAACTTGTAATTTTGCATTTTTTAGAGCTCCTCTTGTAGGAGGTGTCTTGTAGGTGGTGTAAATGAAGCATTAATAACGCAGATAGTAATAATGTTTTTTATTTTCATGTTATCAGCTACGGAATCGCTTTTTCAATAAATGAATAAATGGTTTAAGTACCTTTTACTGTCAAAGACGATTCTTGTAGTCTTTATAGGCTACTCAGTTTCAATTCCTAGATGGAATCATCTTCAGGCCATTGGATGTCTTCTTTTGGTGTTACAAATTTATCAATGTTTGTTTATAGACCATTAAAAACATTAGAACAGACAATCACAAAAACTTTAACACATGACATTACAGTAGTGGATAATTTAAAAAATATTAACTTAAATAAGCAACAAGTATATTAGCTGTAGTCATTTGTTCCAGGATGTGAATCTGTTATTTTTATTGCTGTTTCATAAATTATTTTGATTTGAATGCCATGAGACCTACGGTAATAGCTTCTTCCCTATGCGAAATTCGCTAAAATATCATAACTCCAATTAAGGTCTAATTTTATTTAAATAGACATTATTGACTTAAATTACATAAGTATGTACCTATGTTTTAGGACCTTAAAAATAAAATCCGATCAGCTCACAAAGATTGTTCACATTTTACAATGAGCCATTGTCATTTGTAGAGAATGATATGACATTTGTTAGTATTCATGTGTTTGTATTTGTTGTTCCTGTAAGTGTGAATATTGACAATAATATGAACAGGTGTGTGTATGTATGATGTACCTATACAGCAAAGTTTTACAAAGTATGTTCTTTAAGTAAGTATATTTTTTAGGAATTATAAAAAAACAGAATATTCACAATAGTATATATATTTTCAATCTGCTTCTTGGATAGTAAAAATATATTAAAATCTAAAATGGAAAAAGTATTTAAAAAAATAATATCTTATTTCAAGATAATCATAAAAATTTTAATGGTAATTTTTTATTATTAAAATGTGATTGCATCGGCCATATTTCAGATTCTTATATTTGTACTGATAACTTTTGTTCAGAACCTCTTCAATATAAGAAATTTATGGAACAACTTAAAGGTCATCACTGGCCATTATTGACAAAGACTATTCCAGTACTGGACAAATTCTGATCAATAATTAACAATATGGTCAATATACAGGTTGTCTCACCTAAAGTGAACCAATAGCTACCTTTTATACTATGCATATGACAGCAAAGGTCTTATGGGGGTCCCTTTATTTTTTATAGAGGATTTTAAAATTAATTTTGAATCCAAATATATGGCCGCCATTTTCCAATATGGCTGACAACTTGAAAATGTCTTACGGAACACCCTATATTTTATGGTGATTTTGCATGGAACAGGTAATTTTAAGACGTTTTTACTCTGGATAATTTTAGCGTAAATGTAACTGGGTACATGCAAATCTGTTAATCAGTAGTTTTCATGATGATTATTAACACTAGCTCGCAAACGGTTACATTCACGCCAAAATTTCCAAGAGTAAACACGTGTTCAAATTACCTGTTCTATCCAAAACCACCATAAATTATAGGGTGTTCCATAAGACATTTTCAAGTGCATATTTCGGCCATATTAGAAAATGGCGGCCATATTTTTCGGATTCAAAATTAATTTTAAAATCCACTAAAAAAATAAAGGTCCCCCATAAGAAGTTTGCTGTCATATGCATAGTATAACAGTTAGCTATTAGTTCACTTTAGGTGAGACACCCTGTATACAGTACGGTACTAAACAAAACAAATTCTGATCTAGACATAATAATATGGTTAATTATCTATCGACAGATTCTGATACAGACATAAGAGTATTTGTCAATCAGATAACCAGTGCCATTGACAACATTGTGTAAGCTTGGTCATCATAGTATTATGTATAGTAGTATAGTATATTAGTATTAGACTATTTTGACAACAATGATGCCAAAACAGCTGTGCAGTAATTATCCAGTAGGATGGTAGATTAAATTGAGTAAAGAATTTAAAATCTATATAAATAAAATTAGAAATTTGTCTGTACATTGCTCAAAATTATTAGTTTTTTAGTTATTTTTATTTTTCGTGCGTTAGAGAAGCCAAAACCAGTCTTATCTCAATTTTTGTCTGTTTGTCTGTGACGCTCCAGGAGGCATTTTACGCCGTCTTCTCCGAAAAAACGGGAGAACTGATTACAATGAAACTTATTTCATGTATTCTCTACATTCCAGAGAAGGTTTTTAAATGCTTGAAATCGCCCGCCGCCCCTTGAAAAGTAAATAACGAGCATTTAAAAACCCACTTTTACGCGATATTACATTTTGATTCAGTTTTCAATGAATAACCTACTGGTAATAATCAGCTGTCTTTGTAGTTTAAAGATTTAATAGAAATAAAAACAAACAGCTGTTGAATCAATATTAGTTAGTTTATATTGGTCATTGATTTTAAACCCATTTTGAAATCATACTATATTAAATGTTATTTTAACGTATAACTAATTATAATAATGGTATAAATGTTCTAATCTATTTCACTGTAAAGTAATGATATATAATAAAGCTGTGTATTGATTTATTTTATTTGTATTTGATTTGTTTCGGATTTCAGGTTTACATTTTGGTACGATGATCTTTCTTCTTTAAACTGAATCCTACAACCCGTACAAAGGACGGGCTTACTGCTAGTATTGTATAATGATATGATAAATTTTATAATATCAGTAAAAACTATCCCAAAAGTAAATTACGTCACTAACATTTGAACTAAAAATTATTATCATAAATAACACCTTGATTTTTTTTCAAAACAGTAAATTCTTTTGAAAAACATCTTTTATCTGAAAAGTTATTCAGAAATTAATGAGTTCATACTTCGCAAGTCACATATGGAAACTACCATTACTAATATAATTATCAACAGGTATTTCACCAACACAACACAACACTGGTTGCAGCAACCTCTGATATTGGTTGTAACAATTTCAGTACAACTCAGTACATTGTCTGCAATCGACTGTGATGTGTTTTTGTTGATTTTAGAAATGTGCTTAACCAGATTTTGTCTCGGTGGTGTCAAATACCATATGGTAATGTACAGGCTACTGAAAGGTAAGCTTTTAAATAAGATATACCTTAGTTTAACAGTTAAAATATTTGTGCTCTAAGTTAGTTACAGCTTGTAGTACTGTACAGAAAATGTTAAGATGATTGAGTGTGGTTCTAAGTAGGTCTAACACTAAAAATACTCATGTCGCAGCAGACTTGCGTACTCAGCGAATTTCGAAACCAATATACAATAATAATGATAAATGACAAGCTTGATCAATATCTGTCGATAAATATGAGAATTATTTGCCTATTCTCCATAAGATTAACACGGGAAAGAGTATGCAGGAATATTAATTTTTCTTTATCCTCCATAATAATTGGAGGCCCAAAATACAACGTACTGTGTTTAGATTTTTTAATATCTCGGTACCCATTGGAGATAGAGAAAAAAACTTTAAGGAACTAAATTGTATAGTTTTTTAAGCTGGTTTTAATGTTGAAAGATAAAAATTTTAAATAACACATGAAAAACACAAAAAACCCAATTTTTGAGTACAAAACTCCCCCAAACTACCCGTTCCAATTGACAAGTCTCGACCAAATTTGGTCTCGATCGGACCATTTTTACGAGAGTTATCGTGTTCTCAGACACACACACACACACACATATATATATATATATTTATATACTGTATATATATAAATAAATTTTGACGACTTTTGTTTTTAGTCTCTGGGAACCTAAAGACGAATAAATAGCATGGTTTCGGGCTTAAGCTTACCATGAGACCTATGGTAATAGCTTCTTCCCTATGGGAAATTCGCTAATATGAAAGTGTAATAATAAAATGTTGAACAGTTTTAAAACCACTAATATTTTTTATTCCCCCTAATTTTTTAAGCCCCTATTCTTTTACTTTTCTCCCCTTATACATAGTATATGGAGGAAGTATTGTATTTGTCAACATTTTTTAATTTTGAGTTTAGTGTGAATATATCCCTGGGGCTTCCTGAATCCAAAAAGGTGTTTTCAGCTGTTTTTAAAAAAACCATGTGCGATTTTTATGAAATATGGTAATGGGTAATGAATATGGTAATGAAGTATGGTATGGAAATATGGTAAATACTTAGGCTATATATGTCCAGACCATTTTTTTAATTTTCGATTTTTAATGGTAGTTTACCCCTAAAAACCCCTAAAAAATATTTCTCAAAATCCGCTCTAACGAATTTGATTAAAACTCATGATTATGCCAATAGTTATTAATCTCCCAAATTATATGACACCACCCACATGTAAAACTTATTGCTCAAAAGTTATGAGCTTTTAAATGCCAATTTTTTAAAATTTTCTGGTAAAATTTTATAAAATATACTGAAAATTACCTCGGTCTATTCCCTGTGAATGGGGCTAAAACACAGTCTTCCACAACTGATGAAGACTTTTAACAGCCTGCAGTTGTACATCCTGGAGAAGGTGGTAATATGGACCCCCATTGTGTTAGTTTATTATAAAATGGATAATATTAATCAAAATAGGAGTGATTAGCATGGTTACAATCTGGAGTTAGTAGCTGAATACATTGTAGTAGATATAAGCGTTTACAACATCATTCGATATATTTTTTAATGAGTTTTCAAAAGTCAAAATTTTCTTCATTAATTGGGATGTGTAGTTAATATGGCCCCCATGGTGTTTTTAATATGGACCCATTTAATAATGTAAGGGAATACTGGAAAACAAATTTATGAAATTGCTTTTTGACCAAAAACTGTTTATTATACATAAATGAAATTTAAGTAAATATAGGTAGGTATAAAAATCATATACTATAGACTACAATAAGACTAACAACAGAAATGGACAGAAATAAAAAAATAGTCCTCCATCTCTGCCCCATCACATTCATTATGAGCCCAAAGAGTAAACATCAGGCATTGAACCCACAATTACCCACGGAAGTTGCTGGAGAATTTTTCATTACTAAATGGGGTCCATATTACCATCATCTAAGGGGGCCATATTACAGACATTAACCTGTTACAACCATGTGGTTATAGACTATAAACTGCAATAACTAGAACTTTCTAGTCCGTCTTAAACTGGTGTCAATAACCTCTAAATCATATGAATGTTACCTCAAACTAAGTATGTATCTGTAGAATTTGGTGAAAATCAAGAAATGTACAATGTACATATCTTTTAAAGTTTTAAAATCAGCAAATACGTATTTCACCTCACAACTACTGAGCGATATGGCTTCCAGAGCTCAAAACGGCCAATTGGCATACTAATAGACAAGTTTTAGCACATCGTTTTTAAAATATGATGGGGGACCATATAACATTGCCACATAACAATCTCCTCTAATCTAGGGAATGAAATTTTCACTTTTTTAATCCTCTATTATAAAATACCCCGTCGCAGCAGACCTGCGTACTCAGCGAATTTCCAAATCAACAATGTAGTAATGATATTATATGTCAAGTTTTATCAATATCTGTCGATAAATATATGAGTTAGTTATTTGCCTATTCTTCAAAAGATTAACATGGGAAAGAGTATGCAGGTTAGCTGCCATGATAAATACATAAACTATGATTTTTAAGCATAAATGGATGGATCTCAACCACATGAAGCTAAATATCAAGTTTTATCCAAAAATATTGATTGATAAAGTGAAATATTAATTTTTCCTTATCCTCCATAAGATTAACATTGGAGCCCCACAATACAACGTACTGTGTTTAGATTTTTTAATATCTCCGTAACCGTTGGAGATAGAGAAAAACTTTAAGGAACTAAATTGTGTAGTTTTTTAAGCTGATTTTAATGGTTGAAGATAAAATTAATAAACTTTTTAAATTACAGATGAAAAACGCAAAAACCAAATTTTTGAGTACAAAACCCCCCCAAACTACCCGTTCCCATTGACCGATATGTCTGGTTTACGAACTCGTCCGAGCAAATGTAGGAATACACGTCTCTACCGAATTTGGTCTTGATCGGACCATTTTTACGAGAGTTATCGTGTTCACAGACACACACATATGTATATATATATATATACATAAACATTTTAACGACTATTGTTTTTGGTCTCTGGGCACCTAAAGAAGACAAAATAATATGGTCCAAGGCTTAATCTTGCCATGAGACCTACGGTAATAGCTTCTATCACTATGGGACATACGCTAAAAGATAAAATTACTTGTTAACTATAATTGTAGGGTAATTATATTTTTCGAAAAAATCATATAATTTCCTAGATAATCACTTCACCTTTAATTTGACACCTCAACGATTTTTTACAAATCACAAAATTAACATTGATCTCATGAGACTAAAATGATATTTCGCCCCCATTCCATACACTTAAACAATTTCTGACGATCAAATAGTCTCTCATAAATCAATTTAGAGGTATTTGACCGCTCGGAGTGGGTCAATTGGGTGTTTAAACTGTTTGTGACCAGAAGTTGTGAAGAAGAAGAAGTCTTGTTAATAGTGAAAGAGGATATACATACATACAGTACCAACAACTAACAACTCACTTGGACGAAAATAGCTTTTCCTCGGACGCGAGGTGATGTCTGAAGTCTGGAATCGAATAGTCTGTGTTGGAAGCTCAATCTGTGCGCATTGGAGAGTGTTATTGTTGTAATAAACACGTAAAATGCCATGGTTCATGTCATGTGAGTATTTAAATTTTATCGAGTGTATTTTAGTTAAAGACTAATTTCTTCACAAATTTTCGATTCATCTAATTTAAAATACAGTACGGAAATACGAAAAAAATCCAAACGAAGGAAGCCAGAGATTTTACTGTGAAAGAAAAGTTAATTTTTCATAAAGTTCTAAATAGCTTGGATTACCTTTGGTTGATCAAACAGAATAATCAACTTAACGAGGAACAACAAATAAAAAAATTCACATTCAGATGGTGTACATCAAAATATCTACATCCAAAACTATTCTAGATTTGTTCCACATAACTTTAAAGTTTTTTCTTGGATATTTTATATGAAAACGGACGAATAATTAATAGCTTGTTGAATGAAACGAACAAAAATCTAAAGTATTATAAATATCTAAGCTAAAAAATGAATTTTAAGAAAACAAAACCTCTTAAAATCGGGGTTTTTCAATGACGATAAATAAAATTCTATAAATGCTTAAATTGTCACTAAATTAACCATATTTAGAAGTACGGGTTATAAGCTGTTGGGATTTACTTAAAGCTTCCATAAATTAAGAAAACAAATGATTTTTTAATACTTAAAATAAAAACATCTGATCAATTTCCAGTAGTACAGTATCATTAATTAAGAAGTCGTAATTAAAATAACGCCTGCATAAATGAACCCTTTATTAGTAATGCCGCAAAGCATTGTTGTAGTCTACTAACATTCAGAAGGCGTTTAGTTTCCTAATAATTATTGAACAATACTGTAATTAAATTGATGTGTTTAAAATCTTCAGATCAATAAGTTTATAGATTCTCTTTCGGTAAAACACTAGGAATTAAATTTCCTTCAAAAATATAGATCGAATTTGGAAAGTTTAATTTTCAAACTTTTTGTCCCATTATTTTATTTTCAAAAAAACTGCCTGAACCTAAATATTTAACTTTGATCTGTAAGGATTTGAAATTACAATTTAGTTCTTAGTCTCTCAACGGATTTTATTTATTATACTTACTGCATTTAGCGAATTTCCCATAGGGAAGAAGCTATTACCGTAGGTCTAATGGCAAGACTTAAGCCCGGGACCATGTTATTTATTCGTCTTTAGGTATCCAGAGATCAAAAACACTAGTTATTAAAAAATATATATGTGTGTGTGTCTGTGAACACGATAACTCTCGTAAAAATGGTCCGATCGAGACCAAATTTTGTAGACGTGTATTCCTACATTTGCTCGGACGAGTTCGTAAACCAGACATATCTGTCGGAACTGGTAGTTTGGGGGAGTTTTGTACCTCAAAAATGTTTTTTCCCATGTAATTTTTAAAATTTTCAAATTGTGTCTCTCACTATTAGAATCAGCTCAAAAAACTACACAATTTAGTTCCTTAAAGTTTCTCTCTATCTTCAACGGTTACCGAGATATTAAAAATCTAAACACAATACATTGTATTTAGGGGCTCCAATGCTAATCTTATGGAGGATAAGTAAAATTAATATTTCCCTTATTAACCAATAGTTTTGGATGCATCTTTGTATTTAGCTTCATGTGGTTTGGATCCATACGTTTATGCTAAAAAAGTCATAGTTTATGCGTTCTTCAAAGCAGCAAACCTGCACACTCTTTCCCATGTTAATGCTTCGGAGAATAGGCAAATACTCTAATTTATTAACAGGCATTGATTGACCAATCTTGTCATATAACTGTATCATTATTTCCACATTATTGATTTGGAAATTCGCTGAGTACGCAGGTCTGCTGTGACGGGGGTATTTAAACTCGTGATGTGTTTTTGTTCGGTTTATTTTAATGCATGGCCTACCGTATATGCCAAATATAAAGACTGACCGATTTCATTAGCCTGCGTAGAATAAAAGTTTTAGGTAAATTAATTGTAATATCAATAAAGATCCCAAGAATATTGTTACTTGTAAAATACATTTTCTTTTGAATTGCTGTCGTAAATCTATACGTAATTAAAACACTTCAAAACTTGAGGGTTTCAAACTTTTTCAAAGTACAGCAGAATAACCTTTCTGTTTGGATGATCTTTAAACTTTCATCAAATTTATTTTAGACACGCATTTTGTTCTGATTCGGCAGAGAACCAGGTTCAAGAAGGCAGTCTAGAGTCTACAGTCAAGATAAGACCTGGACTTGGGTAATCTAAAGTCTCGTAACTATCTACGCTTTTTTGCAAAAGTGCTGTTTTTTAAAGTGTCTAGTTTATTCGACTCAATTCCGGTTATACTGAGTCAAAAGGTTATCTCGAGTATAATTTATGGTCATTCGTTTGCCGATAATAAAATACGGGGCCTGTCAATGACTTGAGTTAATTTTATATTAATGAACACTTAAGGTTCAGTTATATCTGAGTCAATTATCACTCTATTTTTAAAACATTTGATATTTTAGGAAATATGTTTTTAAATTATAGTGGTCATTAAACTATTATTGGAGGTTTTTTTACTTTTCCCCCTGTACATATCCTAGTATATGAAGAACGTATTGTTTTCCTTAAACTTTCGAATTTTAGCTGAGAGTGGAATTTTTGAGAGAACTATTGTGTTCTCTCAAAAAAACTTCTCAAAAACGGCTCTAGCCATGTGTATTAATAGTTTAACGATTCATAAGTGCTTGGGGTCCGAAATAATATGACATTGCCCACATGTCTGTAAAAATGACGGGTTGATTGTTATAAAATGTTAAATCTAAAAAAATCAATTTTGTGGCAAAATGATAAATTTATTAAATAATTTTAGTAAAACCATCGAGACCAGATCAAAAGTTATACAATTTAGTATTTTGAATCATCAGTCTAAGACAGTTAAATTTACAGTCCGTGTAAACACAGTACTTTGTACAAAAACAACCTGTTACTAACTGTTATTCTTATAGAAAATACTGAAATATCAATTTTTTCTTATTTCTCAATTGTTTTGCATAAAATGGTGCAAAAGTAAATTCAGTTTTAGGTCACATAACTCAATAAAACCCAAGCAAACAAGTTTGTTATTACTTTTAATAAAGGTATGTTTTATTTTATTTTTTGAGGGAGAACGTATGTTATTTAGCATTATATCAGTTTATAATCTGTTCTGTTGGCCTCAACTAATGTTATGCTAACCTATTTTTAACAGGGCTATTAGTTAATTAACTGTCTGACAACAGGTTAAGGAACTGTCAACGATCAGGGTTTGGACCATTTCCTATCAAAACGTTTTAAACGCCACCAGACAACATGAGGCAAATATCTCCGTCGCAGCAGACCTGCATACTCAGTGAATTTCAAAATCAATAATAATATACAACTGGTTTGATCAATATCCGTAATAAATATTGCTCAGAGTTATTTGTTTTTTTGGTTATTTTTACATTTCGTGCGTTAGAGAAGCCGAAACAAGTCTTATCTCAATTTGTGTCTGTCTGTCTATTTGTCTGTGACGCTCCAGGAAGCATTTTACGCCGTCTTCTCCGAAAAACGGGAGAACTGATAACAATGAAACTTATTTCATGCATTCTCTACATTCCAGAGAAGAGTTTTCAATGCTCGAAATTGTCCGCCGCCCCTTGATAAGTAAATAACGAGCATTTAAAACCCCACTTTTTACTTGATATTAGTCGCATTTTGCTTTCAGTTTTCAATTAATCACCTACTGGTAATAATCAGCTGTCTTTGTAGTTTATTGATTTAGTAGAAAGAAAAGCAATCAGATGTCAAATTAAAATTAATATTATTTAGTTTATATTGGTCATTGATTTGAAACCCATTTTATAATCATACTATATTAAAAAGTTATTTTAACGTATAACTAATTTTAATAATGGTATAAAAATGTTCTGATCTATTTAATAATAAAGCTAGGTATTAATTCATTTTCTTTTTACTGATTTGTTTAGGATTTAAGATTTACATTTTGGTATGATAATCTTTCTTCTTTAAAATGAATCCTACAACCCGTACAAAGGACGGGCTTACTGCTAGTCCGTAATAAATAAGAGTTTGCCTATTTTCAAAAAGATTAACATAAGAAAGAGTATGCAGGTTTTCTGCTGTGAGGAACACTGCAAGTAGAAATACCTACTACTACCATAAAACATTTTTTATTTTGACCATATACCAAGTTTTGTTAACATCTGGCCATATATAAAGGCGTTTGCCTATTCTCTATACGATTAATATGGGAATACGTCAATGTAAAAAAAATTACTTGCCCAAAGGTACCATATTAAAATTTTCAGCTATAACTAATGCATTATTTTAGAGACGTTGATTACATTTGAAACAATAAATATTGTCGTTTAAATTGACTTAAGGCCGAAAGTACTGACTTGTCAGTCCACTGATACAGTTTATTTTTAAGTCAATTCCATTACACGCATTAATCAATGAATATTAGTTATAATAGAACCACTATACTCAAAAATCATTTATACATATGAGCGCTTTACGTAATACAATCCAAACCTATAACTGTTACATAAAACAATTGACTCCTAAAGCTTTGTTTATCATGTGCATTCTAAATAGATTAGCACTCAGACTATCTGTTCGAGTATTCGGTTGTTATCTCTCCGATTATTCGGGTTGACATTTTTCCTCTTGAGGGAAGTCACGGGAAGCTAATAAACGTCAAGTGTCAGGACCAACAATCAGCTGATAGCGCAGTCCTTATCAGCTGGCCGGGCGTTGCGCAGGCCGTAGGCCTTGACAGACGACAGCTGGTCTGGGTGGTGGCATCACTGGACCGTGTCCTCTCGCTGTTGCGGTGATTTGGAACAGAAGCTAGAGTGATCGGAGTGATTCGAGTGATTTCGAAGTGGAAAATGAGTGAAAGGAAGTCATACCCTTATTCGGCGGTGAAGACGAACGTGGAACCACCCTGGATAGCGAAGGGTGAGTTTGAGGTTATGTTTGTACATTTTGGGATAGCTGGAAAAATCAGCTGTTACTACTTAAGGTGTTTGGTAAAAATCAGCAGTTTTAGTTTTGTACAGTCAAGTAAATAAGTCACGATATAATTCATTTTGTTTGAAACTACGAGTAATGTATTACTTTAAACAATTTTATGACTATAAAACCATTTTTACCCATAACACTTTTATATAATAATAATAATAATCATCTAATCCAGGGCTTCCCAAACTTTTTTAACTCGCGACCCCCTAGTATTGGGAATGGGATTCAAGGTCGCTTTCAATCCCTTCAATGCTCGATCAAATTAACATTTTGTCACGTGTTTGAATTGTTTCCTTTGATTTCAATAAAATATATACTAAATTTTGACTAGTAATAAATTGAAAAATGTTTGTATTTACTTCCCTGTGGCGAGGTTGGATCATAGAAATGGTGAAAGATAAAATTTAAAAATTTTTAAATTACATAAAAAACACCAAACCCCCAAATTTTGAGTTCAAAACCCCCCAAACTACCCGTTCCCATTTACTGATATGTCTGGTTTACGAACTCGTCCGAGCAAATGTAGGAATACACATCTCTACCAAATTTGGTCTCGATCGGACCATTTGTACGAGAGTTATCGTGTTCACAAACACAAACACATATTTTAATATTTTTTCTGAGTACAGTAATACCTGATAGTTAAACGACTGTAGAAGCGTTAGGTTTTTACTCTCACGAAACCCTAATTCGTGATCCATATATTTAACGCATACATCTTATCACTTCTCAGTAGGTTTTTACATCAGTATACTTCTTAGTTGGTGAAGTTAAATATCATGGTGGTAACTGTGGTTTCATCATTTAAACGTAAGTGTTAGTATTTATTTTCGAAATGTAGATGTAAACTTTTTAAACAAGAATGTGTATTTTTTTGTCCGAGAAGGTTTTTATCTCTACTCGTGTATTGCGGTAGGGCGTGGTCGAGCAATTAAGGACAGAGAGGTTAATAATTAATTAAACTTTTGTTTTAGAGATGACGTAATTCATAAAATGTTATTTAGTCCTAGGTTGCGTAGGAGAAACAACTCGAACAAATAACTTAAGTATAAGTTCAATTATTTTTAATTTCTCCCCTTATACCTACTTAGTAAATGGATAATGTTTTGTTTTCGTCTAAGTTTTAGGATTTGTTTTAGAGTGTTTTTATATCCCTTTGAGCGTCCCTCAATAAAAGGTGGTTTTCAGGATCGTAGCAAGTTTTATAAAAATACTAGCTCATCGGGCAAACTTCGTAACGCCTAACAGTAAATACACGTTAACTTCCAGATTGGCCATGTTCTGAAGTCGAATAGCATTACGACATCGTTGTGAAAAATTAGATATTCTGGGTTGTGGCATAGTTAATAACAATACTGAAACGATAAGACGTATTAATAACATTACCACAAAACAAATAAATCTGAGTGGATTGATTCACAATTTTTCTAATCCAACCTAAAACCAAACAAAATCTAACTGTAATACGGCTTTTATAGGAAAGATATACAACAGCTGATTATTACAACAAATGTAATATGTATAAACACCGTAATTATTTTTTATTTGGCCGACATAATTATAAACACGTGACTTTTAATCAGACTGAAAATAAAAAATATAAATACATAATCCCCTAAAACCGTAAACTATTAACGTGGTGAATAAAGCTGTTCATTTTGTCCAGCACATATTTACTTCATAGTTTTACATTAATGAATGAAAACACTTCGATTTCTAAAAAAACAGGTACTTTATTCCTCTGTGTCCCTATTCAATGGGCTTCCTTCTCAACTTTGAGATACTGCAGATATAAAGACATTATTTTATACTATCTTTGTGAATATATATATATATATGTGTGTGTACATACTGCCTACATACAGACCTACGTACATACCGACGTTGTCAATGCATATACTTCATGCCTTTAGACAATAAAAAACTTCAACTTTGACGTTATGTTCTAGGTATTTTTGCAAGTTCATGAAACAATAACAAATGTTGTACTGCACTCTCTCTAATCTAGGGCCAATTCACCACGTAAAACATGCTAGTTTGTATGACATGTTAAACGCACTGTGGGTAATGAATTTTATAATTTTATAAATTGTATAATTTAATAAATTTTAACATCCAACAATTATTGTAAACACCTCTTTTGATAGTAAACATTCTATATACAGTATACTGACCGGCATAAACATTATATTGACCGATACTACCGGTTAGTGCGACTGAATAGAACTATTCATCGGAAACGGAAAGGCTAAAGGCTTTGTCACAGGAAATGTGAATTCGACCATTGCCATAGAGTACAAACACAGAGTAATGAGGAACTGTGGTAGTGAGGTTAAAAGTGAGAGAGAAACAAAATCGAAGTGAAAAAACATAAGTTTAGCGACTTTCTCTAAGAACATTGTTTCACTTTATTTCATGCCAAAATTATTTAAATTAACGTTTTGTTTTCGTTTCAAACTTTTCTAGATTACAAAATATTTTACACAGTATGGTATTTCAGTGAAAACCGTTACAGCGGAACCAATTGTCTTTTTACCCTCATTACTCTATGTAAACCGATGCTTTCCTGTTGATATTCATTTATGCTGATGAGAGCGCGGAAATAGACACCTTTGAAACGATCCTACTATTCGTTCTGTGTTTGATTTGCGGTTACTCAACCTACAAATTATATATTTCTGACCATCCTGATTCTATCAGTGTATGTTTGTAAAAATGCTTAATACAGAAATAATGTCGTTTCAGTTCTTAAACTGAACGAAGTAAGTTTTAATAAAGTTACAAAATAAACCAGTGATTCACTGTTCGTTATCTGAGTTGATACGGAACTTGTGATAAGAACGCACAATGTGAAGTTTAGATGAATAATTAGTTTTATTAATCCAAAACATACTTACTATAAATCAGCGTAATATATTTATTATTGTTGTTGTATAAGCTATGTCCTATTTTACAACCCGTAGGGGATATCTCATATGTTATGAGTAAATAATAATACATAGTAGGCTTAGATTTTTAAATATTGAAATGTAGGTTAGAAGTAAAGTACTTAAATTTTTTTATATGCATAAAGTTTAGAAAAATAGTGGAAGAATATTAGAGTATTTTCTTCTTCTTCGTTATGATGCAACAATGTCAACACAAAACGTCTTTATTACACCAGTAACCACAAGCAATAACTATCTTATTTTGTTGAGGTACAATTACGAATACACGCTTTGATCATCTGGAGTTAATAAATTTATATTCTCACAAATCAAACTCGTAAATAAAGTCAATGACCTTAATTGCTCAATTCTTGCATCACCTTCACGGATAATTTCACACGCAACAAATGCTCTACTGTACTCATCTGTAGGAACCGGAAACTTCATCGATCCAGTTCTTCTTCTCCGGCCAGCTGATCCCGCCTAAAGGTCGAGGACTTCTCCAGCTGTTGCGTAACAGCTGTGCGTGCGGCTGTGCGTCGCTATCGGCTGTCACTACACACGCTCTGCCCCCACCCCTTCCCTCAGTGTAGCTTACGCCGGTTCACGGTTACCAGTGTCTACCTTGTGTGTTATCAGTTACCGTATCTTTGCTTTTCCTGTTATCAGTTGTCACCGCTTATCGGCGATGTCTAGGTACGACGACGTGAGATACCATTCAGTGCAAAATCGTTCCAAGAGGTTAGGCTCTTTTTTCGAAACCTGCGGAAAATGTGAGTTTGTAATTCATTGTTTAGTATAATATTCCATTTTTTTCTTTTTAACATGACCACACACCGGGATATTTTAAACCGAAATGTTTTGTAATCGTCGTTTATTTACGTGTGCTTTGCGATTTATAATATATCCATCTTCCATTAAATATTAAAATTTATTTTGTCGTAATGATTTTTTAAAATAATTATGATTTATTAGAACTCACCTTAACTTTCCCACGACGACAAATTTGAAAATGTTGACTGATGCAATTGTTTGTTTGATTGACTCAGTTATGAAAACACAATCCTATGTACTTTACAGTAACATTGAACGTTTGAACACACGTGGTGTGGCAAGTGTTTAACTGCATTTAAATTTGACAGTTGGAATAATTTACCGTTCAATTAATTAAACGGTGTAACAATTATTTAATGCCGGAAAGTATAAGTTACTCTCGTTTTGCATGTGAATGATAATTTTATTTCACTTATACCAGCAACCGGATCTTAAGAATCAACAGTATTTACACTTTTGTACTAATTTCCCTTAGAGCAACGTTAAATCCAAAAAATCTCTGTGATGTTGTTTTTTACTATAAAACATTGTGCTAGAGGTCATTTGAAGGAGAACCGTAATGTCTAGTGGTCTACCTGTTTATAATTTTAATTTTTAACACATTTCAAAAGGGTTTATTAGGATCATAATTGCGAAGATCAGTGATATCTTATTACACTGATTGTAAGCTAATCCAATGTGTCTTAGTTTTTTAAAAAACGTGTTTGAAGAGCAATGTTTCAGCTCTTAAGGGACGAAAAATCCAAGATGGCGTTGGAATCTGAAAATCAGTTAAAGACAAATTTTTAACAGTCTAACTCAGTCGCTTTTTATTTTTCGCAAATGCATCAAAACTAAAACAATTTGTAGCAAGACATATTCAACTAATTTCGATTTCTTAGTGCATGTATTTCAAAATTTAATGATTATCACTAAAACATACGAGTTGTTTAAATCGATATTTTCGAAAAGTATGCAGGATAAGAAAATAATAATGTAGAAAAGAGTTCAAGGTACAGTGATAGGAGTGAAGTACATTGCAACAATGTGTTACAATGTACTGCTAGCTTCAGCTGATAGCTACGTTATGCGGGTTGCGTCACTGAACCTAGCGGAACGTTTGAAGGCGTTCAAGGTCATCGGATGCTTTCAGTATGGATTAACAGCTTGGCTGTTAACTGCATTGTTATGCATGACGTATAAGGGCGATAATGTGTATGTGCAAACGCTAATAAAATATTAACTGTTGAATATTGTTTATTTATATCTTGAACTATATGAAAAGGTGTAACAATGCAAAATACTTATTATTTTGACTATTATAGATTAGATTACCTTTTGAGATGGGACCTTCCCAGGTGAATTAGAAATGAGTGTAAGATGATCGTGGTGCAATCTTATTGTCTTGTTACTGACAAAAGCTGACATTTTCCTTAGACAGAACTGTTAATTAATACCCAACAGTCAATGGCACATCTAAGGCACCTACATTTTAACGTGGAGTCCGAACCACTGCTTCTGTATTACCAACTGGTCTAATTACGAGGATGGTATTTGCGGATGAACTTAGTATTCAATAGTGCGGATGTTAATCCACACAAGAGAACACTACACCCACAGCCATCGCTCACAAATATTCACAGTTCGTGACCTCCAAGTAGCTGGATTATACAATATAAACCAAAGTCGTGTTAGTTACACCATTTATAACTCGAGAAACGGCTGGACCGATTTTAATGATCTTTAATTTGAATATGTCTTATAGTTTCAGTATTGCTATTCACTATGCCGCGACCCAGAATATCTAATCTTTCACAACGAAGCCGTAATGCTATTCGACTTCAGAAAATGGACAATATTTAAGTTAACACGTATTTACTGTTAGGCGTTACGAAGTTCACCGGGTCAGCTAGTATATACATATAAAATGAGACACCGACACAACATGGTGGGAATTTTAATGGCGGTGAATATGAGTAAAGATTGAGTATAATTAATTTCGACGATCAGCTGTGTTACTGATAAATGCCAGCTGATTCATTTGACAGCTTCATTGATTATAGCCCAATAAACAAACAAGATCGCACGCAACACGCTGGCGTGAATAGAGCGAGTTGCACAGAACTGATATTATACCCATCATATAAGAGTTTTACGAGTTATTTTCATTTTATTTGCAGTATGACGAAAAATATAGTTCATCGCACGGCCCAAAATTGGATTTTTAATATATACTAGCAGTAAGCCCGTCCTTTGTACGGTTTGTTGGATTCAGTTTAAAGAAGAAAGGTCATCGTACCAAAATGTAAACCTGAAATCCAAAACAAATCAGTAAAAAGAAAATAAATCAATACCCAGCTTTATTATTTAGCATTACTTACATTAATACCCTTATTATAATTAGTTATACGTTAAAATAACTTTTTAATATAGTATGATTTCGAAATGGGGTTAAAATCAATGACCAATATAAACTAATTAATATTGAATTGACAGCTGTTTGTTTTTATTTCTATTAAATATTTAAACTACAAAGACAACTGATTATTACCAGTAGGTTATTCATTGAAACTGGATCAAAATGCGAGTAATATCGCGTAAAAGTGGGGTTTTTAAATGCTCGTTATTTACTTTTCAAGGGGCGGCGGGCGATTTCAAGCATTTACAAACCTTCTCTGGAATGTAGAGAATACATGAAATAAGTTTCATTGTTATCAGTTCTCCCGTTTTTTTTCGGAGAAGACGGCGTAAAATGCCTCCTGGAGCGTCACAGACAAACCGACAAACAGACAAAAATTGAGATAAGACCGGTTTCAGCTTCTTAAACGCACGAAAAGTAAAAATAACTAAAAATGAATAATTCTGAGCAATTTACAGACAAAACTGTAATTTTATTTATATAGATTCACACATTTAACAGCTTCGGATGTTAAACTTGTGCTCGTACCAAAAAACAACAGTTTTTGGCCATAGTGATGAAATATATTATTATTTCAACCTAGAGGTAACACAGTTAGGCCTAGTTGTTTCAGCTGACAATAAATCTCGCCACCCTTCTCGTATAGAACCCCAGGAGAGAGTGGAGGGGATAATGGTTAGGGGCGAACCATCCCCTAGTAGAGATTCCACCCTCTGAACCGCCCTGTTGCCAAGGCTACGTGTTAAAGGCAATAATAATGAAATGTAATAATATAAGATTAATAAAATACCTCCGTCGCAGCAGACCTGTGTACCATATGGTCAACTGTAGAAAGGTAAGAAGCGCTATTGTTACTCAAATGGCTAATTTGAATTTTTAAATTGGGGCTCCAAAAAGCAACGTACCAATTTATTCTCATCCAAAAATATGTACTCACTTATACTGCTGTAGTTATATATCTCGAATTTTCACCAACATGTTAGTTTTCAAGATCAAGGTTATTCGTATAAGGATGCTAACGACTGAACTAACCTGCCTCCTTGTGTCTTTTCGAACGTTATGGTTTTTTTTGTTTTAGTTTTTAAAAATAGATAATTTTCTCGCAAATTCAAATTCTGATTATTATATAGTTAAATATCCAACAAAAGATCGATATTTGGTAGTAACAATGCCAGTTTTTGGACAGTTATTTTCGTAACTTAATTTCGTAATTAATTCCGTTGGAGTTTTAAAAATACAAAAGAATATGCAACAAAAGAATACTATTTTGTTTCAATTTTTATGTTTGTGTATATTTTTAAAATTTTAATATGTATAGTCAAAGGTTATAGTCAACCTGATTTATCATCATTAATTTTTATTCGTTCATTGGTCTTTTACTAAGTTAAAAATGTTTGTATTTACTTATCTGGGATTTAAGTTAGATCATGGATACGTTTAAAGGGAATGTTTTCAGTTCAACAGCTGTTCATATAACCAAACTATGACATCACCAACCAAATGACGTGACTTTCAACATTTTGGTCTCGCAAATTGCCAACATGCTCCCGGAGCTTAGACATATTCATGCCAAATAATTTCAATTAATTTAAATGTAATTAAGATATTCAATGAATGTTTTTACAATATTTTTTATAATCAAACTATTTCTTCATGCAATGTTCATACTTTTTAGGAATTGAATAAGTAAAGTGTCAATTAGTGTCACTGAACCTATTGATTTTAATTCTAAACAATTGTTCGGAAATATTTACGTTAAAATAATCTAATCATTATAAGATATCAGGCACGACTGATAACACGGAGGTGTGTTTTTGAATGTCGTTGACTTTTCTTCCTATTGTTTGTTTTGTGACAGCAACAATGACATCACTGACTTTACAGAACTCCGCCATCTTGGATTTTTACTCCCTTAAGGTTAAAAGTTAAAACTCTGAAAAATGCCTCGCTTCTATTAGTTTGAAATCTATATGTTAATTAGTGATCGAAAAGAAGTAAAATAAATACGTAACAACTAAAGACTGTAATAGCTCCAAACTGTTTTGTTCACGAATTGTGTATAGTTGTGAGCGATGGTCGGTGGGTGTGGTGTTCTCTTGTGTGGATTAACGTCCGCACTATTGAATACTACGTTAATCCGCAAAGAACATCCTCATAGTTAAACCAATTCGTAATTCAGAGGCCGTGGTTCGGATTCCACGTGAAACTTTAGGTCTGTTAGTTGCCGTCGGCTGTTGGGCTATTAATTAACAGTCCTGTCTAAGGAACATGTCAGCCTTAGTCAGTAACAAGACTACAAGATCGCGCCACAATCATCTTACACTCAATCCTCATTCATACTTGGCTTTAAATACCTACCTTGTGGTATGGTCGCCATTTCAATAATCTAATCTATTCTAATCTAATTTATTACGTAGCTCCGTATTGCGGAATTGCTCATGTTGAGGGTTCCAAGATCTAGGTTCCCTGTGGCATGCCAGAGTGGCGCCATCATCCACATCGTGGGCTAAATCCAGACTAGGCTTGACCGAAAAACTGATCTTCCACAAGTTTATTTTTATCCCTTTCGACTTCGACCTACACCTACTCCGATGATCTCCAAGGTGATGAAATCCGTTCCACCATTGCGATAGAGTCCACGTGTTTCTACTTACAGATCCAAATAAAAATAATTATATCAGTGGAATATATCAGTGGTATCAGTGAACTGGCATATACTTTCTCCCTTAAGTAAATTAAGAGTCTGCATCAGTGGTAGCCATCTTGGATTTTAGTCCCGTAAGAGCAATGTTAAATTCTGGCCTTGACCTATTGTCATAAATTAACGGAAGAGGTGTCAAATTAAAGGTATTACAGTCCTCCAGGGCACCACCTTACAGAACTTCTTATTTTTGCTCTCAATAAAAAATAATGATTTATTTTGTAAAATATTCCTGGATTTTTGTTTTTATATCAAGTTAAAGTTTTGAACATATTAAAAGGTCATGCCCTTGAGCTACATCTCATCAATGTACTTCCAAAGTTTTACATTGATACTTTGATAATTAACGCCACTACAGACGCCAAAGTGAAGGTATGTTCCGCCAGAATTTAACATTGCTCTTACAGGACTAAAATTCAAGATGGCTACCACTGATGCAGACTCTTAATCCAAGGAACATGTCAGCCTTAGTCGGGGGCTACAAGACTACAAGATCGCGTCACAATCATCTTACACTCAATTCTCATTCATACTTGGCTTAAAATACCTACCTTGCAGTATGGTCGCCATTTCAATTATCTAATCTAATCCAATCTAATACCCCCGTTGCAGCAGACCGGCGTACTCAGCGAATTTCCACCTCAATTAAAATTAAAATTTCTTTATTATAAACGACAATTCAACAAATTGTATTACAAGCGTCAACATACAAAAGATTGTATCCTTCAGCAGTGCAAACTTATTGCTCACCAACCCTACCGAAAGGTTGGTAGGTATTTTAAGCCAAGTATGAATGAGGGTTGAGGGTAAGATGATTGTGGCGCGATCTTGTAGTCTTGTTACTGACTAAGGCTGACATGTTCCTTAGACAGAACTGTTATTAATAGCCCAACAGCCGATGGCAACTAAAAATAGGATATAAATTAAGAAAACCATTGAAAGTTCGAAATACCAACATAGTGTAATCAAGGGGAAACCAGTTGAATGGAATTGTAGGTTTTATGGTTGAAACCTCACCTAAGTTAAAATAAACATACAGTTTTAATCTAACAACGAGATCGCACGCAGCATGCTGGCGTGATTGGAGTGAATTTCACAGAACTTATATTATTACCATCATAGTAATCGAATAGTACTGAGTATGTTTTATACGGTAATGTGCTTATGTTAAGGCTGTTCACTAAGTGAAAATATATACAACGTTTTATCAAATTATGTCAATAACTTAGCGAATTAGGCATACACCAATTTATCTATTCTCAGTAAGAATAACAATGAATACGTAGGTTTTCCGTTGGAGTTTTTATGGATTTATTGATAAAAATTGACAAACTAGATGAACTTGCAAGGTTTGGGAAGAATATTTAAGTAAATACGTCAGTTATTCATTTTTAGTCATCCTTAAGATTAACTTTGCGCAATGTACTTACTATTTTAACCATATCAGTAACCAATTTACCCAGAGTAATGATTCATAATACTAAATTTTGTGTTTTTGAGCTGATTCCAATGGTAAAGGTAAATTAGATTATTTATAAAACTAATAAAAATAACTGGAAACCCCCATTTTTTATATACAAAACCCCACCAAAAGTTTTGTTAATGTAGTCCGATTGCGTTTCTCAACGAACCCTCTAAAGATATTACATTAATGAACAACACCGAATTTTATAATAAACTCAGACAATAATTTCGGCCGTTATCGTGTCAACACATACATATATATAATTTTGTATGACCCCCTCGCGTTCAGGGGGTTGAGTTATGAACCGCTTCCACGGTCCCGGGCTGAACTGTCACCATGCGGGTCATGTAAATAGCTCACTTATCCATAAGTAACTCGCTAACAACAATGTTTATTTATTTATTTAAGTAATCTTAAAAATAATAATTATGTGCATCGATGTCTCAACACATATTATTAAAGTATAAACTCAAAAAGTTTATTTTTAAGTATATTTTTTCTAATTATAAATGGTCACAAACTGTCAAAATTTAATCTAGCATGAAAATTACTTTATGTTGTTTGTATAAAATAAAACATTACATTTATTCATGTTTTAGACCATTGGGTGATTAGGAATGCTAATGTTAATGTAAATCAACAAAATTAACTTTAACCAAATCTGTAGCCACCGATGAAGACTATCATCAACAATTAAACCCGGGCGAGTAGTTGACAATAATTCCATCAAACAATTTAGGGTTAAAAGTTATCCTAAGTACTGTATCTTTAAAGGATGACTTATTTATAAATTATGACCAAGAAAAAAGTCAAACTCGGGAAAAATTTCAAACTACAAGAAACTGGTGAAATGGTCTCAACTCTTAGCAACGTAACGTATAAATTTGAATTTCATTCTAAATTTAAATTCATTTGTTGACAAATCTTTAATTAGTATAATATACATCCACTTATTATGATTGCAAGGAATCTTACTCTAAAATAAAAACCCGGAAATGTAATCTAATCTGATTTTTCTGGAAAATAAGCAAGTTAAGTGTGCGAAGCTAACAAGCGTGGAGGTGACGCGTCTCAAGGTGAACCAGGAGATAAGACCTGCCTTGGACTTGGTCGTGGGACATGGTCGTTATGACACGAGACTCACTGCACTTGGGTCACAACAATACTGACTGTTGCACGTGGGTCATGACAATACTGACTGTTGCACGTGGGTCATGACAATACTGACTGTTGCACGTGGGTCACGACAATACTGACTGTTGCACGTGGGCCATGACAATACTGACTGTTGCACGTGGGTCATGACAATACTGACTGTTGCACGTGAGCCATGACAATACTGACTGTTGCACGTGAGCCATGACAATACTGACTGTTGCACGTGGGTCACGACAATACTGACTGTTGCACGTGGGCCATGACAATACTGACTGTTGCACGTGGGACATAACAATACTGACTGTTGCACGTGGGACATAACAATACTGACTGTTGCACGTGGGACATGACAATACTGACTGTTGCACGTGGGTCACGACAATACTGACTGTTGCACGTGGGCCATGACAATACTGACTGTTGCACGTGGGCCATGACAATACTGACTGTTGCACGTAGCCATAACAATACAGACTGTTGCACGTGGGCCATAACAATAAAGACTGTTGCACGTGGGCCATGACAATACTGACTACTGTACGTGGCCCATGACAATACTGACTGCTGAACGTGGCCATAACAATACAGACTGTTGCACGTGGCCATAACAATACAGACTGTTGCACGTGGCCATAACAATACTGACTGTTGCACGTGGCCATAACAATACAGACTGTTGCACGTGGCCATAACAATACAGACTGTTGCACGTGGCCATAACAATACTGACTGCTGTACGTGGCCATAACAATACAGACTGTTGCACGTGGCCATAACAATACAGACTGTTGCACGTGGCCATAACAATACTGACTGCTGTACGTGGCCATAACAATACAGACTGTTGAGGTAGCATCGTTGTCACGAGCCTAGCTGCATATGGGCTTTAACAATACCGACTCACTTATGAAGTTGTATTTAAATTTGAGGAACGAAAAAGCCCCTTTCAAATAATTAGACTCCATTTACCACTCTAGTTGAGTAAAAGACAACTATTTCCTTCTTAAGTTGCTTCCATGATGTAAGTGGATGCTATTAAAAGTGATTTTCCCACAGTGACAAAGGAGAGGACGGAAATTCTGTTTTCGTGAAAACAAAAAAATTATACCCTATGAAATAATAGATGCTTTTTAAAACACAATTCCTACCTGACCATTATTTTCTGTGTACTTTACTATTGCAGAATTCGTGGAATTTGTTGTAAAAAAGGAAAATTTGTGTCTGCTATGTAATTTAATGCAAGAACACATGACTTTGTCAATATTCATAAAATTGATTTCCATAAAATCAAACTATCTAAACTTAAATGACCTCCTTCTTTATCTTTGGGATTGTTACAAATAAAAAATTTAAAGTGTTGGTTCAAAACTGGTTTGAGCATGGTAAAATTTCCCAAAAAGATTTGAGCATGATCTTAAATTTTCCCTGTCTTGAATAGGTGTCGGTATAGTATCGTAATCTATAATATTATAAAGAAGAGGTGGTTTCTGTATGGTTGTTTGAGGGGTTGTTTGTGGGTTTTTTGTGGGAAGTAAATGCGAAAAATACTGAACCGACCGGTTTGAAATTTTACAGAAAGGTAGACCTTAAACTCATGCAACACATAGGCATATTAGTTCCCTTAAAATCCCTCGGGCTACGCCCCATGAACGTCCTAAGTTTCAATGTTTACATTTTTAAAGAATGAAAACATAAAATTACTTGAATGTCAACAGCTGTGAACACTGAAATTTGACAGTTCGAGAAGAAGAAGAAGAAGAAAGAGCTGCCGTGACCGTCCTAGGTTTCAATGTTTACATTTTCTAATGACAACATCCGTTTGCACTATATTTTGACAGTTCGGGAAGAAGAAGAAATAAAGTTGATTTTTCAGATAAACTGCAGGATCGAAATTAGTGAATTATTTGAAATAGCGGAATGGTAGATTTTATGTTTTTTTCTGACGACTGTCTCTATTACATCAATCCTTATCCTCTCCCAATATTTGACAGATGTTACTTTGAAATGTTGTAGACACTCGTGTTTTGTCATTTTGTAAACAATGAAGAATTAATTAACAATAACTTAAATGTATCAGTAGAGCCTACACCTTTCAGCCTTTTTAACCCGTGCGAAGAACGGGTACTTTGGCTAGTGCACCTATAAATGAAAATAGTATTAACTCCTTATTTATAACTAGCAGTAAGCCTGTCGTCCTTTGTACGGGTTGTAGGATTCAGTAAAAGAAGAAAGATTATCATACCAAAAGGCAAACTTGAAATCCTAAACAAATCAGTACAAAGAAAATAAATAAATACCAAGCTTTATTAATTATCATTACTTTACGATTAAAAAGATTATAAATTTTATACTAATGTTAAAATTAGTTATACGTCAAAATAACTTTTTAATATACTGTAGTATTATTTTGAACTGGCTTTAAAATCAATGACCAATATAAACTAACTGTTATTGATTTTAATTTGACAGCTGTTTATTTTTCTTTCTATTAAATCATTAAACTACAAAGACAGCTGATTATTACTAGTAGATGATTCATTGTTAATTAAAAGCAAAATACGACTAATATCGCGTATAAAGTGGGTTTTAAAAAACTCGTTATTTACTTTTCAAGCGGTGGCGGACAATTTCAAGTATTAAAAACCTCCTCTGGAATGTATAGAATGCATGAAATAAGTTTCATTGTTATCAGTTCTCCCGTTTTTTTCGGAGAAGACGGCGTAAAATGCCTCCTGGAGCGTCACAGACACAAATTGAGTTAAGACTTGTTTCGATTTCTCTAACGTATGAAACGTAAAAATAACTAATAAATGAATAACTCTGAGCAATGTACAGACAAAACTCTAATTTTACTTATATAGGTATGAAAAATTATTTTGTAAACACTGAAAAAATATGTTTTTAATAACGTTGTGTATCTTTTAACTGAGTTTAACGATTGATGAACTCCAAAATCAACTCAATAGGTATACTATTTAGATTTTTATTACGGACAATTTCCATCCGGAACGTCGTAAAACAAAGTTCCACGACGTTTCGGGATCTGGAATTTGATCCCGTCCTCAGGTGAACTAGTACCTAAAACATAACACGATTATTACAATTAGTTTAGTACGATTAGATTTGTTTATGTACTATCTTGCCTGATGACGGGATCAGATTCCAGATCCCAAAAGGTCGTAAACTTTGTTTTTCTTAAAATCGTGATGGAAAACGCTCGTAATAAAAATCTAAATAATACAAATTCACCATCACCAATGATAAATTTCAAACTAAGAATCAGTAGGTATATTTAAAATACGGTTTTAATTTTCAAAATAATTTTTCCGCTGAATTTAAGTCAAATTTCATTCCTCCATAAGATTAACATTACGAAAGTCTTTGTTTTAAAAATAAAACTACAGTGTTTGTTGGAGTTAACGCAGTCAATCAGCAAAAACTAATATTTCTACTGAACATATTTTGTTTTAGCACTGAATTAACACTTAAACACAGTTACATTTTTTAAACGTACAGTAAATAGTTTTTTTTAATATACTCGTATAACTAATTCAAGATCTGAAATGACCTTAAGGTCAGATGAATTAATACGCTCTCAACGGATATTAATTAATAATTAATTAATAATGATTAGTTGTGGTAATCTAGAGAAATAAATAATTCAATTTGTAGTTTATTTTACGACAAATTATAATTACCATGCAAACATCCGATAGTAAACAAGTAAGTATTTATCTTTAATGGGAAAAAATTAAAAACAATTCAAAAAAATAATTCAGTTATAAGTCCGAACCACTGCCTCTGAAAAATTACGAACTTGTCTAACGTTTAAGGTTCTTAAAATAAAATTTTGAAAATGTTTTCAGTAAATGTTTGCTCTACCGTAAAAAGAAATTTTAAACAGAAATTAACAATATTTACTACTAAAATATCTATTTTTTGCGGCCCATTGATCAATGTGGGGCTACTAAAACAAAAATAACTCTGACCTTGAGTGTATTTTCACCTCCAGGTTTTATATTTATCAACTAATTCCACTTATAAACTTTTAACTGTCCGGAAGTCAAATGTTACAAAAATTCCTGTTGGAAGAGTTCTAACAAAAAATGTTTGTATTTACTTCCCTGTGGGAAATAGGTTAGATCATGGATATGTCTAAAGGGAATGTTTTAATATCATCTAAACAGCTGTTCTTATTATTTTATATTTAAAATTCAATACTATAATTCTGGTAGTTTCTATGGAAACCTGTTACATCTTTCCATCTTAAAAATCACCCCCAAGAGCTAAAGACATATCCATGTCAAAATAATCCTTGAACTAAACATCTGCTAATGGCTTAGCGAATTTCTAATATGGAAGAAACTATTGCCGTAGGACTCATGGCCCGGGACCATGTTACTTTTTCGTTTTGAGGTGTCTAGATGAGTTCGTAATCCAGATATATCGGTCAATCGGAACGGGTAGTATGGGGGAGTTTGTATCCCAAAAATGGGTTTTTGCGTATTTCATATGTAATTTAAAAAAGTTTTTAATTTTATCTTTTATCATTGGAATCAACTATACAATTTAGTACTTCAAAAGTTCTACTCTATCACAAATAATGGCTACCGATATATTAAAAAGTCTAAACACAGTACAACGTACAGTATTTTGGGGCTCCAATTTTAATGTTATAGACAGGAGGATTAGGAAAAATTAATTTTTCACTTACTATCATGTATTTTTGGATGAAACTTGGTGTTTGGTTTCATGTGGTTGAGATCCATCTATTTTAGCTTAAAATAATTGTTTATGTGTTCATCATAGGCAAACTCCTTCATTTATGGACAGATGTTGATAAAATTTAGTTCAGTATATGGTCTTTGGAAATGGAGTACGCAGGTCTGCTGCGACGGGGGTATTTGAACATATAATCATTTTAGTTTATTAAAATACTAGCTGACCCGGCCACACAGTATATAGTGTTAACTTTAAGATTGGCTCCACGTTAAAATGTAGGTGCCTTAGATGTGCCATTGACTGTTGAGTATTAATTAACAGTTCTGTCTATGGAACATGTCAGCCTTAGTCAGTAACAAGACTATAAGATCGCGTCAAAATCATCTTACACTCATTTCTCATTCATACTTGACTTAAAAGGTTGGTCGCTATTTCCGGATAAACCGATATCCGGGTCGTAGTTCTGATTCAAACGGGTATACCTCGTTTTCAATTGCATACGTTTAACCAAAAATCAGCTGATTACTTAGTCAGGGTGCACATATAGCGAAGATAGAGCAAAAATTCCCGTAAACAGAAGATTCATACCCTAGACCTTGGACGCGGTCGAGGCCGTGGAATTTTGCCCCACGTGGAAAAAAGTGGGGGGCACTAAATCGATTACAAAGCATTGGGTCCACTGTCCACATAGACGCGTAGCGGCAGTCGGTCTAGCCAGTGGCATAGGCGGAAATTTAGACAGGGTGATTGTTTTCTCTGTGTACGACATGAAAGACAAGTCCAGCTGTTGGAAATGTACGTAACTTTTATTTTTTTCATAATCTTATATTAGATTTTTGTCTATGCATTCGATATTTTAGGTTTTTTACGTTTTTATACATAAAGTATCGTGTTAAACTTTAATAAACAATGAAAATACCTGTAAAATAAAATTACAGTATTGTTTGTACATTGTTTAGAATTATGATATTTTAGGTTATTTTTACGTTTTATACTCCAGCCGGAAATGCGTTCTGTGTTAACGACGGAAATTATTTTCATTATTCAATAATGTTTGGAGAAGGTTTTTTGTTGATTTTAAACAGGCCCAAAATACAAATAAATCAAGTAATAATCCTTCAAAAATTAAGTTTTAATATTAAGCGATATTAATAGCGACTATGGTTCCACCATGAGTAGCAATAAAATTATTTAACAGGTTTCACGAAACATGTGTTATATAAAGTGATTTAACCGAAATAAAAAAAAACAGCTGTTAAATTAAAATCAACATTAGTTTCTTTGTATAGATCGTTGATTTTAAACCTATTTCTAAATCACACTATATTAAAAATTGTACTATCTTAACCAAATTTTACATTTTATAATGTTACCTAATTTAGGGTCCATAATAAATAATTAAGCAGACATTTTTTGCATGGATGTATTAGCTCAAGGGGGGTGTTGACAATTTGAACGGCCAAAATTTGAAACAATGTCATAAAATGCTTAGTGACATTATCTGGATATAACAACAGCTGTTTAGAGGAACTGAAAACATTCCTTTTGACATATCCATGATCTAACCTATATCCCACAGGGAGTAATACAATCCTTTTATTTCTTTTTCTTTTATTTTAGCGAATATCCCATAGGAAAGAAGCTATTACTGTAGGTCTCATGGAATGACTTAAGCCCGGGACCATGTTATTTTTTTGTTTTGAGGTGCCATATACATATGCCGTAGATATGATATATGTGTGAGTGTGTGTGAACACAATAACTCTCGTAAAAAATTGTCTGATCGAGACTAAATTTGGTAGAGACGTGTATTCCTACATTAGCTCGGACGAATTCGTAATCCAAACATATCGGTCAATCAGAACAGGTAGTTTTGGGGGTTTGTACTAAAAAATTGGGGTTTTTTCGTTTTTCATGTATAATTTTAAAAGTTTTTAAACTTTATGTTTTAGCTTAAAAATTGCACAATTTAGTTCCTTAAATTGTTTCTCTATCTTCAACGGTTACCGAGATATTAAAAAATCTAAACACAGTACGTTGTGTTTTGGGGCTCCAATGTTAATCTTATGGAGGGCTACCATTAAGCCCGTCTTTTGTACGGGTTCTAGGATTCGGTTTAAAGGAGAAAGATTATGATACCAAAATGTAAACCTGATATCCTAAACAAATCAGTACAAAGAAGATAAATCAATACCCAGATTTATTATTTAGCATTACTTGACAATTAAACAATTATTATAATTTGTTATACATTATAATAACTTTACAATATAGTATGATTTCGAAATGGGTTTATAATCAATGACCAATATAAACTAATATTGATTTGACAGTTGTTTGTTTTTCTTTCTATTAAATTACTATTCACTACTATACGATACTGTTCAAAAGTCACCTAGCTTACTCGGGGTGTTTCAAATGAAATATCCCATGACCATACATCACGTACAACAGCAGATTATTATAAGAAACGTAATAATGTATAGACATTAGGATTATTTTTAATTTGGCTTGATTTTTAATCATAAAACATAATCCCCAAATTCTATAATGAGAAAAGTTCTATTTACACAGTAATTAGTTACCATAGAGTATTATTTTACGCTTGTTTCTTTGACTTGCTCAATGGTTCGAATAAAAATGTTTGTATTTCCTTCCCTGTGGGAAATAGGTTAGATCATGGATATGTCTAGGTAATGTTTTCACTTCATTTAAACAGCTGTTCTTATCCTTTTATATTAAAAATTCAATACAGTAGCTCTGGTGGTTTCTATGGAAATCTGTTACTTATTTTCCATCTTACAAAAATCGCCAACACCAGAGCTACGACATATCCATTTCAAAACAGCTGATGTTTATACCTTGAGAAATCATATGTTACAATCCAAAACAAAATTATTTCCCCATAAGATTAACATGGGAACTTAAAATCGTCACAAAAACTATTAGACTTTCCTGTTTTAGGCCTAAGGAACTAGTGTACCGAATTTCAGCCTGTTTAATAATTGGGAAGTGGGAGAATTAGTGATGAGTGAAAGAGGGCTTTAACATTTTGTATTTTTTTCACAAAATGTATTTTTTTAATTCCTAACAGTCGGAGGGCTGCAAAAATCATTGCAGCGTAGTGAGAATGCCTGCCTTAAGGTTAAGGCGAGAAAATTAAAAGTTGGCTTTCCTGCGTAAATAAGTTTTTTTTCAAGCAAAAATTACCGCGTGCATTTTCGACGTCACCATTAATTTATACTCTTGTTCAAGTCGCTTAAGTCACCAAGGTCGACTTGGTATCATATTGCCCTTGAGAAGGTCAGAAGAGCAGGATTCCGTAGAAATGAATTATTGAAGGCGGGCTTGTTTAACCTCTACGTACTTATATGACCGGTCATTACAGCAAACTTTCCTCCGGATCTGCAAAGCTTCATTACTACTAATTATATACAATGTTTACAAATCCCTGATACATTGATGTGTAAAATAGTCGTATCAATTAATATACTGGTTATTTCACTAGTTTCGCAGCTTTTTACGATGTAGGACACTTCTAGGATCCAAATTTTTCGTATATTACTCATTGCCAAATTTGTTAAACTTTTTTATGTAGCTCGGTATTCATAAATTTTAATTTTGTTGAAAACGAAATACCGGGGTTTATACCCTTAAGAGTCTACAGTACTTCAGCCATCTTGGATTTTAAGAGCAATGGTGTCGCATAAGAGCAACATATAAATTGAATGTAAATTTTTTCTTTTATAAGTTTGTTTACAAATTTTTTCTACAAAGAAAAAAATTGATTTCTAAGCTACAGCTGTTGGTTCACTTTGCATTTGCAATATGCTTTACTATCCAATGCCATCTGAATCATTCATTAATGTAAAACTATGAAGTAAATGTGCACTGTACAAATTGAACAGATTTATTCACCAGTTTACGGTTTTTTGGGATTATGTATTTATATTTTTTATTTTTTAATCTGATTAAAAGTAGCGTGTTTATAATTATGTCGACCAAATAAAAATAATTGCGGTGTTTATACATATTACGTTTGTTATAATAATCAGCTGTTGTATATCTTTCCTATAAAAGCCGTATTACAGTTAGGTTTTGTTCGGTTTTAGGTTGGATTAGAAAAATTGTGAATCAATCCACTAAGATTTTTTTTGGTAATGTTATTAATATGACTTATTGTTTCAGTATTGTCATTCATTATGCCGCAACCCAGAATATCTAATTTTTCACAACGAAGTCATAATGCTATTCGACTTCAGAACATGGCCAATCTCAAAGTTAACACGTATTTACTGTTAGGCGTTACGAAGTTCGCCGGGTCAGCTAGTTATACATAAATAAATTGAAAACCCCCATTTTTGGGGGTACAAAACTACCTTCAAAGTTTGGTAAATGTTGTCCTATTGCGTTACCAAATGAACTTGTCCAAGATATTACAGAAAGGACGACTCCACCAAACTTTATAATAATCATACAAAAATTGCGGTTCAGTGGGTTGAGTTATGAACTTCTATCATGGTCCCGGGCTTAACTGTCATGTGAGTCATGTGAATACCTCAATTTTCCCTAGGAAATCCGCTATCTATTATAGAACTTTCGTAACGAACAGTGTTCTTGCATTCTCATTGTTATGGGAGTGGAACAATCGAATCATTAATACCGCTTTAGGGACTTTTAAGAAGAACAGGTGATTTACGAGCCGGTAGATTTAATACTAGCATTATACGCTGTAAATTATTTTGAATCATACTACCTTGACCTTACAATCATACTTTAGGTTTTACTACTCTGGGAGTTGGATGTATTATCATAGTGGCTAGTAAGCTGGAGAGTAAAAAATAAATGAAAACAAGTCTGCTCATGTTACATTTACAACTAGACATGAAACTTGCCCTCCAGTCTCTTTGAACAATGTGTTACTCCCACAGGTCGAAGAAGTCAAATATCTTGGCATGCATCTCGATCGCAGATTAACATGGCGCTCTCATGTATGGAATAAAAGAATGGCTCTAAATTTGAAATTTAAAAAACTTTTTTGGCTTCTCAATCGAAAATTAAAACTATCCATCAACAACATATTACTACTGTACAAGATTTTACTAAAACCATTGTGAACTTACGGTGATCAGCTTTAGGGCACCACAAGTAATTCCAACATTGCAATTATACAACGCTTTCAATCCAAATTTATAAGAAGTATTCTAAAGGCCCACTGGTACATAGCTTGTTGGACAACAGCAACGCTGTGTATAGACTTAAAAGGTGCTCTGTGCTAGACCTGCCTCATAGATTATAAATTTTGATTTTCTTTTTGTAATTTGTTAATCCTTGTGCTGACTAGGGACTAACCCATGTGATTTATTTTGTTATTTTGATTTACTAAATGTTCTACTAACTTGAATAGATTGTAAATAAAAATGATTGTTAAAAAATTAAAAAAAAGGTTTTACTAGTTTACTCGATGTGCTCAGAGAGTGGTGTGAACAAAAAGCAAAAAGGAAATCAAGGGCACTGTTTTCAAATAGTTAGATATTCTTTGTTTGAAATCCGTTGTCGGTGTCGTTAGAGAGATTACTTGACACGTTTTATAAAACTCATTAGTGAAAACTAAAGCCCGATAGCATCGTTTAACTTGTGTTATTAGCGAATTTCCTATGGAAAAGTGGGCTGGCGACGTCATCCAGCTACTTGAAGGTCACGAATTGTGGATAGTTGTGAGCGATGTTCGGTGGGTGTAGTGTTCTCTTGTGTGGATTAACGTCCGCACTATTGAATACTACGTTAACCCGCAAAGACCATCCTCATAATTAGACCAATTCGTAATTCAGAGGCCGTGGTTCGGATTCCACGTTAAACTGTAGGTCCTTTAGTTGCCATCGGCTGTTGGGCTATTAATTAACAGTCCTGTCTAAGGAACAGATCAGCCTTAGTCAGTAACAAGACTACAAGATCGCGCCGTTGAGCAACGTAATTGCACTTCATTAACTAAACTTTTATTTTGGGGAGGTTATACTCCAAATTGGGGTTTCAATTTATTTATTTCATTTTTTTAAATCAAATTTTCCTTTTTACCATTTGATTCGGCTCAAAAACACAACAGATTTCGTACCGTCTTTTGTATCATGACTTAGGTCAATTGGTTACAGAGATATTAAAATTGGTAAACACAGTACATAGTAAATGCTAATCGTATAGGGGATAGCTAAAAATCAATAACTCATTTATTTATTTAAATATTCTTCTAAAATGTTGGTATGAAGTCCATATAATTAAGTATTAAAATTTATAGAATCATCTTCAAATTTAATGTTTCTTGCGTCAGCAAACCTACTTACTCATTAACCATGTAATTCTTATGGAGTATAAATACATTAGGAAACAACCCTTACTGCAAGTTCTATAAAATTCGCTCTACTCACGCCAGCGTGCTGCGTGCGATCTCGTTTAGAATAGTTACCAGATGGTGGTCTTTGTTGGTACCAAAGCTACAATTTATGTAATCAAATACATTAAATTCAGCCTTCTCCTTTAAATGCCTACAAGTATGAATCGGTGTCTAAAGTAAGTTTCTTACGTTGTTATCTATGTATATAAAATTGAATGTGTGTATGTATGTATGTCCTTTATGCGTTGCCAACTACTCATCCGATCGCCATGAAATTTTAGGAAGTTGCTCTATATGTGTCCGGGAAGGTTTTAGTGAAAAAATATTTTCGAAAACCCCATTTTATAGCGTTTTAAATTTCTAATGTTAACCTTATGGAGAGTTAGTTTGTTTACAAATTTTCTACAGCTGATTACTTAGCTACAGCTGATTGATATGCTTTACTATCCAATGCCATCTGAATCATTCTATAATGTAAAACTATGAAGTAAATATGTGCTGGCAAAATGAACAGCTTTATTCACCACGTTAATAGTTTACGGTTTTGGGGGATTATGTATTTATATTTTTATTTTCTGTCTAATTAAAATCCACGTGTTTATATGTTGGCCAAATAAAAAAATAATTACAACGTTTATTTTATTATAATATAATCAGCTGTTGTATATTTTTCCTATAAAAGCCGTATTAAAGTTAGGTTTGGATTGGATTTGAAAATTGCGAATTAATCCACTCAGATTTATATGTTTTATGGGAATGTTATTAATATGTCTTATCGTTTCAGTATTGTTATTCACTATGCCGCGACCCAAAATATACTATAATCTTTCACAATGAAGCCGTATTGCTATTTGACTTCAGAACATGGCCAATCTTAAAGTTAACATGTATTTACTGTCAGGCGTTACGAAGTTCGACGGGTCAGCTAGTTCTTTTATAAATTAACGAAATCGCACACAACACGCTGGCGTGAGTAGAGCGAATTTCATAGATCTTACATTATTCAAAGTAATTGAATAGTACTGAGTATGCAGGTTTGCTGCTATAAGGGTTGTTTTACATGGTAATGTGCTTACATTAAAGCTGTTCACCAAGTAAAAACACATACACATTTTATAACAGCCTGTACATTCTATGTAGGGTAGGGCATCGGTTGAGAAGAATATACGCTTAGTGTGCAAGATTGCTTGCAGTGTTGTTTTCCCGGAATACGATCAGCTGATAGCACAGGATGTTACTCAGCAGTTGTACCAACCTCTTTATCAAATTGTTATACAGCTGAGTCTTTGAGCATATGTATTCCTTTGTAGGCAAAACTGGTTGGTTGAGGCGACTTTCCTTAACAATTCATGTCGAGACCTTTTTTGGCCTGTTGATATATTATTAAATGACCTGGATGGAAGGTTTGTAATTGTCTTGAGTAATTCGTGTCCATATTTTAACTTTGATTAATTAGATTTTCTCTTAGAAACTCTAGTTTTATATCTCATCTATTGGACGATTTTATGACGTTTTAGTAGATTCGTACAGTAATAAGAAAGTTGGAAAGATCCCAATTTCACGATATTCCCCTGTATGAGAGAATAAATATTTCAGTTGTTTATGCCTCTTAGAATAACTACATTTAATTTCAGCGAATTTTGCCATAGGGAAGACGCTATTACCGTAGGTCTCATGGCGAGACTTAACACGAACTTGAACACGATAACTCTCGTAAAAATGGTCTGATCGAGACCAAATTTGGTAGAAACGTGTATTCCTACAATTGCTCAGACGAGTTCGTAATCCAGACATATTGGTCAATCGGAAGGGGTAGTTTGGGGGGGTTTTGTACCCCTAAAATGGGTTTTTGCATTTTTCCCATGTAATTTTTAAAAATTTCAAATTTTATCTTTTACCATTAGAATCAGCTTAAAAAACAACACAATTTAGTTTCTTAAAGTTTTCTCCTAAGGATACCGAATTATTAAAAATCTAAACACAGTACATTTTATTTAGGGGTCCAATGCTAATCTTATGGAGGATAAGGAAAAATTAATATTTCCCTTACTAACCAACGATTTTGGATGAAACTTTGTATTTAGCTTCACGTGGTTAGGAACAATACGTTTATGCTAAAAAATCATAGTTTATGTTTTTATCATGGCAGCTAACCTGTACACTCTTTTCCCATGTTAATCATATAGAGAATAGGCAAATTCCTTTATTTATGTCCAGATAATGATAAAACTTGGTATATGGTCAGAATAAAAATAGTTTATGATAAAAATGCCCACTTTTACTGCTCCTTAAAGCAGCAAACCTGCATACTCTTTCCCATGTTACGGAGAATAGGCAAATACTCTAATTTATTAACAGGTATTGATTGATAAATCTTGTCACATACTTGAACTATTATTTTTATTGATTTGGAAATTCGCTGAGTACGCAGGTCTGCTGCAACGGGGGTATTTTTGTTACTGCTAGTTCATAATCCAGAGACATTTATTCATGTTCATGCATGAGACACTGGCCCACTCCGGTGGGTTATTTAAGTGAAGTTATATGAGTGAAGGAAGAGTGTAATGGATCTGTTGGCATGACCAAGAATCCAGGAACTGTGGATAGTTACAAGGGATGGTCGGTGGATGTGATATTCTCTGTAAAAAAATGTTTGTATTTACTTCCCTGTGGGAAATAGGTAAGATCATGGATATGTCTAAAGGGAATGTTTTAAGTTCATCTAAACAGCTGTTCTTATTCTGTTATATTTAAAATTCAATACAATAGTTCTGGTGGTTCTATGGACACCTGTTACATGTTTTCCATCTTAAAAATCACCAACACCCCCCAGAGCTAAGACATATCCATGTCAAAATGTAAAGATGTGAAAAATTACACTGTTTGTGACCAGCGACATAATTTTTTATTAAGACCTACATAAATCGTTGAAGAATGTTTATTTTTAAATTTGGATGACTTATGTAATGTGATAAAACTATGATTGTTTGATATCTCGGTTTGGGAGTGATATGATAATAAGTTGATAAAACAAGAAGATTGAACCCAGACCAACATGAAACTATGCTGCACTCTAGAAGAGGAAAACTAAACTATTAGTTCCGCCATGATAAAGAGCATGATAAACTTAGCAACTGCTTTGTTTCTAAATTTAATTATAGCTAATTATAGTTTTAATTTTTAATTTTCTTATATGATATGCAAATTATTGTGAATACAATAATAAATACCCCTGTCGCAGCAGACCTGCGTACTCAGCGAATTTCCAAATCAAAAATGTAATAATAATAATAACATATGACAAGTTTGGTCAAAATCTGTCGATAAGCGTGAGAATTTTTTTCCTATTCTCCATAAGATTAACATGGGAAAGAGTGTGCAGGTTTGCTGCTGTGAGGAACACTGAGAGTAGGCATTTCTACCATCAAAATTTTTATTTTTAATATTTATATCAACTTTCATCAACATCTGTTGATAAATAAAGGAGTTTGGCTATTCTCCATATGATTAACATGGGAAAAGAGTATGCAGGTTTGCTGCCATGATGAACACATAAACTATGATTTTTAAGCATAAATTGATGAACCTCAAAAGCATGAAGCTAAATATCAAGTTTTATCCAAAAATATTGGTTAATATGTGAAATATTAATTTTTTCTTATCTTCCATAAGATTAACACTGGACCCTCAAAATACAATGTACTGTGTTTAGATTTTTTTATATCTCGGTAACCGTTGGAGATAGAGAAAAACTTTAAGGAACTTAATTGTGTAGTTTTTTAAGCTGATTTCAATGGTGAAATATTAAATTAGAAATTTTTAAAAATTACACGTGAAAAACGCAAAAAACCCCATTTTGGGGTACAAAACCCCCCAAACTACCCGTTCCCATTGACCGATATGTCTGGTTTACGAACTCGTCCGAGCATTTGTAGGAATACACGTCTCTACCAAATTTGGTCTCGATCAGACCATTTTTACGAGAGTTATCGTGTTCACAGACACATATATATATATATATTTTAAATATACTTGGTATATTTTATATATTATTAAATTTTTACTAAATTTTTTTTGGTTTTAAATGAAAAAATAACATGGTTTATACTCTCCATAGACCTAAGTGAATAGCTACTTTTGGGAAACATTCGCTAAAAACATATTGACAATGTAGTAACATACCAATAGTGTTTGTCTAACAAAATTCCACTATCATTCATATTGCATAACCTTCGCATTGATCTACATGGACTCAAAAGAGTACCCCCCAGTCTTACTTCGTTGTTGTGTACTGCCCCCACTGAACACTAAGGTAGATTAGATTATATTAGATCATTGAAATGGCAACCATACTACACTGTAAGTAAATTTTAATAGCAAGTTATAATGAATGATTAAGTATAAGATCATTGTTATTTGTAATCTTGTTTACTTCACTGAAAATAACAACAGGATGACACCACATGTTCCTTAGAAAGAATTTTTAATTAATAGCTCAACAGTCAATGGCATATCTAAGGGACCTACAGTTTAACGTGGAATCCAAACCACGGCTTTTGAATTACAAATTGGTCTAATTATGATGATAGGCTTTGCGTATTAACGTATTATTCAATAGTGCGGACGTTAATCCACACAAGAGAACACCACATCCACTGACCATCTCTGACAACTATCCACAATTTGTGACCTCTAAGTAGCTGGATTACAGGACGTCGCCACCGTCCCCCTTACATGATTCCATTCACTAATTCTGTTTTTTCCACCAGGTTGCGCCTGCCTGCCCCAGCGCTACATTCTCTCTGTCTACATAGTGGTGGGGCTGGTAACATGCTACCTGATGAGGGTGTCCGTGAACCTAGCTCTCAACGAGATGGCGTTCAAGCTCAACACGACCAAAGCTAACTCCTCCGACGGACCAGACGGCACAATATGTCCGCACGTGGCCACCAATGCCAACGTCACCCAACATAAAGTCAGTACACAGAGTATACACACTGAACGATAACTTATTTTTATTTAATCATATGTATGGTAAGGTGATAAACCACTATCTCCAACTTTTTTATTTTATCATCTTAATTTGAATATTCAGTTTATATTTCAACACATAGTATACTTTTGGCTAAAAGTATAATATTTAAAATCAATAAATTTATTTATAAGCGTTTTTAGCTTTTTTTCTCAACATTTTTTAAACATTCAGTTTTGTGAATCAAGTTCACTCAATCACATTCATCACAAATCATTTTTTACTGAATTAAATAATAATAAACTATTTACATTTCCTGATTTAGAATGAAATGATGAAACCTTCTGTGTATAACTGTCATAGTGACTCAGCAAACGATAATTTTAGAGGACATTTTAATTAATTGCCATATCAACAAATATTCTCGTCGCAGCAGACCTGCGTACTCAGGTTTGATCAATATCGGTGATAAATAACTGAGCAACTACAGTACGTTGTATTTTGGGGCTCCAATATTAATCTTATGGAGGATAAGGAATCATTAATATTTCACTTATCAATGTATAACTTTTGATGGAACTTGATATTTAGCTTCATGTAGTTGAGATTCGTCCATTTATGCTTAATAACTATAGTTTATGTGTTTATCATGGCAGCTAACCTGCATTTTTGTCCAATGTTAATCATATTATAGAGTAGAGGCAAACTCTTTTATTTATGGACAGATGTTGTTTAAATTTGGTATAAATCGTCAAAATAAAAATTGTAAACACCTACTTTCAGTGTTCCTCTCAGCAGCAAATCTGCATAGTCATTCCCATGTTAATCTAAGGAGAATAGGCAAATAAGTCACATATTTAACGATAGATAATGATAAAACTTGTCATATATTATTATTTTTATGTTATTAATTTGGAAATTCGCTGAGTACACAGGTCTGCTGTGACAGGAGTATTTAAGAATACCCCTATATAACGAATATATTTCATAGTCCCTTTCATTTTGTTAAATCAAGGCTCCATTGTAATAATGTTCCAAGTTTGCAGTAGAGTAGTGTTTGCAGTGCAAATTACAGAGGTTTTTTGTGAGAAGGAGTGGTCAGATTAACAGAATGTTTAAGGAACATATAAGAAATGCAACATTTGTGAAATGTCAATAAATAAAAACCACGTTCCACAGAACAGTTTTTGGTGTATCTACTTTTGGGTCATGGTTAAGAATGGCTGCATTGAGATTGTTTTAATGTTGTACTAGATGTGCCGAATCAGGCTTTAAAGTTTTACTAACCTAAATAATTAATTTTAAAAATGGCGTCATGCATAGTAGTGTAGTAAAATATAAATCGTTTGAGTTGGCTTTAACTAATAAAAACAATTTTAAAAACTACTTTGAGCTCAGGGGCAGTGTGCTGACCCAGTAAGTCAAACCTTATACGTTTCGGAAAACATGTTGGAGAAAAAAAATTGGAGATTGTAATCCTTTCAAAAATTATTATTTCTTCAGAAAAGGTTTTTGGTATTGAATGTCATAAATATGAGTTAGATAAATTAATCACAACAAAAACATATTATGTTAATATAATGTATTTACTTCCCTGTGGGAAATAGCTTAGATCATGGATATGTCTAAAGGGAATGTTTTCAGTTCATCTAAACAGCTGTTCTTATAAACATATGATGTCAATGTTTCAAATTTTGGTCTGACGTATTGCCAATCCCCCCACCCCAGATCTAAGACATTTTCATGTCAAAAATGTTTTTATTTACTTCCCTGTGGGAAATAGGTTAGATCATGGATATGTCTAAAGGGAATATTTTAAGTTCATCTAAACAGCTTTTCTAATTCTTTTATATTTAAAATTAAATACAATAGTTCAAGTAGTTTCTATGGAAACTTGTTACATGTTTTCCATCTTAAAAATCACTAATATCCCCCCCAGAGCAAAGATATATCCCTGTCAAAATGGTTTCTTACAATTAAAGAACCCATAGATTTAAAATTTTATCATCACAGAGTTTCAAAAAAACATTTAACATATAGTATCCTTAATTGACCCTTTTCTAGTTTTTTCAAGTAGATAAACTTGAAATGCTTGATAATTAATTCAATAACTTGATACGTTTATAATAATAATCTTTACACTGTACTGCCTGCGAGTCAAAATTCGTCAAAAAATCATTCATTTTGAAGGCAGTAATATTAATTAATTTTAAATTCGACCATTTTTAAACAGTTGTGCGTCCTATAAATAAAAAATGTTTCTTTCTTACCAATGTTTGTTTTTTTACTGATTAAATATTTTTAACCCAAACTTTACTAATTTGTTCTTGTTTTTTTCAGGTTTCAATGGTAAATATCTTTGTATGGTAAGCCCTGATTGATTTTGCTTGGTGTGATCATTCTGCTTTTTAGTACTTGCATTACTTAGTATAGTAAATTTAAGTTATTTACTTAGTTTTTTACTTGGATTGTTTACGAATAAGGATTTCATTTTATTAACTCATTCAAATTTATCGTGCAATCAAAAATTTGTAATTAGTGTACACCGATTGAATTGCAGTGGACACCTGTTTTGCTTTTGTGGTTAGTGGTTATAAGGGGGGGCATGTTTCATGTTTTTTTTTGTTTATGCTTAATATTTCAAGAAGATATAAGTAATTATTTTTATGTTACAGTTAAAAGTAAAAAGCTTGCCACTTCTAGGGTTAACATTATTTTAAAAGGGAGCTGGTCCCTCAGGCCGGCATTTCTGTTTACATAAGTTTTTTGTTGTTAAAGATAAAAGTAACAGTTGTAATAATTATACAGATTGATAAAGTAAAAATTTTATTCATAGTTTGTTAACTGACAATTTTTTTTATAAATGCAGAAATAGTAAAGTGCCTTTGAGATCTGGTGTTTCTATTAGCATTTTACAAAACATGTTTCGGTCTAAGTGTTAACATTGTTCTTATTGGACTAAAATACAAGATGATGGAGGTACTAACTTTAGACTCTTGATTAGTGATCATTACAAACTAATCAGCTGGTTAAGACTAGCTGATTGCTTTGTTACAAAGGTTTTTAACAAAGCGACATAATATCATCAAAATCATCCTACTTATTGCAGTAGAAGCTCTCTTAACCGACCCCTATGGGACCGAACCATGGTCGGATAACAGAAAAGGTCAGTTGAACAGAATAATATACGAAATAGCTGCAAACGATGTTAAAATCAACAAAAACCTTGGAAAATTATTAAATTGTACCATAAAGGTTGACATGGCTATGATTCACCTAATATGCCTTCCAATCAACCCCTTATCATATAAGACTTGGTAATATGTAATAAGAAGTAATATACAGTACTACTATCTCACTTTTATAAATTCTTACGAACATAAAATAATCAGAACAAACAAAACGTAACTTGATTACAGGAAATATATTTTATTCAAGATAGTCAGTAATTTTTTTACGTTTTTGCCTTTTATTTTGAAAGCATAGTCTCCCCACTATTTTATAAACATGACATCAAAAGCTGTAGAATTTTGTTCATTGTACAGTGCAGCAAACTTTAATGGCCTTTCTAGCTTCCACGAGAGAAATGTTTTCTCTTCGTTGTCATTTTCTTCTTTCCTTCGTTTCTCCCTCATCTAACTCTTTAATGATACGTTCTGGACAAATTATTCTTCTGTCAGAAATTCATTAAGCTACAATATTACTAAAATTGAAACTATAAAATTTCTTAAAACTATTAAAACGTTGGAAAACACACTCAGAAAAGTAAAAACTGCCCGCACAAAATATTGAGAGCAACTGCAACTGACCGAATCTGACTTACTACGGAAACATATGATTAAAATGTTTTAACATAAAGTTGTGACATAGATTATGTCTTAGCTTTGGGGGGAGTCTTAGCTTTGGATTGGCAATCCAAATTTTGTAACGGTGACGTCATATGGTTAGTGAGATCATATTATTTTAACGACAGCTGTTTAGAGGAACTGAAAATATTATCTATGATCTAAGCTTTTTCCAAAAGGGAAGTAAATACTACATAAATTATTAATTGTTTGAACCACGTTGAACAGTTAGATTAGATTAGATTAGATTATTTGAAATGGCGACCATACCACAAGGTAGGTATTTTAAGCCAAGTATGAATGAGGATTGAATGTAAGATGATTGTGGCGCGATCTTGTAGTCTTGTTACTGACTAAGGCTGACATATTCCTTAGACAGGTCTGTTAATTAATAGCCCAACAGCCGATGGCAACTAAGGGACCTACAGATTAACGTGGAATCCGAACCACGGCCTCTGAATTACAAATTGGTCTAATTATGATGATGGTCCTTGCGGATTAACGTAGTATTCAATAGTGCGGACGTTAATCCACACAACAGAACACCACACCCACCGACCATCGCTCACAACTATCCACAATTCGTGACCTCCAAGTAGCTGGATTACAGGTGACGCCACCATTAATTCATTTCTGGGAAGTAGTAGGTTAATCCGACAAGAGGTTGATCCGTGATCGGTTAAGAGTGCTTCCGCTGTACTCTCATTCTATATTCAGGTTTGAACATCCAGAAAGGCTGGATCCCTGTCTCAAGGCTTGATATTTGATTATTATGTTATTGTTTATTTTTAATATGATTTTTTCTCTTTCTAGAACAATCTGGTAAATTTCCTTTGTTGGTGGTAAGCTTATAAGCTTGCATGGTTATTGGCTTTACTGTTTTCACTTACCCTTACTTTAGTTCTCACTTATAACAAGTTTTTTTGCTGAATCATTAAGGTTTTTTTACGGTAATCATGAATAAAGCTGGTTTTGATTTGTCAAATGCAGTGGCAGATTTTATATATTGGACTCTTTAGACAAAGCTTTTCTGTTTTAGAACAAATTAAATCTTAAACACAACAGTAATTAAAGAAAATTAATTTTTAATTTTTGTCATTGATGTAATCCATATGCAGGCTGGTTTAAAGTCCCTTCCCCCTACTTTTTTCTACAGTTTATATTAAAAGTGATTTTTAATGATGGGATTCATTGTCTAGTACATTCATTGTCTAGGGATTCACACCCTAACTTTTGTAGTACAGTAATTTAAATAAATGGGAGTTCCCTGAGGTAAGTAGGGGAGAAAGGACGCCCTTTATTTTAGTCATTAATTTTTATTAAAGGTATTCAGTCTATATTTTTTGGTTAAATATTCATAATAACATTTTTCATGAACTAAAAATGTAAAATGATGTGAGTTTTTCACGAGTGAATCAAGATAATCTGAATAAGATGGTACTTTATTTTGTGCATATCTATGCCAGAGGCATTTTTTTAACGTTTTGATGGGGAACGGTCCAAACTCCAGTCTTGTTACTACCTAATGTCGACCTGTTGTTAGGAAGCATCATTAATCAATAGCTGTATTGACATTTACCCGTAACTGAAGAGTATCTGTATTTTAAAACTGCATGCCGTGAGAAATGTTGTGTGGACGTAATACTGTACAAACCTAACCATTTGAAGAACGTTGTATCAAGTAACAGTATAGTTGTTCGTGTTCATTTTCCTTCACCCATGTGGTGTTTTGATATTTTTATTAATCTAATTGTTGTTACCCATAGTCAGAAAATTAATTTAGTGGCTAACATATTGTAGATAAGGTATCAGTTTTAATTATAACCATAATAACTTCGAAAATGAAGGTTGCCGGATCGATTGAATCCCGCGAGGTTTGAATCTTGTTGTCAATGTCAAGTTCATTTTACGTCGTCGTGTTGTTAGTATTGCTAAACGTTTCGCCCTTGCTGTGAAGTGGCATCCTCAGTGACTTGGCTGAGACTCGCAAGGGTGAAACGTTTGGCAATACTAACAACATGACGACACGGTTGACGCTGAAAAATCAACTTGACATTGTTGACATTAAGAGTTGAGACCTTCTCAGAAGGGCCAGACAAACCGGTTAACTAAGAGAAAAATTTGAAAACTAAGAGTCGCTGTGCTGTGTGTGGAAACCCTGTCTGAGGAAAACATACCGTGACTTACTGCATGACCTACAATGGCGAACATATGTACATAAACCCAAAAGATTATTTTTAAGTACAGTAATGATTAATAGGCATAAAACTAAAAAATATTTCAAAAACTTATATTTTGATTTTAATAACATTTTTCTCATTTATTTATTTTTTTAATAACCCATTTCTAACTTTACATTAATGAAAAAAGCTTTAAAAGGTATTTCAACTCAAATTAGGTTGTTTTAGAGGGGATGAGCCGTGAGCTCACCTGCGTGTAGCGGCCAAAGTTCCCCTTGCGCGTGTAGTTGGGAGTTAACATGGGATTTGAACCACTTTTTTACACCTCTAAACTATGAACTGGTCTAATTATGAGAATTGTCTTTGCGGATGAACACTCAATAGCGCGGCCTTAATCCACATCAGAGAATATCACAATTCAGGACCTCCAAGTAGCTGGATTACATTACAGGACACGCCACCGCCACCGTTCCAGTTACTGCTAGGACTTACCATTAAGTATGATACAAATCCTTAGTGAGTGAAGAAATTCCCTTTCTCCACCAGGGGTTTACTTCCAAGAGGAAGGATAAAGTTAACCTGCTGTATTATTTATAACGTTAGAGATGACTCAAAAAAGATTGTTATCTTTTTTTTCTTTGGCAGGCAGAGTTTCACTGGGACCAACACATGCAGCATCACATCATCAAGTCGTTGTACGTCGGCTACATAGTCGCTCACCTACCCGCCGGAATCTTGGCAGACAAGTTCGGTGGCAAGCACGTGTTCGGTGCTGGCATCCTTGTCTCATCATTCCTCTCTCTCACGTTCCCCACCCTCGCCAGGATCAGCCCATGGGCCTTCATCGCCGGCAGAGTAGTCCAGGGGTTCGGTCAAGTAAGAAAAATGATAACTTCATTTACTAAGTACAGTAAAACTACAACAACAGTATAACTCATTTTTTTTAAACTTATTCTGACTCAACAAACGGGAGTGACAGAAATTTTCCGTTACTCCGTTTTAAATTCAATTACTTAACCCGACATTCCAATCACTTAACACGTTCACCACATAGTGCGCCCGATCGGGTACACAAGTGCCTCTTTAAATGGCGGCAGTGTACCCGCACTCAGTACATTACTAAAGCGTGCAGTGCACCCGACCGGGTACACTTGCTGTGTTTTCTAATGCCGTTGATGACCAACAAGATCACACTAAATACAGCTGAAATATGTTGTCGCCACTAGCAGAAGACCTTTAGTATGAGTGTACCTGATCGGGTAAATGTTCGCATATATTTGAGGCATAAAAAAAGAAAAAACACAAATATTGGGTACACTTAAATAAAATGTATAAAAATATAATAAAAAATAATTTTGGACAAAAATAACTTACGTAAAAAAGTACTTTTTTCATCAAAACAAAGTGAAATTTAAAAAAACCCTAAGTACCGGTATGGATTTTGGTAATTTTTTATATATATATTGGCTCCGCCAAGTAAAAAAGTCGGCATTTTAACTTCCGTTGCGAACGTGTTAACCTATCATTCCAATAACATACCTGGGTCTCCAATCACATATAAGTATTTCAGACACTTAACCCATCACCAAAACCATCACTAAACCAAGTAAATCTGCTTTAATATTGAAATTCAATAAGATATTTTTCTTCATTTCACTTCAGAAGAGTCAGTTAGTTTCACGATTAGACTTCCTGCCACATCATACATGTATTTAACCATATTCCTAATTCCTGTTGTTTTGTTGCATAGGGTGTGATGTTTCCTAGTATGAGCGCGCTAGTAGCCAAGTGGGCCCCGCCCAACGAAAGGGCCACCATGACTGGTATTGTACAATCAGGTAAGTCATTTGACAGAGCTTTGTTAAGGGAGTCTGATATTCTAAATGAATTAACACATTGAGTACTACGCTATAATTCAAAATCTTTTATTAATAAAAACTTACATTTTAATGGCATAACTAAATAATAATAGACATAAATTTGATCATAACACAATTTAACTTTAAAAAATGGCTTTTAAGTTAAGTATACATACATATACACATACACATATACATCGCCACCAGGTAGTGATGCTGGACGCACACACTGTTGATCCACAGTTAAGGATCAATATGATAAGAAGCGATATATTATCCAAAGATTTTCCCACGGGAAGTAAACAAACGCACATGGCGTAATCGCCCCTCCCCACCCCTGCTACTGAATTTTCGACAAAAATAGAAACCAATGTCACCGTGTTCATTCAACAGTATCAACTCAGGATGTTACAGAGTATTAGTTTGAAATATGGAATGGCTGAGCCACACAACAATATTAAAGTTTAGACGGTTTCAAGTATATCCATAGATACCCGTTATTACCCATCCCGATAAGTCAAGTGGAAGTAGAGGCATCTATTGACGATTTAATGAGACTGTGAAAGTTGTCTTTGTCTGCCGTGCTGTCATCTGTGAGCTGATACAGGAACTAAATCATTGAGTTTGTTGTTTTGCCGCTAGATTTATACACCAATAAAGTACTTTGTCTGACGATGTACAGTGGTCTGATTCGTTACGGTGTTTGTTGATAAGTGAAGCATTGGAAAGTTATTCAGAAGTACACGGGTTCAATTTCTGACCATGAGCAATCTTAATTTGGCTTGAATAGAAGTGGGAGGAAGCACCTAAAATAAATGGTGACTGACTTGGCTGGAAGTTGACTATAATGGACACCTATTTTGCTTTTTACAATTAGGTCATGATTAAAAGGAAGGGACAGGTTTATTGTTTGTTTGGTGTTTAAGTTCTTTAACAACATGAATAACATTAAAAATTAAATTACTGAAAGGGCTAAATTAAATATCTATAAAAAAACTTACACTTTTTTCAGTTTATAGTCAGATAATTCAATGAAACGTGGAACGTGGGTTGGTTATTACCAACCACTTATTCTTTTCCCACTATTCTAATGGAAAATATTACATTGATATAACTTCCTCATATGGCTTAACATATGATTACAAATAGTTCTATAATGACAGGTGATTTCTAAATCAAAGGATACAGGTTTATTTTAATTCATAGTAAAGTGTTTACCAATTTCTATTCTTCAGGTGTCATGATTGGGAACGCTGTCGGGTACATCGTCTCTGGCCTGATCCTTTCGTCCTTCAACGGATGGGAACCAGTGTTCTACTTCTGTGGTGTTCTTGGACTACTGTGGTGTGCCGGATGGTACACTCTCTGCTACAGCTCACCTGCCGAACACCCCTTTATCACGGAAAAGGAGAAGAACATGATAGAGACACAGATCGCTCTGACAGCTAAAGCGGTTGGTAAAATCTTCAACATCTCAGAATACCAAATATTGAGTTTGTTGTAAAGCTATTTTATTTAAACCATTAAGGAAGTAGTGTACTTGATTTTGAACAGTCCTTCATAAAATAATAAATTCAATAAATTCAGCCGTTTTGCTTTTGCAGGTAATTGGTAAAACTTTTGTGAAACAATTATTATTAGTGATAAACTAACAATTTCTTTTCTTTTGTATAAAACTTTATGTTCTTTAAGAAAATCATATAATTACTGGGTTAAAAAAAGAATTTATAAACAAAAATCGTTAACAAAATTTTTTTTATGAGTTTTAAATTTTTGAAAGCGTTGAAATAAAAATTATTTTGTACCCTATAAACCATCAAAACTGATTATTTTCTGAAAATTCATTCTGTTTATGTGGAAACAAAATTTATCCTTTTATCTATAAAAATAAAAATATGTGATAATACAACTAAAACACACACTCAATACACAGCAAGCGGTTTCGACTGCTGCCAAACGTCAAAACAAACAGATGACACTTTACAATAATTGAAATAAGAAATCAACAGGTTAGCCAACAGACCAAAAGAACATTATTCGTCAGTCCAGACATTTATAAACGGTACGGTAACAATATATGTTGGAAAACTTTGGAACTACATCAATACAATAATTAACGGTACGCAAACGTTGAGCCGGGCTCGTGAGTCTGCATTCAGTCCACTCCAAGCGGCATCGAGTCAGGCTCGTGTGTCTTCCTCAATGGTCCTCTTAAAGAGCTTAACTATATTGAGATGTACAAAAATATACCTTGGTCAGAAGCAAGAACAGGATATAATGACACAAGTCAACCTTTTTTGATTTAACCTCACGGATTAGATTAGATTAGATTATTGAAATGGCAACCTACCCAGGTAGATATTTTAAGCCAAGTATGAATGAGAAATGAGTGTAGGATGATTGTGGCGTGATTTTGTAGTCTTGTTACTGACTAAGGCTGACATGTTCCTTAGACAGGACTGTTAATTAATAGTCCAACAGCCGATGGCAACTAAGGGACATACAGTTTTAACGTTGAATCCGAACCACGGCCGCTGGATTACGAATTAGTCTAATTATGAGGGTAGTCTTTGTGGATTAACGCAGTATTCAATAGTGCGGACGTTAATCCACACAAGAGAACACTAAATCCACTGACCATCACTCTCAACTATCCACAATACGTGACCTCCAAGTAGATGGATTACAGGACGTCGCCACCACCCAGTCGGAGTAACTTCTGTGTCCTGTTTGTCAATCGGAAGTAAGAAATGAGCTAAAAGGAAGACTCCAACCTGACTGTTCTCTCAAAAAGGTCCTGACTGAGTTGAACTATTGAAGACCTGCTTCCCAAGCTTACAAGAGACACTGTGCAAACGGCAACACTTGAAGCTGGAAGCATGCACCAAGAAGTAAGGAGTAAGAGTGTGGACTTGGATAGGTTTAGGGCATGATTTCCCCAAGAGATAGGTAGTCTGTTTCCTAACTTTCCCAACCCATCTGAATCCCGTCTTACTGGAAGTTGTAAAAAATTCTGTAAGACCTATTACAATTATACACTGTAGACTTATATTCTATTCAGATTTTCTAAGCCTTCAGAATTCATCCAAATAAATTATAACTAAACTTTGTTTCAGAAACCAAAGCATATTCCATGGAAAAGCATTCTGACCTCGCCAGCTTTTCTTTCTGCCATCATGGTCAACTTTGCACACGCCTGGGCCTTGTTCACAATGATCAACGAGATGCCTGCTTACATGGGGAAAGTCCTTCACTTTGATGTAAAAAATGTAAGCTAAAAGATTATAATAGTAGGGTACTTGTTAAAAGTACTTTGATTCCAGAGAGTTGTTTGTCACAATACTTCTTTCATTCATTTTGAAAAATTATTAAAAATATTTTTTATTCTTTTTCTTCTTTAACTGTTTAACTAGGCTATATTCCTTGAATCTGTCAACAGTTCTATTGTCTCATTTACGTCAATACGTATATCGAAACTTCAGTTTCATCTTTAGGATGTTAAAAAAATCTTCCGCTTTTGACTTGTAAATATAATAAAGTTCAACATTTAAAATACTACACAATACAGCACATAGGCCTAACATATAAATCTTTAAAAATACTAGATGTTGCACCTGCCAGTCGGAGTCCATCACCAGCTGGCGCATTATAGCATGTTGTAGCTGTATACGTCCTGGTGTGTTGGGAGGTTAAGGAAATCGTCATCTAAAATGACTGACCGATATAATAAAAATTACTGTAACCACATTGGCGGTTAATCCCCCAGATTAGTTAGGCAATGTAAACATTATTCTCATATTAAATTAAAAAATATATTATTGATAAGAAAATTCCCAAAACAAAAGTGGAGTATGTAATGTGAAACCAGCTTTAACAATAATTAGGATGAATAAAAAAACCTACTTGAATTGAATAGCAATTCAGCGCTCAAATGAGAATTTAGAACATGAACATGAATCTGACAGTATTGTTGTTTGGCCATTTCAATTTAGAGTGTTCTGATTTAACCTGTTGACGAGTATGCCCGTCATGTGACGTGGCTAATAGAAGGGCCACGTAGAGTAGGTGTATTGCCACAAACAGTGCCCCCGGGATTAAGAAAAAAATTATGAATTTCTTTAAATATAATTTATTACTACAATAAATGGATAAACTAGGATAACCTAACAGATAGAAGATCAGTTGAACACAAAGTAGCGCACGCACCATAACATTGGCGCTAAGCCAATTCTCGAGAAACATGACGATACCAACCTGATAAACATAATTTACCATTCCTAGTAAATTACGCATCAGTTCTAAATTATTCGTTTTTAAATAATATCGTTTTACTCAAATATTTTCAGGTGTAATAAAATATTATAAATACTAAATTTATTAGTAATATTTTAAGAAATATCAAATATCCGTCACCCCGTCATATGACGTGGATCCTCACGAGGGAACACACGTCACATGACGGGCGTACTCAAATGAGCCCATTTGTCGTTACTCCTCAACAGGTTAAGAGACAAGAACATATAAAAGTGTGCTGCATGAATAATTCTATTCAGTTATAAATTGAAAATTGAGGAAATCCCCCCCCAATCTGCTTACTTTTTCAAAATCCCCCAAAATTTGTCTGATGGAACAATTCGCGACATCAAGACATGCTGTGGGCACCCCTGCAAATGAGTGTAAATCTATATTGTATTTATTGCCCTTTTGTGTAGAGTGGATTTTTCTCGGCCACACCACACATCGCCATGATCCCCACCTCCATCATCTCCGGATACTTGGCAGACTGGCTCATCACCAACAAGTACATGGCTGTCACCACCAACAGAAAAGTGTTCTCATTCTTGGGTGAGTGGAGATTCTAATTCTTACTGTCAGCTCTGAGAGTTATTTATTTTTGTTTGTCATAATAATTGGTGTTATATTGTTTGTTTACTACGTTCAGTTTTTTAGTGTTTTGTTTAGCTTAGGACAATTTTCACGACTATTCAGATTTCTTTCACTGTTTTGTAAATTCTAATTTCTGTGTGTTTATTTCTTTCAGTAGTCGGGTTCTGATAAAATAATTTGTATGTTAGGAAAGATCCTGTTTTGTTTACTATATAGTAAGAGTTTCTAACTGTTTACTATGGCGTGTTGACAACGGGTTAGAACATTTTCTCACAATTATTCTGATATGTTTTATAACTTTGCAAATTATTATTATTTCTGTCAGTTTCTTTCTTTCTAAAGTCATGTATCATAATAATTTAGATTCATAGTAATTTTTTGTTACTAATTGTTTTTGGGTACTTTATAATGAGTTTTTATTATTAGCCTAGGTTAGGTTAGGGACAAGTTTTGTTTAATAAAGATTTGTGTATCACTAACTGTTTTCTAAGTTTTGTCATGAGTTTTTAGCGTTAGCCTATGTTTATGTTTTATCCTATGCCAAAATTCACAAAGGTGTGGGTTGCCCCCTCACCAAAAAGTAAAGCGTCGAAGGGTTAATTAACCCTAGAACACAAAGGCGTCGTCTAAGAGACGACGCGCAAGGTGTCAATTTTACCCCTTACCCACTTCCACTCCACTAAAATTCACAAAACTCTGTTTAGCTGTCGGTCTTGGCCTAATTTTAAAAGGGTCTGGTTGGTGTTCGTTTGCGTCCTTTGTTTAACGAGATTTTAAAGTTTTTTAAGTTCGCGTCGTCAGGTTGACTACGCCTTTGTAACAACGCACAGTTCGCGGCAGACTCACAACGTTTACGGATCGTGGTGTCTTGTTGCGAAGTATAGTATACCTTCCCTTTTTCGCGTGTTTTGGTGTTAGTTAAAAATTATATTAGAAATATATGTTGTATATAGTGTAAATATTTATTTGAATTGGACCAAATGTGCAATAACACTTCCTGCAGTCGTAAAACAAGAAGGTGGCCCCTATGCATGTTTATAACACCATGAACATCACTTTAAATGATATATACGTATTATATGTAGAAAAATCGTGTCTGAGCCAATCGTGTAAGCCTCTAAGTCGGCAAAATTTTTTAGAGAAACGCACATAGAGCTCCCAAAGTACTGGCTTCAGGCCACAATTTTGCCACGAACTCTCGTCCGGCAATCTATTGCTTATATTTTAAATGTAAGTGTGCCAAATGAAGCTCCACAACCAGTCCAACAAGGTAGGAAGGTGTGTGCCTTCTTACCTCCAAGATTACGGTGCATGACAAAACATTTTTGTGGACGTTGCGCAAATTTCATTTGTGACGAACACCAAGGAGCAATCTGTTGCCAGTGCCAGAACAATTAAGATTTGGACATTAAACTCTTATAAAACATTAATTCAATGTTCACTTTAAGTGTTTTTATAATAAAAAAAATTCCCCGTCATTAAAAGTATTTTTTATTTATTATCAAAAAGAGTAGTCTGGGAGACTATGCCTTTGTAACAACGCTTGGCTCAGGGAGCCTTTGTGTTCTAGGGTTAATAGCCCAATATAGAATGGTAACTGGGCCCAGTATCGAACCATCCAGAATTTTACAAGATTTTGCTCAGTCAAATATTGGCTGGGCAGCTCAGGAAAAATGCTCACTTTACAACTCGAGGATCACCGGTTCGATTCTGTAATCAACATTCTTAATTAGGCTAATAATTAAGAATTAAATACTAGTAATTATGTTATATAATTTAGTATACCGAGGTATACTAACTAATGTTCACCTACCTATCTAAACACATGGGTTTGACCTGTGGTATATTATTTACAGAGATGGAGTAAAAATGCATTACTGTATCTCTGTTAACCCATTCAGGTCCAAATTTCTTTTTTATCTGATGTTCGAGAAAACTAATGGATTTGTTTGACAACTAACATAACCTATCAGGCAGTGACATCTATCAAGAACTTCATAAACTACCGTACATTCCGTGCTGTTTCCTATTATTAAATCTTGTAAATATTTGACGAATTTCCATATAAACCATATCAAGTGGTATAGAAGAGGGAGGGCCCTCCTCTATACCACACATAAGTAATCCACCTTAAATAAACGGTGACCGGCTTGAGTGGAAGTTGACGGCATTTGTAGGCTAAATAGGGATTGCAGTGGACACTTGTTCTGCTTTTATGATTAGAGGGTAAAGACGGAGGGCATAGATTTTAATTTGTAAGGGCACTGATTGTTTTTAATTCATTAATTAATGAAACGTCAAGAGACGGATGTCGTCTATCCTTGGACCCCAATGGGTTGAAGTCTAAGATGATTATCATTCAACAATTTTTTGATTCAATTTTATTTTTTAGACCGGGTATAATTGTAAAGTATAATTTTCTCTCGGTAATGTTGATGATTTAATTGAAAAAGAACTGTCTTTCAGCAAATGCTAATGGAGTGTTACCTGTTTCCAGCAAACACTCTACCTATCCCCTTCATGCTGCTTGCGTCTTACGCCGCTTGTGACCGGACATCGGTCATCCTCTTCTTCATGTGTATGATGTTCTTCAAAGGCCTCTCATATTCAAGTTCACGTGCCAACCCAGTTGATCTCAGTCCCAATTACGCCGGAGTGCTCATGGGCATTATGAACGGGACAGGAGCGCTCGCTGGACTTCTTTCCCCGATTTTCGTACCCATGCTAATTACTGGGGTGAGTCTAGAGTTCAGTTGATTGATTTATGCAGTTGGTCGATTGGAATATCAGAATATTATTCCTCAGAAAAGCTGACTTTACCACAGAAAGGGAACTGTTACCATAGTTGATTTTAAATACCTTCCGTAAAGAAAGGATTTTTAGGGATTGGAAAGGGAGGAGAGGCCATTTTGGGTCACTAGGAAAGGGAGAGGGAACCACCCCCATCCCATCCAGTCTCCAGTATTGAATTACCATTGAACCGTGAAGTTGTCAATAAACCATTCTGGGTTGGATCCATCTAATACTGGATTTCAGACTGGGCATCTGAGTTCAAAGGTTGCCAACCCGAAGGAAAAAGGAAAAGGGGTTCACTTTAGGTAGCCAAAACAATCACCAATACTATGGTGATAACTGGTAACTTCATTTTGTTGCACACAATCATGCCCTCTTAACTATAAAAAAAGCCAGAAAGCCGTCTAGAATTAGGATAAGACTACTTATTTTATTTCTCATGACGAGTACACGATTATCCATCCCGTAATTGTGTTATACTCTGCTTAGGCAACACAAGAACTTTTTGGGTATGGTATTTCTGGACCCTTTAAAAATTTAACCTTAAAAAAATTTCCTTTTAAATAAAAAGCCTATTAGCATACAAAGTTATAAATTTACAACCAAATGGGTGATTTTGCAAGCTGAATTGACAGTTTGATAACATGTACTACCAGGAAAGCACACGTAAGACATATATGTAAAACTTATTGTGTTATAACCAAGTAATCACATTAAATTACAAATCCCGAAATTCTGTAAAATTTTTAACTTATTTGGCATTATGTTTGCTTCGTTAATTCGGTGGATCAGTTATTGGCACCCTAGTTTGATTCCCGGTGATACCAAGCAGTGCTGTCCATCTAGTAGGCCTACTGTCTGATAAATTGATTCTTCTGCACAGATTTGTAGTCTATTAGTGTTGCGTGCACATACATGATTCTTCCAATCGTGATCCTCTTGAGACCGGGTATTGCCTAGGTCAGGACTTATGCTAGCAAAGAATAAAATTTAACTACCTATTTAGGTAGGTGTCAAGAACATAAAAACTGGACTCTACTTTGTAACCTCTAATTGAAACTTTTCCAAATTTTGAATGTTTTGCACTCTTCCTGGCAGGGTCTGAAATAATTTCATCCTTATATAGTTGGGTTTATGTTAAAAAACAGTTATCCTATGTTGGATTGCATGAACACCTTCCTTATGTAAAAGTATAGGTAAAACAAGCTCTTTCAAAACAAATATAATACAAAAGGTTTCACGAAATAAAACTTTTCTTGCAGGATGGAAGTATAGAGGAGTGGCGGAATGTTTTCTTCATGGCTGCCATTGTGATGGTGGTGTTTTCGATTCCATTCCTGTTCTGCGGTTCGGGTGAGGTTCAGCCTTGGAACAACGCTGTAACAACAGCAAACACCGAAGCACCATCCCCACAGACTACACAAGCTCAGGAAACCAAAACATGACTTTAGAACTAATACGTTTACTCTGTTTGGTAACCTCCACCTGTTGGATGTTTCCTGTGCATCTTTTTTAATTTAGAGACCATTAAAGGTCTTTGAGTTGGAAGCTTTACTAAGCGGAGTATGACTGATGGGAAGTACTAACTTCTTGTTTTATTTGTAAAAAGTTCCTTATTAAATTTTGTAAATTTGTCCCAAAGTCGATTGCTGAGTATTATGTGTTTTAGTGTAAGTTAGAATTGTCGTTAGTTATGCTTTTGTATATTATTTGCCACTGAAAATAAAAATCTAAAGTACTTCTATTTGCAGTTTTTTTCAAATCCAGTTTTTTTAAAGTGTTTGTTTACTTACGAGCGGGTACCCAAAAGTAACCCGGATTACGCTGCCCAAGGCGTGGCCTGGGTAGTACGTATGTTGCCGCTACATGTGTGTAGCGCAGTTCATCCGGAGTTCAGTGCCGCTAGTGCCGTCGTCATGGTTGGACGTGTTCGTCTGCAGTTATTTTCTTAGTGAACACTGTTTCGCCATTTCATTGTTTTTTCATTTTGGTGGACGTGACAGCGTGCATCGTAAGGGATGTCCCCCTTACGAATTTGTTCTTTTCCTTAAAAATTTTCCAAGAAACAAACTTTGGTAATACACATACGTTAAAAATATTAACGTAAAAAAGTACAAAGACAAATTATTTTGTTTCATTTAACTGTATTTCAGAAGTTCACTAATACTGTAATCATGTGTTCATAGGTATTTGTAGGTAATGTTCGAAAATCTGGACAAATAGATTATCCAAACTACCTACGGTCCCAATTGGTTCGGATTTTCAACGCTCTACTGTAAATTATAAGTTTCGTTATAGATGTTCTATTATAATTGTGAAAAAATACATAAATTAGGTAAAAAGAAAATGTACCTATCTATCATGCACTGGTGACGTCCTGTATTCCAGCTACATGGAGGTCACGAATTGTGGATAGTTGTGAGAGATGGTCAGTGGATGTAGTGTTCTCTTGTGTGGATTAACGTTCGCACTATTAAATACTACGTTAATACGCAAAGACCATCCTCATAATTAGACCAATTCGTAATTCAGAGGCCGGCTGTGGTTCGGATTCCACATTAAATTGTAGGTCCATTAGTTGCCATCAGCTGTTGGGCTATTAATTAACAGTCCTGTCTAAGGAAAATGACAGCCTTAGGCCTTAGTCAGTAATAAGACTACAATCATCTTACACTCAATCCTCATTCATACTTGGCTTAAAATACCTACATTGTAGCATGGTTGCCATTTCAATGATCTAATCTAATCAATACACAAAGTAAATTAACCTGTTATTAATTTGTAATTAATAGGTAATCACTTAAAACAAGAGGAGTCTCACTTCCAGAAACGTTAAGCTGTAAAAAACACATTAGTAATTAATAATCAACGTGAACATAAATAACTTCAAAGATTCTATAAAATTCATTATTGTTTGATTAATGCTACTACTTACTTCTTGGGTACGTGCATCCAACTTCAAGTGATTCCAAAAATTAATAATGTGATCAATCAATAATAATAATTCAAACTAAGAAATAATATATAATTCTATTTTAAGACTATAAAATTACTGTATTATGAAATAAATAATAATTCAAGTGATTCTCTTTATTTAAGATAAAAAACTAAGAAAGTTAGGAGGTGGATCATATTTAACGCTGATGGTGGAGAGTGAAAAATGTTCAAATTGACAAGTGTGTGGAAACACTGTGTTGAGAAGTTCACTTATGTGTTTATAAATAGAGATAATAAAGCGACTATTTCAAACCCCTTCTACAATAATGTCCCATATAAATTTAGATGGAGCTTTTTTCCTACAGCATTTTAATGTTATCCTTTTAGTTGTTTCTAGGGAGAAATCAGAAAAACTTTTAATAGTAAATCTTTAAAAATTTATTGAATGATGGTCCAATTACAGATTACAAATAACTATACAAGTTTTTAAAGTTAGAAACAACAACAATTCCAAAAATCACAGCAAACCGTCAATGACAAGTGAACGAATATCAACAACTTTTCAACCTTTGGCCTGAAATAGCAAAAGTGCACTTTGAGTGAGATTGATAACAAATTATGACAACTATAAATATAATATAAAATATTAACAGAAATAAAGAAACAAACTACAATAATATAACATGAATGTGATGATAGTCATAACAATTGGCATAACCAAACTAGTGTATGTTTAGAAGATTAAAGAGCTATAAAATATTATACTAACAAAGCTAAAAATTTTAGAGATTTCTAATGATTAAAACGAGCAATGTGCCTTTTAAGGTGGCCAACCTGTTTAAAGCTGAAGTCACAATGGTCACACTTGTACTTTCTGTTCCCTTCATGTGAAATAACATGCATTTTCAACGTAACTTTCTTCCCACACGTGAAATCGCACAACGAACATTTTAACGAGTCCCGTGAGTGGATCTTTGTGTGCTTTACAAGAGATTCTTTTTTCATGAACTGTTTTTGACACTGTGTACATTTATATATTTCTTCTTCCCCCTTTGGTCTTTCTGTCTCCGGCTCTCTCTTCTTTTTCTTCTCATGGCGCTCAAGGTGTCTTACAAAATATCTGCGGATAGGGAACACTTTGCTGCATATTGTACACTGGTACCCTTTTGAACGACTGTGAATGGACATATGAGCTAAAAGCTCACGCTGTGTTTTAAAGCTATAAAAACATTTTGAACAGTAAAAAACATGTTCTTGAACCTTATGAAGTTTAAATACCGCTTCATTTTCAAAATCCACTTTACATTCGACACACCAACACCCAGACCTTATGCTGCCTGCATGGAGCTGCGCATAGTGATCCTGTAGTTCCGAAATCGTTCCTTTAAAAACACAATGAATACAATTGTAAAAGTTATTTTTTTCTTCTGATGTCAAAGTTACTCTTCCTTCATTAGATTCCTCGGTAGTCTGATATTCATTACCATCACTTTCTTCTTCATCTATCAAACTTTCACAAAACTCAATTGGCAAATGTCCTTCAAAATCTTCAGCTTCATCTTCGCTGTGACGGGGTAAATCGTTCTTGCAGTCCAGATTATTTTCTACTCTAATATCAAGGTCCACAGGGACATTGTAAGCTCGCTTCAACTCAAATAGGTCGATATCGAGTAAGGAAGTATTTTTTGGTTTTGGCTCATTCCTTGATGGGAGATAGAATTGTAGGGCTGAAGCAAGAAGAGATTCATTGAGAATATTTAGAGCATTACTGTGGTCCATTTTATGATCCTCCTTGAAGGAGATGTGTTATCCTCCCTCCATCAGGAATTCCTTAAACAGAAAAACATATCTTACTAGAGATTGGCATTAAATACAGTTCAGTTCACACTATTGAAAATTCATATTGGATTACAACAATTTGATAGCCTATTTAACCCTCTTAGTGCTAAGATCCGATAAATCGAATCTCGGGGTATTCTAAAAAAATACTTAAATCTGATGTACAAAATAGCCGCTTTCTCCCGAATAATGCTGAAAACAGGTTTGACCATTTTTGTCATATCTCTATTATTTATTAAAATATACTGATGCCGAATATATCAAAATAAAGAGGAATAAATTTTCTCCAAGGAAACAGCATGCATTTTAATATTTTATATAGAATACAACCCACAATGACGATACAAATTGGCATGACAGTGGCGTCAGCTGCTTACTGCGCAGTAGGAAACAACAACGTTAAAATGACATTCAGGTATTTTGAGTATTTTTCTTAATTACTATACACCACAAGTATTAATGTAATATGGGTGAAAAACAACAATCTAAATCAACTTTGAGTGAAAATAAGATAGCCGAATTCACGTTTGGACTCAACATAGATTTTAGCGTTTATTATACAAAAATATATACAAAAGCTTTTTATTAACAAAACAATTAGCTTTAAATTTTTAGTTTCTTTTTTAACATCAACTGCCCATCACCATAGGCCTAGGGCCTGTGTGGTGAATTAAAGACGGAGAGGTGCCGTAGCGGCATTAGTTACATGGACTGACCAGAGGTGACCGCTCATGATCTGACAGGAGTCGTCGGTTTCGATCCAACAACCTTTGACTTACTGGGCCAGAGCGTTACCCCAAAGCTACCGTACCAGTTTTTTACTCAATATAATAAGTAGGTTTAGAAAGTATTGCATACTGAGTACATAATTTTGTTTAACTTGGTTTTTTTATTTTTTTGAAAATTTACATAAAAAAAGGTTTAAATATATTTAAAAACTTTTCAATGCATATATGTATACATTCTTATATGAGGAACTTTATAAGTTACTGAACACAAAAAAATCAAGGTAATAGCTTCAAAATTAGGCGTTTTTTTTTTGTAAAACACTACAAAATCGCCATTTTACCCAGCATTTTATGTATGACATGCAATAATTACCAGCTCTTATTGACAATAAAATCTAAAAGCGTTCAGCACTTAAAGGGTTAACAGGAAGTCAACAATAAAATATAAATAAGACCATTTGTAAATTAGAAAGTCTCGACTGCTCACTGACCAAAGGCTTAAAGCCGATGTAGGATAAACACAGCAGGTGACCATAAAAACATTATCCATAATGAAGCCAATAGAAGGAAGTAGAGGTTTTCCCACTGAATTTGGTAAAAATGAGTCAGTCCCATTTAGATATTTTAATTTATTATTGATTCATGAAGATTAGCGAAATCTAGATTATACATGAAATTTACAGATTTTATGCATTTTAGGATTCTTGTAAAAAGAGTAAAAATTAGAGCAGATCAGGAATGTGATGTGCAATTATTATAAGATGTCTAGTTACAAGACGCAATTTGTATAGGCCTAAGTATTTTAATCATGTTGTAAATGATACGGTAACAGTAATACTAGGGTAATACGTTTATAAAGTAATTACACAAGTATTTGCTCAAAATTCATATATGTAGGTTGAAAAATATAAAAAATAATATAACTTACAAAGTTTATTGGGTCAAGGGCAAATTGCAAAATAAATGGCACTAAATTTCCAAAATTTGGTACATATCGTAGCAAATTTTATTTACTTTTAGAAAGTAAGTTTAGTTTACTGAGATAGTACAATAATACACTAAAACAACTAAATATTTACACATTGTTCGCAAAGTTTAAAAACAACGCAACAGGTACGACAGCAATATTTTACAGTTTTAGCAGGATGCCAACAAAGTACTATAACGGAATAAATTTACTATGAACAGGCAGCCAACCTCATTTGCTTTACAGTGATACAAAAATTAAATACATTCGTTGAGCACAAGTGAATATGTATTAAAAATACTTGATCGGTCATATTATGACCGATGGCATTCTCAAACACCACCCATAATTATTATTAACACCAACATAATTTGACCCATAATGTGATGGGCAATTTCAGGGTTAGAAAAAACTCGTTTGCTGATCACCATGGGCCTAGAGCTTGTATGATGAATTAAAGATAGCGAGGTTCTGTAGCAGCGTGAGTCACATACATGGGCTGTTCAGAGGTAACCTCGCTCTTGATATAACATGAGTCGCCCACCGCTGGTTTTGATCCAGCAACCTAAAATGTATTGGGCTAGCATGTTTAGGCTCTAATGTTCATCAAGTTGTAATTTTTAAATATATGAGATACACTCTGGTTAAAGAAGATTATTAACTTTTAGATTGATAATTTGAAGCCTAAAGTGTTCTATAAAACCATCAAACACATAATTTCTCTGTCTGATTTTTTATGTTGGAGAAATATTATCATCAGGATGAATGTATGAAAGTGCCAAGAGGTCTTGACGCTGGCAGCCTCTTTTAATTATACTCAAACTCATTCTCATGGATTGGTGATCTGTGTGTGAGACATACTGTGAATTTACAGGTGAGCCGACACTTTACTGGGTAGACGGTAATGATGAAGGGATTAGCGATGCTGGGATTCGAATTATAGATCCTAGATTTGATCTTTCATGATACCAACTTAGCCAATTATTCACCAGGTCTGCATTTCCTAAATAAGCACACCTTATCACTAACATGACTGAGAAATAGTAGGTAATGGACAATCATATAAAAAGGCTATTTATCGGGTCCTTAACAATTTGAGGTAAAACGAGTACAATTTTAATTGTTGTGGACACTTAAGTTCTTTATTAGATTAAAACGAAGTTGGTATCGACTAAAGGAATAACTTTTTGTCTCTTTGATAGTACCTAAGCGCAATCTAACTTCCTTGAATAATGCTACCAATTTGTGAGCAACCTGTAACCTATTGTCCTACTGTCCTTTATATTGATCCTAGATAGAGTAAAAAACATAAGGTTGATGTGTGAAAAAGATATATATAAGTAGGTTTAGGTAAAATATGAACTGTGATAAATTGAAATGTAAGGTAAACATGCCAGAAAATCTGAAAGCTTCAGCACAAAGTAATTTTGAGAGCAAGGTCTTTCAAGAACCCAAAAAATCCATTTGATGGAATTATTTAAAATTGCCTGAAGTAATACAATATCATATTCACTGAGTGATAACAGTTTAATAACAGACTGTTGATCTAAGATATAAAAAAATAATAGTAACACTAACCTTAATCTTTTGTATCGTCTGAATTTGTCTGTGTAGCTGTTGTAGGTAGATATAAAAATCAGCTGTAAAGGCTGTGTAAATCACATTCTTCTAATTAAAAGACTTAAGAGACAAGTTAAAAAAATTTAACCATCAGCTGTAGCGGAACACTTAAGGAGGTGGTGCCAACGTAGTAAAAAATAAATAGTAACAACATAAGATTATTACTTTCCATATAAAATAAAAAGTTCTCGCTACCCTCTGTATCGGTCACGCAATTCAATCGATGAACCTCAGCTATATAAATAAAATTAGAGTTTGGTCTGTACATTGCTCAGAGTTATTTATTTTTAGGTATTCTTACGTTTCGTGCGTAAGAGAAGCCGAAACAAGTCTCATCTCGATTTGAGTCTGTCTATCTGTGACGCTCCAGGAGGCATTTTACTTCTCCGAAAAACGGGAGAACTGATAAGAAAGAAACTTATTTCATGCATTCTCTACATCCCAGGAAAGGGGTTTCAATGCTTGAAACTGTTGGGTGCCTCTTAAAAAATAAAATAACGAGCATTTAAAAACCTACTTTTTACGCGATATTAGTCTCATTTTGCTTTCAATTATCAATGAATCACCTACTAGTAATAATCAGCTGTCTTTGTAGTTTAAATATTTAATAGAAAGAAAAACAAACAGCTGTCAAATCAATATTAGTTTATATTGGTCATTGATTTTAAATTAATTTCGAAATCATACTATATTAAACAGTTATTTTAACGCGTAATTAATTACAATAATGGTTTAATTGTCAAATAATGCTAAATAATAAAGCTAGGTATTGAGTTTCCTTTGTAATGATTTGTTTAGGATTTCATGTTTACATTTTGGTATGATAATCATTTTTCTTTAAACTGAATACTACAACCCGTACAAAGGACGAGTTTACTGCTGGTTGAAACTAAATCATTCATATCACTTAAGACAGTAAATAATTTATGCATCTTAACTAACATTCACTTTATTTGTAACTTGATAGCAATATTTCATAATAGGCAGGACAAATTTGGGAGTCCAGAAAATAAAAAGATAATGGTAAGAAAATAATAAATAGCTATAAACCTTGGAACATTTTATTCATAAAAAACTATCTTTGCTCTTAGTTTCAGGATAATTAAAAGTGTAATGTTTAGGGGAAACTCTCTTTCTCTTTAGGCTTGTGGCCACCCTGATAATACTGCTTGCATTTAGTTGGAAGAAAATGGCTGAGTGCTGTTTAGTGGACGTTCTAACTTGCTAAATATTGTTTCAAGCTTTCGTAATTCTAAGGAAGGACCGTTTTCTGTTGTGTTCTCATTTAGTTTATTTGAATTAATTTTCTATTTTACCACACTGGAAGCAGATTTTGTTCGTATGCTGTAAGTATTTCAGATGATTTAGGAGTACTCTAGGCCTATCACTTGCCAATAATTACCGCGTTTCAGTAGCGGCATTTTGGTTCACTTTCTTAACGTTCTTCACGTCCTCTTAAATGATAAATTAGTCACTGTAATATAAGAATTACACTTAATTTAGTTCTATAATTTTTAGATAGGAGATAATTTGTCCAAGTTCAGTATAAGGTACATTTGGGAAATCTCATCTGCAGTGAAGCTAACACAATTTGGATAGACAAACTATCATGTGATTTAAAGCAGCTTTTAGTCAGCATCAAAACAGTTCATGTCGAAATACTTTAATGTTACATTAATAAAAATGTATATGTATATACTTAAAATCTTCATTGAGTCTAAATTAGGGCCAATTCAGTTTTTAAGTAGGCCTAGCCTCATTTCAGATCAAAGGACATTCTAGGGGTTGTTTTCCTCATATCTAGTTTATCACATTCAAGAATCAATATTATCTATTTTAGTTAGAAATTTTCAAACAAGATTCAAAGAATATAGGCCTATAGAAGCACTAAAATCAAACAACACAAAAATCAGCGTTCACCGAACATACTCTAGGGTAAAACAGTCATTAAGGCTATGAGGACTAAAAAGTTCACTAAATTGACGGCAAATGCCACTCCTTATTTAATTTGTAAATACGTTGAGAATTACGACTTTGCTCTTGTAGGGTTAGGCCTATTGTTTCATCCTGTATGGTAACTTATAGATTAATTTTTCATTACAATTTTACGTTTTTTGCTCCTGTTCTATCTCTTTAATATTGCGTTCTTTGAACTTAATTTATCAAACAAGGCTACATTTATCTAAATAAGTAACTTAAACCTTTAATAATTAGACACTCAATAATTCAACATTTCTTCACTCTTTGATACAGGCTGAGCCAACATTTTAAAATGGTAATGATCATCATTTTCTTAAAAAATATTTATTGCCAAATAATGTCTTATATGAGTGGAATATCCCTGATATCCTAATTCTACATTTTCTAGACAATGCACATTTTTTAAAGACAATGCACATTTTTTAAAGACAATGCATGTAGGCAAGGACAGTAGTGCATATTGTGCTTAAGTAGAGATGTTCATTGTTAAGAAATAGTTTTTTAGTGAATCAGTTTTTATTTGTATTGTGTTGCCCCGATTTGGCTTTTGTAGATGTCCGGAAAAAATATTGAATATACATTGTCAAGATAAATATAAAATATTTGACGTAAAGGAGAAAATAGGAACAAAGTAGGTCCTATCTAGTGAATCACTTAAATAATGGTTAATTGATGGTAATCGGATAGTATGCTATATGACCAGGCCTATAATTAGTAGGCCTAGGTACTCCTCATTAAAAAATAGTCCACTTAAGCTTAGTTAATTATATTTCAATACCTCAAAACCTTTGAAGTAATTTAGAGTCATAATATCAGAGGTTTATTATGTTATCAAATTCTTATTTAACATCGATAAATTTTCATAGTTATGGTCTCTACCAACGTGTTTTTAAAGTTTGTATTGCTTTGAAACTTATTAAAATTGCATTCATTCGATGTTGATAAGTAAACATTATCTTACATAGGTTAGAGTAAGCCTAAGTACCAATTTTGCTGGTTAAGTTCAAGGATCTGCGATTTTGGCCTAAACATTAAAAATTCATTGGCTTACCTAACCAATGATTTTTTGCTTTCAATACATAGCTTAGGCCTAAGTACTTTATTAAAAGAAGTTGAGTATTTTGGGCTACAACCTATTTTATTGAACCAATAGATCTGATTGAAAAATAGGCTCCGTGACTTAAATCAAAAACAGATGTAAGCACCTTTTTTAAACCAATTTGAAGTATCTCAAGGCTCCATGACTTAAATCAAAGAGATGCAAGCACCTTTTTTAAACCAATTTGAAGTATCTCAAGTAGGTGTAGGGCCTAGGGTCAATAGCTCTAATTGTGTATTGACTACAGGAATAGAGAATATTTAGGCAATATATTTAAATTTTCCTTGAATGATCCCTGTAGAATGTACCTTAGTCAAAGTGGACGTTTGAACTAATTTCGCTATCTTTCAAATATGATTTTAAAACTTGACAACTGTAGCCTACCTTCTACCTCTAGAACTTTCTCAATCTGGTGCATATAAATTAGAATTTAGACTAGTTGTTTAGTTTGAATTATGTTGAAAGACCTTCATTTTCTCGTGAATTTTAAACCCATTGCAGAAGGCAAAGCAGTTTAGGTAGCATAATTAGCATTTTTAGAGATAGTATCCAACCAAAGTTTGAAAAATAAATTTTAGAAGTACCTATGATTTTGATCCCAATATAAAAATAAATAAATTAAATGAAAATTTAATAGGCTAATTAATTATATTCAGTAATGTTGAAAGTTAAGGTTTTAGGCTCATGATTGGGTGAGAGGCAATTGTTTTTTAGTAAAACATTATCCTGTCCTCAGTAGTAATAATTGCAAACCTAAATAATTTGAATACCTTTTACCATTTGGTGTCTGATGTATCTCTTTGTACTTTATCATTAAGATCAGTTTGTTTGGTAGTCATAGATAAATTTTATTAGTCCTACTTTCAAACTGTATCTCTTATACATAAGCCCAGTAAGGAATATCTTTCTTCGAGGAATATGTGGTTCTCTTACTTGGCTGCTAGCTGTCTAAAATGCCTTTGTAAGTAACAAATTAAATTTTTTTCTGTGCCAAATTCGTCCACTTCTTTAACTGTTGGTTGTGACTTCATTAACATATTCTATTTTCATTTTAGTGTTTTTATTATTATTCTTTCTTATAGCCCCTGAACTCTGGTGTTGATTTAAGACTAAGTTACTTGGTCTCAAATTAAGCCATCGCTATTTTAAGCTAGTTGGCTGTAAAATCCACTATGAGGAGTAGTAATAAATTTCTTAGAACGACCTTGTAGTCAATGCGTACAATTTGCAGCAGGAAATTTGTCTTGTCAGAGCTGGTATTACTCCTGGAGAGGACATAGGGGTATGAGGCGCCGACTTCTCGCTGCTGCAGTGAAAAGCACTTTTCTTTTACTTTTTTTTTTTTTTAAAGAACTTAAATCTTACTTTTGTTTAAATTTTATGTTATGTGATTTAATTTGCATAGAAAAACTCCCTTGTGAGAGACTTAATTTGAAAATCATTGCTTATGGTGAAGAGATTAAGAAAAGTCTTGTTTAAGAGTAGCTCAAATTTTGCCAAGAAGGTCCTCAAGAGCATTAAGGATAACTCACATTAGATGACTTCCAACCGTAATCATTGACCAAAACATAAAGCGAATGAAACACAAGGTTGTGTGTGAAAACTGGAGAGAAAACTATTGAAATTTCACCAATGGCCTACTACACATTGGTGAAATTTCAATATAAATTTATCATGACCTAAAATCTCCACAGTTCTTTATTTGAATACACATCTAATTTTTGTGTGAATGCTTTCAAAACAGCTTATTTCTGATCAAAAAGATATCAGATAATAGCTGGTGAGTTCATTGATCTGGCTGATGCAAGTTCTGATTTTTTAATAAAATTATGACTGGTAATGAAACCTAACGTTACCTCTGCGACCTTAAACTGAAACCTCTATTCTCTATTCGTCCAAATAGAAACCTAAAAAATGGATCACTTGTTCATTAGTTGTCATTTTTTTAAGTTAGGCATTGTAAACTTGCAAAAAAAGTGTTTCCACTGCGGTTGTACGGTAAGTGAACAGTACCTCCATTACTGAGATGTCCTTCCCAGAGGTGGAGTAACAGCTGCATGACAAATTTCTCCGCTATGATGGCACTCAATGACTGAGAAATTAATTTTGGGAACATTTTCTCTGTACCTTGTATCTATCCTCTTATCCGTAGCTCGTGTCGTAACTAGAAAAAAAGGATTAAATTTTAAATAATTGTTTTTTAGGTGGGAAAAGTAGGTGGGATAAAGGCATGGTGTTGTCGTACGATGTCTGTTCATTATAAGTTCAAGTCCGCTTTGAAGTATGATACAATTACTTTTGATGGGCTTCACATTTCTGTCAAAGATTTGAAGAGGGACATTTTACAGCAAAAACAGATTGGGAAAACTGGCGATTTTGATCTTCAGATTACGAATGCTCAAACAAATGAAGGTAGGAGACAGTTTACTGGTGTTGGTAGGTTTAAATAGTTTGTAGGTTACCTTCTTGGTCTTTAATTTCAGTACCTCTACGGTTAAACTTTTACTAATATCATTAACCAATAGTTTGAAGTCGAAGGAGAGGGCATTGTGACATTTTTTTACCAAATGTGAAGGTGTGATAAGCAAACAGAGAAATGGTGTGGAGTTTTAAATAACTTAATCTATTAAAATTTATTTTTATTTTAACTTCTTGCCTGTTTTATTGTGCATGTTTTTTACTTGCAACCCTCTCGAGTCCTACCGTCCAAGCACTTCGGTGTCAGGAAAATATTATTCTATTTATTTTATTTGGCTGAACTGCACTCCAAAGCATGCACTTTCATTAAGCTGAATCTGAAACCTGAATCTAGTAAGATTCAGGCTTCTCTTTGTGTGCAGGACATGAAATAGGTACAGTTTTTTAGGACCTTAAATAAATCCATTTGGTTGATAAACTATTATTTTTTAAATTTGAAACAGGCTCAAAACCTATCATATTGAAAAATTGATGAAATAAATTTTGTGTAAATCTGTTTTAATCTGAATTAAAGTCTTTGTTGTTTTAATTTTTTTTAATTTCGTTATCCTTCTACCAGATTTTATAACAACAATTCATCACTCAAAGCGATAGAAATTGTCCTCAATAACTTTCCACAATAACTCTTTTTAAATTAAAATATGAATCCGTCGGTTTCAATTTGATTGAGCACTCTCAATCAAATTTTTTCAGATGCAATTTGATGTAGAAATCTTGTAATTCTCTTAATAGTTGACAAATTTATTTGTTTTCGTACAAAAGAATTCTTTATGAACTTGATTATAAAAACATGTAAGAGCATTCAAATGACCAGTTTAAAAAATGACCTGCTGTGAGAAAGGCTGTGCTGTCAGAAAATATTCTCCTCTAAATGTAGACTAATACATCTTAGATCTTGAAGGTTTAAGGCCGGCGCACACAGCAACTGACACACGTATGCATGCGGGCGGATGTTTATGTCAATGCAATTTATCGCAGACGTATGGCGTATCGTCCGCTGTTAGTCTCAGTGCTCAGTGAGATGGCGTCAAATGATAAATGAATCTTCTCCTAAAATATTTCAAGGCTACAGAATGATCATTATTCGAGTGATGAGAAATTTTTACTGTTATATTCATTATCTAACAGGTCACACTGGGTCCATCACATAAATAAAAAAATGTAAACTTCTTGATGAATAATCTCCTTATGCAAGATTTGATGGATGACGAGAAGTTTCCCAGAGGTTATTTTAGATTGTGCAAAGAAGAATTCGACGAAGTGTTGCAGTTTTTTGAAGAAGAAATAAGGTACGGACAAGTTATCAAAAGAAAGTAGATGCTGCTCAACATTTGTAAACAAACCTTAGCGCCCCTTGCGGGACTGATGATAACTAGAGAGCGCATGCGCGATATGAAACGTAAGCATACAGACATACAGAAAATCGCCCTTAGAGATATTCTAAAACATCTCCAAGCAGACGTAGGCAGACATACGGACATCTGTGTGTGTTGCAACATCTAATACAGTGAGAGCCCCTGAGGAGCGATTTTTCCTCAAACTTTCTGCATTCATGTGTCAGTTACTGTGTGCGCCGGCCTTACTTGCATGATTCTATTGGTTTTGGCTCAAAATATGGATTATTTGCTTTCATAATGAATAGTCTTTGCACCACTAAGTAATATTATAAATGGGTTCAATTTAACATTACATTCAGGTAAAATTTACCTGTACCTAAAACTGTCGCGTAAAAAATTACCTATATTTAACTAAAGGATCATTTAATGGTACTGGTACTACAGGTAATTCAAACCAGTATTTTGGTGTTAGTCGGATGCCACTTGGTCGACAGCGCTCTGCAGAGTTATGTTAGGTTGGTTACGCAGAGTAGTATGCCAGCAATATCCCTTTTATTACGATGTAACACAACATCGGCATCTGGCTAATATCAAAGTACCTTCAAACCTTTTACAGGATTATTTGCATTCACTGAATGGTCTCTGTCATTTTATTTTTGCAAATATTTGCATTTTTACATCATACAGTAGAATAATCAATTATATTGTAGAACTTATACTTGGGCGATTGGAATTCCTTCTTGATTCAAACTTTTCTCTTGGCCCTTAAAATATTATATATTATTAATGTAAAAACTTCATTATTATTGTGAAATTTGGTGATAGGAATCAAGCGAACACAATATTCTAAAATGACACTAACAATACACTCAGAGTATTTTCTTCGCAGACTGAGAGTAGTGTCAAGGTGCTTACATTTATCCTGTCCCCATCCTGCTCTTGATGCGGAGCGGGCAACGCTCAGCCACCGATCGAAACAACCTGGTCCCTATTACTGAAGTATGTCTTGAACCAATTGTATGATAAATCTTAATGTATCGATAGAATCAAAAGATTTTGCTTGGTCAATAAAAATGGTATGATTTTTTTATTATGTCCAATTTTATTGCATTGTGAATATTTTCGGTCAAGTGAAATAGGGCATGGTTGATATTTTTGTCACAGCTGAAACAATTTGTGTTGAGGAGATAAAGAGTGTATTTGTGTACAAATAGTTCTCAAATTGAATTTTTACACACTTGTCCAGAATTTTACCGAGTAGGCCTACACTAACTAAAGTTGTTGATCTAAAATTTTCTAGCCCCCAGGCCTACAGAATTGTTAGGCCCATTTTTATGTATTGGAATAACGTAACCAGTCTTAAAACATTCTGGATGAATTTTTTGACTAATACTGCTATGGGCTTTATGTACAATTGGACACCGAAGAATTTGGAAATTGTGTTTTATCATTGGTGCAGAGATTTTATCATCACCTGGAGCTGAGCCACCTCTCAGACTATGCACAACAGCTTTGAGTTCTTTGTCAGATTCAGGTAACAGCTGGAGAGAGGCAATAATCCTGTACTGTTTGTCATCAACCACTAAGTCCATGACATTGGGGATGGCAATGGTTAATTTGGCCCCTACACCCACATAGTAGTCGTTGAATTGATGTGCAATTTTATTTATGTCGCGTATTCATTTTCAACACTTCCACCTAAAAATTGTGACAGGAAACCCATCTTTTTTTGATTCTGCGGATTCCCCAAAATGTTTCCATTATTCTTTAGAATTCCCTCTAGATTCCTGATTAATTTCCTGGTAGCATAAGTCTTTTACCTGTTCTAATTGATTAATTTAAATTATTTCTATATAATTTAAAAGCATTGATCAAATTTGTATTGAATGACAGGTTCTTGGTTAATTTGTGAAGCTTGTCTTTATAACTAATAGATTTGAGAAGACCATCGGTAATCCATGGTTTAATTTTTGTACTATTTGCAGAAACATTTCTCATCTTAGATGATTGACATATGTGTTTTGTAGTTCATTAACAAATAGGTCACTGCTATAATTCACATCATTACAATTTGTGACATTAGTCCACTCATGGTTTGAAATAAGGTGCGAGAGCAATTTCCTCAGGTCAACATAAAAAACAAGTCGAGTGTCATCATACGTTTTAATTATGTCCCAAAATCTCCGCAACAAAAAAATGATTCGTTATCTCTTGACTTAGTTACAGATGATTCTACTAAGCTCAGCTCCTACAAATATTTACAAATATGTGGTCCACACAACTCTGTGTAAGTGCTGTAACCCTAGTAGGGACATTAATGCAGCTTACAAAACCGGTTTCATATAAAGTGTACACGTAGTGTTGGGACAGAGGCTCCATGTCGTCAGGCAAAATGCAATAATTGATGTCACCAACAATTCAGTAAGTCCTGTTTCTGGCTCGGTTATCACGTACAGAGCCATATCAGATATGAACTGGTCATGGTCGTATTTCGGACTACGGTACATGGTGAGTACCATGAGCCGCTCCCCACCAAGAGACAGGTCCATCCTCAAGCTTATGACGCCGTTAGTCTAGGCTTAAGCATATAAGCGATTAGTTTTTAAAGTTTTGCACTGAGCATTGTGGTTCTTAGAATTTTTAACTTATTTTTCATAAAAAGTTAATTGGCCTAAGGCTAAAATTTAAAAACATAAATAGATCGTATATACCAAATTTGATCGATTTCAACTCAGTTTATTTTTTAGTTTGCACAACTTTTCTACATAGCGGTGCAATTTTATCTAGAATGCTATTTTAGAAAATGGTTATTTTTTTTTTTTGCAGAAAAAAACTTTTTAAAATTTTTTAACATTATATGTTTATATAATAAAACAAATAAAAGATATTAATTTTTTGTGACATTTTCTTTAAATGGTTTGCGAGACATTGTAACTCCAAAATATAATTAAAAAATTATATTTTTATTTTTTTGTACAAATTTTTTTGATCAATGTTTTTTTAAAAAATAAATAATAACTGAATCATTTGAAATAAAATAGTCATTAAAGCCAAAATTTTACATATAAAAAAATTACAATCTTGTAACTCCTAGTAATCTTAATGAATTTACAAATCAATTTTTACTATTTTTTGGAAACATACAGCTATGTGGTGAATTATAATATGTAAAATCATGAGGTTTATACATAAAACCGCTACCATTTCAGAACAATGAGATTACCTCCATTTAGTCTAGTTATAAAAGTTTTTATTTTTTAAATTTTTTATTGAACATTGTGGTTCTTAGAATTTTTTACTTATTTTATAAAAATAATTAAATTTAAAACATAAATTTAATTATATATAATTTAAATCGATTTCAACTCAGTTTATTTTTTAGTTTGCACAACTTTTCTACATAGCGGTGCAATTTTTTACCTCCCCAGAATTGCTATTTTAGAGGAAAACTATATAACTAATACATTTTTTATAGGACAAATACATCTTAGAACCCTGAATATGAACTTGAATCAAGTTACTACAAGCAGGCATAAAAAATTAATACAAACACAAGTTTATAAAACAAGATAATTAATTAGGCGATAAGAAAATAGGATTCTGTATCACACTAATTCTAATTGATATCTGATGGAGCTGCTTACCAAATTAATCATTAACTTTTAAATACTGAGTTACAAAAAAATTTTATTTTAATCACTGTTGATAAAATATACAAAATAAGGGAAAATCCAATTTTTGTTGGTAAATTACGTCTTTAGAAAAAGAATGTAACTTGATGCAATCAAGAGGATGAAGACTAATTTTTGAAGACCTAAATACAGTATAATGTGAAAACTAACATTATTAAAAAACGTCCACAACGATTAAGATAAAAAAGTTACAAGCTTTTAAATGAAAACTTTTATTTTCATTTTCCAGCACAAAATAAAGTTATAAAATAGTTTAACTATCTCCATTAAAACCAGCTGAAAAATTTGTACTTTGAATTATTAGTCAAAGACGATTGGTTCCTGAGAAAAGTTAAAATTACTGATTGGGTAAATAGTATCTTATCTAAGAGCGCCTAATGTTATTCTGATGGATATTATTAAAAAAATAAATACCCTACTTATTTCTCAACCATTTTTCATGAAACCTGCTATGCAACACCCATTAAAATTTTCTCAAAAAGTTTTTATTACAATTAATTTTAGTAGGGGAGGATGGGGGTGAATTTCCTAATAAATTTTAAACTTATAGTAAGAATATGTCCGAGAGAATTATGATAAGTTTTTAAATGTTAATTAATATTTGTTGAATATCATTTCAATGAGCAATGGATTATGCTGTAGTTTATTAAAAGGTATGTATTATTAATTTAGTGTACTTTTAAAGGGAGAAAGTATATGTTAGCACTAATAGCGTTTATTTTTGTTTCAGTATATCAAGACGAGACTACCTTAATCCCTAAGAACTCCGCTCTCATTGTAGTTCGAGTTCCACTCACAGCACAACAGAAACGAGCGTGGTGAGTAGATATGTCACTTACTTTTTTGGGTACCACAAAAGAGAACAACACGTACAGTGTGGTTTTGTCACAGAATGAGAAAAAGGTCTGCAAAAAAATTAGCGCAAAGTAAAATTATTAACACTTTCAAGTCTCTGATAGAGCCCAACTCGGTTATATGCTTTTTATAAGAAATATGTTGTTTTGAAATACAGTGTAACTTGGTTATAACAATATTCGAGGAACCAAGGAATTGTTGACGCTGTATCAGAGTGATGTTATATTAGGGTTATTAATCTAATTTTTCAATACCACATAGATAATAAAAAGTTTAGATTTTCTTAAAATACACATTTATTAACGTGGTAAGTAAGTAAGTAAGTGTTTAACTAAATATTTACATGGTAATTGGTAGACCTATAAATATTTATGAGCAATACTGCTGTGTTATTAAAATTTTATGTAAATATATGCCTACTCTGTACTATGTCTTGTTCGTCACCAACTTTAGCTATTTTTACAAAGTTTGCTTTTTAGGTAAGTATTTTAAGCCAAGTATGAATGAGGATTGGGTGTAAGATGATTGTGGCGCGATCTTGTAGTCTTGTTACTGACTAAGGCTGACACGTTCCTTAGACAGGATTGTTAATTAATAGCACAAGAGCCAATTGCAACTAATGGACCTACAGTTTAGTGTAAAATCCGAACCACGGGCTCTTAGTTACGAATTGGTCTATTGAGGGTGGTCTTTGTAGATTAACATAGTATCCAATATTCGTATGATGATGTTATATACAAAGTTTTGGAATTTATTCATGATAAGTTTAAGGTATTATTAATGTTTACTCTTTGAGTTTGGCAGGACGTTGAAACATGAATGGCAGGGATCGAATAACATTATAAAAAAAACGAAAACTGACATCGCCACATTATAAGAGAGACACTTCCTGCTACACTGACCGGCGATAGACCTCTTCTGGCAAAAGCTGGTCTTACACTGACAGCTTTTTAGTTGCTATGCGACGAGAGGCCAAAATCGACCAAGTAGCATCCCGGTCTACACCCTCACCACGCGGTCCGTGCGGCTTGCACTGAACGTGTTAAAGATCGTATGTTGCACAAAGGCACTGTCACAAGGCAGTGATGTATTGCTATTTAAATTTTAAGCTTTTTCATGGCTTCGTACTAATTTCTTTAATTGAATACGTACATAATGTTCTTTATGATGAAAAGTTTATATATTTGCCTTAAAATGAAATATTACAAGCTTTATTTAATTAAATATTTCACAACTCAACAATATTTTTAAAAACTAATGTGAAACGTCCAGGCAAACAGGCTAAGCTGAACAGTTTCAAGGTTAGTGCCTGAAGATATAGGAGTGTTTTAGTGGGTTTCTCCCCACACTATATGCCACCTTTACCTAAAAAATAAAAAAAAGTGGACCCAGTTTCATTTGTGGTTAATTGTTATACTTTTTTCATTGGTAAATTACTTATGATTCGTATAAATACAAAGATAATTTTTAGGGGTATTTAAAAGTAATTAATATTGAATCTTAAATAATTTTAAATATTATTTTTATTATTTTTAGAGCTCTCGACTATGATGTTCAGAGATATGTTTAATCTCTTAAAGTTCATGTATTTTGGGACCATTTTGACCCACAAGGTATTTTTTAAACAATTTTTAATTACGTCCTGCTCTAGTGCAGCCCTAACTTCAACCACTTCTGGCACTAGTTTCAGTAGGAACTTCAACCCTTACAGAGCTAGTGCCAGGGACAGGATTGTCATAATTCTTAATATTTTCACTAATAGGTACACTGAGTTTATCTCCCCTAGTTCCGGGATGTACCAACACATCTTGAATTTGTGAATTTATCTCCCCCAAATAACTTTCCCTGTCTATTTCACTGTCTCTTCCTCTCAGTGTATCATCAGGAATATCACTGAGGCAACCAACATCAAAATATTAATGTATTTTGCTATCAGTTAGTAGTCTCCGGTCCGCCATGGCATAATGTTTACTAACACAGGCCAGCTGAGTAGTAAGCAACTTGTAAAATAAATATATTTCAGTGATGCAGTCTGCTAGGACGCAAAACAAAATACCCCAGAGACAGCCTTGCTTTTCCGAATGTAATCCTCCTAAAAATGAAGTTTTCTGACTTCCCCGGATGTTGAAAGAGCACTAAGTTTAAATTGCGATATCAGGACGCACAAGCGTGTTCATGAACCGCCAGCGGGATTGCGCTGTGGACTGTTCATGGACTTTAAGAGGTTAAGATGTTGAGCACATTATATTATGCTATACCTTCTTCCTTTCATTACTAAATTTTGAATAAAATTTTTTACATACAGACAGCTAGCAATGGTATCTGTATTGAGATTTAATAAATTTTGATATCAACACATCTCTATGTAACAATTTTGAATTATGAAAAAGCTGATATGAAAATCATCAATGATAGTTAAATAGTTTATTGGAGAAACATCATAACCAACATTTATTTTAATTTTGACTTTTTGTGAGAGGGTTTCCTGCTGTACTGTGTTGTATGGTGAATGGGAATGTTGAAGTCTGCTGCCCTTCTGGTGTTGTATGGATGAAAATTCCCATTTATAGGTAGGTCCAACTGTTTGGTGTATATGACAACTGCATAGATGAAAAGCCCTGTGACAGTTAGTAGCTTAAGAGATTTAAAAGCCTCTCTGCTATCTCTAGGACCAAGGCCAGAGAGTGCCCTAACAATTTTATTCTTGTGCTCCAGAAAAACACAGTACAGCAGAAAACCCTCTTAAATTGGTCGAAAAATCATCAACTCACTCCTACAAGACTTAAGAACATGACAGAAATCAGTTTGAAGAAGACCTCAGAGACCTCTGAGACTGGCTAGTTGAATGACCAGTTTACTCTATCAAAGAATTTTTTGAAATATGTTGAAACATATAAAGCGAGATTAATAAATTTACTTATAATGGCGCCATTATATTTCTTAATGAAAGTGCAAATAAAGAGAACTGTCTATTGTCTATTTTGGTGAATTAATTATTTTCAACTTGAAATAGATCATTTAGTACAGAAACCACACATCTACGACTACACTAAAGGTTTTAAACAGGACATTGAATTATTCGTTTAGTTTAGGAACTCTCAACATTAGAATATTAGAATAAATGAATTAATTGGTATGTTCCAGGGACCGCCAAGGGGCTAACCAGCAGCTTGCAGGATTGAAACACGTTAATGTAAGTCTTCAACTTAATTGATACATAGTTTGGAGAAGTATTGTTTTCGTCAAAATTTTCATTTAGTTGATGGATATATTGCCCCTGAATCCAAAAATTTTTGAGTGATGTCTGTCTTCTGTTTGTGTTCTGGTTGTGTAATCCACAGCACTTTGGAAGTAAATCATGTATAATAGTCAATATCTATCAGAATTATTTTTTGGGTATTTACTAAAAACCCTCAAAGTGAAACAATTTTTAAAAACGGTCTAATTTTTGATTAAAATGAAGTTTTTAGTGCACAGAGTAATAAATAATTTGAAAAGCAGCTGTGAATTACGCAATGTATCTTTTATTAATACAAATTTTTTATTTTGCGTATGTAGTATAACTTGAATGTTTAGTTGAAACTTAAAAATCTAAACAAAAGTATTTGAATTATGTCTGACAAGGTTAGAGAAAAGTTAAATTTACTTACGTAGCAATACTTGTCTGAAAGCCAATGTTATTCAGAATCTTTCTTCCTTATTTCCAACTTTTCTATCTGGGAAGATCCTCAAAACACACAAAACATCACTGGTATTTGAGTTTTCTTGAACTTTTTTAGTTTTCAGAATACTGTAACAGATTGTTTTATTACGATTTTTTTAATTTTGATGTCATAAAAAGCATTACAACATGTTTTTTTTTATTTAACCGGATGGTATTTTCCCCTTCTCATATCTGGATCTCTCTATCCGAACACTCTGATATCACGTTTTGATGAGAGATGAAAGTTTGATAATTTTAGGAGGTGCCAATGTTTTTACAAGTTAAACAATGTTTATATTGGTTAGTATTTATGATGTTTAATATTGTTACGGTAATTTTAAAAGCAGAGTAGGGAACGATATCCCTTGTCAAGCTGAGTCTTAATACACTGTATTCTGTGCTATCTGGTGCAAGGTCATTGACTCACGACAAAAACAGTGGTCATGCCTTTGTTTTTTGAGTGACTCTTATTAATTCTTTTTTTCTTTACTTTTACAACTGTAACACTGTATTTTTATGTATTACAATTTTTTTACTTTGTGTCATTGGATATTAAAGCATTGTAAAAAATAATGTTCTTTTAATTTTGAAAGTGATTTTACATTTATAAGATATGGACGTGGAACGTATTTAATTATGAAGAGTTTTGTTAGTAAATAATCTTGTTTATATTAAAATGTAGTTAAAATAATTACATTGATTATGAGTTTACATTAGTTGAGTGAGTAAACTCACGTTTTAAAGGCATATTTAAAGCCAATGTATGGCAAAATCAAGCTAGCGTTCAGTACTTTGTGTTTTCTAACCATACTTTGAACTTTTTCATACGAAAAAAAGTATTCTAAATAATTTCAAAGACTAATCAGATTTTACATTACAATTATTTTTTTCACTGAAAGTAACAATTTTCTATAGGATTTTCTATTGATATTGTTTGTTTCTTATTGTAGTATCATATACCAATGTAAAAATAAAGATTTTGTGCAAATTAAGATTTCTTTCTTAAAGGTATCAAAGGTATTTTTCTTAAGGTATCAAAAAATAATTGGTTGTATTTCATTCTTGGAGTAATCAACTGATGTGCGAATTACGTTGTTCTTATTCTGTGAATGGTTCAAAACTCACATTTGAGGTTAGCCACTAAAATGCACTATCTTTGCATCAATTATCAATTACCTCATTTTGCATTTCATTATATCCATAATGACATTACTTTCGCCAAAAGCTGAGCTCTAATTGGTCTAGAACTTGTATCGTTATGAAAAATCTGTATCGTTATGAACTCATATTGCAACAGTTTTCAATTTCCGTTTAATAATGAGCTTTCTTGTTGATGTTACTTTCAGTATCTTTATTGGTACTTTTTGCAATGGTCATAGATAAAAAATGTTTTAGACCTCTCCAACAATTTGCCTTCAACCATCAACCGATTTCTATCCACGGAAAATCAAAACTGGAAATCTATTATTCAATATCTTTTATTGGACTTTTGCAACGTGTTAGTGTATTTAACTACACAATGTTTCTAGAGGTGGAGAAACTCCTATCGTTTTCAAGTGATACCTAATAATTTACATTAAAAATTATAAGTTTTAAGTTACAGATATTAATTTTATCATTTTGTCAATATACTTTACTTATCTATCATGCACAATACAAAACTATTGATAGCGCAACCAATAGCCACTACACTCCGCCTCCAAGCTATAAATTTACCTTTGCAAATGTCTTTAATTAATTTTGGAATTATTATATTTTTTCAGACAAATATACCACCAACATATCAAGAAGGACAGGATCCTTTGGTTCAAAAACTAGCAAAGGTAGTCTGAAATTTTTATTTTATTGGAATTTGTAGTGTTACGATACCAACTTTTTTTGTAAGTAGGCCTAGTGTATTTTTATGAAGTAGGTCTCTAAAGGTTTTTATTTTTTTTAAAGTATATGATGCCCAAAGGTTTTATTACTTCTAATTAAGAAAGTAATAAAAATAATAGTTTGGAACTACTAAAGACGACTATTGTATACTACGTATGCCTTTTCTTTAAGTAAGATTCCTTGAGTAAGAGAATGGTATGAGTGAAAATTTTTCAAAGCTTACTATATCCAAGAATATTGTGGTTTAAAAATCGACAGTGACTTAAGTTTGATCATTGTATGGGATCATCACATACCGTGATAAAGTTGAATTCAATTTAAACTTTTTTTCAATTGATTCAATTTTGTTTTAAATAAATGGTTGTTATAATTTTAATCATATATAGTTATGCACACTAGGCCCTACCTACATAAGTGAAGATTTGTTTTTATTTGGCCTACAGATTTTATTCTGACTGACTCCTCCCACAGGCAATCATTGTGAATTATTGTAGTGTTTTGATTATTTTTATTGATTACTCTGATCTTTTTGAATGAAGTTGATTTAAAAAAAATCAACCTATCCCAAGTATATAGTTTTAAGCCAAGTATGAACGAGAAAGAGTGTCAGATGATTGTGGTGTGATCTTTTCGTCTTGTTACTTACTAAGATTGACATGTTCCTTAGACAGGACTGTTGATTTATACCACAGCCTCCAAAACATAAAAATACATATATCTGGTGGATTTATTTTTTTTTGTATATTGGCCAACAGCCAAAGGCATCTGGGGGACCTACGGTTCAACCACAATTTTGCCTCAGAATTACAAACAGGTCTAATTATTAGGATGATAATGGTGTTTACGGATAAATGTAATATTCAATAGTGCAGACATTATATATTCCAAGAACACATCCACTAACCATCGCTAAAAACGATTTGACCTTCATGAAGCTGGATTACTTGAGGCGCCACCTTCCCAGTCCCAGATTTAACTAACAAAAATTGATTTACGTGATGAAATTTATTTTTTTAGTGGTTAGTTAATAATATTTAACATAAATTCAGATGAAATTTTTTTAGTTCTAACGGAATTGTTTATAATGAAAATCCATTCAATATTGTTGATGCTCTGATTAAATAAAGAAGTTAAAAAACTACGTTGATTTCCAGGCTGTGGATTTATCCAGCCTTGACGCCAGCGAAGATGACAAGATTGCGGCAATGATGACCCAGTCCACTCTCGATTATGATCCAGTCAAGTGAGTCGATCATTTTTACTTATTACTTCTTAACACGTTCACAGCTACATAAACCAGGGGGGAGGGAAACAGGAAAAAGTCAGGGAATTTAAAACTGTATTAAAAAGTTAGGGAAAAATCAGGAAATTTCTACATTGGTCAGGGTAACCGCCCAAGCAAATCAATATTTTGTAAAGAATTCAGAACTTAAAAATTTGGCAAAACTGGCAGCACTGAAAATCTGAGTTTGTGAGTTTAGTTTTATAGATAGAATAAAATGAAATAATGAAATTTATAATTTAATAATTTCTCCATGTAGTATTTAAAAATTAGCTTCGTTTTTAGTCAGGGAAAATGCTGCATCTAATATGAAAAAGTCAGGGAAAAATCAGGGAATTTTCTTATGATGGACGCATTTGCTGCCATCTAGTAGTGCATGGCATATTACTGCTACAGGATAAGAGCTCGAATTTTGAAACTTGTGCCAGCACTAGTCAATAGTACATTGTATGTAACGTTAGCATAGGCTGTCTTGGACAGTGCTGCCACCAACATGGCAGCAGACCCGCTTATCAGTGAGTCAGACAACCGACAAAAAAAAGCCTAAAACACTTTGTAAAGAGTGTAAATAAAAATAAATTCAATATTTCACTTTGACCATTGTAGCCTCCAGATCACTGATTTTACTAAAATTAAAGGTTAAATACCTGTAGTAGGGGTACTGTCAGTGATCTTCAATTATTATGGTGCTGACGACCAATGGTTTCGGACTTTAAAGTAAAACCATTATTAACAACAAAAACTTGAGTATGTACGCAAAAAACGGTGCCATCTTGCAATGTTTACCAGTGTTATGAAACTATTTCTTTTGTTTTTTTTGGGGAGGGGGTGTAGAGGTCTCCAATCATCTAATTCATTTAACTTACCATCAGATAAATCCCTATTATCGCTAGAACGCAAACCATTACACACTTTAGCGATGTAAACCAACAACATAAACAAAGTTTCACAAAAATTTGCAACAATAAAACAGCTGCGTTGGTAAATAAATACTATAGACCTTCAAAATAGGTGTGAAACGGTAAAAATTTACGTATACGATATTACTCAGTTTAATCTATCGTAAATCTTTAAATAAGCGGTAAAGAAGAGCCTGCGGATTCGCCTAAATTCGGGCGATTGACACTCAGAGGGTTAAGGTTCCTTGATGATTCTGTGTACCTTTGAAATGTCTTTGATTTTATTTTGATTCAGTAAACAACACTTTTAAGTATTGTTTTGAAACCTGTTGATGAATATAAAAACAAAAGTGGTTAATGGGGAGTGTGGAATTGCATTTTAATGATTTTGAGTTAATTCATTCTATTGTAAAATATGTACTGAAAGATCAGGTCGTTTTAGTAAGTAACTGGTATATCCAGCTCCAAAGCAGTTTTTTTTATTAATTGGATACTAATTTGTTTAATTCTGAACTAACCATACATAAGTATTATCCTTCACTATCAGAAGTTTTCAGTGTTGTGTTTGTGTCGGCAGTTATGCTCGTATCAGAGGAACAACGCAAGTAGGAGAAGTGCCCGCCAACTACAGGTGCTTCAAGTGCCACCAGGCTGGTCATTGGATCAAGGACTGTCGTCTCGCTCAAAACCAGGTGAACATATTTGTCATCATTTGTGTGTAATATTGTAATACACTATATGTATAATTAATGTACATCAAATCATCCAAATAATTTGATCATTCTTATTGACCCCGGTACCAATTTAGAATCAGATTTCTACATACTTAAGTGCCGCCCAGCTTACCTTGAGGGTCTGTTTAACACTTTCGCAATGGAAGTGAAAATACTAACTTTTTATTTGGCGGAGCCAATATTTATAAAAAATAATTAAAATATATACTCAGAGTTTTTAAAAAATTTTCTTTGTTTTGATGAAAAAAAGTTTGTTATCATTGATTTTGTCTCAAATTATTTTTAATTATATTTTTAAGTGTACCCAATATTTATGTTTTTTTTATGCCTCTAAATGTATGAGAACGTGTACCCTACCGGTTACACACTTACTGGATGTCTTCTGCTAGGGGCGGAAACACATTTCAGCTATATTTAGTTTGACCGTGTTGCTCATCATCAACTGGACTAAAATAACAAATAACTTTAGACAGTTATTACTCTATAAGTTAAATGAAAAATAAATACTGTAACATATTCTAAAAGTGATGTAACTTACAGTTCAGTACTACTTATGTTTTGAGTAAATTACTTTTGTCTTCAGTAATTAATATATCAATCTAGTTCTTCAAAATGGCTTTCGGGCCTGAGGAATCATGGTGTTAAGTGCCTCTGTGGCATTAGCACGATAATAAATTATATTTTCCCAACTCTAACTAATTGATCACTAGCAATGTAAATCCTTAAGGTTACAGTAGAATGTTTAAGCAGTACTTATCCGCACTAGGGTGGATATGATATTATGTCCTATCACAGGCACGGAACGTTCCAAATCTATATGAAACTAAACGCAAGCGCTAAACGCTCAGTCAGCTGATAGACGGTAGACGTTCCTACAACACTAACTTCCTGTTTTGTGTAATGAAACTGAGGTTAGCGGAAATCTAAAAGTCACATTTATCCCAAAGGTAAAATCAAACATAACCTAAATGACTTTTATTGTAGGAAAAATCTTGTTTTAATACGAGTTAGGTTCTAGGTTTAAGTTAGGTTAAGTTAGTAAGGTTTCTATGTTAGGTTTTAATTGGAGTTAAGTTTAGGTTCTATATTTTTCCGGGGTTCTTTACTACTTGATTGTATACTGGGTAATATTTGCAATTGTAGTGTCCGATGTCAAATTTTCGTTCATGAAAGACTTTTCAGTTACATTTTTATTTATAAATTTTAAAAAAATTAGACACAAATTTCTAAATATGCCAACCAATGAAAACAACACAAAGCACAGTAATGGACAGGTAAATGGACAGGGGACTTTATTTATGGACACATAAATAAAGGATGATGACCGACTACATTGCATGTGACAAAGTTTCTTATACTAGGGGTATAATTATAACATTTTCAATTGTGCCAGTTCCACTTTACTATTTTTGATGTTTTCCATCTTACTTGCTTGCAGGAGAACCAACCGGAGATACGCAAGAGTACGGGGATTCCCCGGAGTTTCATGGTCCCTGTGGAAGGACCTCAGGTGCCAGGAGCCATGATGACACCAAGTGGACAGTTTGCCGTCCCGTCGATTGATCGGTACGTTGTTCTCGTAAATACAAGGACTGTTTTGTTTTTTGTTCTTGTAAATGGAGGCCTTCTTGAGCGTGTTGATCAGGCAGTTAGATGCAAAAAAAGTTGTCTATGAATTTCCAGACATTTCAAGTTCTGCAGTCAAGACTTACCTGGCAGCAACATTCTTAGAGAAAGGCATCAAAAAGCTTATGTCACAATATGACAAGTGCCTCAACCGTTTTGGTGAATATGTAGCAAAATTAGTTAAGACTATACTGTACTTTTGGTACATAAAATTTTTATTTTCGGGGGATTTTTCTTTTATTTACACATTGAGGTTGAAAAATCTGTCGATTACTGTTCAATTTTTTGTGCTCAAGTAATTTATAAATTACTTTATATTATTAAAAACAAATTTAGTTACAGCATAGAGAATGGCCCAGTATGCGTTGGAGTCCTGCCGTTTGGTTAGGTTTATTTCCATAAATTTAATTAGTGTCTATAGCGTTTTTTTTTTTTAATGTTCTTGGGGGCTATGTACAAATTATCAAATCAAAGTTGATTTCCCAGCTGTTTGTTCTGTCGTAGCAATAGTTACTATTTGATCATTATCATTCATAATGTAAAACATAAGTGCTGAAAAAATAACACAAATTCTTTAGAGTTTACGGTATAAATATGACTGTATTTAATTTCTTTTTTCTTTATATTAAAAGTCATGTTTATATGTTTGAAATATGTACATTTTATACTTTAGTTATTATAAAATCAGCTGTTTATATTTAATTTCAATATTTTTACTGCCAATCTTAATATTACATTTGATTATGTTCGTTCGTGCTAGCATTACATATCTGCAAGTCAAGTACATCCATAGAGTAGGCCTAATTTTTATCTGAAAGACAGTTTTTACACTTTCTGGAACATCTCAGTTGAGAATTTGGCCCTACGGATGATTTACCAAATGACGCCAGTTAAGTATTACAGTAAAGTCCGGACTATCCAGATTAATGTGGCGGAATCCAAATCCGGAGACCCGAAAACCTGAAAATATAACAGGATATAGACGTCTATGTTGCATAGACAACGATCGTGAATAGGGCCTGCTATATTAGTGCAAACTGCGTATAACTAATGTACAGCTCATTATCTGCAAAATATCGCAGGCATTTAACGAGTAAAATGTTTTTCATTTGATTAATAAAATAAAAGATTATAATTAAAATCTGGAAAAATAAAACATTTCTTTATTAGTTTTATTATAAGATACTTATTAGTTTTAGGTGAGAAACAAACACTATACTTTACTTTGAATGTTTATACTGTTACGTTTTTATTTCAATACTAGCTGACCCGGCGAACTTCGTAACGCCTAACAGAAAATACATGTTAACTTTAAGATTGGCCATGTTCTGAAGTCAAATAGCATTGCGGCTTCGTTGTGAAAGCTTTAAATATTCAACAGCTGATTATTATAATAAACCTAATATGTATAAACATTGTAATTATTTTATTTGGCAAACATTTAAACAGGTGACTTTGAATCATCATACAGAGAATTAAAGAAATATAAATACAGTACATAATTCCCAAAACCCGTAACCTTTTAACATGGTAAATAATGCTAATAAATTTGTAAACAAACTTATTCCCCATAAGGTTAACATTAGAAATTTAAAACGCTATAAAATGGAAACTAATTTAATTTATGGAAACTATATGCCTAAAGCATGACCGGAGCCGAGACGAATCCGAAAAATCAAAGATCATTAAAATCGGTCCATCCGTTCTCGAGTTATAATGCGTGTAACTAACACGACTTTGTTTTATATATTTAGATAATTGACTACTTTTTCAGCGTCACACTGACATATTCACTTGGTATAAGTTGCGTTACTATTCAAACAGAGTTGGTCACATGTTGGCCTCTAAATATAATTATGCCTTAGGGGACACATTAGATTTTAAAAACGGATCTGAATGCGTTAAAAGATAATAAGGAATCACAATTACATGTATATAACACGTTAGAACTCCACATGATAGTAAACTACATTAAGGTGTTTGGACTAGAGGGGGTTCTCTAGACAAGAACTCGATACTAGTCTGGGGGGCACAATAGATCTCATATGTCACAGTGCAATCTTTTCCCCAGGTATTTCAGTATCAGTAACAAGTTATGATTTTGTGGTAACAGGCAGGCGTACATGGAGGGAAAGAAGCCGAGTGCGCCTCCAGAGGAGGAAGTGAAGCCGGCTATCCCCGAGGAGCTGGTGTGCTCCATCTGTCACGACCTGCTCACCGACACCGTCATGATCCCTTGTTGTGGCAGTTCCTTCTGCGACGAGTGTGAGTATGGCCACAAGCCTTATGTTAAATCTATAGTAACGCATTGTGAATTGCAAGTTGTCAGAAAATTGGCTGTTTCTCATAGTAAATATATGAATAAGCATACTAAATATTATCTGATCCGTAAAATTAGAAAAAAATGTGAAAGAAATATTTTGAAAAGGGTGTCTACTGGGCAAGGAAATAATAAGAATAAAAATTCATGAAATTTAGTCACATGTAATTAAGTATTTAAGTATGTAATTAAGTATGTCAATAAAACCGTATTTATGTCAAGGAAATGTCCTTTTCCACATATTCCAGATATCTCATCGGGGTTGGTGATCCCACCTTTGCACCGTGAGCGGCAATCTTAACCCTTTTAACCCCAACGTCTGATGTATCGGATGTCACATGTTATGCGAAAATCCCTGACGTCTGGGATGTTATATAAGGATGTCTTTTCACGGTTTCTCAGAGTTGCTATTTGCTTAACATGAATCACCTGCAGAAAAGGCAATCTAAAGCAATTTTAAAATCTCAGGTAGAAAAATAAAACTAGGTATTCTCTTGATGTGTCCTGATGTTCCTGTCGTTTTTGCAGGCATCCGCACTGTCCTCTTGGAGTCGGAGAACCACCAGTGTCCAGACTGCAAAGAGATCGGAATCTCCCCGGACACGATGATTCCGAACCGGTACCTCCGCAAGTGTGTGGAGAACTTCCGCAACACCACCGGCTACCAGAGAACCCAACCTTCCCGTTCCCAAGGTAACCCTTCCCTGGTCCACATTCCTATCCAGACTCCGGTTCAGAACATCCAGGCGCTTGGGAACAATCACAGCCGAGCGCCTGAGATTATTAACCTTATCGAAACTCCGGATATCGACTCTCCTGTAAGGAGTAGTAGAATTCCCTCGGTTAAAACGCATCCTCATTCCCACCCCAACTCCTCTAATAATGTTTCTTCTAAAGGTGGAGACATGGGCCGGATGGGGACGGACGGACGGATGCAACAGTCGCAGTACGCACAGCCGTGAGTCTTGCTCTTAATCTTAGCTTAGATTTTACAATAAATCTCTTTCTTAGATTTTATATCACGCTAAATCCCTTTATTCGCTATAAAGTACAGTAGACTCCCTCTCGTTCGGCCTCTGGATGGCTTGACTTGACACCGGAATAAAATGCCTTATCTATTTTATTGAGGTTTTAGAACATCTAGCAACAGACGAGTTTAACAGCAGTTGACATAATAATAATGTTACATAATAATGTTTAGAAAATACCGTGAATATGCTTGATAAAAAAAAACTGAAGGAAATGTGTAGCAAGAAATTACCGATATATATTCAACAGTTCGGTACAGTAGTGGGCCTATAAACTTCATTCCAGTAAAAGTTCATTGTGGTATGGTTAATTTTTATTGTATTTAGGCCTACAGTACTTGTGTTTTGTGTGTGTGAAGAAAATTATCAATGTCAGTGCATATTTTATTAGACAACACCAACACTTCTCAAGATGAGTTTAAAATTTACACTTAGTCTAAGTTTAGTCTGTAAGGTTAGTGTTAAGTGAAACGCCTCATTGACGTCAACTATACAAAATGTGTACATTTTGTGGTTTGTTGGAATAGAATTCTTGGTTCTTTTATATTCCTAATGACCAGTTCATAACGGGAACATTTGATACTGTACTCAGCCAAAGCAAGTAGTGGAAAAACCTATATTGAGAACTGTGCGAAGACGTAAGTTTATTGGTTTAAATACACTAAAAATAATCTATTATTTATTAATAACTGAACAAACTAAGGCAGTAAAAGATTTCCACATAGTTTTCAGGGTATTGTCACAATTGATGATTTTATACAAACTACAGAATTAGAAGTGACGACTTGGGAATACTTGGTAATTTAACCAATTACATAAAATTTAGTTTCATTGTCTTTGTGTTGTGGCAGTTTATAATAATCTGTAAAATTATTATCAAAAATATATACAAGCCTTAAATTAGTAAGTGAATTTACTTATTCGCTAATTTTATTCTGATTTTCCTTACCAACCTTACCTCCTTGGCCATTCAAACCTAAGAAGGTTCTCATCAGAACAAAAATGTTATTTTCTCAATTGTGAACTAAGTATTATTTACTGTGAGTATTATTCACTAAAACCATGGTTTTAATCTGTTCTGAACTTTTATATTTATGCTTGATCAGGGATCGATCTGCAACGCCGACGGTGGACGAACGAACGACTCTGCCGGACACATCGATTCCTCCACCGGTTAACACTTACGCCATCACCTCCACGGCTTATCCCCCAGCCAATTACGGTGAGAAACTGCTCTCTATGGCGTTTATAAACCTTAACTTACTCTTTGCTTGCTCTTGAAGGTTACAGATCTGTTTATAGATATACATAAAAAACACTACATAGTTTTTCTATTTCAAAATTTGTGTTTTACCCGCCATTTTTTTAATATGGCAGCCAACTCCAAATGTTTTAATGTTAAAACTTTTTTGCATATTTTGATATTTGATGTAGTTTTAAGACTTATAATTATTTATATTTTTATTTTAGTTTGTAAAATCAAAATGTTTTAATCATAAATTATTTGGATGAAAAATAGAAATATTAAATAGGTCTAATTTTTTACAACAAATCCCATTAAAACAATCGATTATCATTGAAAATTAATATACTTTTCTGTTGAATTTCAGATCTTCGTTTTAAAATTTGGTTGCCAAAAACGCTATTCGCGGAATAATAGTTAATAGCATTTCGATAATTGGCATTGACGACGATATGGTTTATATTTCAAAATTAAATATCATATTGTAGTTTATCAGTAATTGAAATAAGAATAACTTAAACTGAACTGTAAAACACTAATAGAAACAACCGTTCTCAGAATCACTTTACTATTTCTGCATTTTTATAACAATTGTCAGTTAATAAACTATGAATAAAATTTGTAGGTACTTTATCAATGTGTATAATTATTACAACTGTTAGTTATATCTTCAACGAAAAAAGAGACACTTACGTTAACCGAAATACCAGTCTGTGAGGCCAGCTCTCATTTAAAACATGGCAATTTTTAAGAATTCATGCATAAAAAAGAATTTAGTGAAGGAAATCAAACAGAATTTTAATGTGTTACTTATGAGAGTACTTTAGGAAGCTACTGTGGAGTGGGTGTAACTGTATTAAATTTTTATAAAAGTTAAACAAGTAGTCTACCGATGTCAGTTCAAGTGTTTTATATTTCAACCTTGGACTGACGTTCTTGCATTATTTTCAAAAGGATACAAATTATGTCATTTTGCTGTCTGTAAAACACATGTGTTATACAAGTACTTGTTACACTTTTGTGTTGTAGCCAGATCCGATTGCTTTGAAAATAAATATTGGTTCTAGTCGACAGGGCGATGATGGGTTTCCTGATCCGAGTTTCATCAAAACAATGACAGCCGTTTCGATTTACGAGATTGCGACAAGGAAAACAAACATAATTCTTTCTTTCGTCGTTCGTTGACAGCGGAAAAACGAACACCTAGAATTTAAGGAATTGGAATCGACTTCAGATTCCAATTCCAATTTCGATTCCAACTCTGAGAATCGGTGGAATCCAGAATCGATGTTAGGAATCAACTCTACCCTAATATATGTATATGCTATGATATAACAAATCAGTTCAGTGTAATTCTTAAGAAATATATTTTGTTTCTGCTATCCAAAAGAAGGCTCGGTAAGAGGGTTTATGTTATAGCTGGTTACTTTTACATTTGAAACTGGAAAAGGTTATAAACAAAACTTTTCCCCAGGAGGTCCTCCGCCCCCAGGGTATGGTGGGCCGCCACCGAACTACCCGAGGGTTCCGTTGCCATATCCTAATCTAGGACCCGGGCCTGCCCCCAGCTATCCTCCCGTGGAGCCTAGAGGTAAGTGCTCTTAGGATTTCCTGTAGGAAATCACTCTGTAGTATTTATTTTTTGAGACACCAACATAGAACATATTTTTAGCAGAGTGTGATATTTTATTCTTGATGTATTGAATAATGTGAGCACAAAATTATTAGCATTGTTTCCGAATTAGGCTAGCAGATCCGTGAATCTCAAAATATGCTAATAAATATTATATTTCTAGGTATTAAAATGTTATTAAAGTATACTCCGTTAATTCTTTTAATTCTATTCATAATTAAAGTAATAATCCTTTGAAGTAAACAAAATCTTAGATTAAATTCTAGGTAGGTATTAATATTATGTAAGTTAAACATTTACAACATATTTCGTTGTTTAAGAATTACTCAGCCCAAAGAGTTTTGTTTACTAAAATAACATAGCTTATCATCATTTACTGTGAATGTGTCCAAAACTTGATTTAAATCTTAAAATACTAACTTTTCTTTTGTCTTACAGAATTATATCGATGTTGCCAATATTAAAACACTAAACTAATGAACACATAATTTATTTTCTTCATTTAATAACAATGTAATAAAAAACTAACACTTAACGATTGTAGTTCTACCAAATCTACCAGAACACAAAAGATGTTGCATGTTATTTCTCTGTTTCCATTTCGTACGGTTATTAATGCTCTTTAGTTTAAAATTTAATTTGTTTACAAATATCAGTATTTTTTTCCTATTTATGTATATAACCAAAACCTTCTTTTTAATGATCTAATCTTATTGGAACATATTGTATACTATCTTAAATCAACACATGTTACTTAGGAAATCAACTTATTTATTAACAGCTGTTAGACCTAGATTAGCCTGTGTAGAGTTCTGTTGAAATATATAAACTTAAAACATTGCTCTTATTATAGTATAGGATATGTGTCAACAGGAAGTATGAGACCCGGATACGGAAGACCTTACACGAGGCGAGGCGGGAACAGCCGGTTACACGGAGGATACCACGATCGCAGCATCGAACGGAACAATTTGCCCCCAGGGTAAGACCAACATGTATCTTATCTCCACATTTTGGATAGCTATGAAATTCTTTGATATTTAAATCAATGGAGTATTTTAGAGAAAACTTTTTCGTTTGAGTGCTTTAAATATTTTCATGTCATTCATGTTTTTAAACAAATACTCAACACCCAATAAACACAAAATGTTTTTAAACATCCCCTCTTCCTTTAATCATAACTAAATTGTAAAAAGTAAAACAGGAAAGTATTGCAATCCCAATGAAGTCACAGTTTATTTTGGGTGGACCCTCTGACCACTGTACCACATATTTGCAAGCCAAATTGGGATTGCTTATGGTTGGGATTTGAATCCGAGTACTTACCCATGGCTTCTAACTTTCCACTTGTAAACGATCGCTTAAATGACCACTGGTCCAAAAAAATACACTGACAGAGAAAGCACTTTTTTGGTGTATAAATCTTCTCTAGCGGCAAAACAGCAAACTCCATGAGTTAGTTCCAGTATTAGCTCACACATGGCAGCGCAACAGACAAGAACAACTGAGGTTTCATTAAATCAATTAAATCGTCGGTAGATGTCACTACATGCTACAGTAGAACCTCGATTAACCGTCACCCTCGGGACCGGGACCATGACGGATAACCGAATAGACGGATAACAGAAATAATAATAGCGCCGATACACCTTAGCACCTAGACAGTGTTTGGCGTGGCAACATCGCAATTCACTGCCTTGCATGTTATAACGGCGCTATTGTCCTAATTAATTTTCATGATTGCTGCGCAGTACTTAATGTGAATGTATTTTAAATGAGAAAAAACAAAACTACGCCAGTTCAAGTGAAAAATAATTTATTAAGAAAACAATGAAATATCAACTGTACATGTACGTACTTTTTTTCTCAAAACTTCCGTTACCGGTATTTAGTTTTAAAATAATCCATCATTTTCTTTTGTTTCCTTCCCCGTCGAGCTTTTCAGGTGGTCATGTTTCTAATTTTCCAGAGAAGAAGCACCAGCGTTTAATAATTAATTGTTTATTGTCGAGTCCCAAAACTACACGTTTCCGTTTCTCAGCCATAACAGAAGAGCATGCACTACGTATAAACAGCACTGTCAACAATAAACAATAAAGCACGTAAAACGCTAGTAGGCATTGCACTCGAAATCGGCAATAACTTCAGTTCACTGTAGCCAAGCACCATACTGAACTGAAATGAAACAGTAGCAGTAGAATGCAGAAGACAGTGTTAGGGATTAACCAGCTGGGTCACTACCCTTGCCGCCAATGATTCACCCACATTACAGGTGTGCAGTACAGTTGTCTAAACTCATCATAGAGCCTCAACAGACGATCTGGCTCGGCGCTGATGCATAATTCCTTTTGCGCTAGTGGGGTGGCGGTTAATAGAGACTGACGGTTATAAGGGTGACGGTTAATCGAGGTTCTACTGTACTTGACTTTTCAGAATAAAAAGTAAAAACTATAAATCCTGTTCAAATCACACAAAGGGTTAACATGTAACAACCAGTTGGTTAAGTGTAACCAGTAAGGTTGTAAAAATATGTTTATAACACCAAACTGTACCAAGACTGGAACACACTCTATGTATTGAAAATGTGATAATTTTATCACCCAATTCATGGTAGCTAGATGGCTGTGATCAGTCGGTTTATTTATCAACAATCAATTTATAACACTTAAAAAAAATTAAATAGTACTATTCAACTATGATCCCAATACTTGATCATAATTTAGTCATTAGTTTTCATTTTAAGCCCCAGTTTTGGTATATTTCAATGATTCAAATAGGAGTAGATCTATGTTATTATAATCGATATTTTGTGATTCTGAGAAAATAGTTCTAGAGTTAAAATACTTTTGTATTGTTTTCATCTCTATTATTTGACTTTTGTGACTATGTGTCAGATTAGTGACAATAACATTGTCATAGACACAAAGAAAATGTTTTGTGAACTGAGTGGACAGTAATTTTTATGGAAGTCAAACACTTTCAAATCTCTGAAATATCATTTTTTTAATCATTTTTACAACAAAATATATAGCACATTTTGTACACTTAACACTATCGCCATTGAACCAATGTTATTCTTGAAAACAATTGGTGACAATTATTGTGATTAATTTAAATAATCACTTGTGTATTGCTTTTTTTCTGAGTTGAGTTTTTTGGGTGCTTGGAGATTTATTTCATTGGTTTGCAAAATAGGGGTTTTGGACAATGGTTATTTAATGCACTATTATCATACCAATAATAAAATCCTTGAAACATTGAAAGTTTATAAAATAACTTTGATGAAATTGTTTTATGCATGTGTGTGTAGTGTTGGATAAAATCAAAATGCTATTCCACCACCTGTGTGTTTTGGTTTATTTTGTGTTTGATGGGGAGTGTTTCACAAGATTCAAAACTGTCAAATAAAAATACTATTACATTTTTGTCTGACTAATGAAACATAGTAAAAGTTTATTAGGTAACTAATATTTTGAAACACATTAGATTAGAAACTTGGAACAGGAAATTGCATTCAAGTTTTTCAGTGCCTTTATTTTCGCTACACAGTTTGGATTTTATAGCTTTGAATAATATGATAGTGTTGTGTTTAAAACTTATAGCTCTTAATAAATAATTTATATTTTGTGGTTCTTAAGATCCAAAAGTACAGTCAGGTTTATAAGTAGAGGATGGTTTTAACACTGAATGTACTTTTGATCTTGTGAAATTAGGTATTATAAATCTCTTTTACAATAGAGTCTCGGTTAACCGGTTTCCGCTTAACCGAGGTTATCCTCGGTCGTGTTTTATGAATTTTAAAGCAAAAGACGTACAAACTAACGTGTGATTATTTGCGCTTTAAATTACCGAAATATGCGTGCTGAACTTAATTGTGTTAAAAACTACAGTAAATGTAGACAATAATAGCAAAGTGTAGCCAACTGTACAACTGCGTCGTGTTCTTGCAGTGTGCGTCAGTACTCGCCCGGCCCCGAAAACTCCATTTCGTCACAGTGACAGGGCTTTGTTATGTAATAAATGAGTTTCGTATTAAAAACAATGTGTTGGGTGCTACAATTAGCTCTCATGTTTATATTACAGGTTGGGTTTAACCACAATGTTTGCAATAATTTTAGTGTTATAGTTAGGCTATTGTGATGCCATCTTGCTGTAAGTTTTTTATGATTTCACGTTTAGGATAAACATATACATATACACGTAATGTATATGTATATCAACATATACATTATGACGTTTCTTGTACTAATAACTTAAACTAAACTTTAGACTTTAGCAGCTAATAGCTTTAAGTCATGGTTTCAGTAAATCTTGAGCTATTTATACACTTATTGCCGATTTTTAGGTTATGTACCGAATTGTCTGAGTTTTACCGTATCCGAGGTACTCTCGGTCTCAATTACCTTGGTTAATCGAGACTCTACTGTTGTATATATATAATTTACAGTTTTGGATCTCATGAAAGGGAGCTGTGTGGTGTTTTTTGTTTTCACTAGACTGTGTTTGAACTGTTAGGGCCATCGACGACCCGTTGTCAGCTTTTGAGAAGATTTTGCGAGAGAAGGACAAGGCCCGTGAGCGCCATCGGAGACGTAAACGCTCATTCTCGCGCTCGCTCAGTCCCCGGCCCAGATCCAGGGCCTCGCGCTCTCGCTCTCCGCCCCTACATTCACATCGGAAAAGGTGAAACTCGCTTGTAAATCAGCTGTGCGAGGCAAGGGAAAGGGCTGTCAATACCTCCGGTAGCATTTAATATATTATTTTTGTTATTGAAACAACCGTTTCTTAAAACATTGAACATATTTTGAAAAACTATTCTTTAATTTCATAATATAACTTAAATTTATTTTAATGTTGTATATTGATAAATTCAAATCAACAAAAAAATTTGTGTCTCAATATTTAAAAAGATGTTGTTTTTACACTTCTTTAAAGCTCCAATCTTAAAATTTTTGAAATAATTTTTTTAATGATATTTATTATAACTTTCTGTATTTTCATGTGTATAGTTTACTTTATATTTTTTCAAATGATAATGTTGTAAAACATGCAATATCTCATTAGTCATTAGTTGTAATAAATAGAATATCTACTAATTAAATTTTGTATCTCATCTCTTTTTATAAAGATCAGCCATTTTCTTTGCTTCGTACCAGCTACAATCCTCCACCAACCTTGCTTTACGTGTTCCAAAGTGTCCTGTTCAAGTTTGGTTGTTATTTCTTTTTATTTATAACAGTACATACCTTTTTTAAACTTATGTTTATTTTTTAAGAAAATTAAAGTACAGTATTGCTATAAATGTTTTTACGGCAATTCATTTACAACCACACAGACACTAAGGAAACCCCTCATTGTACCATGTGCTTGTATATACTTGTATGTGTGGATTGTTATCATTCATTTCCTCAGGCAAGGGTTTCCTGTCTAAAGAACTGCAGAGTTGGTGGGGGATCAAATTTGACTTAATTTTTGTTTGTTTAATTTTTTAATCGGTTTAATCTTAGATTTATTCTGAACTATTCATTTAATTTGTTTCTAATTTATTTCATCAATTGTTTTTTTAAACAGATACGTATTCTGAATTAATAATTATCACATAGACAGTTTCAAAATTTTTTCTTGGAAATTTTATTATTAAAAATTTAATGATAAAAGTTAAAGAGGACATTTTTAAAAGAAACAAATGAAATAATTTGAACCAAAGTTTGAAAAGTAGAGTGTAACTGTAGTTTTGTGTTGTGCAGAGGCAGTGTTACGCCCTCGCCCCCACCAGTTCGGCAAAGGTCGAGGACCAGGTCTCGCAGTCCCTCACGACCCTCCCCTCCCCCCCGCCGTCACACTCCTCCCTCACCCGTGTCACACTCGCGCGGCGGCAGGTCCCGATCCTTGCACCGCAGTCACAGCAAGTCGCGGTCGCCGCCCCCTCGCAGGTCGAGGTCGCGTACGCCGGTCAAGAGGCGCAGCCCTTCATTCACCATGAGCAAGTAAGTGTACTGTAGAACTATGGATACAGTGAACTCCCGATTGTCCGTGGAATTGAGTGGTGCGGTTAGTTAAAATCGTGGATGATCCGCAAAAGTAATCAAAATTGGTACAATGAAACAAAACAGTAATTTTAATTATAAAGAGCAAATTATTTACTGTAAAACGTAAAATGAACAAAAATGTTAAGCAATATCTAAGCGACAAAACAAACATCGACCGGTCAGCAATCACTTTCCGTTGCAACTGGATTGCTTGTTATGAATAGTGAAAATAAAGCAGCGATGTCAGGTGTCATTGAGCATAGATTGCTTGCCAGCCTACTGTGTGAATTCGGAGAAGGCGCATGGGCATTTTATACTCAAAAACTTAATTATACATAATTTCTCGCTTTTCATTGCATGTGTGGATAATTGGGAGTTTACTGTAGTTTGATGTAAATATTTATTCTAAGTGGAATGTCTTTTATGACCTTCATCAGTTGCCACAGCTGCTTTCAATGCTTTTTTATTATCAAATTTATTACAAATACCCTCCTATCTCAGCTTGTCTTGCTTTTGTGGTTTTGCATGGAAATCAAAAAGCATCTTTACCCATTCTATTTCGCAAAGCTTTCCTTTAGACTGGTTGCTGTCAAGTTATTCCACATTTAAAATAAAAACTGTTAAGTATGACATAATCATTGTTGCTATAACATAGTCACCCTTAAAGGTCAATTATTAGGTTAACCATTATTTCATAGGTCCTACTATAAACTGTGTCCCTGACAACTTTGTCCATTGTAAGGGTGAAGAGATCAAAAATATATCTTTAATTCAATTATATTTTTGTGTCTTCACCCTGATACAAATAAAGTTTCTAGTAGAATACGAAACATAATATAGTGAATCAAATAATTGTGTCTATTAGGTATTTTTGTGTTTTGTTTACCTAGACTGCCCATCACCATGTGCGTATTGTCTGTGCTATGAGATAATGAAAGTGAGGTACCGAAGTGGAATTAGTCTTATAGGGTAGCTAGAGGTATAAGCTCTGATGTGACAAGAGTCACCAGTTTTGAATAAGGAACATTTGACTTATTGGGCCGACGCCTTCTGGACTACCGTGTTGGTAGCATATGTGTGCAGACGTTAGTTTTGCTGCTTGTCTGTAGTTTTTACGGCCTAATCTTTTTCTTTGGTAAATTGGCTGTATCATGTCTCTATGAGCTTTAAAGCCTTATATTACAATTTGTTCATTTTGATAGCACCAGTTTTTAAGATTTGACATGGGATTGCAGGTCTCGCTCCCGATCATTCTCCAGAACGCCCTCGCCTCGGGACAGACATTTTTCTCCTCGCAGGAGGGACGAGAGGTTCCGCAGCCCTCTTCAAGGCCGAAACTCGCCTCAGAGGTAAATTATATGAAAATTTAAGGTTAATTTAAAAGTACAAAATTAATGATAGTATGTTTTATAATTAGTAAGATAGACATAAATAATTAAAACCAAAATAGATAGAACAACAAAATTAAAATTGATACAAATTATAGGGTTACAAATTTTAAAAAGAACAAGTATCCAGATCCACAGAGTCAAATCAACAAAATCTTTAAAATTCACCCATAAATTTGCAGGCTTAAATGAAAAACAGTAATAAATCAATACAACATTATGGACATTAAATGGACAAATTTATTAATCACAGATAAATTCAATTTAATGAAGGATTTCCGTATTCATTTTATTAAGCCTTTGGCCTCTTGTCATGTCGTCAGTGGTTATTGTATTTATTTATTTAGTTACATGGTTAATGATGTCAAGGAAGCCAACAATGACATAATGACTCTAACAATGACATAATCTTTAAAATACAGCAGAAGTAGATGGGCGGTTAGTAAAACAATGGGTGGGTACCATAACCTCAAAAGGAGTGAACCAACAGACGGACTGAAAGTCAAGTTAAGCAGTCAAGCAGGGTGACAGGGAAGGTGATCATTAAAGGCATTGTGACCTTAAAGCTTTACTTTGGGTCCTTTGGGCAAACAAAGAATTTTAGACGAATTTCCAATAATACAATGTCATTTCAGTAATTTCAGATACAGCTATATGATTTCCGCAAAGTTGGGTCCATGCAAAATGTTGTTATAGTTTACCACAAGTTTTTAACATTTACAATTTTAAAAAAGCTGCAATTCCGAAAAAGGAGTTTCATAGATATCGGGTTTTTTTGGTGTAAAATTAAAGCTCACACCTAATATATATCGAATATGACCAACCTGGAATACCCGAAAACCGCTTTTTAGCAATGCGGTGGAACCCCTCAAATCTGAACTAATTGGGGCTGAAGCCTGTTCAGATTTCCCGAAAAATAATATTCCACACTTGTTTCGTCACAATATTTGCAGTAAGCGACGGAAGACGCGGCTGGGTGATCGAAAGGGCAGTGACCTTGGCAGGTGGACATATGTCGCTTTTACCTGCTGTTTAGTGTGTATTGCTAACAGCTAAATGATGTGATTTCATGCGACGCAGGCTTGGCTTTGCGTCCGCATGAAGATTTTCTTCATATTGACAGTTAAAAGATACATACCTTAAGTGAAAAACACTTCAATCTAGTATTTTATTTTTTGTGCCAAACCTTCAAAAATAAATTTGTATTATTTTAAAAATAATACTCTTCTTATTCGAGATAAAAATGATTGGAAAGACCAACACTTACCTATATTTTTGTTGTGTCAGGTTCCACAACAGACGGAGACCAAACGATTACGAGGAGCCGTACTATGAGCCCCGCCGTGGCGGGGCCCGGTCTAGGGGCTTCCCCCGTGACCCCGCCTACTACACCTCGCCTGTCAGGTATTCAGCCTTGTGTTGTGTTAGTGTAGTGATAAAGTATACACCAGGCAAGTGCAAGACCCCTACACACCTCTGGGTGTTATCAGAGCTCTGGGAACAGAATCTATTGGATGGTGCCTGTTTCTTGGAGAAAAAAGTTAACTTTACACAACAATCAGATATTCGCAAACGCACAGGGTGACAATTGTGTTGGGTGAAAAATGAAAACAAAATGTCAAACCAAATTTTACATATCATTACTGGTAATAGTAAGCTACTTTTTTAAAGTATACCGTGATCTAATGTTATCAATGGGGATAAGTAAGCTTAGGTTGATTTGTGCATCAAATTAAATGTTATTTTGAGCAAAAAACATTTTCAAAACCAAGATCTTAAAAGGTGGATGCAAAACAAAATGGTTGTAGTTTGAAGATGAACATTAAGTACCCCGCCATATTGTTTTGGATCGGCATTTTCAGATCCGGGTCAGCTGCTGTAATGCAATAAAAATCACCTACAATTTGGCAACGAATTTGACTTATGCTGCAACTTTTCCTCTAATTTCCTCTAACCCCCTAATAGATCGACCTATATGGTGTTACAGGAAATTGTTACAATGTTAAAAATAAACACACATTTAGGCATGACAAAACTAATTTGTTTTTCTCATAATCGAAAATATATAAATACGTTTAGATTATTTGAATTGCAATCAAGTTCCTTGCAACAAAGATTCATATGTCATTCATAATATTCATAACAAAAATAAGTCATTCCAAATCTGGAACAGGTTACTTTATGCCGGGTAAAATTAGTTCACTTATTCAATGATTAAAATTGAGTTTAATCAAAGTCGGTTGTACTATTTTGAATTTTCTTTAAAATATGAGATTAATTTATGTAATTTAGATTGAGAAAAAAATTAACTACCTTTCTTTCAATTTCCTGTTATATTTTTATAGAAATTTGGAAATTTAATCTTAGCTGAATTTTTCTTCTGAATTGCATGAATTTAACTTGAATCTAAAGATAAATTAAATGCAGATCATCGTAAAATCAACTTATTAAGTTAATTGCCCTTATTCAGAAGTTTGTTTTAATAGTGAAGATTTATAAATAAGCCTTGCAAGTTTAGGAATTTCGATACTTTGTTTCTCATACCATTATTTGATATGTTTTGTAAAACATATTCTTTTTAGCCTGTTTCACTCAAATTAATTCATAAGTCATCTTGTAATATATAAATGCTCAAGACTCCAATAAATAGCCTGCTTAGATATTTCGATATTTTTCTACAATTTGATTATTTTCTTCATCATAACACAAGTCAATTAAAATTAAACCACTGTTTATTTAAATTTGATGTATTTTAAAATTTTATCCAAATTCCTGATATGGTGTTTATGATGCTATGTTACAAACTCATTTAAACGTTATGGAATTTTACTGTTTCCTAAAATTGCTTTACCAGATAAGTCTTTACTGTTGTGTTTCAATCGAATTAAAGTTTTTAATTGTGCTAGAATTTTTCTTGGTACTTCCTTGATAACTATCTGGTAGTTGTGCTGGGGTGTTTGCACTAGCGTTGGAAAAGTGCATGTTTTTGTAAATTATATTGTTTAGTTACCTTATATTCATTTATGGGTTTTCTCAGTGAAGTGTAATTTCAAAGCCCATAAATGACAGTACTAAAGTAGTACAGTGTAAAAAAATGGAATTGTTCTTGTACATGTGGAAAGTGGTCTTCCTTTCTAATCTTTACTAAGGACTCCCAAAAATGGAGTTGAAAAATTGCTGTGATTTTATCTGTGATATTTTACAAATCGACTTTGTAAAACCAATGGTATTAATATTAAATATTTTATTTTTATGGTATTTTTTTGTATAGTGGCATAGTTGAATTGAAATGAGTATGTATATATCTACAGTCAAAAAGTGTACATTAATGTAAAATATATTACTGGTTCACTTTCTGGATTATTAAAAATTTACTCAAAAACTCTGGATGAGTCTAAACATCGGGAGGTTCAAGATTTTTATGTTTCAACTTTATTTTATTCTTCTGATTATTCTACCAGCCAGTTATTTATTGAAAATCTCGCTCCAATGGAGGACTTGAAAAGATTGTATTTCTGTCAAATGTTATATGTATGTTTTTAAAGAATAGTTCTAGTATTTTAAGACTGAATATTTAGACAAAGTAGTGTTTCACAATTTTTTTATATGATACCATGTTAGTTTAATTGATGTAACTCATACAATATATCTTTATACTGCTTGAGAAACAGCTGTTTTCTATACAAGCGATGATGTCAAAAAACACGTCTATTCATACCCTTGTGCGAAAAAGAAATCAGCTGATTTTTAGTTTATGAATGAATCATACGAAAACGATGAATAAATTTAAATCGACTGTTTGTGTGAAATAGTAAGAGAAAGGCAGAAGCCATTTATGAGGAAGTTGAAAAATAAATATATAGTTAAATTTTAGTCGTTTTGCATTACAGTATTGAGCTTAAAATGATGCTTAGTAAGACAAAAACAATAGTTTGATAGTTTGTCACGACCAAAAGTGTTTTTTTTCGCACTCGCTTATTTTTCTGCATAGCCTCGATCGTTAAAATTTTACATTAAATGAAAAAGTGACACAGGTCCAAGTGACGAAATATACCAATATGCTATAATTGTTGGAAAAAGTTATTTTTTTCTTTACACGCAGTAGAACCTTTCAAATTTGTGGTCGGTTAATCCGACTGTCCTCGATCTTGTGCTTTTTTGTTGTTTACTGTGCAATTGTGTAACAATTTCTTTTATAATAGTTTTTTCATAAAATAATGCATATAGACATGCATAAGCTATTGCTTATTGCATTGCAAAAAATCTGACCGTTTTTGTGTTCCGTAAAAAAGTTGTAAATACAAAAAAGTCTAGAAGTCAATTAAAGAGGTTCTACTGTATATTAACCTCATTATTAACCCTCCAGCTGCCCATCATTTCACTCTGGAATGCCACCTCATTTTTGGCTATTTCAGGTTATGTTTAAAAAACCATAACAATTTAAGATACTATGCAAAGTATAGCATATTATATATTTTCGTGTTCAGTATAAAACAGGCTACAAGGAAAAAATAAAAAATACTAACTTACATGTAACAAAAAAAATTATTTATGTAAAAAAATGTTTTTATGAAAAAACATTTTTTCATCATGTTTGGGCTCCCTTAAATTGCTCAAATATTTTTTAATAAAAAATCTGAAATAGCCATTTTGTATGAAATTTCATAACGAATAAGAATATATATACTTACATAGCTATATAAAAAGAAATAAAAGTACCTATTTTCAAAAATCCTTAAGTTTTTATGTACACAAAAAACCCTTACTGCCGAGTCCGGGGCTTATGAGAATAATCGCCAAATAAATTATAAAAATATTGTAAAGAATGACATTAGGCCTACATATATTTATAACACTAAGTACAAGGAGAAAGGTGTTATGAATAATTCATATGTTATTATAGAAAATTCACGCAAAATACACAACAAAACACTAACCCAATAGCACGACTCTAACACAATGCAAAGCATACGGCTCGAACAGCTGTTGGCGCGACGTCGTAACACCCGTAAATAAATGTAATCATACGATGTAATGCATAGAGTATAAAAATTGCAAATAGTACTAAGGACGTAGATTATGATTTCCTCTTTACAATGGTATACATAAAAGTACATTTGTGATGTACCGTGAGCAGCTACGAGAAGATTAAGTCGCCCCGGTTTTATCGCCGGATTCCGGCGAATGGCAGTCTAGGGGGTGTACAAATTCGCCGGAATCCGGCGAATGGCAGCTGGAGGGTTAAAGATGAGTTATATCACAATATGTTTTGCTTTATTGTGTAGCGGGATGTGTCGATTCTTGATAGTGATTCTTGATGCCAAGTATGATTCTTCGAAAGAATCAATCGATACCGATACTATTAAATAGTAAACATCAGAATATGGTTTTTTATCTGACACTTTTGAACACTTGACACTTTCTGACCACGATGGGAATTAAGTACCCCATAGCAACTGATCTATGTACTCAGAAAAATTTCTGCTTGATAGTGAATTACTTGAGATAGTACAAAACAAGTGAAGTTAAAATGTTATTACAGCTTGTTTATTAGTAAGGAAGTTGTATCCATCTTTGTATACTCCATAAGAATAACATGGGAAATGAGTTAGTAGGTTTGCTGCTAACTCATTTGGTTATTCAATTCATATAAGTCGTTTTATTTCATAGACTTTCATGATGTATCTAAGTTTTTGTTTTTAAAGTCTTGCATTGACTTTCTGTTCTATACGGGTATTGATGGTTTTGATTTTAAAAATCTATCAAATTACTATATTTCTTATTGTAAGGATTTCCATTATTTTTTTACATGAATTTTTATATTTATACTAAAAAAATAGTATTATTATTAACCTTTCATAAAAGTGTTTCTATTTGTGTTTCTAAAACTATATTGTGTTTCATTTTGTTCCTCTTTGAACATTTTGCTTAACTTGATATTTTATAAATACTGATACATAAATAGTGTCAAGAGTTGAAAACTTAATTTAAAATATCATAGCTTAGTTACAGTAGTTAAACCCAAATAAAACAAACAAAATAACTTTCGCCACACTAAATAAGAAAGGCTGTTCTTAATTATCTAATTTTCATATTTCCTTCCTGATATAGTATTCTATCTGTTTGTTGTTATTGTTAGACTAGTTTTTTAGAGTTCAATTTGTGATGAAAAGGTGTAATATTGATTTATATTTTTATTTTCTATATGTTTTAAATGTGTTATCTAATATGTGTAAGATTTCTTGTTATATTTTTATGCTGAAGTAAAATTTAAAATGTCTATAAAATAACTGTGATATTTATTGTTATTTATACATGTTAATACAAATCTAGATCCGATGTTTTTATTTTAATTTATATAGAAAAGTTGATTTTTAAAAGTGTTATTTGGTTTTTTACTTATCTGGTAATTTATCTACTATTACTTCTTAAATTATTGTGATAAAGAATACAAGTTCATTGACACTAATTTCACTTTTATTAGGAGTTGTAAATGAAATTTATTTCATGAAAATACTTGAATTAATTTTTGTTCTGTTTGTTATTATATTTTAACCCTTAAAGTGCTTCTGAAAATCACAGTCCCTGCTCATTTAGTGTAAAAAAATCAAAATAGTTTTTCCCCAATGTTTTTTTTTTATTTAGGTAGCTTGAATAAAGTAGAAGTCAGAAATTTGCTTCATTTTTATTCATTGAAGATTTTAAGACTATTTTAGGTATAAAAAAGTAATTTTTTTTGTCTGGATGAAACATTTCAGTGAATAATAATTAGTTAATAAATCCTATACATTAAAAACATTCACACAATATACACTATTTATTGCTAAAACACAATGAAAATAAACACACATCGACAAAAATGTCAACAAACAAGGTTAGCTAAAGTGAAAACAGCTGGCCGTAATGACTTGCGTCTATAAGCGTGGGCCGTAAGTACAGCGAAGTAAATGTGGCGAAATGACTGAAAGCGCTTTAAGGCGTTAGCCACACTGTGTGACGCTACTACGTACGTCTAAAGGCGATAGCCGCATGGTAAGGGTTAAATTAGTTTATCAGTTTTACTAATTATCAAAAAATCTAAAATGAGGCTGTGACTAAGTGTATAGCTAAATAAAATAGTCAAAAAAGTAATTTAATAAAATCCAAAACTGAGGTTTGATTTCTTCTTGTCGTGATAAATTTATTTGTACTCCTGCCATCAACAAGTATTACCTAGGCTTTGTTTAATATCAGGTACACATATCCTATGTATATGAACAGACAATTGAAAATATTGATTTTTGAACTAAACAAACTATTATATTTTTTAAACACAATTAGGAGAATCTATATTTCCCATCGGTATATCCCTGGAAATTATTGAATGCATATTGTAAGGGTTATTTTGTTATTGTGTATTTTTCTGTTTTATCTAACACTTTAAACTGTGTTCCATTATTTTCAAAATAATTTTCCAAATTTTAAGTTTGGTCAATTAATATGCAAATAAATAAACTGATAACAATTTCATATTACAAATTCTTAAAAACAATCTTACATTCAGATTTCTAATTTTGCAAAATTAGTTATTTAATATTAAGTGGTAATGTTCCCAAAATGTAATATTGTTATAATTTATTGTGTAGAATTTAGTCTATTTTTCATATTGACAATAAATGGGTAAATTTTATATTTATTATTATTGTTCACAAAAAGTAAATTTTTGGAGTGCCGGACTTTTTATTCTATATTTATTACGATGTTCATAATTTACTATTTAATGGAGGTGTAGCTTTGTCATTGTTTTACAGAGCATTGTAGTCCCTTATTTATCCGTACAGGTGTTTCCTTCAGTATACTTGATACTCTCTAGTGTTGATAGGTTTTTATATTTTCATTCATTGTTTAATAATAAATTCATCATTGTTATATGTTTATTTGATTCAATCGCTCAAACTTGCACTTGACCCGCTAGATTTCTCCATAGCATTTGCATTGTTTACGAAGAGCTTGAGAAGAAAGCTAAAATATCAGTTCATTCATCAGTGTTTGGAACATTTATTTATACAGGGTGTTCATTAAAGTCAGGGACAAACTTTGAGGGATGATAGTCTTAATCAAATTAAACAAAAAAATGTCTTATAAAAATATGTCAAAAAATCCTTTGTTTAGCCGCTAGCCTCCATTTTGTATTTTTTACAAAAATTCTTATATCTCGAGAACTATTTGCTACAGAAACCAAACTAATAGCAAATTAACATTTAATCTCCTATTATATTTTTTAAAATGGCGGCGGTTAACAATCTTTTAATTAAAAGCACAACAAAACCATTAATTTAAGAAAATTTTTACAAGATATAAAAAAGATTGTAATTTTAATTTCAGATCTAACGATACTTTGTTGAACGAAATGGTTTTGTTGATATTTAAATTAAAAGATTTTTAACCGCCGCCATTTTGGAAATGTAAAAGCAAAGTAAATGATACTTTGAGAATAATTTTCTCTTTAGGCAATAAAGATGTGTGCAAAGTTTGGATTCCGTATCTTTAATAGTTCTTGAGATATAACGATTTTTGTAACAAGTACAAAATGGCGACTAGCTACTAAGGGAAGGATTTTTCGACATATCTTTGTAGGACATTTTTCGTAGATTTTAATGAGTACTATCAAACCTCAAAATTTGTCCCCAACTTCAATGAACACCCTGTATAATACTGAACATGCAGATTGCAGAATATTGTAAAGGAAAATATTCAATATATGTGCTGTTCAATAATTATTTACATACTCCCCCACCCAATCAGATTCTTAAAATTAATAAATTCATTGATAAACTTATAAAGTATTTATACTAAATCACCTATCAATTTTTCAATACACTTCTGTAATTATTTATTTTGAAATTTAAGTGATTTGCTAAGCCCCAATGTAGTTACTTCATCTGAAATAATTTTTGTAAATTTCTTAAATATTTTCAACTGTTCATACTAAATATATGTAGTTTATTCAGCTAAGTCATCTTAACATGAATAATTATATTTTAGGTCATTTTTATTACTTGAACTGAACCGCTTAAAAGTCATAAGCTATACCAATTGAAGTTGTATTTAAATATAGTGTTAGTAATTTAGTTGAATATTTTTATAATTTAAAATTTGTTAACTTTGTTATTTTTTCTTTGAAAATGTTGAAACATATATTTGTGATATTAGTTTTAAAACTGAACAATGTACCTGTTTTGTATTTTAAATAAATAAAAGTTTTAATCTCATACATTTTGTTTTATTTACCCAAATTTTATTTACTTTTTTTATGGAAACCTGTGATTTAAAAAAATGAAAGAAAGACATTTTGTGAAGTGAAAGTGATCTGAAGATGTATCATGAAGATCTGGACTTTTTGTGGAACTTGGATGCAATTATGGAGCGAACTGTATATTTTCAATGTTTAACTTAAATTATTGTAAATATTTATGTGTGTGTATATATTTAATGTACCAGTTTTGTTTTCTGGCACAAGTTTGTGTTTGTCTTATAAGTACCTAAAATAAGTTAAAATTATTCTTATTAATTTGTTAAACCAAGTGATTTGGATGAAAATATTGTTAAAATGTATGTAAGAGGGTGACAAAATGAAGGGTGGTAAAATTATACTTCAATAAATGTTTGTTACAAAATTTCAACCCTAAGAATCTTATGTCAAATTTAAATAATGTAAACCTATACATTTCTATCAAAAATTATTACTGCACGTATTCACTGCTATTTTATTAAAGAAAGTGTATGGTTTGTAATTTGTATTCTATTGTTATTGTTGTTCTATTGGCTTTTTCTACAAAAATGTTTCAATTGATTTTTGCGATCATTAATTTTAATCTGATGGTAAAGGGCTGATTTTTGAGAGTGATTTGTTTTACTTATTCATACTAAATGTTTAGTTAAACCCTTTGGCTGCTGTTTTTTTTTGTCCTGCATTTTTTGCGAGAACTGCCAACAGCCAATTGTTCGGCTCTTTGTAAAAATTCATAGCAAGCACAATTTTCACACTAAACTTTATTAAACACGACAAATTAAAGGTAAAGAGATTTTTTCAGTGTCACTATGTATCACTGTTTCATTTTTTCTGAAATAAGGAGTTGAGAAAATAATTTGCACAATACCTAAAATAAGCGAATTTTAATATTTCACATGATTTTGAATTTGAATTTTTGTACTTGAATTCAACAAAATTTTCTGAATACTGACTAAATATAAAATTACCATTTCGAAAATAAATTGTATTTTTTTGAAACACAATTCTGAGAAAGTTTTGCATTTTTTTAAATGAGAACCTTTTGCCAATAAATATTTTGCATTTGTATGAAATCAAAATAATAAAATACAACAACTAACTATTTTGTTAGGAGAGAATTTTTGGAACTTTCAGTGAGACATTGTGGAACCACGTGTTTTGTGGCTGATAGTCCCAGGTAACAAAATTAGTAATGAGACTTACAGCTGGCTGCTGCAATTCACAGCAAAATTTCTCTGGCAGTTAAATGTAAAATAGACAAAGAAGATAGAGACCCAAAAAATGTCTAACAATTAATCTAACACTTTTTCTGAATTTCTCTTGTTAGTTTAAGGAATTTTGATTATTATTTTTGATACCATAAATTTTAAATGATGTGTTCCCAGATAAACTTTAAAGAATATTATAGTTTTATGAATGGTTGTACTTTTAAAATTCAACCAAGGATTAAATTGAAAAAGCAATGTAATGTGTGAAACTACGTAGCGTAATGTGTCAGTCTACTGGTAGCATTTAGTAAAACACTTCAAATAACATTGAGCACTCATTATAAGCAATTATAAATGGTCTGGAGATATAGCCAAAGTGCTCCCGTTTACCAGATTTAATTAAAATCGGATGATCAGTGTTATTTCGGGGTTTGTACATAGACAAACAGCCATTAGTATGAAAACCACTTTGTTGGATTCAGGCAAGACGGACGTCCCTATCTTCACCATGTTAATCTTTGAATAGAGATTTTGTATTTACTCAAAAACTATTGGAAATGAATGCTTGAAACTTGTTATACACTATTTTTACACCTTTTTCTGCAGCCCCTACCACTTTGAAAGCTTTAGCTTAAAAAAACCGAAAAATGTTTGCTTGTATTTTTAGTTATATTTATTTTTTCCCTAAAAATCCTCTATTGATTACTTCCAAAGTGGTTTAGTGGCTGTAGAGTAGGATATGTTGTATAAGTTGCAGAAGTTTCAAGTAAATAGGAGCAGTAGTTCCTGAAAAATACAGATTTTCCTTACTTTTTCTGGTAATTTTTGGGAAATTAAGTAATTAAAATAGGAAAATCATTATTTTCTCAAGATTTACTGCTCATATTTACTTGAAACTTTTACCACTTTCACTTTAATCCACAGCCTGTCGTACTACTTTGTATGTAATCAATAAAGGATTTTAGAGTAAAAAATAATATCACTAAAAAACATTTTAAACAAAATTATAATTTTTTTGTTTTTAGCTAAAGCTTTCAAAATGGCAGGGGCTGTAGATAAAGGTGTAAAGTTCACGTAGAACAAATTTATTTCAAAGAGTTTTTTAATACAAAATCCCTATACAAAAATTACATGGCCAAAATAGGGACCCACCGTCTTGCCTTCAGGGAAGGAGCCTCAAAATGAATATATCTACTTCCAACTCAAATTAAAAAATTTTTATGAAAACAATACAGTATAACCTCGATAATCCGGCCTGAACGGGCGGTAGGCAGGCCGGATTTACGAAAATACCGGATTAGCGAGAGACCATGAAAACGTGATGAATTTGAAATAATATAATCGTTACACATTGGGCAGCATCTGCGGTAATTTCGCTGTGGCAACTGCAACAAAACCGCCAAATGTATAGTCTTGCATTTGGTTACATACGCCACTTCGAGCCGAAAGGCGGCAGAAATACCGCCGACGGCAATACTGCTGCGTGGCATTTCAGCCGCTCAGTGTGTAAACTTCCATTCAATCTTTCAAGCAACTGCTCGAACGGTGTTGTAAGTGAAATTATTGCCGCAGCAGAAACCGCAAAATGTGTAACGAGCGTTATGGTTGGCCGAATTACTAGAGGGTCCTGATTTTTGAGTGCCGGATTATCGAGGTTGTACTGTACTTTCTCCATTTACCATATATGGGGAGAAAGTAAAAATTGCCTGGCAGCCAAAGGGTTAACAAAATCTGTTTCTCTTCAGACCGTCTTTTTGATATTCCGCTGTAGTAGAAGTTTTATTTAAAATAATGTTTGATCAAAATCTAGTGAAATCGTGTTAAACCTACCTCTACTATCAATTTAAATAATGTGTGTAAGTGCAAAAAAATGTAATTGTAAATCTTAGATTGGACTTATTTTTTACGCATTTATATTTTTGCTTTGGGTACTCTTGTATCATTATTAATATTTAAGAATTAGGTTTTAAAAATTCATGAAGTAATGTAGGAAACAAGAAATTTACAATTTTAGGAATTTCATTCATGAATTGTTCAATTTCGATTCATTGGTTAAAATGCAAGCACAGTGGAACTTGGGATGATTCAAAATTATCCAATTCAAAATATTCTTTAATGTTAATATTTTCCGTGATCCCTAGCATTTTGTATCCCAACAAATTATCCTTGATTTTATATCAAGGATAATTTGAATTTTTGGCATGGTAAATTATAATTTAAAAATCACTCCCCGACTCAAAAAAATATGATACGTATAAAAAATAATTTTAAACCAATATACGAAATAAGTATTATGTTATACTAAGCGAGTGCCAGCATACAGACTGATGATTCTCTTCCTCTGAGAAGGAAAAGGAGACAAGATCACCTACAATAGAAGAAGAAATACCAGTGCTGAATGCAGTCAACCCTTTCACTTAAATTCAAAAACTAAGAACATTATTTAAAAGCAGAGTTAAAGTAAGTGATTCACACTTTAATTGTTGATTGGCTTTATCCTGCCATCAGTCAACCTACATTAAATCTAACAAATGTAAAACTACTATATTTTTTTATTTATATGCATTTTTTTTGTAAAGTTGCAACTAAGATTTGCTGTTTAAATTTTTTATATTTACTTTTACATTTTATATAATTTCATTTTAGTAAATTTCCTACCGGAAAGAAACTATTACCGTAGATCTCATGGCAAGCCTGAGACCATGTTATTTTTTCATCTTTAGGTTCCCATTTGCCAAAAACAATAATCGTAAAATATTTTATATATATATATATATGTGTGTGTGTGTGTGTCTTTGAACACGATAACTCGTAAAAATGGTCCAATCAAGACCAAATTTGGTATTCCTACACTTGCTTGAACGAGTTCGTAAACCAGACATATAGGTCAATGGGAACGGGTAGTTGGGGGGGGTTTGTTCTCAAAAATTGAATTCTTTTGGGTGTTTCATATATAAATGTTTAAATTTTATCTTTTACCATGAGCATTTCTAGTTAACTTCTTTAATTTCGACTTTTTTGAATGATTCAAAGATTTTAGCTGGTCCCTTCAGGTTTTGAATTATCCAAGTTTCACTGTATTTTGAAATTGTAATCATTAAATATCATTTATATTTTCTGTATTCGCTTTTTAATGAATCTATCTCATATTACATGAGGCAACAAATTACACGGCTTGTAAAATGTTATTTCTCTTTGTTATTTTTTGAGGAAAATTAAGTTTTTATCCACCGATTATGGTAAAATTAAAAAAAAACTTGTTTAAAATGCCCTCAATGAAGAGCGGTAAGCTGTATACCAAAATGTTCATGGTTTCATGTACTTGTCTTTATACCTTTTGTATTTAAGAACATTGACAATATACACATTTTTAAGCACACATTCTGTTATGCCATTTAATAAATTGTTTTAATTATTATCAATTCTTTTTTATTTGACTTGTGTTATTTGTCAACCTGATCTAAAGGGGAAATTTTCAGCTTCTGTTAAAAAATAGACACGGTCATCAGGAAGCGGTTTTCCTGTTTCCTGTTTTATTACAGATTGTAGTTAAGGTCAAACCATTTCAACCATTAATGTATTAGTATTAATTCAGTAGCCTTTCTGGCCGGTTAGCTAACTTAGAGGTATGAAATCATTATTATAACTTTTTTGTAACTCTCATTTCTCATATCTGAGTTAATATGTCAATAAAATGTTAATATTTTGGATTTTTGCTAGTTTTCGTATATTGAAGGTTATACTTTTTAAACCTCAAGATCTGTTACATGTCTTGAAATAATAGTAATCGTTTTTGAAAACTCAGTATTGGATTTTTCTACAATATTCAGTTATCGAATTCTGATCAAATTTAAGATTATTTAAATAAAAATATGTTCTAAAATGTGTTGGTTTGTAATTTGCATTCAACCACTTCCTGTTGAAATATTGTTTTATAATTATGTTAATTTTGTATGTGATGTATGTCCATTTGTATGTGATTGTAGCTTATTGATTATTGATTGAAGATATTAACTATGCTAATGATGAAATATGAAATAATTTTACGTTTGGTTTTATGTTTCAAATCATTTCTCTGTGTATTCTTTAATTTACTATGTATAGTGTTTAATTTTAAAACATTTAAACTGTGAAACGCCAATTATAAAAAGTAATTTAAAAGTGCCTAAGTATGACTCATTATATTTGATGTTTCATTAAAAAACTTATTTGGGTTTTGAAAAACTAATCAGATTTCACTTGGAAATTTCAGTTTTAACTTGAACAATATTTAAAAAAAATTTCTCATCCATTTGAGTTCTGCATTTTTATTTAATTTCATTTTAACATTTGTCATAATGCGATTATTTTGAAATATCTTGCTTCCGTTTTCAATGTATCGATAAACGAGTTGTTAAAGATTAATAATACTTTTCAAGTTATATATTTCAAGGATTGTGTTTTTAATAACATTTTGCAAATTTATTATTTAAGTGCCATCTGACAGTTTGTATGCAAAAACACTGTTATTTAGTGAATTACCAATCAATATATTTCAGTATTGTCTTGTTATATATTTATTTGATGTTAATAAAATTGGTTAAATGTTTTATTTTGCTGTTCATTTCTTTACTGGGGTATTCGACTGATTCCCTTGCTCATTTGGGGGTTTCTCGGAAACATCGTGTTAACTTTGGTTATATTGTTTTCATTCCTAAAATGTTTAAACACACCTATGAAAATAACACTGAGGATAAGCGAGTCAACGATTGTAAACGAAGATGTGGAAAGATTACAAGTTAACTCCCAATCAACTGCCCTGGGTATTCTGACTTGTTAAGAGGATTTAAGGTAATAGCGTCTCCATTTTTGTCTTCTAAACTGGACTGTCTTGGGGGTAACTGAAAATGGGAAAATGAGGCAATTTATTTCAAGGTCATGAGTTGTTGAATCCTGCAGGTTATTTTAATGGCAATTAATCCTTCAAGGGCTGGCCCTACTATTCTCATGAGCGTAATTATCTATATCTATAAAAGAGGATGTATGTATGTATATATGTTTGTATGTTTGAAGTTCATGTGCTCTGACACTGTTGGACGAATAGCAATGAAAAATGGTAGACATAGATAAAATTTAATGGAGAAGGTTTGTTGATTATCAATTTTATTGTAGCTCAATTGGGTTTCTCCCTAGAAGCCCAAAAAGGATCCCATACTGTGGAATCAGAACTTGTTTATACTATAACTCTTTTCTTTTCAACAGCTTATTGCTTTACTATATCTGTTAGTTGAAGATATACCCCACAGTTCGAAGCACTTGCATTTGTTTGTTTTTTATTTTGTTTACATTTTGGTTTTAAGGTTATGTGAGTGACTAAACAGTTTATAATGGTATGAAATTTCACACGCACATTCCCTACGCCGCCATTAACTGTATTCTAATTACTAAGGACTGCCGACAACAACCACAGGGGCCTGGGGGTGGGGCCCCCAGCTAGCGAAGCTAGTTTTAGTATAAGATAACTTTGTTTGGTTTTACATGAATTATGTTCAGAAACGATTTAGTTTTACAAATAATCCCTACTATTTAGTTAATATAATATTTGTTATATACATTAAATGTACATAAAGACTTGCAGATGTAGTCGTCATAAGCTTAAGCCAATCAGTTATACTGTCCGCAAAACTGGGATCGTTCCCACACTTTTTGTCCATTTTCCACTCAGTAGCTCACTCACTGATTAATAGAAACCACAAATGAAAGGTCAATTAAGGCGAGGGAATAGGAGAAATGCATGCAAGTTAGAGGGAAACAATGACAGGCGACGGAGAAACATCGCGGGAACTTGTAAAGTGTTTAATAGCTTACTAAAGCAGTATAAATGTAACACTCCTCAACACCAGCTGATTGTCATCCGAGAATAGTCTAGTGTGGAGATGAGTGAGAGAGGGTGAATGAGAGAGGTGAGAGAAACAAACCGGTTACAGTGTTGGTAGGAGAGGTGTGAGACAAACCAGTTATGGTGTGGGTAGGAGAGGTGTAAGAGACAAACTGGTTACAGTGTAGGTGGATGGGGTTAGAAACAAACCGCTTACGGTGTGGGTGAGAGGGGTGAGAGAGACAAACCGGTTACGGTGTAGGTAGGATAGGTGTGAGAGACAAACCGGTTACAGTGTGGGTAGGAGAGGTGAGAGAGAGACAAACCGGGTACGGTGTGGGCAGGAGAGGTGAGAGAGAGACAAACTGGTTACAGTGTGGGCAGGAGAGGTGAGAGAGAGACAAACCGGTTACAGTGTAGGTGGGAGGGGTGAGAGAGATAAAGCCGGCTACGCTGTGGGTGGGAAGGGTGAGAGAGAGAGAGAGACAAACCGGTTACGTTGTGGTTAGGAGAGGTGACAAATGACAAATTCTTTATTTTACCTGCCCTGGGTTAGACCAGAGGTCCACTCTTCCCCCAGAACAGGTCCGAAAATTATACAATTTTTTTACATCAAAAGAGTTGTAGACTTATTTCTAATTATAATTTAACAATACAGAAGCATAAGACAGTAACAATAGTGAAATTAGATGGAAAAATAATAATTGAGGACTTAAACAATTGAAATATTAACAGATTGAAAACTTCATGTAAATAATGGTTACATTATTTACAGTGTAAATGGTAAATGTAAAAGGTGAGAGAGAGACAAGCCGGTTACAGTGTGGGTAGGAGGGGTGAGAGAGACAAGCCGGTTACGGTGTAGGTGGGAGGGGTGAGAGAGAGAGACAAACCGGTTACGGTGTGGGTAGGAGAGGTGAGAGAGACAAGCCGGTTACAGTGTGGGTGAGAGAGAGACAAACCAGTTACGGTGTGGGTAGGATAGGTGAGAGAGAGACAAGCCGGTTATGGTGTGGGTAGGAGAGGTGAGAGAGAGACAAACCGGTTACAGTGTGGGTGGGAGGGGTGAGAGAGACAAACCGGTTGTGGGAGGGGGGAGAGAGAGACAAACCGGTTACGGTGTGGGTGGGAGGGGTGAGAGAGAGAGAGAGAGACAAACCGGTTACGGTGTGGGTAGGAGAGGGTAGAGAGACAAACCGGTTATGGTGTGGGTAGGAGAGGTGAGAGAGAGACAAACCGGTTACGGTGTGGGTGGGAGGGGTGAGACAAACCGGTTATGGTGTGGGTATGATAGGTAAGAGAGAGACAAACCGGTTACAGTGTAGGTGGGAGGGGTGAGAGAGACAAGCCAGTTACGGTGTGGGTAGGAGAGGGTAGAGAGACAAACCGGTTATGGTGTGGGTAGGAGAGGTGTGAGAGACGAACCGGTTACAGTGTAGGTGGGAAGGGTGAGAGAGACAAGCCAGTTACGGTGTGGGTAGGAAATGTGAGAGAGAGACAAACCGGTTACGGTGTAGGTGGGAGGGGTGAAAGAGACAAGCCGGTTACAGTTTGGGTAGGAGAGGTGAGAGAGACAAACCGGTTACGGTGTAGGTAGGAGAGGTGTGAGAGACGAACCGGTTACAGTGTAGGTGGGAGGGGTGAGAGACAGACTGGTTAAGGTGTACGTGGGAGGGGATGCAGTTCATCCATTTGATGTATCCGCTTCGGTATGGGCGAAGCTAACCCAAAATGATGAACCAATCGGAGCAGTGCAAAAGACAAATGAAAAGTAATGAACATGACAGATATATCCACGTGCTGTTAACTAAAATAAGAAAAAATAAAAATAGTCATTGGCCTATATAGGCCTTTAGGCTCTCATTTGGCCTAAATGCCTACCTATGACTTGAAGCCTGGCTTTATGTTGGTGTCTGATAGTTAGAGGCTTACCTAATTACCACATGTTAAGCAGACTTTAGCAGACTGACTGTCCTATCATATTTTCGTTATTTTTCTTTTTAGCTGAGTTTAATGTATAAGTAGACCCACAAAAGGTTGTGTAGTTCAACATGGCTTACTTTGAGCAATTATAAATAGGAAAAAGAATTTTGTTTTAAGATATGTTTCACAATAGTCTGGTCCACCAAAGGCTCTGTCATGAGATTGCGTGAAGGATTCTACCGTTATTTAAAGTGGTTGGGACCAGGAACATTTTGGATTAAATTTACTGTTAAATTAAGTCTTTAAACTGTAATAACTTTCAGTACCATTAGGGTCATTTATATTTCAAACTTTCCAAGGGCCTAATAATCATTTACAGTGTAATCATGTCTCCTATCAAAGATATCTAATTATATAAAGTTAAACTAACATTTATTTATGATCTTAAAAATATTTGGGGTGTAAAGCTACAGTTAAGAACCCGTTATAAAAATTTGGTCTGCGAACTCGTTTTAGCCCTTGAATTGCAATAAATATTTTCTAATTTTGTAGGAACTGAGATTGATTTTTTTATCAGTTGTTAAATTTACTGTACGGAAACACAATTACTGTACGTTGTGTTGACATGCAGACTTGTGTGTCATTTTTTTCAAACCAAGGCTTGACGAAGAAATATATATTCTAGAAATATAACACTTCTAATACAAATTAATATAGTTTTATATTATAATTTTAAAAGAGAATTCATTTTTTGGGTAAGTCCACCGTATTTCTTATGGTAATTCATAGTTCTTTTACTAATTTATTTTATTAGGAATTTTCCCCTGGTATGAGAAATACATACTTATAACTGCTGGGTCTTGGTTGTTCATAATTTTTTATGGATTGTTAGTTTTATTATTTTTTTAAATGGTCACTTCAATTCTGTACTTCTATATAAAGGAATAAAGATCCTTTTTTCTAGGTTTATTAGTTGATATACTTTGAACAGTTTTTTGCTATTATCGGTTATTTACAATTATTTTTCAAACATATTTTAGCTCAGCAAATATTATCAATATGCCACAAATTCAGTCTCAGAAAAGATTATAAAAATAATTTTTGTGCAATTTTTTGGAAGTATAAAACTCCTTTTTTTATGAATAATTTTAGGAAACAAGAGCAAGGAGTTAAGGTTTAAAAAGTATTAGACATGTTTTGACTTATGTTAATTACTTTCTTGACTAAATAGGTGTTTTTTAACTCCTTGCATGTGGAAGGTTTTCTAAGCTCTAAAGAAGGATGAGTTTCTGCTACAGAATTAACAGAAATAGTGTATTTCATTGCAAGGATGGAAAGTGGTTGTTTCTGAGCCACAATTGAGTTCAGGAGCGTGGAATAAGAGAACTAATTAAGTAACATAATGTTTCAAACCGACCTTTAGTTGCCCATTTGATTTCCTCAGTACTGGTACAATGGCAATGGTATATTATTACAGCTGATTTCACTTTTTACAACCTTCAGGCAGTATTTTTAAAGCTACAAGCACTGAGCACAACTAATGCCAGAAATTGTAACTAAATACTAGCGTGGGTAAAAACTCTCCAGCTTATTTACCCAGCCTAGGCCGGGAAAACATGACTTTCTTTAGTTGAAACTAACGTTGAAAGCAGCTGGTTTCGGTACAGTGTAATAAAAATGTCATTTCACCACTGTTAAAGTGCATTTTTTTAAACTTGTATGTTATTTATAGTTTGTAATTTTTTGTGTTCATTGACCATTATAGGCATGGTCTAACAGGACCAATAATTGTGTACCAAAAATGCACACAACATACTATTTTTATTTATAAAATCTGTATGAATAAAATATTATAAAATATGCTCATGAAAATGCAGCCTTTACTTCAACTATTTTCTGATTGCTTGGAAGGTTCTTTCCTTCAGGAAATCATGAAAGCAATCTGGTTTGGACATTTCTAGTAATCATCTATTTTGTTGTGTGAGTTGTTTCTAGAGAATTTATAGTACTTTAAAACAGGAACAACTGGTAAAGTTCTATATAGTAAATATTTCCGAATCGCAAACAAGTAAAAAACAATACATTGTTGTTGAAGGTGGGATCATGTTATTTCGATTTTTATTGCAGACATTTTCTATCATGATTGGTAAAATGAAGTTTCACAACTCTTCTGAATCTAGAATCTGATCCTGTTCATCTCAAGGCCTCAAGTAGCACGGCTTGTGATATGTGAACTTAGTGTGACTTGTATGTGTTACTATTGTTGCTTGGTATTTTGTGTAATTTTTTTACTGCCATAAACATTTTTGTTTCCAGCTTTGTACCGACTTTGACCGGATAATGTTCTAATCTTATTATGTGTTGTAGGATTGAGCTCACCTGAGGATGGGATCTGATTCCGAAAGTGAAACATTGTTTTACCAATCATGACGGAAAATGGTTGCAGTACAAATCTAAATATCATGAAAATCAATAGTTTCAATGATATGGTATTCCTAAAATTGGGAAGAACTTTAACCAAAAAGATGCACTCAAACCATAATTTTTTTCTATATTTTCTCCACTGAGTCAAAAGTACTAAGAATAGAATAGCATTAATATAAGTTTGAGGCTGTTCAGGTATAGTAATTGTAACTGTTTAACAATTCATATTTTTAGATTGTTTTCTAGTGTGTACATTATTTTCTACAACCTTTAATAGGTCGCGTGGCGTACAAAGATCACATACAATAAAGAGGCTTTAACTTTTTAGTCCATAATTATTTTTTAGTCGGCAAAATGGCTTTATAATTAGCAATAAATATGGTATTTGTGATTACCCTACTGCAATTGATCTACACCTGTCCTGATCATTCCCTTTCAAATGCATCTTCTTGAGTGGGTTCACTATTTCACTTGAATCTTGGTAGTAGCAAACAGTTGTCTTTTCAAAGTCCCTATACCAGACTGAGCAATTCTATCCTCTTCTTGAATTAATTTTTTTTAAGCTAACATTTTCGTTCTTTACTTTCCATTTTAACGTAAGTATACATAATAAAAATGATTGTATTTACTTCCCTGAGCAAAATAGGTTAGATCATGGATATGTCTGAAGGAAATGTTTTCAGTTCATCTTAATAGCTGTAGCAAATTGCTAAAACCCTCCCCCTAGAGCTAAGACATATCCATGACAAAATAAAAATAAATGTTCTGTTCATGTATTGAAATAATTTAAATATAATTATTTTAATACATTACAATCACACAGCGACATAAAGCAAAACAATTTCTCTAAAATTTAATACCTAAAAATGTTGGGTGGGTTTCACAAAACCGAGTTTTCACTACGCCGAGTAAGGCTAAAAATCTAATAAATATCAAAATTTCACTACGCCGAGGTTTCACAAAACCGAGTGGCGAGTATGTTATAAAATTCAACTTTTTCACTAAACCGAGTTTCACAAAACCGAGCAAGGGGCTGGGTACCGGCCGCTCTAGAAGTATGTTCGCACCAAGAGCACGTCGGCCGGCAGGCCAACAAAACGCAGTATCATGCGCTTTGAAGGCATTCACTGCCTGAAATCTGTGTAAATGACATTATTGATCTAACTTAAGCTAATTTATACTGTTTTAATATATTATACAAAAATAAAATTGTCCATGGATGAATGTTAAAAAGAAAATTATAGAAAATAGTAAACGAAAATAATTGTATGCTCCAAAGCAGAGAAAATTTGGATTTTTTATAAGAACGATTTTTTTATTTAGAACAATTCAGTTTTTTCTTGCCTGTAAAAAATAGAACTTATCACAATAACAAGCTATAAGTTATTGATAAAATAAAATTTTCTGGAGATTACTATTCTCTGGAGATGATTGTATGCTCCAAAGCAGGCCCCTGTATACCCTGAATTTTAATCAATATTTTAAAAAAAGGTACTGCGTTTCAAATGTTTATGAACTTGGTAACAATTAAAATATATTAATATATTTCAGCTTTACAAAACGGCGAATAGCACTTGAAACACTAGAAACAACATAGGATTTGTATTTAATACATTTATGGGATGTTATGGTTTTAAAGAATCATAAAGCTCTAAAAATTATTTTAATTCACAACATTTTATTAACTAAATGTATTAACTATTATTAACTTATTTTTACTAACTAAAATATAAACTATTAACTATTTATTATTAAATCTTCAATATAAATTATGTGTCACACGTTATGTTCACTACACGACTGGACAGCGAGTGCCTGCAAAGCACGTAATACTGCACGCTGTACAGGCTTCTACAGTCACTTCTAGAGCGGACGGTACCCAGCACCTTACTCGGTTTAGTGAAACAGTTGAATTTTATAACGTACTCGGTTTTGTGAAACCTCGGCGTAGTGAAATTTCAATATTTATTAGATTTTTAGCCTTACTCGGCGTAGTGAAAACTCGGGTTTGTGAAACGCTCCCAAAATGTTTTAAAACACTAAAAGTTGCTGCACAAGTACTGACACAATAGGGCTCACGGCATACAAAAGACAACACGGCTCTCAAAAATGGTTAACATTGACAACGGAATGCAGTTAACTGCATTGTCTCTCATGGGGTCATGTAGAGGGGTAGTGAGGGAAGGATAAGGTGAGAAATGACTGGTAAGGCTGCCGAATTGCGTCTTATACAATACTAAAAACATTTGCTGCGGAGTTTGGTACACCACACAACCTATCAAAGGGTAAATTATTTAGCTGTTTTCTCTTTTGACACATTTTGTTTCAAAATTCAAGTTTTTAATTTAGATAAGAACCAATACACACACATATAGTCCTTTGGAATGGATATTGAAAAATTCTGTACACTATGTGCAGGCAGCATTAATTAAAAAGAGAGGACTTTTAATAAAGATAAAGTATGTCGAATATACCTCAGATTATATCCAGGAAGAGAATTCAAATTACAATAAAATGTTTCAATGGAGAATTAACAGCTTTGAACATAGATAAAATGTGTTTTAAAATTGTTTTATAGAGCTAAAATCTAAATTTAAATTTATTTTTTACAGGTATGACAACAGATATGATGATAGAGGGCGTGGATATCAGCAAAGCGCATCCCGTGCAGAACCAATCAGTCAACCGAATCGGTACAACAACCGAACCAGTCGTTACGACAACTACAGCGATACCGTTCCACCTGGCACAGAGGCCGTTGGAAGCAGCTATGATCAATACCCTAGTGAGTTCACGGAACGACGTGTCGTGGTTGTGTCCTCAGAGAAACGAGATCGTGACAGAGAACGAGAACGAGAACGTGAGAGAGAAGCGGCAGCCAGGGACTGGGAAAGAACCAGAGACAGAGAACTGGAGACGAGAGAGAAGGAAAGGATAAGAGAGTTTGAGGAATATCATCGAGGGTATCGTAATACCAAGTCATCGAGTCCGAGGAAAGCAAGGTCACACGAGCGAGGGAAAGAGAACAAGAGAGGAGAAGGTGAAGCTATTGAAGCAATAAGTATCAGAGACCAGAATGTAGATCAATACAAAAACGTGGAGCCACCACATACTACTACTCTCAGCACGAGAGGTAGAGTGCCCGTTCTTGTTGATTTGAAAAAAGAACCAAGTACAGAAAGAGAGAAGAGGAAAGATAAAGAGTCCACCCCACCAATAAAGGAGAAGGAAAAGGAGAAGAAGAAGGAGAAGGAAAAAAAGAAGAAAAGGAAAGAGGAAGGAGAAAAGAAAGAGAAGAAGAAGAAACGGAAGGAGAAAAAAGATGGGCAGGAAAAAGTTAAATTGGATGAAAATCCAGTGCCTGGAAAAATGATTGAAGGAAAACCTATTGTAGTCGGATTAAAAGGAGACAAAAATTCAATAGACCCACTTTATGGAGATATAGAAGGTACTACTGTTGACAAAGAGGTTGTACAAAATTATGGCAAAGTGGAACAAAAGTTAGGTGACAATAGTACAATTGAAGCGGCAAATGAATCCACAAGTGAAGTAAAAGAAAATGTGGTTTTAGCTCCAGTTCCAGAGTTGTCTAAATGGGAGTTGGATGAGGATCTACAGAGCCAAGATGACAGAATAATTGGAGAAGATGGATCAAACTCAGCAGAGAAAAAGGTTGTTACATCTGAAGTTTTGAAAAGGGCTGAGAATGCTATATTTCAAAAAGCAATCAATGCTATTAGACCTGTTGACCTTAAAAAAGGTATAAGCTCTGAAAAAGTTCCAGAAAAAGTCAAAGAGAGAAAAGATAGCAAAGACGCGCCTCCAAAAGAGCAGCCTCCTCAAGAAATTATTAAAATTTCACCAGAAACAAACACAAGTGACTCCAGAGAAGCAAGAAAAGTTGCAAACTCAATTCAGATAACAATTCCCAGCCACCAGTCAAAAGCTCCTGAGAGATCTGTGGAAATAGCCACCTCTACAGTTTCAATCGATTCTACTGATCCATTGAAGTCCCGATCTCACTCTGAAAAGTCAAAGGTTGCTTCTGTCCCAGTAATACCTAATTCTCCTGTAAGGAAATCAGCCAAAGAAAGGCTCGGTGCAAAGATTGAAACCGATAGGGAAGAAGTTCGAAGGGTGCGAAGCACTGTAGAACGAAAATCTAGATCAAGGACACCTAAAAGATATTTAGATAGGAAATACAATGAGAGAGAAAAACCAAGAGAAATAAGTCCTGGTGGTAGAAGGGTTGTTGTGAGTACAAGTTGGACGAGAGAAGAGAGCAGAAGGAGGACTGAGAGTAATAAAATTATAGAAAGGAAACCAGAAAAAAATCATGATAAGGAAAAGGATAGAAGAAGGGAAAAGAAATCTCGAAGTTCAAGTCGGGAAAGAAAACATAGAAAAGAAGTGAAAGGTGAAAAAATAATAATTAAAAAGCGAGATGAAAAACCAGATGAAAGACAAGTCACAGTCAAGGTTGATCAGAAGAAAGAAGTTTCTGAGAAGAAGGCTAGGAAAAATCCCAGATTGTCAAGTGACAGAAGGAAATCCGCCTTAGATGAGGCAAGTTTTGAACCCGACTATGATGAAACCGAGCCTGAATCGGAACCTGAAGTACCTGGTGAAGAGAAAAACTTACTAGTGACATTATCTCATTCATCTCCTTCAAAGAAACGATCGAGATCACCTAGTATTGAGAAAGAGAAGAAAAGACTGAAATCTGAGAGCGAAATCGAGCCAACTCTAGATAAAATTCCCAAAGAGAAGGATACTGATAAAGCTAAAAAGTCTGAGCCTGAGACAGATGAAAGTTCTGACTCTGATTCTAGTTCAGATAGTAGTTCTGATTCATCAATTGATAGGAAGAAAAGGAAGAAGAAGAAAAGCAAGAAAAGGAAGAAGAAGAAGTCAAGGAAACGAAGAGAATCTAGTAGTGAATCTGAGTCGAGTGATTCCAGCTCAAGTGAAAGTGATATTGGAAAGAAGAAAAAGAAACACAAACATAAGAAGAAAAGCAACAAGTCAAAGAAAAGGAAGAAGTCAAAACACAAGTAATAATTAACCTAAAGACTCTGCGAAATGTCAGCAGTAATTTGCGATTTTTGTAAATCGATAGTATTGTGTTGTCAAGGGACCTTTTTGAAAGGTTTATCAGTGTAGTTAAGAGAACTTTGTGATCCATTTTTGTAATAGGTCTTATCTCACTTCCTAGTTATTATTCTTGGTTCATTAAAGTTTTAAATTGGAAATGTATGTATAGTGTTTACTGGTAAGTATGTGTAAATATTTTTCTTTCAAAAGTTTTATAGTCTTTAGCTGCTCTTAGATGTACTCTGTTTGAAATACCACTATGTATCTGAGCCAATTGGTTAGTATTTTGTTTTCCTTTTGGTCAAGATTTATATTAACTGAGTTCTGTAAGTAATACCAATCTAAACATAATTGTGTTTTGGGGCAGTTTGATTAATTTTAAATATCAGTTTCTTAGTTAAATGGGTTACTAAAGTTTAACGTACAAAAATAAACATAAGAATTTTAAATGTAAAAAAAGATATTTAATTTTGTTTTACGTGTGTATTGTGCTTCTAAAAAGTAAAAATCCTCAAATGTTTTTCTAAAATTTCCACTTTTTTAACATATAAGATATAATTTGTTCCTTACCATATTGTGTTATATTATTTGCAGTGCTACGTTACACATGCTGCATTTTAGTGAACCTTTTTAAAGAAATTGATAGGAAGAAAAGGAAGAAGAAGAAAAGCAAGAAAAGGAAGAAGAAGAAGTCAAGGAAACGAAGAGAATCTAGTAGTGAATCTGAGTCGAGTGATTCCAGCTCAAGTGAAAGTGATATTGGAAAGAAAAAAAAGAAACACAAACATAAGAAGAAAAGCAACAAGTCAAAGAAAAGGAAGAAGTCAAAACACAAGTAATAATTAACCTAAAGACTCTGCGAAATGTCAGCAGTAATTTGCGATTTTTGTAAATCGATAGTATTGTGTTGTCAAGGGACCTTTTTGAAAGGTTTATCAGTGTAGTTAAGAGAACTTTGTGATCCATTTTTGTAATAGGTCTTATCTCACTTCCTAGTTATTATTCTTGGTTCATTAAAGTTTTAAATTGGAAATGTATGTATAGTGTTTACTGGTAAGTATGTGTAAATATTTTTCTTTCAAAAGTTTTATAGTCTTTAGCTGCTCTTAGATGTACTCTGTTTGAAATACCACTATGTATCTGAGCCAATTGGTTAGTATTTTGTTTTCCTTTTGGTCAAGATTTATATTAACTGAGTTCTGTAAGTAATACCAATCTAAACATAATTGTGTTTTGGGGCAGTTTGATTAATTTTAAATATCAGTTTCTTAGTTAAATGGGTTACTAAAGTTTAACGTACAAAAATAAACATAAGAATTTTAAATGTATAAAAAGATATTTAATTTTGTTTTACGTGTGTATTGTGCTTCTAAAAAGTAAAAATCCTCAAATGTTTTTCTAAAATTTCCACTTTTTTAACATATAAGATATAATTTGTTCCTTACCATATTGTGTTATATTATTTGCAGTGCTACGTTACACATGCTGCATTTTAGTGAACCTTTTTAAAGAAAATCTGTTCTTTGTTTATATATAAAAGTTTTCTGTTTTGTGTATATATAAAATTGAATGTAAAGAAATAGTGTGTCTGGTAATAAAGATTGAAGAATAGTTTTACTTTTTACTGTATTACCTGTGTTGATTATCATGCCCAATCAGAGGCTATTGAAAGTGTTCCATAACAGCAGCGTTTAACAATTTACGGTCGACATTACTTTGAAGAGCTAGGGATTATCACAAACATTTAATAGTATTGACCAACCGTGGGAAAAAAATTAGTGTAACCGCTTTTATGGTTGACCAAAACCTTGTAAAGATTGTATGCTCCATAATAATTTTTTTAAAGTACGTGAACAGTGCACGCACTTTAAAAAAAATTATAATGGCTAAGAGCAAATCAAATACAAAAAGTTATTCAATACATTTTATTTATGAATATGTGAAGTTTATTTAGGTCCAAATTTTGAAATTTTCCACTGAAAAAACAAAAATAATACAACAGAATTAGTTTTGTTAAATCCTTATGGGGTTTTAATTTTCTAATTTCAAAAAAATAAAATATTTCTAAACCTTAGTTTTGGTAGTTTAACACATCAATATGTTGATAAGGACCTATAAAATACTTTGTATTTGGTATTTTGTTTTTAATAAATTTCCTTTACGAGCAAATAGAAGATAATTAAACCCATCCCATGTAAAGTGTGTGAGCGCCTGGACTGACTCCTGCCGCCTCTTAAAAATGACGGTTCAAAAGTTATTGGCTTTTAAATGTAAAAAAATCATTTTTTTAAATTTTAAGCGAAAACAATACAAGTGAAGTATAACTTGACTGGCACCATTGAAAGCATCTTAAAAAACTAAACAAATAATTGTTTTGAATTATTTGTCTACAGTTCCAGAGAAACGTTAAAGTTAATGTCCATCATAAACACAGTATGTTGTCTGAAAGCGCACAATGTTATTCTTATGGAAAATATTAAAAAATCAATTTCTTCCTTATTTTCCATGAAACTTGGTATGAAGAGTAAGGTCAAATCACCGAAAAAAACCAACTCAAAAAAGCTTGGTATTACCAGGGGAGGGGGGTTCACAAATGCGAGGCGCTTCACAACATTTGCTTGATGAGTGTGCGAGCTCCCATTGAAACATATGGGGTGCTTGTAGCCAGCGAAACATTTTGCCTCGCAACACTTGCTTCAGGTGAAATGCTGCATCAGTGTGTGGCCAGCCTTAGGAGTTGCCCATAGGTAATGTGGCAGTGAAACAAGGCAAAATGTATTCCAATAAAATTTTTAACCTTTCAGAGGGCATATGGGTTTTCAAAATGGGAGAGGGCGCACCTGGAGGTCAATAAAAATAAACTTTTATGCAGCAACATTTGTATTTAAATGAATAAAATTAAGTACATTTAACATGTAAAACAATGAAAATATTTTGTGATTTCCTTTTTTTAGACCTTGATAAATATAGTAAATTTTTTTACCTTTATTTGCCTGTAGATCTAAAAAGTCTTTACTCTCCCGATGTACAATAAAAATATGTTAAGTGAATATAATTGTTTCATAGAACCTATATAACTGAAATGAGGAAAAATATTAAAAAAATTATATATAAATAAATAGTAAATTTGTTTTTCGAAGAAGGTATACAAAAAGCTAGTTTAAATTGTATCACAGTGTCCTTCAATACTGATTTTGATGATAAACTTCCAATAGTTTGGAAAGTTGTGCACACAAAAGCTTCTTTCAGCCCTGGATAAAACTAACTAAAAGCGTTCTATTTGTTAGTTTTGTTCAGTTTTTAACTCAGCCCTACTACTTTTAGTAGGGGTGAGTTTATACCTTCACTCGGTTAAAGGAGTGAGGTGCGCAAGGTACAGTACCGCTCACACTCACACTGCCAACATCACCCGAAATAATAAAATCATTTTTAAAACCAGTTTCTTCCTTGATACGACCTTTGAAAGGTTATTGGTGATTGAGGGTTTCAGTCACATTTCCAAGTTGGTTCCCAACCTTTTTTAAGGTATTATTGCTACTTTGCTGGAATTGCCAAAAACAGAAATTGTAAGCAGAGGATCCATTTTTTTCTCTTTGTTAGCCTTTACTATTCGTTTTTCATACATTCTTGGAATAAATAGTTAGAAAGATGATTTTATAATGTGCTGAGAGTTGAAACAGTTGAGTTTGGAATTGTGATATGGTAATTTTTGTTTACAAATTAAAACCCAAGTAGAAGCTTTGCTTTTCCTAAGGTGTCATTACGTCGTATTGTGATATAACATACAACAAATTGATGGTTGTTTTATAAACAAGTTACATTAGTACTTTTCGGATCTGGAGAAAATTACTTACTATAGGTTCTAGCGTAGGCAATTCCCAGAAGTCCTAAGTGAAGTGGAGACCAAAATACAGATTCTTGGAATAAAATATGAGCAATGGATTTTAATTTCATCCTTTACAAAACTAAATACGAAAAGGTGTAGGAACTGTTGTTCCTTTACATTCAATGTAGGTGATTATTTGGTAATATCCTCTACAGTAACGGAAACATCATCTATAGTACATTAACTCCAACTACCTTGCGCTACAAAAAGTGTCATATCTTGTTATATACTTTTTAATTCCAAACATGAGGTATTATTTAGATTTATCTTGAAATTGTTAAAAAGTTATTCAAGTAAAATCTGATAAGAATTACTATAATTTTATAATTAGCAAGGTAGCTCAGGGGTAATGCTCTGGCCCAGTAAATCAAAGACAAAGGTTGCTGGATCGGTCAACTCTGGCTAGCCTATGTGACACACACTGCTACGGTACCTCACTGTCCTTAGTTCACCGCACCACACTGGCACTAGGACCATGTTAATGTGCAGTTTAAGTTTTTTACAAAAGAGGAAAGAAGAGAAAAAGTAAATGATTCTTATTTACAATTTTCGATTGGCCGCTATTTTGAATTTTTACTTTGGAAACATTTTGTGATAAGTTCTCCTCACTTATTATTAGAATATAAGTTCTAGATAAAAAAATTTCTAAGAAAACAGCAGCTCTGTGGGTAACTGAGGACTTTAAATCTCATATTGAAATTTCTTATTGAAATGTTATCCTGACCCAGAAACACTATAGTACCTCAAAAGGTTGTTGGAGTGTTCTGAAATGCCCTGTATATTTGGAAATATACAGAAAAAAATAGTATAATAAAGTATTAATAATAAACCCAACTTTCAGATTTGTATAAATTAACCAAACAAAGTTTACAGTAGAGTTAATTAACTTATCATTCATGCATTGTAAAAACTGATTGATCTGAACAAATTTACTTTATTATATTCACCACACTTATTCTTCATTTTTACCTTTATCAATCCAGTAAGCTGACAGTCTCTGAATTATCAATACTGCATAAGTAGTCATAGAGATAGGAAGTGACAAGAAGAATACACATAATCAAGACATAGTTTATATTTCCTCAACGAAATGAGCTATGTTACCATCCTTGTTTGATGTTTTCTTTTATCTCTTGAGATACTTTTAATTCCTCCTTTGTCAATAAAGCCTCCAGTTCCATTTCTTCCTCTTCATATTTTATTTCCGCCTTTGATATTTCATTGTCATAGTTGTCCAACACATTTTCGCTTCTCTTATCTTCTTCGTCCCTCATTACATCGAATTCGTCCATTTTCTTGTCGTACTTCTCATCCTCTTCACTCATAAGTTTACCTAAAGCTTTCGACCATCCTTCTTTGCTTCTTCTATAATAAATTTTATTTCTCTCTGAGTAATGCCTGACTCTTTCTTGCGTTTTCATCTTGTTTATGTCCATAATTTTTTGGTAGTGCAATTTTCTTTCTTCGTCTTTCAAAGTTCTAATTCTCTCTCTTTCTTTAAAGGACTTACTTCTCTTCTCGTCTATCAATCCCCTAATTCTTTCTTTCTCTTTGTTAGATTCCTCAAAAAAGTCTTGCCATTTTTTCACTCTCTCCTTAATTTTGGCAATTTCCTCAGCAGAGAGTTCCTTATCCTCCGAATTGTCTCCATTGAAATTTCCCTTTTTCCATTTTCCGTCGATCAGATAGTAGATCTCGTCTTTGTTGGTCGTGAGCACACAGATATCTTCATCAGGAGATCCGATCAGCAGGAAATCTCCATCATTCTTTATTGACCTAACGGAGAATGCTCCTAGACCTGATCTGCACTTGGTGTCCATAACTTTTTTCTTGTCGCTGTTCTGCAGATTAATTGTGATCTTCTCCGTACAGTCTCCATTTACTGTGCTCTGCTCAATTGTCACTTTGTAGATGGGCCCCCAGTTCATCTGGACTATATCAAATCATAGTAATATGATAATAAATACCCTCATTACAGCAGACCTGCGTACTCAGGAAATTTCCAAAGCAATAATATAATAATAAAATATATGACAAGTTTTATTAATCTTAATCTTTATTAATCTGTCGATAAATATGAGAATTAGTATCCTATTCTCCATAAGATTAACATGGGAAAGAGTATGTAGGTTTGCTGCGATGATAAACACATAAACTATGATTTTTAAGAATAAATGCTTGGATCTCGAACATGTGAAGCTAAATACCAAGTTTAATCCATAACTTTTGAACTACCGTATCATTTTTACAGACATGCAGGTAGTGTCATATTACTTAGTTATGCACTATAAACATTTTAGTCAAAATCATTAGAGCTGTTTTACAGAAATTTGGATTTTTCTTGTTCTTAAGGGTTTTTAGGGGTGAACTACTCTTAAAAATCAAAAATTAAGAATCACCTGGAGATACGGTGATTATATTCCTATATACCAAATTTCATCTAAATCGGACCAATGGGTGGCTGTGGCTCTGTACACATCCAGACACACACACACACATAGACAGACAGGCATCACGTCGAAACACACTTTTTTTGGATTCAGGGGACCCCAAAAAGGATAAATCCATTCTCAACTCAAATTCGAAAATTTTGATGTAAACCATACTTTCTCCATATACTAAATGTATAACGGTATAAAGTAAAAAGCAGAACTGTTGATAGTTAAGTAGGTATGTAATCTGGTTAAAATTCATCAAACAGTTATTAAAAGATATTAATTTGTTTCAAAAGAGGCTTTATTTTATTTTTATACTTTATATAAGAAAAGCTAATTAGAAATTATGATACAACTGTTTATTAATAAAATCATAAAATATGGGTACATCAATGATATTACCTCCTGTAGTCGAGCCTCCGCCGAAGTTTATGATGGCAGGACTGCCTCCTGTAAGTAATTTACATTTACAACATTAACAAGATTAAGTTATAGGATTATTTTTTTTAAATGACTACTGCAGTGGAAACTAAAAAAATTATGAAATGTGTGTTTTAGAAACAGAAACTGATTTCACATGTAACACAATTATTTATTATTCTGCTTACATAATTTTATGAATATTTTATGATTCACAGTTTTTTAGACCTTTAATAAAAAGTATATGGCAGAGCGATGGTCATCTGCTTTCAAAGCCTCTTTAAGTGTATGTACACCTTCTTGATCTTATAGTTGAGAAACTCAAAAACCTTTCAATAATCAACCACATCCATATCACTTCATCACTTGCAGATAACAGGAATATTTTCTGAATAATTTGAAATAGCCAAAGTAATTACAATTTTTAAAAGAGGTGATCCAGAAGATGTAAAATTCTATAGACCAATATCATAACTGCCAGTATTTTCAAAGATCCATGATAAAATCATTTTAAATCAATATTCAAATTATCTTGAATCAAATCTGAAGTTGGATAGACAACAACATGGCTTCTAAAAAATAAGTCAACTGGAATAGCTGGCATAGAGTTTGTTCAGTCCATCATCGAATCTGTTGCTATGGGTGAAAAAGTTATCGAAATTTTCTTGGATTCGTCCCAACCCTTTGATTAACCTTGCGTTAAGAACAACAACATAATCAATGTCCTCAGTTTCTGCGTGTTACCAGTGCAGAACTGGTCTGGTTTTAGTCATATCATTTAGAGAGAAAACAATTTGTTAAAATACAACATAATTTAATTCTTTAAGTTATAAGTTATATTCTTTAACTTATAATTTAATAGTTTATTGTATTTCAAAAAATTGCGATTTTGAACACAAAAAAACCTGAAAGAAACAGTCGTCATACGATTTAAAACATTTTTTCGATAAACTAACTACAATTTTGAATTTATTATTCAAATATTTGAGTATAACGGAATCATTTGTAGTAAAATAAGCAACAGTATTAAACTTGTTTCAAAATTAAGTTTTAACAAATATATTATAAGTACGGTATATAGGCCTACAAATAAATATATTTTTATTGGGGAAATTCCTGCCTCATTAACTATAAAGTAACCCATATTTGAAAATAAATAATTTCAATTACAGTAGAACCTCACTTATCCAACCTTCCGATATCCGACCTGTGCCCAACCTTCTAGCTGTCTTTCCCATGCTCCTGTTGTGGCTGATCCTTTTCAAATGTGAAAGGCTTATTCTAAAATGGCCTATAAATATTGCCAATTTTCAGCTATCATTCATATTTTGATTTTTAAATTAATGTGTTAGAGGTACAATAAAGATTTACTGTATTACAATACTGTGAAGCTATTTTTCTAACAAGGAAATGCATTTTACTGTATTTTTCCCTCCCGATATGCAACTTTTTGGCCGTTCCCACCATGCCACAGTCCCTATATGGTCTTATTTGGTCGGTTTTACCGTAGGACAAATTTAAAGTTTCTTGCTATAGCGTTCAATAATAACAGCAATATTGTTTTTTACATTACCAAAATCTCCACTTTGTATGATCGGACTGAAAACATTTTGTGGACCTGCAACATGAATAGAAAATTATTTAAAATTAGGCTTTATACACTAGATAAGTGAGTATTTTAAAGCGTTAAGTTTTTGGACTAGTACTTGTAATACTGTAATAATACGAATCATATCTTTGTAATTTTTAAACAAATATACAGAATCAAGAAGTGATTGAATGTAGTGTAAGGAATATTACAGTACTGCTTTGATAATAAATACTGAAAAGGCAACACCCCAATAATTGTCAAACTGGGTAGTGATTATGGTACATATTTATTAATTAAAGTGTAGTATACATTTACATTTACACTTAAAGTTAAATATAACAGGAAAGAATACAGCAAGCTGTACGTTCATTTTAGCAAAATAATTATCAAAACAATTTAGTTTAGAATTTTATTGAATTACTAGACTAAGATTAATATAACTTGTTGTGAAATTAGGAGATGTTTAACTCCTACCCGCATTTTGTACTGATCCTATTGAAAGCGGATTCCAGCTACTTCCTTTGGATGGGAAACCCAAACTTGCTTTGGAAAACAGCTTGGAGGGATCAGAACTACTTCCTTTTCCATATTCTGAAGTTGATCCGCTACTTTTTTTTCCACCAAACCAATCCCAAAATCCAGCTTCCGCTGGATAAACCAAGCTTGTAGACAGCTGTAAGTTGTTATTGAAACAAATCATTTCATCTTGTACTGTTAACAATAAAATATTTTTTTCTGCAGTATTCATACTATATGTATTAAGCACCCTAGTATATTTTGATAAATTGTATTTAATTCCCAGTAGGAAATAGCTTAGATCATGGATATGTTTGAAGGGAATTTTTTTAGTTCCTCCAAACAGCTGTACTCACAACCATATTACATCACTTTCCGTTACGCTTTTTGTGTCTAGGAAATTTCTAATACCCCCTCCCAGGCATTACAAATACACATTACAAATAAACGGTACCAGTGGACTGACACATACTTTCTCCCTTAAGTAAATTTAAAAAAGACAATCTGTAATAAAACTATCATGTTCTACAAAGTTAATCTAAATTTAATAATTTATTGTTTCAAAAATAATCATCCAATTTCTAAAAATAAAACACGAGAGACAAAGTTAAATTAATTGTTCAAATTGTATGGGGGGACAACCCCCCCCCCCGTAACACCAAGCTTTTTTGAGCTGGTTTTGTTCGGTGATTTGACCTTACGCTTCATACCAAGTTTCATGGAAAACGGTTGGAAAGTAAGGAAGAAATTGATTTTTTTATATTTTCCATAAGAATAACATTGGGCGCTTTCAGACAACGTACTGCGTTTATCGTAGACAGTAAATTTAACTTTTCTCTGGAACCGTTTGTCGTAGACAAATAATTCAAAATACTAATTTGTTTAGTTTTTTAAGCTGGTTTCAATGGTACCAGTCAAGTTATACTTTACTTTTATTGTTTTCACTGAAAATATAAAAACTTGATTTTTTTGACATTTAAAAGCCCATAACTTTTGAACCGTTATTTTTACAGATATGCGGGTGGTGTCAAATTATTTAGTACTCTGTACACTATAAACTGTCAAATTTTAATCAAAATCTTTAGAGCCGTTTTTGAGAAAATTGGATTTTTCACGTTTTTTAAGGGTTTTTAGGGGTGAACTACCCTTAAAAATCAAAAATTCAAAAATTCAAAAAAATTAAAAAACGCCTGGAGATACGGTGACTATATATATACATGCAAAATTTCATCTAAATCGGACCAACGGGGTAGGCTGTGGCACTGTACACATCCAGACACACACACACACACACACACACACACACACACACGGACGGACAGACATCACGTCAAAACTTACTTTTTTAGATTCAGGGGACCCCAAAACGGATATATCCACCCTCAACTCAAATTCGAAAATTTTCACGAAAACAATACTTTCTCCATATACTATGTATAAGGGGAGAAAGTAAAAAACAAAGCACTTTAATAATTGACCCCTTTTTATGTCTACTCTTAAATATCAATAGAAATTTTTTCAAATAAACCAACATGTTTATTAGTACTCAATAAAATTTTTAAATTTAAAATTACCAGTTGTAAAAAAATCATTGTAAAATATTAGTTTCAATCAGTCATTAAATTCATTGTTAATAGTTTTAAGTAATTATAATGGGATGAGAATTGTCATAAACACCATTCATTAAGTTAAAATAACTTGATTCAGTCAAATTTACGGTTTTAAAATGTAAATAATGATTTGTTTTAACAAATTAAACAAAACTAAAGATGATAAAAAAATTAATTAAGACTAAAATTGTGATACAGATTTAATTAGAAAAAAACAAAGTGGTTTTATGATACATTTTCATGGATTAACTTATCCTTTATATGAAAATAATCTTACATTGTTAAAAATGATTTCACAAATTATAAAAAAAGTAATGAAATACTCTCAGCCAAAGTATACATTGCTAATACTTTCATGACAAAAGAATACCAACTTTAGGGTTTTTTTCATAGTTTGAATTTTAAAGTTGACTTGACACAAAACTTTTCAGCCCTCTGCAAAGGACATGTTCCAACTTCCATAAGTGCTCATTGTTCCTGATCAAGATTTATATTTCTCTCAATCCAAGTTAGATCTGGGACAAATAAAAACTTTTAGTTATTATTCACTTTATACATATAAAAAAACAGTGTAAGTAACTTCATGTAAGTTAGAAAAAGTGCCTAAATTTTTTGTTTCATCAACTGAGCTTGACATGAAAATCAAGACATTGAAATGTACTACATATTTGAGATTATGTTTCCAATGAATTTATACATGAGATAATTTGTACAAAAAGTTTTTAAGTTAATTTTGATGTTAAATAAACAACACTTTTTTTAGTAACAATATTATTTTAAAAATCAGAATGTGTAAAAACCCAACCATATAACAGTACACTCAAACTCTTAAAGCAAAAATAACACCAGGTGGAACAGTAAACGAAACAAAAAAAAAACAACAAAAAGTTATTGTTTATTTACTATAAAAAACAAGAAAGTAAAAAACAAGCACTTAATAATTATTCTCTATCATGATACATTTTTCAAATAAACTCAAACATGTTTAAATATCGTAATAAGAAATTGAGTTATTTAACAGTCAGTTTAGTAAGTTCATTAGATATAAATATTTAAGGTGGTTTGTTCATTTACCAGTTCATTTATTCAGATCAGTTCATTGATAGTTTCATAGGGCAGTTCAATGGTCATAAATGCATATGTTATTCCTGAATACAAAATTGTAAATAGAGCACACCTAACACAGTTTGAGAATGGATTCAGCTTTCTTTTCTCTTTGGATTAACTAATTCAGTATGATGATACTGAAAAATGTATCAGCTGTTTTACAAGTAATTTTTTTGTGTCAGCTATGAGAACAAACATCCAACTCATTACAGTAATCACACTCACCCTTCAGTCCTAAACCTACCTTGGGCGGTTTAAAACTTAAATAAAATTTTTGATATTTAAAAATGTGCTACTGCAAAACAGTCGAATGACTTTAAAGAAGTTCATATTTGGTGGTTTTAAAGTCCCTTACCTCCTACTTTGTTCTGCAATTTATATACAATGTGATTTTCAACTATGGTATTCATTAAATATGAAAGTATAACTTAAAATTTAAATAATTAAAAGAATTGGGAGTACCCTCAGGTCCAAGATGTAATTATTCTTAGTGAGATGCTTTCCATGTGACACATAAAGGGATCTAGTACGTAGGGTTCACTGCATAAGTTTTCATTCCAAGCTTGTCATGGGACATATCCAAAAGCACTGATTTTCCCCCTGAGTACAATTGTGCAATCTGTTCAAGTGCTTCCAAGATACCATAGGTCTAGGATGTAAGAGTCAACATAAAAGTTTTCATTAGAAGCACTTGCCATGTGTCATATGAAATAGCACTGCCTTTCCCTGAGTACAATTATTCTGCAATCTGAATTCAAAAAAGTTTCAGTGTTTTCAAGATCTTATGGATATGTAGGAGTCAACGTAAAGGTTTTCATTAGAACTTTCCATGCAACAAGAGATTTGATTGTGAAAAAATTATAATGTTGAAAATAATTCATGAAATTACTGTAAGCAAACACAATAACCAAGGCACGAAACATAAAAAGTAATAACTCTGAGCAATTTATAGACAAAACTCGAATTTTATTTACGGTACATAAATATTGACCAAAACTGTGTTTTTGAAAGGTAATTATTCAATTTTCGTATTGTGTGGGTCAGTTTAAAATAAACAAAAACCTTCTATATAAGGTATACTAATGAAAATCTGTTTTATAACAATAGGTGCTCTCTAGATGTACGGAGAAGCGTTACAGAACTTTAAAAAACGATTCTCGAAAGTTTGGGTGTTTGTGTTTAGGTAAAAAGAAAACTAGAAGACAAAACAAGTTAACATTTGGCTCAATTCAGTATGTTACAATGGTGAGACATCTTATGCATTTTTTAATACTGTATTATCATTCAGTTAAATATAATAATTTTATATTTTTTTAAATTGCAGTAAAAATTGTTTAATTTATTTTATGCTCTAATATCAAATCTTATTCGGATATCATCCTAAACTTTCATGAGGTCAGGCAAAGTAAAATGAAGATGCGTGTACGTGTACGGAATTTTAATTTATTATCTTTGATAGCTTTATATTAAGGGTACCTATTTAACTCTATGTAATCCCTTAACACTCCGCTCCGACGTGTCCACCGGTGGCGCATGAATTAAATTTAAGTCAAAAGTAAGTATGTGTTCAAATTACAATAGACTTTTCAAAAAAACGAAAGTTTTTTTATAATAATAATAAGACATCATTAATTATCAACAGTACTATTTTGGTACAGTTTTAGTAACAATTTAAGATATTAATTACGCTAATTAAACCGTGTACCACCCGTGGTACACGTCGACCTGTCATCATGTCGATATAACTCGGGGTCGATGTGTACCACCAGTGGCCATGCTACGTACTCAACAAGAACAAGTAATCCTTGAACCACAGTGAAGAAAGACTTTTTAGTTCTGTATATATAGTTTTAGTTTTATATATAAAACGGTTTTTATCGTAGTAAAAATAAGTAATTCTATGAACTGCAGTAAAGAAAGACTTATTTCTTGTATTTTTCATGTATATGAAATGTTTTTTATTGTAATAAAAACCAGTAAATCCTTAACTAAAAGACTGAATTTTAATGCAAAGACTGAATTTCAAGTTAATTTTTTCAATATATAGAATATTTTTACTGTCAAAAATAAATTTTTTTTGTAGCTTGGTGTTTTATATGTACTGTAACTTAAATTTGGTTCATGTACCACCGGTGGACACATTTTGTGTGCCTTCTAAAACCTCGAATACATGGTTAAACCATTAAAAAAGACTACGGAATTCCAATTTATAGCGTGCAATCGCCATAGTAACTGTGTCCACCGGTCGTACACGTCGGGGTTTCCAAAAACTTCAAAAATCGGGGAAAAAATTATCGGAGCGAACGTGTTAAGAATAACATTAGTTGGCCTTCACTTGATGGCCTGTTAAAACTTACGTACTACTTACTAGAGCCAGGAGTAACAGTTTGTGATGAATCATTGTGGAACTGCGATGTTTTCGGTTGAGGTCTGTCTTTAAGTAGAAGACAGCCGTGTCAAAGATGTATGACTGTGCAAAGATCTTGCCCAAACACAGCAGACATTGGCTCGTCAATTGTGTCAATGTTATACAGTTGCTCCGTCGAAGTTTGAAAAAGCCTTAAGTTGGTATTCTAGTGATTAAACAGAACCTACGTACTCAAACACAAACAGCTGTTTCACTGAAACAGCTTTTTGTGGTCGTTGTGATGATTAAACCCATTTATTTGCTCACCCACATTGCTCAGAGTAATTCGTATTTTTTCGTTATTTTTACGTTTCGTGCGTTAGAGAAGCTTAAACAAGTTTTATCTGAATTTTTCTATGTCTTTCTATCTCCAGGAGGCATTTTACGCCGTCTTCTCCGAAAAAAGTGGAGAACCGATAACAATAAAACTCATTTCGAGCATTCTCTACATTCCAGAGAAAGTTTTTCAATGCTTGAAATTGTTCGCCGTCCCTTAAAAAGTAAATAACGAGAATTTAAAACCCCCCTTTTACGCGATATTAGTCACATTTTGCTTCCGGTTTTCAATGAATTGCCTGATAATAATCAGCTGTATTTTAAGTTTTCACACTAAATTGTTAAGCAGTGATAATTGATTATGAGAATATGTTATGTATAAAGTGATTTAATAGAAAGAGAAACAAACAGCTGTCAAATTAAAATAATTAGTTCGATTACATTGATAATTGATTTTGAAACCACGTCGAAATCATACTATATAAAAATATTTTTTGACGTATAACAAATTGTAATAATTTAATTCATTTTCTGGGCTAATCGAATTAATTTTGTCCTGTTAATAAAAGTATTTTTTCCTTACACCTGGTATTTTTCCTACGACCCGTACAAAGTACGGGTGTACGTACTACTAGTTAGGAAAATTATTCGAAGTAGAGAAAGTAATTCATTTCTCCATGAATAAAATGTTTTTCAAAACACAACAATAATAATCTTGTTAATACTTTTTTTAGTAATAGGTACGGGCATCTCTTACTCACTTCACATAACATGTCAAATTCAAACAGTCGACATAACGTTGTTTTATGGAAGTGTCTATTCGCACGTCTATTGGCTCTCGGATTAGGTTAGGTTAGATTAGATTCTTTGTATGGTTATAGTACTATGTTCTTCCCTTCGGGAAATAGCTTAGATCATTGATATGTCTAAAGGAAATGTTTTCAGTTCCTCTAAACAGCTGTTATTATACACATATGACGTCAGTTTAAAATATTGGTCTGACCTCACCAACTGAATTGCCAACCACAACCCCCAGAGCTAAAAAATATTCATGTCAAAAGATAACATCAACCATTTCGGCAAACGTGATTAGTGATTTTTAAGATGGAAAACATGTAACAGGTTTCCATAGAAACTACCAGAGTTATTGTATTGAATTTTTAATATAAATGAATAAGAACAGCTGTTTGGATGAAGTGAAAACATTACCTTTAGACACATCCATGATCTAACCTAATTCCCACAGGGAAGTAAATTTCAAACATTTTTCTAAGAACAGTGTGATTTCAGTTAGACATATTGACGTCATACTAGACGAACGTGTGCGGTAACGGCGCACGTCGACGTGCGGGTACCCTCTGGCCTTGTTTTCTACCAGAAAATCATTTACTTGGTGTTATTTTAAAGGACACTGCAATATCTGTCGATTTTACCATTATAGTTTAATTTTTTTATTTGCTCAATAGATAAACTACAGCAAAGAAATTAGCTCAAAAATATTATTGACAGATTCCAAAAACGTTTATTAAGATTTGAAACCTATAGCTGATCTTTAAGATTAAGAAGTTTAGAAATCAAAATAGTGTGTCTCTATTTTAAAATTCATGTTTGAAGCGAGGTATTTGAGTACGAGTAAAATGTATAACTGATAAAAATTAAATGTCCAAAAAAGGATATCCAGAAAAAATATTTCTAATCCTCGTTAATGTCAAATTTCAGGAATATTATAGTGGAAATACCGAATAAAGAAAATCGATATTTCACTAAAATTTATCATAGGACCATCTTAAATAAAATTCATATCGTTCACTATAAGGGTGTAGAAATTCGGTATTAGGAAGAGGTAAATCAGTATTAGGAAATTCTGACCAAGAAACGGGTTGATTAAATTAAGAATATCATAATTGCCTAAATGTTTTATGCTACGAAAAAATATGTAACGTAATCTAAATAGAAAAAAAGGAACGAATTATTGATCTTCTCAAATGCGTCTCTTTGAACAAAATAAATATTCTTTTAATAAATATATTTTATTTCCCATTAAAACGCACAGAGCTATAAACAACTGTCTTACAGTGCAGATAATCTACATTTCAATAATTGGCTTGGACATAGAGATTGAACAAAATCATTGTCATTAGGCAAAAGATGATTTAAACTGAAATGTTACTACAACCAAACTGATTAAAAAATAATTTATAAATTTCCCTCTTCTAATGTTTTTTAACACATTCTTATTAAATTTTGTAATCATTGAAAGAAACTTCTATGATTGATTCACGAGGATTACCTTACACACTAAAAACAAAAAGATTGATGTATTAAAAAAACCAGAATATATTTATTTTAAAATAACATGAAAATTTTAATTAATTAACTTTAGATGGAATGCTATGAAATATAACACGTTCCTTCAAAGAGTTGCAAAGATTTGTTAGCCAAACCCATATTTTCTTATAAAATGGCAAGTCTTCATTTTTCGTTAATTTCTTTACTAGTTCGTTTAGTTGTCTTTTTTTGTCCTTAAAATCATCCACATTACGGGTCTCGTCCACGATATCATCTTCAACCATCTTCACCAACTCTTTCAACACATCGTAACTTTCATTAGTTATTTCCTTGACTTTAACCTGGCCTGTATCGCTAGATTTACCATCGTGATATGACGGATAAGTCTTTATTCGGAATTTTCCATTTTGCATTTCCATGAGTCGATCAGGATTGTCTACATTACCGTAAAGCAATATTTTGTCATCTGCGCCTCCAACCAAAACTTCATCTTGCGTGTTACGAATCACCCTATTTTCAACACATTCTGTAATCAATGTGTCTTTTATATGTTCTGTCGGTGATCCTGGTTGTCCTGTAATTTGGATTGTTTCCTTGCATTCTCCATTTTTCTCTATCGTTGTGGATTCGACAACGTAGTTAGGACCCGGATAGTTTTTAGAATCACCTGTGGTAAACCTCTTTACCAAATCGCCTAACCGATTCTGGGTATCCTTGAAGTCTTTGTCGTCTTCTTTTCCATTTTCCAAACCTTCTTCAACATTCTTCAACAGAATTCCTAGTTTGTCGGACCTATCTTTATCTAAATCCTCGTAATCAATGGGGTTGTCACTAGATGTGCTATCATTATTAGGAGGGTAAGTCTTTATTCCGTAATTTCCATTTTGCATTTCTATGAGTTGATCAGGATTGTTTACGTTACCGTAAACCAAGATTTTGTCATCTGCGCCTCCAACCAAAACTTCATCTTGCGTGTTACGAATCACCCTATTTTCAACACATTCTGTAATCAATGTGTCTTTTATATGTTCTGTCGATGATCCTGGTTGTCCTGTAATTTGGATTGTTTCCTTGCATTCTCCATTTTTCTCTATCGTTGTGGATTCGACAACGTAGTTTGGACCCGGATAGTTTTTAGAATCACCCGTGGTAAACCTCTTTACCAAATCGCCTAACCGATTCTGGGTATCCTTGAAGTCTTTGTCGTCTTCTTTTCCATTTTCCAAACCTTCTTCAACATTCTTCAACAGAATTCCTAGTTTGTCGGACCTATCTTTATCTAAATCCTCGTAATCAATGGGGTTGTCACTAGATGTTCCATCATTATTAGGAGGGTAAGTCTTTATTCCGTAATTTCCATTTTGCATTTCTATGAGTTGATCAGGATTGTTTACGTTACCGTAAACCAAGATTTTGTCATCTGCGCCTCCAACCAAAACTTCATCTTGCGTGTTACGAATCACCCTATTTTCAACACATTCTGTAATCAATGTGTCTTTTATATGTTCTGTCGATGATCCTGGTTGTCCTGTAATTTGGATTGTTTCCTTGCATTCTCCATTTTTCTCTATCGTTGTGGATTCGACAACGTAGTTTGGACCCGGATAGTTTTTAGAATCACCCGTGGTAAACCTCTTTACCAAATCGCCTAACCGATTCTGGGTATCCTTGAAGTCTTTGTCGTCTTCTTTTCCATTTTCCAAACCTTCTTCAACATTCTTCAACAGAATTCCTAGTTTGTCGGACCTATCTTTATCTAAATCCTCGTAATCAATGGGGTTGTCACTAGATGTGCCATCATTATTAGGAGGGTAAGTCTTTATTCCGTAATTTCCATTTTGCATTTCTATGAGTTGATCAGGATTGTTTACGTTACCGTAAACCAAGATTTTGTCATCTGCGCCTCCAACCAAAACTTCATCTTGCGTGTTACGAATCACCCTATTTTCAACACATTCTGTAATCAATGTGTCTTTTATATGTTCTGTCGATGATCCTGGTTGTCCTGTAATTTGGATTGTTTCCTTGCATTCTCCATTTTTCTCTATCGTTGTGGATTCGACAACGTAGTTTGGACCCGGATAGTTTTTAGAATCACCCGTGGTAAACCTCTTTACCAAATCGCCTAACCGATTCTGGGTATCCTTGAAGTCTTTGTCGTCTTCTTTTCCATTTTCCAAACCTTCTTCAACATTCTTCAACAGAATTCCTAGTTTGTCGGACCTATCTTTATCTAAATCCTCGTAATCAATGGGGTTGTCACTAGATGTGCCATCATTATTAGGAGGGTAAGTCTTTATTCCGTAATTTCCATTTTGCATTTCTATGAGTTGATCAGGATTGTTTACGTTACCGTAAACCAAGATTTTGTCATCTGCGCCTCCAACCAAAACTTCATCTTGCGTGTTACGAATCACCCTATTTTCAACACATTCTGTAATCAATGTGTCTTTTATATGTTCTGTCGATGATCCTGGTTGTCCTGTAATTTGGATTGTTTCCTTGCATTCTCCATTTTTCTCTATCGTTGTGGATTCGACAACGTAGTTTGGACCCGGATAGTTTTTAGAATCACCCGTGGTAAACCTCTTTACCAAATCGCCTAACCGATTCTGGGTATCCTTGAAGTCTTTGTCGTCTTCTTTTCCATTTTCCAAACCTTCTTCAACATTCTTCAACAGAATTCCTAGTTTGTCGGACCTATCTTTATCTAAATCCTCGTAATCAATGGGGTTGTCACTAGATGTACCATCATTATTAGGAGGGTAAGTCTTTATTCCGTAATTTCCATTTTGCATTTCTATGAGTTGATCAGGATTGTTTACGTTACCGTAAACCAAGATTTTGTCATCTGCGCCTCCAACCAAAACTTCATCTTGCGTGTTACGAATCACCCTATTTTCAACACATTCTGTAATCAATGTGTCTTTTATATGTTCTGTCGATGATCCTGGTTGTCCTGTAATTTGGATTGTTTCCTTGCATTCTCCATTTTTCTCTATCGTTGTGGATTCGACAACGTAGTTAGGACCCGGATAGTTTTTAGAATCACCTGTGGTAAACCTCTTTACCAAATCGCCTAACCGATTCTGGGTATCCTTGAAGTCTTTGTCGTCTTCTTTTCCATTTACTAAACCATCTTTGACATTATTCAACAGATTTTCTAGTTTATTAGACCAATCCGTGTTTAATTCCTCAAATTCAATGGAGTTTTCACTAGATGTACCATCATTATTAGAAGGGTAAGTCTTTATTCCGTATTTTTCATTTTGCATTTCTATGAGCTGATCAGGATTGTTTACGTTACCGTAAACCAAGATTTTGTCATCTGCGCCTCCAACCAAAACTTCATCTTGCGTGTTACGAATCACCCTATTTTCAACACATTCTGTAATCAATGTGTCTTTTATATGTTCTGTCGGTGATCCTGGTTGTCCTGTAATTTGGATTGTTTCCTTGCATTCTCCATTTTTCTCTATCGTTGTGGATTCGACAACGTAGTTAGGACCCGGATAGTTTTTAGAATCACCTGTGGTAAACCTCTTTACCAAATCGCCTAACCGATTCTGGGTATCCTTGAAGTCTTTGTCGTCTTCTTTCAACATTCTTCAACAGAATTCCTAGTTTGTCGGACCTATCTTTATCTAAATTCTCGTAATCAATGGGGTTGTCACTAGATGTGCCATCATTATTAGGAGGGTAAGTCTTTATTCCGTAATTTCCATTTTGCATTTCTATGAGTTGATCAGGATTGTTTACGTTACCGTAAACCAAGATTTTGTCATCTGCGCCTCCAACCAAAACTTTATCTTGCGTGTTACGAATCACCCTATTTTCAACACATTCTGTAATCAATGTGTCTTTTATATGTTCTGTCGATGATCCTGGTTGTCCTGTAATTTGGATTGTTTCCTTGCATTCTCCATTTTTCTCTATCGTTGTGGATTCGACAACGTAGTTTGGACCCGGATAGTTTTTAGAATCACCCGTGGTAAACCTCTTTACCAAATCGCCTAACCGATTCTGGGTATCCTTGAAGTCTTTGTCGTCTTCTTTTCCATTTTCCAAACCTTCTTCAACATTCTTCAACAGAATTCCTAGTTTGTCGGACCTATCTTTATCTAAATTCTCGTAATCAATGGGGTTGTCACTAGATGTGCCATCATTATTAGGAGGGTAAGTCTTTATTCCGTAATTTCCATTTTGCATTTCTATGAGTTGATCAGGATTGTTTACGTTACCGTAAACCAAGATTTTGTCATCTGCGCCTCCAACCAAAACTTTATCTTGCGTGTTACGAATCACCCTATTTTCAACACATTCTGTAATCAATGTGTCTTTTATATGTTCTGTCGGTGATCCTGGTTGTCCTGTAATTTGGATTGTTTCCTTGCATTCTCCATTTTTCTCTATCGTTGTGGATTCGACAACGTAGTTAGGACCCGGATAGTTTTTAGAATCACCCGTGGTAAACCTCTTTACCAAATCGCCTAACCGATTCTGGGTATCCTTGAAGTCTTTGTCGTCTTCTTTTCCATTTTCCATACCTTCTTCAACATTCTTCAACAGAATTCCTAGTTTTTCGGACCTATCTTTATCTAAATCCTCGTAATCAATGGGGTTGTCACTAGATGTACCATCATTATTAGGAGGGTAAGTCTTTATTCCGTAATTTCCATTTTGCATTTCTATGAGTTGATCAGGATTGTTTACGTTACCGTAAACCAAGATTTTGTCATCTGCGCCTCCAACCAAAACTTCATCTTGCGTGTTACGAATCACCCTATTTTCAACACATTCTGTAATCAATGTGTCTTTTATATGTTCTGTCGATGATCCTGGTTGTCCTGTAATTTGGATTGTTTCCTTGCATTCTCCATTTTTCTCTATCGTTGTGGATTCGACAATGTAGTTAGGACCCGGATAGGTTTTAGACAAACCTGTCGTAAACATCTTAACAAGATCATTTAACTGTCTTTGTTTATCCTTAAATTCTTTTTCGTTCTGTTTGTTATTTTCTAAGCCATATTCAACGCTTTCCAATAGACTCTTCATTTTATTGAATCTAACATCATCCAACTCCTCGTCTACTAGTTTTATCTTCTCACCAGATATATCTTTACCATTTGGTGTGTACGCCTTTATTTTGTATATCTTATTTTGTATTTCAATGAGTTGATTGGGATTGTCAACATTTCCATATAGCAAGAAGTTTTGTGCAGTGCCTCCCACTAAAAGATCATCTTGTGTGTAGTGAAAGAGTCTTTTACCTTGACATTGTGGACTAAATATATCTTGTATATTTTTCGTTACAGACGACGGTTCGCCTTTTACATCAATTGTTTCAATACATGTTCCAGCCTTTTCTTCCTTCTTGTACTCCACAACGTAGTTTTTTCCCTTGAGATTTTGACCTGTAAACACAGGTAAAATTCTTAGTTTATTTTTGTTTAGCTTTTTTTAATGAAACGTAGCTAAGGCACTTTAAAGTGTTTAATATCCCTTTATACCTTCGGAAAAAAGCTCATGCAAATTTTATCAGCGTAAGCAAGTCAAGTATTGGAATTCCTTATTTGGAAATATTATATTTTTAATTTTCCTTACTTTCATAGTATTCAATGTAGGTTGTGTATGGGATATGAGTGAATAGGTTTAAAAGTTGAAAGACTAAGTTCTTTTAGGATCGACGGTCCATTATACAATGCCGGACCGAAAGTGGCAAATCCTCTCTGGCAACCCTGTAACTTATCCTCCGGAAATGGAGGATCCTGTATTGCCGGTTGCCACGCAAAGCGACATATCGCCGAAGGAAGTGTTTCCCATAGAGGTACTGAGGCTCTCCAACAATGAGAGCTTTGTGGACCAAACAACATTTAAGCACTCTGCATTATGACATCCATGGGGGTAGGTGCAGGGCCTTCCTGAAAGGTGACACACAGTCACGGCGGCTAAGGCAGAACACAAACCTGATAGTGCTGTTCTGATCCTTCTCTATCTTTCCCATATTAACCTTCAATATTCTATTGCCACATGCAGGATAGCATTATTGAAATACTAAAAAATCTGTGACTGCAAAGCTGAACTTTTGCTGCCTCTGGCCACAACTTTGGTACAAACCACTTAATCTACCAAATGCACGTTGGATAGTCTGACTAAATGGTGAGAAAAGGAGAGATCACGATCCAATGTGACACCAAGAGTTTTGACCTTGTCACTTCTCACCATTTAATATAAAGGCCAAGGCTCTCTCTCTCTTGGAACTGTACAAGTTGTTAAGGGGGTAAGTGGATTGCAGTGCATTTCTTAACATTTAGTTTGAGACCAATTTTTGCAGAGACCAACTGTATATACTCTTCAGGTCGTCATTATTTTTTTAATATTCTCCATAAGAATAACATTAAGCACTCTCAGACAACGTACTGCATTTATCATGGACAGTAAATTTAACTTTTCTCTGGAACCGTTAATTTGTTTAGTTTTTAAGCTTGTTTAAATGGTGGTATTCAAATGATACTTTATTTTTATTGTTTTCACGGAAAATTAATTTTTTTTACAAGTCCATAACTTATGAACCGTAATTATTACAGACATGCGGGTGGTGTCATATTATTTAGTACTCTGTGCACTATAAAATATCATATTTAAATTAAACCGTTAGAGCCATTTTTGAGATAATTTGATTTGATTTACTGCAGCTGACAATGTTCAGCGTAAGTGTGGACCGTGCAATGTTGCACACATCTTGGAAAATCAGATGTGTACAGGTTAAATAATATAGGTCCCAGGCAGCTACCCTGAGCCACACCACGATCATTTAAAAGCAACCTCGACTCTGTGACTTAAGTACGACATAAACCAATCTCTGCCAAACCCTAAGTAGTGCATCTATGTAAGTAAGAGTTCATGATTCAGAGAGTCAATAGCTTGTCAAGCAGAAAAACAGTGCTGTATTTACCCTCATCTCTGGCTTTGAATAACTCATCAAACATATTCAACAATACAGTAAATATGCTATGGTATTTTTTTACCCAGACTTGAATTAGGGCAGAACATTTTCTGAATTTAATTAAGTCATAATTTGACGAATGGCAGCTTTCTCTAATATCTTTGAAAAGGCAGGCAGTATTGATATCGGTCTTAATTGTTGCACACTTTTCCGATTCACAGTTTTAGGGAGTGGATACTTTTCTTCCATCTCTCAGGAAACATCCTTTCTCTCAGTGGTTCGTTCACTAGGTGTGCAATTTCAGCCATTTAAGTATTATGGTGGCCACCAGCCCAACTGCTTGGGTTTGAAACCCTATTATTAGGTGTAACTTTTTAACTATACAAATGTATTATTTATATCCATTTATTCACTAAACAGTATTTATGTCTTTTTTTTACTGAGATATTAGCTGAAAATACTTGAGATCGCTTTGCCTCAAAATCGTTTGCATGGTTTCAAAATGTGCAAAACATGGGGTAATTAGTGCTAATCGAAATCTATGGCATGCTTAGGAAACTATAGAACTAGGAAGTTGCTATCGCCTGTCAATTATTAATAAAATTTTACGCATGTGTTTGGCTCATATTTATGTAATTTATCTTGACTTTTGTATGGTACTTGCCAACTTGCTGAAGCGTGCTTATAAAACTTGTCTTACATTATACGAGTATATCCAGATAATGCAACCAAAGTGTTCATATTGATTAACCTTTAGTTTTTAATAGCTTAAGCTTACAATTACCTAATTAACTGTTCGATTTATCATCGCTTTATCTTGGCTATTTATTTTCAGTAATTTTTTTAAAGATCCCAGGTTCAAATCCGGCCAATCACCAATGGCTTTTCGCTATGTGATAATGCCGCAACCCTCACAGGGGTGCGCAAAAAGCCGCTACGGCTGAAGTGCCCTATGAGTAATGCACCCCTTCCAAAAAAAAAAAATTACATCTACGTGCTATGTGGTTCTTAATTTAAGAATCTTAGAGCGGGGTCTATTTTGCCTCCAAGATAAAACTCAACAACAGCTTATTCTCTGCAACAGAAAGTCACCAACAAGAAAAAGTCGCCAATCACGAGCACTCAAGTATTGATATGTGGAGGCGAACAGTAGGATCAGTTTACTTTTGCTGCGAGGCGACTGCGGTGTCAAAGATTGGGTGTGGGGCTGCTGCAAGAATCAGACCGCTGCTCAATGCTCTCCACGCATTACAGCATTAAATGTCATCTCACTCCTTATCAGTTTAGCCATGGAATTGTTCAATCAAAAGTTTCCTGGATCATCTCGGCATAATGATATTTTGCAGCCTCACACTCCCCTCATAAGGTATTGATTTCTGTGCTATTGAAAATGCTATATCATTAAATACCCGTGATCAAATTGGAGACTCTCGTGATTCTCGTGACTTACTCTCGAGTATTCTATTGGCAGAACTTTGTGACCTCGTGTAGGCAGGCGCGGTGCTGACCCCCGCGTTGGCGAGGCCTCGGGTGGCCATCTGTGCTGCCGAAGGAGCGTTCGACGTCCTCGTCAACACCGGACTCGGATCCATGAGACCGGCAAGACCACCGGAAACTCGTCCTGGAAACAGTTACTAAGTATTACGTGCCTTGTATGGGACTGAATATTTATAAAAGAAAATGACCGGGAATATCTACTCAACTGTTCCTGTAAGCGAAGATTAGCTATGTTTAACTAAATATGAGTAGAAAGCTCCACTTACACATTTAAACTTTCTTGAAAAAATAATTATGAAAGTCTATTTTTTATTTGTTTATTCTTTCATAATTTTTGTTTCATAATGTAATGTTTCCCATGTATATTGTTTGAAACTAATTAAATTCATGCCAACCCTCCTAAACCTAAAACCTGTACTATATGATGATTAAAGAGAGAGCGAAATGCAAACGTTTAAGAAGGGTCAAGAATAAATTCTGATGGACTGCCCAACGTAGAAGGTGCTCTGCCCCAGCAGGGCTACCATAGGGGGTGCTCTGCCCCAGCAGATCTACTTGTAGTGTTGGTGAGCGAGTTAGTGATGTTAGAGCTACTTGTAGTGTTGGTGAGCGAGTTAGTGATGTTAGTGCTAGCTGTAAACAATGTTAGTGAATGGGTCAGTGATGTTAGCGCTACTTGTAGTGTTAGTGGGCGAGTTAGTGATGTTAGCGTTACTTGTAGTGTTAGTAGCGAGTTAGTATGTTTAACTACTTGTAGTGTAGTGAGCGAGTTAGTGATGTTAGAGTCTAGTTTTTGGTGAGCGATTAGTATGTTAGCGCTACTTGTAGTGTTCATAATTAGTGATGTTTCCCATGTAGTGTTATGACTAATTAGTGATGTTAGCGCTACTTGTAGTGTTAGTGAGCGAGTTAGTGATGTTAGTGCTAGCTGTAAACAATGTTAGTGAATGGGTCAGTGATGTTAGCGCTACTTGTAGTGTTAGTGAGCGAGTTAGTGATGTTAGAGCTACTTGTAGTGTTGGTGAGCGAGTTAGTGATGTCAGTGCTAGCTGTAAACAATGTTAGTGAATGGGTCAGTGATGTTAGCGCTACTTGTAGTGTTAGTGAGCGAGTTAGTGATGTTAGAGCTACTTGTAGTGTTAGTGAGCGAGTTAGTGATGTTAGTGCTAGCTGTAAACAATGTTAGTGAATGGGTCAGTGATGTTAGCGCTACTTGTAGTGTTAGTGAGCGAGTTAGTGATGTTAGCGTTACTTGTAGTGTTAGTGAGCGAGTTAGTGATGTTAGAGCTACTTGTAGTGTTGGTGAGCGATTCAGCGCTACCTCAAGGTAATGTTAGTGAGTGAGGTAGTGTTAGCCCTACCTGTAGAGTAAGGCCGGCCACACACTGATGCAGCATTTCACCCGAAGCAAGTGTTGTGAGGCAAAATGTTTCGCTGCGTACCCGTGTGTTTCAATGGGAGTCCGTACACTCATCAAGCAAACGTTGCGAAGCGCCTTGCATTGAAATACACAGGGCGCTAGTACCCAGCGAAACATTTTGCCTCGCAACACTTGCTTCAGGTGAAATGCTGCATCGGTCTGCGGCCGGCTAGTGAGTGAGTTAGCGATATTAGAGAGTAGAGTTTTACCAGCGCCCGATATTCCTGCCACTCCTGATCCGATCGTGGGAAACCCAAGTGCAGGTGAGGTTGGCACGTTTCGGGTTGCCTGCGCTTCAGCTTCCCTTCGTGCTACGATGCTCTTTGCTATTGGAACGGTACTTTTGGGGCCCATCTTGATTTGGGGGCCTAGTGGTGGAAGCCGTGCTGGGGGCAACGCCCTTTGGCCGGGAGCTATCCGTCTCATCGCAGGGTTTAGTCCCGCGGTCGGCGATAACTGTCAACAGAGCGGCCCAAATATTAGCATATCGTCTATATTGGCAACACCATTGCCATTTTAAAAGATTTTATAGTAAACTATACAAACTCTATCCCTACCTTTTAGCGAATTTCCCATAGGGAAGAAGCTATTACCGTAGGTCTCATGGTAAGACTTAAGCCCGGGACCATGTTATTTTTTCGTCTCTAGGTGCCCAGAGTCCAAAAACAATAGTCATTAAAATTTATATATATATATATATATATATATATATATATATATATATATATATATATATATATATATATATGTGTGTGTGTGTGTGTGTGTGTGTGTCTGTTAACACGATAACTCTCGTAAAAATGGTCCGATCGAGACCAAATTTGGTAGAGACGTGTATTCCTAGAAATGCTCGGACGAGTTCGTAAACCAGACATATCGGTCAATGGGAACGAGTAGTTTGGGTGGGTTTTGTACCCCAAAATGGGTTTTTTGTGTTTTTCACATGTAATTTTTAAACATTTATAATTTTATATTTCACCATTGGAATCAGCTTAAAAAACTACACAATTAAGTACTTAAAGTTTTTCTCTATCTCCAACGGTTACCGAGATATTAAAAAATCTAAACACAGTATGTTGTATTGTGGGGCTCCAATGTTAATCAAATGGAGGATAGGAAAAAATTAATATTTCCCATATTAATCAATATTTTTGGATAAAACTTGATATTTAGCTTCATGTGGCTGAGGTCTATCCATTTATGCTTAAAAATCATAGTTTATGTGTTTATCATGGCAGCAAACCTGTATACTCTTTTCCCATATTAATCATATAGTGAATAGGCAAACCCCTTTATTTATGGACAGATGTTGATGAAAGTTGATATAAATGCCCAAAAAATTAATTGTTTACTCTAGAAACACCTACTTTCAGCGTTCCTCACAGCAGCAAACCTGCATACTCTTTTCCATGTTAATCTATGGAGAGTAGGCAAATAATACTCATATTTATTGACAGATAATGATCAAACTAGTCATATATTAAATTATTGATTTGGAAATTCGCTGAGTACGCAGGTCTGCTGCGACGGGGGTATTTTACATTTAAATTAGGTCGGAATTAATTGATAATCCAATTACAATTGGTGACCGGGTCCACATTTGAACCAGTGACTTCACTTTATTAACAGTTTCAAAATTCAGCACCTGCGCTCCAGAAGATCAACAATTAGGTGAAAAGATCTTTACAGATTATTACAAAGTTATTACAAGTTATTACAAAGTTATTACAGGGTGATCGTAAACGCCCGTTCAAGTTAACAATTACCTATGACTCCTATTGATTCCTACTAGAGCATCGTCATCCTAAGGTCACTGGTTCAATCCTGAGCAAAACATTAGACAATTTTGTGGTGGTTCCCACAGAATAACGTTTTCCGGCTTTTTTCTAGACATTTTTGTTCAGAATTGCACCGGGACTTGCAACGAGGAAAATGAGAGGCTAAGATAACGTAAAAATTATTGTGTGTTAAATTCAAACGTGATTCTTGATGTTCTTATAAAATACCTACTTTTTAAGTAAGATTACTACTGGCAAACCTCAAAACTCCAACCCAATCATAACAACGTTACTTATTTGTTCGGAAAATCGATTTCGCCAAATATGTTTGGATAGTATACGCATTTCGTGGATGTAACCTGTAACAAACTAAGTAGTAAAGTCTTGTAGCGGATATAGGTGGGTAAGGGATACTATAATAGGAAAAATAATTCCTTGTTTAATTCAACGTTTCAAGTAAAGAATCAACTTTCAATATAGAAAGACTATCAGTTCAACTTATTTGAGGTGAAATTCCAGCAGTTCACCAAAACGTTTCATCTGTATTTAAAAAAAGGCATGTTCACACTTAAGTAAATTACCATTTTTTAGGTGGAAAATGTGTCCCTAGGCACGTCAGCCATTTGGCTTTTTGTACACCCCCTGGTTGGAGTCTCAGGGTGCGATCTACTGGATCCTCCCAATCAACTCATCCTTAAGCAGGTGTCTGCCCCTCTCCATAGTGCTAAGAGTTTCAGTCCTTACCTCACTAAACCACCAATGCATTTGTACAACAGGTGATCACTGGTCTGTTCAGACTACCCGCACTTCCTGCAAACTAAATATCCCAGCGTGCAAGATGATTCTTCATCTATGTACCGTAACGAGACCTACAATGAGCCTGAGTCGACCTACCTAACCGTAGAATGTCTTCTGCAATCCTCGAGGAGGGATAACTGTACCACAATACCTGTGTGATCTCTCAGCATAGGGTAACGTTTTGGCTTACAAAAATAGACGCGGCATTTTGATAGTCCCACACAATCTTGGAGTTGAAGGTGCAGAAGTCGAGTTAGGGTGGTTTGAGTGCCTGAGATACGATAAGGTCCCTGTTGATGACTCTTCTGAGTTTGAACAGGGCACACTCCATCATTGTTGCCATTTCTTCCTAGAACACTGTCTGGGACGATCCTGCGAGAACACAGAATCTTATCTCATCCTGTTTTCCAAGTACTCCAGCTCCAGTTCCCTTGATTTGAACCGTCAGCGTACCATTCTGACTCACAAAGTTGAAGAGGTCCTTCACCGTCCTTCCAGGCATCCAGTTGAAATCACCACCGAAAAAGTCTTGTCAAATGCGTGTCTAAGTGTAGGCCGACTCTACTACAGACTCTCTCTAAGTGCTACTTCTTCACCAACCGGTCCGTCACACTCGGGGTGCTATTTGGCCGTCCAAAACTACAAGTAAAGGTACATTGCACGCACTAACATTCGGTGCTTTGTAGAGCCAAAATCATTTACCCTATTTAAATCAAACTTTCAACACATGTTACATAATGAATGCTTAATATGTGTAACAAGTTTTAGAATTTTAGAAATTGTCTATTTGATATGTATTGTGTTAAAAATATATTTTCTAATTTGTATCGGATTAAATATTTCTAATATTTACAGTTGGATTACAGGAGAATCAAGAACTTTGAAGTCCCAACACAAAATGCTGTCAAGCTGCAGCTGGAATCAACGTTAATCGAGTGTTAATTGAAGTTGTAAAATAGTTTGAAAAAATTAAATTTAAATACGTACGAAATGAAGGGTGGCAAAAGCCAACACGAGTTTCATGACGAAATATCTGCATATCACTAACTGTCAGAGATACTTTCAAATAAATCAAACATGACACAACTGTGTGCATTTAATTACACAAATGTTCACAGCCATGTGTTCGTGATGTGAAATGTTACAATCGAAATGATTCGATTGTTGAAACCTCCCGAGAACGATAATCTAAAATATTATCAATATAATCGAATACAATTATATCGAAAGATTTTGATCGATATTCGATGTCGCAAAAACTGTTAAATATTTTTATTAAAAATATAATATAATCACGACATTCTTATGACATTTAAGGTATTTCTATTCAATGAAAAGTAGCACCTATTCAGTATATCGATATTGTTATCATACTATAGAACAGAGTGCTCAAATACTGTAACAGTTTTCCGGGGACCCCTAATTAAATAACTAATCATTGGGACCCTTGACCCGAACCATAACTAAAATAAGACCAGAATAAATCTGTTAAAAAGTTAATAATTTATCTTAATTTCTTACTCTCAGTTAGACGGATGAAAATTTATTTTTTCTCTAAGATCTCTTCAGTTTAAGTAGAAGTTATTCTTCTCTTCTGCTTTGATGGGACTGTTTTAACTCAGTCCCCTGTAGTGACAGCTAGAAACTGCTGTCTATATGTACCGGATGAGACGAAACAACGTCAAAACAGCTACCACAGGCAGACCATCTTGTCCGGCATCTTGTGTGGCAGTGGCGTCGTCCTGTAATCCAGCTACTTGGAGGTCACGAATTGTGGATAGTTGTGAGAGATGGTCGGTGGCTGTAGTGTTCTCTTGTGTGGATTAACGTCCGCACAATTGAATACTACGTTAATCCACAAAGACCATCCTCATAATTAGACCAATTCGTCATTCAGAGACCGTGGTTCGGATTCCACATTAAACTGTAGGTGGTTTAGTTGTCATCAGCTGTTGGGCTATTAATTAACAGTCCTGTCTAAGGAACATGTCAGCCTTAGTCAGTAACAAGACTACAAGATCGGCCCACAAAAGCAAAACAGGTGTTCCACTGTGATCCAAATTAAGCCTTAAAATACCGTCAACATCCCTACAAGCCGATTGTAAAATAAATAAAGTTAAAAATATTATTTGAACAAATGACAATTTGAAAAAAAATTTAAATTATTTTATCCCGGTTATTAATTTTTAAATACTAATTTATAAAACTTGATGCTGCACCCTTATATGCACTCTGAGGCGGAACGCTTTGGACGGATTTTCACCAAACTACACAGAAACCATAAACGTAATATTTTAACATATTCTATTCGTTCAGGTATCTTACCTGAGACTGGGACCGTGGCGTGTCCTGTAATCCAGCTACTTAGGGGTCACGAATTGTGGATAGTTGTGAGCGATGATCGGTGGGTGTAGTTTTCTCTTGTGTCGATTAACGTACGCTCTATTGAATACTACGTTAATCCGCAAAGACCATCCTCATAATTGGACCAGTTCGTAATTCAGCGGTAGCGGTTCATACTCCACGTAAAAGAATAGGTCCCTTAGATATGCCATTGACTGTTGGGCTATTAATTAACTGTTAATTAATAAATTAACAGTTCTGCCTAAGGAACATGTCAGCCTTAGTCAGTAGCAAGGCTACAAGATCGCGCCACACTCATCATACACTCATTTCTCACTCATACCTGGCTTAAACTACTTACCTGGGTAGGTTGGCATTTCACTAACTAACTCACTTGCTAAATTGTTTAGGACACAATCGTTTGTTTAGAAACACATGTTTCTGTAATTGTTATTTTGGGGGTTCCCAAGGTGCCCATCTCCTGAGGTGATTTTATTGTGTAATGCATGACAAATTTGACTATCAAACTTCATTTTGAAATATCCAATAATAAGGAAGAAATTGATTTGTTTGTATTCCTTATATTAATGAAATTGGTTGCCATTCGACAACGTACGTAGTGTGAAGTGTTTAATTGTAAATTTAACGTATCTCTTTAACCATTTTATGGTAGACTAATAATTTAAAATAATATTTGTTAGTTGTGCTATTTGGAAACCTATTAAGCACTTAAGGATTCAACTTATAAAAAATAACGAAGAATTTTGGTTGATACAATATTTTATCCTAAACCTATCCTATAGGAGAGAGAAAATAAACATGGAAGAATCTTAAATAAAACTTATTTTTAATTTGATTATAAACATTTAAGAAATAAATATATAGTTTTACTCCTTGATGTTGGGTAGTTTTGAACAAATCGAAAAAGTCGAATGACGAGCCACAGTTCTTTACTTCAGTTTTTTGGGCTGTGGTTTACACAAACCAAAAGGTAAATTTGTACAAAAATTTTGTACCCACGGCAAATTTTTCTCAACCCACGGTAAATTTTCTTGTTTGAATTTCTTGGCGAGTGCATTTAATTCCATTCTTTTTTTCTTGTAATCCTCGTTCTTGTTCTGCCCATTCTCGCTTGTCAGCCCCTCTTGAATATAATTGATCAGCTGTTTGACACTTGCACATTCTTCTTCTTCAAAGTAATCGATTTTTATACTAATTGTCCCTTTAAGCAAATCTTGAGCAAAGGGCAAAGTGATCTGACCAACCGAAGTGTAGGTTTTTACTCTACATCTTTCCTTCTTCACAATTTGAACCACCTGATCAGGATTGCCAACATTACTGTAAAGTACGAGGTTTTGGTCGGGGTCTCCAACTAAAACTTCATCTTCCGTGTTGATTATAAACCTATTTTCAATACACTCTGACTTAAATATGTCTTTTATACTTTTCGTTGAAGATGTTTGCAGCCCGCTAATCGTTATTGTCTCCGTGCAATCCTTTCCATTTCTCTCAACCGTCAAGGATTCGACTAAGTAGTTTGGACCCAGAAAGCGTCCAGAAACGCCTTTGGTAAATTTATTCATGATATAGCTCAACTCTTTTTCATTTTCCTCGTTCCGTATTTTATTTACCAAACCATCTTCTACTTTCTTCAACAGCTCTATTAATCTACCGTATCTTTCGTGATCCAATTCTTCTTCAACAATATGTTTTTTACCATCAGATCTACCTTCATCATTTGAGGGGTACGTTTTTATTTTACATATTCCATCACGAATCTCTATGAGCTGATCGGGATTGTATAAACTGCCGTAAAGCAGGAAGTGCTGATCGCTACCTCCCACTAAAAGCTCATCTTGCGTGTTGTGAAATAACTTTTCATCTAGACAAGCATAACTGAATGTGTCTTGTATGTATTTCGTAGTAGACATTGGATTACCTGTTAGTTCCATAATTTGTTTGCATTTTCCGCCCTCTTCTACCTTTGTGATGCGTACATCATAGTTCATCACGGCAGAGTCTACTAACAGAAAAAACCAAGTTGATTAACGTCTCGAATGGATTAAATCTAAAAATACAAAACAGTTTTAATGATTAATGGTAATGGTTGGATATGGTCTGAGTAAAACCAACCATTTTACCCAGGCCATGGGAAATAATACTAGGCTACTGAAAGTATCTGGATGACCTTGGGAGGCATGGTCCGAGTACCTTGGATGGGATGGCGAGAGTTGTTTTGTCTGGAGAGATCTGTATGGCTTCACTAGGACGGTATGGGTAGTTTACCTAGAGGGATCTGCGTGGTACGTCTATATATCCTAGCTAGCTTGGCTGGGATGGTGAGAGAGATTTGGCAGGTACAGAATTTGGTTGGTTTGGCAAGAAGTGATCTGGGTGACTTTGTCTAAAAATATCTGGGTGGCTTGGCTAAGGGGTTGGTCTGGATAACTTGGTTGCTTTGGTTTTTGCTTTGGTTGCTTTGGATTTAATAATGATGATTAATGATTTGGAAGGTTTATTTGGGTACTGTTAGTGTTTTGGATGATATATTTCGGGTGGCTTGACTAGAATGTTGTACGAAATTACACACTTTGTCATTTTTTAATGTTTTTCATATTTTATATTTATTGTTCGCCAGCTTTTCCAGAGACTACGGTTCCAGGAAAAGGTTAAATTTACTGTCCATGGTTAACGCAGTGCCTAAATTGTCTGAGAGAGCGCAACATTATTCTTAGAGAGAATATTATAAAATCAATGTCTTCCTTATTTCCCAACTGTTTTTTTCATGAAATTTGGTGTGCAGCGTAACAAGTATTAACTAATACTTTACGGAAAACATTCTAAAACCTGACATGCTAGGTGGATAACCATATCACCCAACAAAAGCCACTCAGAAAAGCTCAGCATTAGGGCCTACATGGGGCCCCATCAAATTCTAACAAATAATTGATCTTTCTTTCTCTTTTTATTTTCAGAAATTGGATGATTATTTTTGAAGCAATAACTTACTAAAAGAAATTTTGATAACTTAAAATATATATATATATATATATATATATATATATATATATATATATATATAGGGTCAAGAACAAGGTATAAATGACATAGAAATTTCAAATTGTATAATTAAAGAACACTATGTATTGTGATATACACTGGTGTATACTGGTGTAAATGTATACTCATTATAATAAGTGTATTAACATGAACATGAAACATTGTTATTCTTTTAGGTTTTTTAATGATTACGTCCTTTATGTATCCAAACGTCCTCCGTATTAAAAATGTCCTGAGTACTTACTCTGTTTACAGATTAACTCAATACTCGCACTCTGTCCTGAATATTTGGAAACATGTTTTAGTTTTAGTATTATGATAGTAAATTAAAGTCAAAATATACGATCTTATAGGCTATCTAAAAGATAAATAACCCAAACACTGACTGAGCAGTCTCTCACGGCGACACTACCTGTCTGCCAGGTTAGATTCCGATGATTCGTGATACATATTCAAGGTTATAAATGCATTTGACATTTTTATAATCCATTCTATTAATTTATAAGGTTAGACACATCTGGCGTCCATTGTCCTAATCAAAGATCCTATGTCGCACAAAAGAATTCTCTAATGTTATTACTTCGTCAATATTTTCTTGCTTCCAAATACTGGGTTATAAACCTGTATACAGTCCGACTTCAAACAAGAAATATTTTGTGGTACAGAAGAAAGTCTAATAAACGTACTTGCTCAGCATTTATTACAAATAGTAAAATTTTATATATTATTAGAAAGACAATGACGTTATATTTTGTGCACATTATTGTTTAAAGTTATTATTTTGAAATACTTGACTGTGGTTTTCCAAAATAGAACACTTACTTATTATTACTTGTTGCAGTACTATACTTATTAACGCCGTTCACTTCTGAATTCACCAGCGAATTCAGCAGTGAATGGTACGAACAATTCTGAACGCCTTCAACTTGGAGAAGCAACCCCAGTACGTTTAAACTCCTTCAATTTCTCCGACGCAAATACAGCACTTTTGGATCGATTGACATTGGATCCTATGAAACAGCGTTTATTTATTTCTCTCTTTTAGGGTTTTGCATTTCGAATACACTCTGTTCAAAAACATCACTGACTATTACTTACTAACTTGACTATACTTTTGGATCGATTGACATTGGATCCTATGAAACAGAGTTTATTTCTCTATTTTAAGGTTTTGGATCGAATGACATTGGACCCTATGAAAGGGACCCGCCATTTCGACCTATTTTGACCACCGTGAACAAATTTTGATAACAACCTCCACGCTGAACCTCTGGTAATGTATAGCGAACCCACAAGGTGCGTCAGTGTCGTGGTACACTGATACCGCACAGTCTCAGTAAAAACTCCGGTGGCTGGCCTGTTACAACCATCTGTATCAACCTGCCCCAGAGAAGAAAAGAGCTACGGACGAGTACAAGAAAGGTCACTTGGCAGCGCCGATGGACGAGGAGGCTACTGGAATTTGGTATTGGTGCCTCGCAATAGATCTTGAGCCGTAGTTAAGCCTTGGATAGATTCTGAATGACTTGCTGGTATGGTCTACGTGGCTTCGCTAGATATGGTCTGGATGGCTTGGCTGGTGACGGTCTCGATGTCGTGGCTACTAAAGGTCTGGGTGGTTTGACTGGGGAAGGCCAAAGTTTTTGACTGGGAAGGTTTGAGGGGCTTGACTGGATTTGTACTGGATGGCATAGCTGGCGATGGTCTGAATGATGTGGATGGGTATGGTATAGGGGGATTGGTTGGGGATGCTCTGGTTTTCTTGGTTGGTGACAGTGAGGGTGGCTTGGCTGGGGATGGTCTAGGTAGCTTGGTTGTAATTGGTCTGGATGGCTTGGCTGATAGAAGTCGGGGTGGCTTGGCTTGGATACGGCGAATATACACATACATACCGAATTTCATCTAACCAGACCAAAGGGGTAGGCTGTGGCCCTGTACACATCCACACAAATACACACGTACAGACAGACATCACGTCAATACCCACCTTTTTTGATTTCAGGGGACCCCAAAATGGATATATCCAATCTTCACTCAAATTCAAAAATATTGACGAAAAAAATACTTTCACCAAATACTAACGTATAAGTGAGGGAAGGTAAAAATTGTGTCGAGATTTAGCTCACGATTGAATTGGTGACCGTCAGATTATAAAGCAGGTACTGTAAAGCGCCACAATCATCTTTCATTCAATCCTCATTCATACTTGGCTTAAAATACCTACATCGTAGTATGGTTGACATTTCAATGATCTAATCTAATGTAATCTAATCTAACCTAATCTGTAACTAGGATCTATTGTATTGTACCTGGCTTGTCTGTCGTGGCTTCCTCCGTTGGATCGACACTGTCGGGAGTTGATGATTGCTTCTGCCTTTTCTGCTCTTCCCTCATCGCCAGAATTTTCTTTGCTGGTGTAAACTTGTGCTTGGGTCCCATCTTTGCATCGAATGGCTCAGGTTCGAGCCTGTAGGAAGGTAGATTCGACTTTCGAGCGGGTGTATCGTTGTCGTCACCCAAGGCAGGCGCCTGAGGACAGAGGACATCTGCGGTTATTCCGAGGTCTATGGAAGATTTTAATGTTGAAAGCACAGTTTTCTTTGCGGGAGGAGAAGGTAATGCTAATGCACACCAGATAATCCCAGTAGTGTGGTACTCGCACCTACTAAACCCTCCCCTCATCTCCTATGACTAGCCTGGAACTGTTTTGCACACTACTTCGGGCTAGTCCATTTGATTATTACGTCACTATGGCTCTCCTCGTCGGGGTGATCACAGTGCTGAAGACGATCGAGATCGGCCTTTTTCCTCCGAAGTATGGATTTGACATAGAGGATAACACAGTTCCAGATATTCTCTCCCTGGAGCATAGCTCCGATGATGTTGTCAGGATGGATTGCTACGTCGATCTCCGCAGAGAGTGACACTCGCTGTGCAATCCATCTATTACACTCGAGTGACACAAAAGTGTGCTGTGCCGTGTCTGCAATGCAGGGTCAGTACAACCATGTACATCTGTCGTCTTTGTCTATTTTGTGCAGATAGGAGCGAAAGTACCCTTTTCTTCGTGGATCTTTTTACGAAAAGGTCCTTTTCTTCGTGACCCAAGTCATACGCCTCAAGGACCTTATCATACGCCTTTCCACCCAAGGTTAGATATCTGGAATCAATCTGTTGATCCAAAAGACTTAACTGAGGGTCGAAGGTACAGTAAGTGATTCTTATTGCACAAATCGCAATATGGGTGCGTGAAGAGAGATTTCGAAGTTCTTTATTGCCGCACAAATTGACAAACTGACGTCGAGTTGGTAATATACAGGGTGTCCATGAAAAACGTTTCAGGACTTCAGTGAGTGATTAGGTTATTTTTAAAACTAAAATACTTTAAAAACAGAATACAATGACCGCCGTTTTGAATTTTGAGCTTGGATCATGCTATTTTTTTAATAATATTAGTCTACTTGTGTAAAGCACATACCAAATTTGAAAATAATCCGTAAAAAAGTTTGAAATAAAAAATATTTTGTGAAAAATACAAAAAGGCGGATATCTGAGGAAATAAGCGTTTTAGGCCATACCTCCATTGGAACTTTTTCTTCCTTTTCATGTACCTAATCAGTCACCGTTTTTCATGGATCGTTTCAAATCCTGGAACGTTTTTCATGGATACCCTGAATATCGGTTCGGTGATCTGAGTATTATTTGACAACACAACTATTCTTACCGAATATCGTGCGACTAGTAATTTTGTCACAAAATCAACATTTTTGGGGACTAAAATACAAAATGGCGGCACTGATGTAGACTTTTAAGTAGGCGGTCTACCAATAGAGAAACCCCCTTTACAAAATGACATTGCTAAGATAAGGAAAAAATATTTTATAGGTTGAGAAGTATAAATTATATATTTTTTATGTCAGAGTTTCATAAAAGATTTACTTTTTACTGGAAGATTTTATATAATTTTACTACAATTTTTATAAAAATTTAATTTATCGGTACTCTTATATGAAAAAAGTGTATAAAAGTGTATCCATTTTTCGTAAATTAAAACTGAGCATCTTCAAATGTTTCATATACAATATTAGAAAGTAAAATACGCCAATTTTCCACCCTCCTTCTGACTTCTATTTGTTGCTAATATTGTTAAATTCTCCTATAATAGGATTAACCAAAGCCTGGTTTTACGATAGAAAGGTTGTCAACAGTACGGTCTAATGATCTTAAGTTATGAAAACCATATCCATCCATTGTTAAACAAGCTTAACACATTTTTTACGTTTTTGCTTAACGTTTTTGGGTGTTTAGTTTCAGCAACCTTCTTCATTCAACTTCACGCTACTAACTTACTTTTCCAGATAAACTGTGCTTGTGTGAATTCAGGAAGCCTCAAAACAGATATTTTCACACTCAGCTGAAATTCAAAAATGTTGACGTAACCCCTATTCCTACATATACTATCGAAGGAGATAAAAAGGTTAAAGGTTAAAAATACATCACTTCATTGAACATTATCTACTACATCGATATTGAGCTTTCCAGTGTTTACACAAAATTCATTTCGTGAATAAGAATAGTTGTTTTGTTTTTTCATGTTTTAGAATTTTTCAATTTGTACAATTTTTAAAACAAAATTTGTTTATTTGAACTACTTCTTACGGCAGTGCTTTATACCTTGCGTGAATATTGTGGTGCTATTTACAAATATATAAACATAGTCACGGTATTATTAAGTTTATATACATACGAGAAAGAAGACAAAAATAAACCCCAGCTTCATGGTAGAAATTTACTCTCTACAAACTAATTGAATTTGACAGAAAAGGCCATATGTCAAAACTGAATGTGATTACATACGTGTTTTCACAACCATCAATCTTCCTATGATTAACTCAATTTACAGTTTAAATTAGCTCATCTGAAGAGTAATTAATTAATTAGACGATTAGATGATGTATTTTAAAAGTTATGCGTTCATTTAGAGCTATATGTACCGACACTCTGAAATATTTTTTTTTATTTTGGCACGCCTGTTTGCAACTGGTAAGCTTGGAACGATAGGTTATTTCACTTTAAATCGTAATGTATTAGTATTGCTACTTAAAACTTGCATTTTAATAAATAAAATATATTTACTTCTAAAAATTGAAGGTGACGCTATGGGACTTTAAAACTCCCCTTCCTATCGTACAAAGGCTGCGAAACAATCCGAAACTCAGCTTTGTAAAATGTATTTATAACATATGTTACAGTTTTATTAATTTACTAATTACTTTTTTGTGCTATGCTAAAAAAATACTTTGGATAAATAAAACTTTAAAACTAAAAACAGACGTAAATAGCGGAATAAAAATATTTGTCAGCAGGAATGATTTTGTGACTGTGCCTGTGTGAATTCAGGAAGACTCAAAACAGATATTTTCACTCTCAGCTGAAATTAAAAAATTTTGACTTAAACCCTATTCCTACATATACTATTCGAAGGAGATAAAAAGGTTCAAGGTTAAAAATACATCACTTCATTGATCATTATCTATTACATTGATATTGAGCTTTCCAGTGTTTACACAAAATTCATTTCGTGAATAAGAATAGTTGTTTTGTTTTTTCATGTTTTAGAATTTTTCAATTTGTACAATTTTTAAAACAAAATTTGTTTATTTGAACTACTTCTTACGGCAGTGCTTTATACCTTGCGTGAATATTGTGGTGCTATTTACAAATATATAAACATAGTCACGGTATTATTAGGTTTATATACATACGAGAAAGAAGACAAAAATAAACCCCAGCTTCATGGTAGAAATTTACTTACTGGAAATTATAAAATACGAACTAATTTAATTTGACAGAAAGGCCAAATGTCAAAACTAAATGTGATTACATACATGTTTTCACAACCATCAATCTTCCTGTAATTAACTAAATTTACAGTTTAAATTAGCTCAGTAATTAGATGATTAGATGATTAGTGTAATGATTATGTTCATTCTTGAGTCGAGCGATATAACCGGTAATCTGAAATAAAAGATTTTTTCATTTTGGCACCCCGGTTTACAAACTGTTTGTATAGAAGATCGTAATCGTAATGTATTGGTAAGTTGCTACTTAAAACTTGCATTTTAATAAATAAATATATTTACTTCTAAAATTTTAACTTTAAAACCCTCCCTATCGTATAAAGGCTGCGAAACAAATCCGAAACTCAGCTTTGTAAAATGTATTTATAACATATGTTACAGTTTTATTAATTTACTAATTACTTTTTTGTGCTATGCTAAAAAAATACTTTGGAGAAATAAAACTTTAACACTAAAAACAGAGGTACATAGCGGAATAAAAATATTTGTCAGCAGGAATGATTTTCTGACATTAACATTGAAAAAGGTTCTTAACAGTACAAGATACTATGTCTTAAACAAAAAAACTAATATCTGAAATCCGATACATTCTTAGTCAAATTATAATAACTTTTCACTCGCTATGATAACGAAAGCAAATTCCTCAAAAAATTGTCTTTCTACTATATAGGGTGGTTTTAAAGTCCCTTTTCTACTTTTTCTTAAATTTGTATATAAATCAATTTTCAACTATTGGATCCATTAGCGAATTTGCTTTGGAAAAGTGAGCTATTCACATTACCCGATGATGAAAGTTAAGCCAGACACCATGATAGAAGTTTATAAATCAACCCCCTGAACACGTTTTTGGGGGTATTTCAAAATTATATAAGCATGTATATGTCCACACGATAACGGCCGCAATTATTGTCTGATTATTATAATATTCGGTGGAATTGTTCCTTTCGGAACAACGCAAACGGAAATTTGCAAACTTATTCCTAGTCCTACAGAAAAGACAATTGAGATTGCTAGGAAACTTGCAGAGATATTTGTAGAGATAATTTTAAATATCTCGAAATACTTACAGTAGTTGACCTCCTGGACCATACTGGAGACTGGGATACATGATCACATTAAGACACCGATTCTAGTCAATTCCATTATAACACAAGGCTTACGAGTACATATACACAGACATGCTTTATTTCTGAATAAAATACATACAAATGTACATCTCAGCCGTCAATACAAGCTACACATATAAACCAAGATACAAAATCACTTTTACATATGTTTAGGTCATATAATAAAACGTAGTACAAAATCAGGCAGATAAGAATTCTTGTATACTGTAAATTTTTTTTTGGATAAAAAACTCTCTTCAAAAATTATTAAAACTACCAAGTTCCAACCTTTAACTATTTTGTTTCATTTCAGCTGAAAGTTTATTGTAAAAAAATGACCAATAAAGTTTAGGCGTTTTTTAGAAAGTGTGATGCGGTGACTAGGAGGTCAGAGGTCACTGCCATGTCTTGTCGGATATCTGTGATCTTCACCTAAAGATGGATGATTTATTGTTGATAGTATTGATATGTAAATAAAAATGGATGGAAAGGTAAGAATATTAAGTGTTTTAAATACACCTCTGCAAGAATGAAGAGGAGGTAGACCTCTGATTATGCGTGCGGCTCTTTTTGGAATCAGAATTGCTTTATAAACATGGGTAGATTCACCCCACACCTCAATACTACACGAAATGACAGAGAAAAATAACAGTAATACATCTTGAGAAGAGTTTTGCAATCTAGAAGGGGCTGTAAAGTCCTAAATGCATATTAAATGCGACTTAGATTACTAGGCTACAAACTAGGAGACATGAATGGACCAAGATAAACTACTTTCAACAGTCACACCCAAAAAATTTACTGAGGAGCATTCTCTTATCCCAAATGAGGTTGTGTCGTCTACTTAAAATAAAGATTTGGCTGAAAGAACACGTAGAGCAAGGTCTTTAATATAAAAAATGAAAAGTAATGGTCCCAAGATACTTCCCTGTGGGACACCAAACTTGCAAGCTGTATGTTCCGATCGAGTTCCAGATATTTCAACAAATTCCATCCGGTTGGAAAGATAAGGTTGGAACAAACATCTAACTTACTGCCTGCCAATATACAGTCATGCTGCAACTAAGAAGAAATTAAGCTGCTCTGGAACTAACTGCCTGAAGACCAGAAGAAACTTTCGGCCCTTCTACTATCTACAAGAATACTATAAGTGGAAGAACTTGTTCCTTCAAGTAAAATTGCACTTTTTCTTTGTATCTTGACGCTAAAACTGCTCTTGAAGATCATACAAATAAAGTATAATATAGTATATTGTCAATGAGTTTGCACACAGCGTTCCATGAAATTAAATGAAACTCTTCAAAACATTCAGATACTGGTTCTGCCCTCTTATTATTGACAGCAATATCCCCATTAAGAGTGAATTCCAGTGCTCATGTCATATTTAGTTCAAAAGATTAATTTGTATCAATATGGCATTTATGTTCACTACGCCAAAGAATTTAGCTTTTAGTTTTTCTTCACAGTAATTGGACACACTGTATGAACTGGCGGGAAGCACAGGTGTGAATCAGCTGACTGGACATCTGACAACACAACTAGCTGTTGATGTGCTCTGCGTAACTTTTCATATACACCGGCCCCGCCCTTGCATAACATTTACCATAAAAGGTAAGTCCACTTGGATACATACTGATAAACCATCATTTTTTCATTTTCATTTGAAAAGCTATCTTCCTACTTTTTCTCTTTAAGTTTTGTAAATGTGTTTAGTCAGGAAATATTTCTATTACAGAGAATTTAAGTTGTATAGTCGTTGGTTTCAACTCAGTGAAATTAAACCTACTACAAAACGTAACCTAATCTAGGCTGTTGGACTGTAACTTTGAACATAAAGATGTTCTTGTTTTGTCTTCATTATGTGGAGTGTCTGTAAAGTCTGTACGAAACTTCATAATTTGGTCTATTGGATCGAAATAAGCAAATAGTTACAATCCATATCTCAGTAATTTTTCAGTCGATTATTTTGAAACTGGGCATGTGTTTTTGATGAGAAAGCACAAATTTAGAAAACATGGTTAAATTTATTTCGTTTCAAAATGTCGAACATTATAATTTTTAAATTTGAATAGCTTAAAACAGATTTTTAAAAACTATTAAGGATAAAAAAGCCTTGTCAAATTGAATTCCCTATGAAATTACACCTATACTATGAGACTCGTTGATAATTTAAATATGGAGATTTAGTACTTTTACCAGTATTATGTGTGTATGAACATACTAGGGCCTATTGCCATTCTGCTTACAGTAGTTGGGCTTGCCAAGGCACCATTGTTGGAGCTGATAACGCAGTACTCATACTTTCACATAATTGAAGTTTGGTGATGGGTTATCAGACACCCTTTATAATTCATTTATCAATGTAAATTTGTATCAACTCCGTTAATAAGGCATCTGCTAGCCTAACGGTTAGCGTCTTGGACTTCGGTGCAAGAGGTGACGGGTTCGATCCCCGGGATGGCCACAAAATTTAGATGGGAATTCCTAAAAAATATAGCGTACTTCGAGGCTGCATAGCTTAAGCTGAACCTGCCATTGGCAAACAGAGTAAATAAACTCCGTTAATATGTCACTAAAGTAACATTAGATGCCTTTTATGAATTACAGTTCAGCCGTATAAAGTATAATCGATTTTTTAAAGTTTCTGTGTTTTGGAATTTCAAATATTAAAAACAGATGTTGTTCAACGTAAGTACATTTATCTTAGCAATGATAAGAGATACAGTTTTGAAACTTTTAGTATTTTTTATTGTTTTATATAAAACATCTAATTTACACCAAGAATTTTTTTCAATATATAAATTATTTACAAATATTTTTCAGAATTTTCCATCAAGTTTTTTTATTCATTTTTTACATAAATATATTTTTAAACAAATTATTTAAAATTTTGTAAAACAAGCTGGTGTAAATGTGGGTAGTATTGACCTACTTGTGCATACCAAATCTCAACTTCCTAGCTTTAACCATTTTCTAAGAAAAATGTACATAAAGGTGAAAACTGAAATTCTCCCAGGAACCAAGAGATTCATGGGGCCTCGGACACGACGCCTTATGGCACACGGACTTTGAAAATAACATCAGGACAGACATATTTTTAATGATTGATAATTGTTATATAACTTTATGTTCATCACGAAAAATACTATTATTCAGTATATTTTATTGGACTTTTCCTACACATCTGTGTTTTTAACTACACAACGTTTCTGGAGGTGGAGAAACGTGTCCCGTTTTCAAGTGATTACCTAATAATTTATATTAAAAGTTGAAAGTTTAAGTTACAGATATAAACTTTTAGTTTTAAGGTAAATTATTTCGTAAACACTTGAAAACCGGGGGAGTTTTTCTACCTCTAGAAACGTTGTGTAGTTAAAAACACAGACGCGTTGGAAAAGTCCAATGAAAGATATTTAATAATTAATAACCAACGTTATTATGAGTTTTAAAAATACTTTTAATGATCCTTTTACATCCAAAAATGGGTTTTTCTAATTTTATGAAGTCTGCTCAAGAAAACTGAAAACTGTCAACGGTTGCACTAATGCATAAACGAAAATATCCTTAAACTATATGAGTGAGTTAGTTTATTTCCTCAATAGAATACAATTGAAATCATGCCATACACGCGCGAGCAGACATAAAATCAACATAAAAAGATGGAGTGATCGCTCGCTCGAAATTTCTTTTACTTACTTTTCTGTGGGAAATAGGTTAGATCGTGGATATGTCTAAAGGAAATGTGTTCAGTTCATCTAAACAGCTGTTCTTATTCTTTTATATTAAAAACCAGCTGACCCGGCGAACTTCGTAACGCCTAACAGGGGGCTCCCGCACGATTGTAATGTCGCGTACATGAAGCTTTTCGAGTTACAGGGTGATTAATTCGGGAATTTGACGTTTTTCATGCAAGAAGTGTGGTAAAACTACTTGTGCTTTTGAGCTGAATGTGTGGGAACGTGGATAAATAACAGACCTTTTCACGTAGCCTATTTGAAATTTTAAAACAAGAAAAAAAAACCGTAGGTTATACTACAGAAAAATATTTTTCAAGGCACATTTTTGATACGATAATCTTAAAAAATATTATCTGAAACATAGGAAGCTTGCATGAAACATTCACATATGCATAACCAATAAGCGACACTAGCGCCGACCTAGCGGTTTCAGTTGTCCCTAACAGCTCGCACCGCCTTAAAATATTGTCTATTGTACGATGACGTAATGTTATCAATATGAGTACAATTTATATCCGTTATAAAATCCTATCACAATGAATCCGTTCTAAATCAGGATTCATCGAAACTTTATTTAACCGCCAGCTGGGGTTTACTTTACAAGAAAGATAATTTCTCCATATGGCACTGTTGGTTAAAATAATTAAAAATCATTCAATTAGGTAATATTAAATCGAATGATCGTTCTATAATAATCTGATTATCTCATCACTAACCTGGAGGTTTAACGGTTTGTCCTGTACATGAACTGAGTTTCTTGACAAATCCGACAGCCTGCAATGGTTATCACAGTCAATACGCAGCGCTTTAACGAGTGGTATTTGCCTTTCAAAGTTGAAGGCGTTGCTAAATCTAATTGGCATTGTGCTTTGCCCCAGGACGCATAATATTACGTTAGCTATTTTTAATATAACCGTATCCTTGTCTTTTTGTACTCAATAAGTTATTTTTTAAGTTTTCTGATGTTTTCCTTATTTGTTTCGGCCTTTCGATAGTTATCACTGTAGGCTAATTTATTGGTCCTCCGGTTTACTTTTTGCAAGCAATGATAATTATCGACAAAATTATAAATTAAGATAACTTCAGGGAAAAGACTTTTTATTGGGTAAAAGGTTAATACAGGGTGCGGCAGATAAATGTGATGGTTTTAAATCATTTTAATTTTAGTACATATGAGCATTTTTCACACATTACATTTAACAAATCACAAAAACATTTGTGACGTTTTGCAGACACAAAACTTATAAAACTATATTTTTTAAAAGACGTTATTCAGGTGATGGTCATGTGTAATGTCTCAAGTTTTTCAACCGCCAAACACTTTACCAAGTATCAAAATTTTAATCGACCCATTCACATATCTGATGTTTATTTCATGTCTCCCAATTGATTGGGGATTTTTATAATTTAATTGACTGGGGTAGTAGCGTGTCCTGTAATCCAGCTACTTGTAAGTCACGAATTGTGGATAGTTGTGAGCGATGATCGGTGGGTTTAGTGTTCTCTTGTGTGGATTAACGTCCGCACTATTGAATACTACGTTAATCCGCAAATACCATATTCATAATTAGATCAGTTCGTAACTCAAAGGCAGTCAACGTTAAACAGTAGGTCCCTTAGATATGCCATTGTTGGGCTATTAATTAAAAGTTCTGTATAAGGAACATGTCAGCCTTAGTCAGTAACAAGGCTACAAGATCGCGCCACAATCATCTTACACTCATTTCACAATAGGTTGCCAATTCAGTAACTAGCTAACCAACAATGTTACAGAGATTGTTTTCGTACACTTTAGGTTTGAGGTAGCCCCAAATAAAAAAAATCACATACACTTGGTCGGGAGAGCGGATGGGCCAAGCGATCTCTACGTAGCGTGAGATGGTGGAACATTTTCCTGAAATAATGCATCACATTATATGTTATGTGTGCCGTTGCTTTATCTTACTTTACATTTACTGACTTCTGTGGTCATTGGACGTCTAGTTGGTTTTTGGCCTTGTCAACCATATTACCTCCAAGCTCTTTTGTCTTCTGCCAGATCCAAGTCTCCTCCCATTCTTCTTAGGTCCTTCATCACCTCATCCAACCTTAGCCTTCCTAAGCCCTCTGGTGTACCTCTTAGCACCATCTTCACCATCTCCCTCTTACTTCTACGGTTAATATGGTCCAGCTATCTTAACCTCCTACTCTTAATTATTTCCTCTATTTCCGCTTCACTATATAGTTAGTTTAATTCCCTATTTTTCTAATCCTCCATGTGTCTCCTTCTGTTATTTGACTGAAAATCCTCCTCTAAATTTTATTTTCAAAGGTGATGTTCTTTTCGTAAGAGACCAAGTTTCTGACCCATACAACAGTACGGGTTGCACTATTTCTTCTTCTTTTAGTGTATTTTATAGCTTGACTTTAAATTACTTTATTAGACTCTATTGCAATCTGCTGTATCTCTTCTCTATTATTGTTTGTGATAGTTACGCCTAGATACAAAAAAATACCAGTTTTTTGGAACCTGTAATTTAATAGCTCTAAATGATCTTCCTCGTCATATTGCCTACTTACTTTCATGTAGTTGGTTTTATTTTCATTTATTTGCAATCATACTTTTCTTGTTTCTTTAGTTAGTACTTCGGTTAGCACTTAAGATTATTTTTTTGTTGATCTCTCTCACTAGAAATTATATACGAGATATTTTATAATCTGTTTTGTGTTATTATATAATTTTAGATATTTAATATATGTATCAATAATTATAAATAAATTGAACTTAAACGTAGCGTGATTCATTATCAGTTAGGCTTCGTTCAGTAAGAACATTTAATCAGCTGTATATTCGATCAGCTGTTTAAGCAGACGAACCAACAATAGGCGCCTTTTCTCACGCCAGGCGTCTGCGCAGGCGCGTTCCGTGTTGGTACAGCAATTGACACATTAGAGAACAAAAGATTGTTTGTAAAACAACAATAAACTTTTGTGTTTTGCTATCGTTCCGCTCTCCAAAGATTTTATAAGGGAGATGTTAATTTACAAAGATCACAAAGTGTTTTGTGCACCCGCTTTTTCACTGGCAATTTCATCTGTTTTTGGTCAGAATCCGTTACGTGTCCACAGCTACGAACTAGTTTTGGTAAGTTTCTTCGCCGACAAACAGCGCTGTGTGGAATTAAGTTAGGTTGGTTATTAATTGTATAATTTTATGTATAGATTTAATGCGACCTTACTTGTTCTTTCTGTATATAGCGATGATACACTCTCGTTATTGTTTGGTTGTTGAGATTTTTAATATCATTATATTGGAAATATTCATATTTAATATACTTTTTTATGTATATGGTTTATCATTTGTATAATATTTTGTATTCTCTTATACTAGAGTATCAGGTTTTCAAGCACTATTTTCTATCTGTTCATTTTATCATTATTATAATATTTATTTAATCCACATATTTTTTTGCTTTTAAAACTCGTTTGGGACAGTATTTTCAGGTTTCTAATGTCTTATTAAACTAAATAAAATTATGAGATATAACATTGAATATAATCGAAATATAAATTTAATTACATTAATAAATTTTGTTGTTTAAATTATCAACAAATGCTACAGGGTATTTAGGCTTCATTGACAGCAATACAAACATATATTTGGCGAAGAACAACAATTAAATTTAAAAACAATAAACTATTGGTTTTGCTATCAAAACTCCGTCACAATTATTTTTATCTTTAAACCAATTTGGACATAGGTGTACAGCTATTGTTTGTGTAAATAATATCCAATACAAAATACGAGCAAGGTTTGTAGTTTTAATATAAATTTTATAAATTTACTATATATTATATATTTACAGAATATAAGTTAGATAGGTTAATGTCCAGGATTGTGTTTTATGTATTTTTAAAATAAAAATTTCATTATTATGGAGATAAATGTAACAATCCAAAACAGCTGTTATAATTTACAGTTCTTGATCTGAAGACAGAACAATATAGATAACATTAATATTTATTTTATGTTAACAATAAATAATAAAATATCAGGTACACATTTGTAAAAACTTAAGGATAACATAGCTGTGCGAAATAAAAGCAGAAAAAGTTTATCTTGTATTTTTGATAGAAAACTATTGTTGTATTCGAAGCACTAACAAACAATTAATTGATGTAAATTAAATTTCTCTATCTCAAATCTAATTAGTTAAAAATCAGTTGATAACAGTATAATAACAATATAAAAATATTTAAACAATAATTATCTAACAGATTAAACGGCATCGCTCAAACTAAGTCGTAAATTTATTTTCAATTAGATTTAAAATCATACTTTTTATTTTTATTAATATTATATCGTTTTTAATAACACATAAATTTTTAAGAAATAAATTGTTTAAATTTTTCTAAAAATTTAATAAAATTTATTAATCACAAATTACGTATTAAAAAAAAAACCTCAAATTAGACGTCAGTCAAAAAATACACCGTAAATAACTATTAAGGAAATATATAGTACATTGAAAAATAAAAATAAAAATTTTTTCTCTACCATATAGTAAAATTATTGCCCTTATTCGAATATACAAATAATAATTGTCTATATAAAAGTTTTTTAAAACTGAGTCACAGATTACTTAATGTTTTGAAGTCAATATACTTATTGTTTTGTATTACAGATTGTAAATAAAACTTCAGTAAAAAAAATTACTTGTGTATGTTTTAAAAATAATATTTCATAAGTTATTTAAAAATTACTACATAACAATCTAAACACTGAAAAATATTAATTAATTTCACCATATACATCATGTAATCAAATATGTAATATGTTCTTCTTAATATAACAAAAGATAATAGGTTAACTGTATAAACAAATAAAATGTTTAAACATAAATGGATGATACACATACAAATAATCTTTTTATCAAAAATATGATTAATACGAATAAACAACCCTGATAAATAACATTACGTAATAAAGTGTGTAGATTTTTAATTAATTTGGTGAGCAAAATAAAAATTGAGTTAAGCTAATTCTAATTGAAAGATAAAATTTAAACATTTTAATACTATGAAAAACGTAAATAGTTTTTAGTGTAAACAAACTAGTTTTACATTACATGTTATTGGATTAGATGTAACAACATGGAAACACTCTCTAGAAATTTATCTCACATAAAAATAAAAAAATAACTGTATAATTTCAATTTAATACATTAAAAAATCGCTAAAATAATACTTACTAACTCTATTATTCTACAACTATAGTAAAAAATTGAGTTTGGACGACATAACATACTTATTTATAGATTATTGGAGAGTTTAATTGAATATGTAAATTACTACACTTATTATCAGGTTAATGAAATTATATGTAGCTTGGTTACTGACAAAGACCTGTTGATTCAATTGCCAGGGTTCTTAATCTTTGGCCCAATGAACAACACAGTACAAATGAGTTAAATTTCGAAACATAAAAATGTATGTTAAGATTTTACTCAGGAACAAGAACTGGCGATCTCCACATTACAGAATGACACAATAATTTGAAAAATAATTACAAGAAGTTAATTTTTTTCGTCCCCTCTAAAAACCTTTAATATTAGAAAAACAATATTTTTTAATAAGTCGAAGTATTTTGACGCATAATTTAGCCACTACCATTAATATTTTATAGGTCTAATCCAAGATGGCGGAGGTACTGCGGACATAAGAAATTTTACCATTTCCTGAATTTTACAACTAGATCCCCAAACCCATCGCAGATGGTACCGATAAATTAGCAGAGATATTCATAAAACTTTTTATTTTACTGTTACAAAAGGATGGAACTAATAAAATGGACAAAGGGGCAAAATCCGTCCACGGACATAAAACAGCGATGCGAACGTCTGTTAAACCTTTATACGAAACAGCTGGTCCAAACACGAGAAAAACCGTGAAATACGACAACATTACTTAAATCGTCTGGGTTCTTTTATAGTTGTAGTTTATTGACGCTGACCTCAAAAGACGGATCGAAATGGTTTTTAGTTGATTCAGTTATGATCCAAACATCCCGAGGAAACGCCAAAGAGCGTCCTTGCACCAAAGAATGACCCGTGTGGTCTCGAGGTCTGTGCAAAGACGTCAGAAATAAGCCTCAGCATTAGTGGATCTCAGATAGGATAAAGGAGGGGGCTAGACTTTGGGGGGGGGGTAAAAACACGGGGGGTCTGGGGATTTTTCTCCGGAAAATTTTCAAAATTTAAGAAAAAAATGAATCATAACTAGGCCGTTTTAGAGGTAAAACCACAGTTTAGAGGTAAAAACTATGGTTTGACTCAAGAATGTTACCTAAAAATAAATGGATTTTAAAGCCATCCATTATGTTTTTGCATCAACATATCTCATCTGAGCCTTTGACCATAAGAATTTGAATGTTGAAAGTTATTACCTTTTTATTTCAAGGTCGGAAATATTTTTACAATTTACCCATTTTACCTTGTGAAAATCGGATGCCCAAGGAGGGGCAGTAGCCCCCCTTTGGATCCGCCACTGTGCTCAGATAATATAATTCTACTTTTAGATCAAATTTGAAAATCTTTATAAAAACAATACCATGTATTGAGTATATGCAAAGTGTACATATATGCAGTATGAAAACCAAACATAAAAATACAGTATTTTTATCCATTATTAGTCTATATGTAGGAAGTAGGTTAATTTTGTTGAACGCTCACCTTTTCTCCTATGACGTTTGTATTTTGACTATTTTCTCTGCTATATAGACGGACTATTCAGCAGATCTCCAATGTCACTTTTGAAACTTGCAGCAGAGCTTACATAGCTCTACTTGATAAACATTCAAGGCAAATTATGTTGAAAAAGTACTTAATAGGGTAAATGTTTTAAAACCCTAGTTTTTTATTGACTGAGTCGTTATTGAATCTTGAAAATACAAACATGAAAAGTTAAACTTTTCATTATCAGTGGATAAATATGGCATGGCTTTGAAAGTTACAAAAGATATGTAAAGAAAAACAAACATTTTTTATATTCACAACAGTCACGCTCCTGCTTATTCATTACTCTGTGTGCAAAAGGCGGGAAAAGCCTGCGCATTCATTGGTCAATATCAGTGTCCCGGCTCGAGTCTGCCAGGAACACTTAATTACACGAGTAAACAATTCAATGCCGCACCGGAAACTCTCAACAGCTGTTCAACTGGTGCAGCCTTGAACTTCCGCATCAGTTAATTGTCCTGATGAGCGGAGAATTCAGATTCCGCTTGATTCAGTAGGAAGTTTCAAACTGGGTCAAGCCCTTTCCGGTATTGCAGCTTTAACACTACATTCTACACAGCAAATATAAATTAAATTATATCTAAAAAAAATTGCACACAATAAACTCACTTTTTGGCTAGAGTGCCAAACTGTCTTCTTAACATTTCAAATATCAACGTAGCTTTGATGGTTAAATGGTCATAAAATTAATGAGCAAACATCTTGAATTGCTAAAGTGCAGTATAATTCTTCAACTACAAATTTTAACGTGATGTAACTTATCACTACTTACTACACTAATGGTTACACTAATGGGTACTACACTAATGTAATGGGTGGACCCCTAACCGTCACACCTGTCCCTCAGCTTCCAATATTAGCGTGACGTAACATATCGAATCTCTGAAGTCCAGTGAGGATAATCCTTAAACTATAAATTTTAACGTGACGTAACTTATTACTAGCCCCCTACTTACTGTATTGTAATGGGTGGATCCCTAACCGTCACACTTGTCTCTCAGCTTTAAATATTAGCGTGACGTAACATCTCGAATCGCTGAAGTGCAATGAGGATAATGCTTCAAGTATAAATTTTAACGTGACGTAACCTATCACTACTTACTACATTGAAAGGGGGGGCCCTAACCGTCACACTTGTCTCTCAGCTTCGAATATTAGCGTGACGTAACATCTCGAATCGCTGAAGTGCAATGAGGATAATGCTTCAAGTATAAATTTTAACGTGACGTAATTTATCACTAACTACATTAAAATGGGCGGACCCCTAACCGTCACACTTGTCTATCAACTTTGAATATTAGCGTGACGTAACATCTCGAGTCGCAAAAGTGCAGTAAGTGCTTAAGTGTGAGTGTGACATAACTTTTCACTACTTACTATACTCGTGTTAAAGTTGGCGGACCCTAACTGTCACGCTTGTCGTTTAGCTTCTAACATTAGCGTGACGTTACTCGCCACCTTGCTCAAGTGTGGTGGGCGGACAAGATACCGTCAATACCGCTGGAGATGAGTTTCTATTTCCGCCGACAGAGCGCTCTCGAAGTCCAATTAACTGTCCTGATCGTATCGACGTTGTCTCCTACGTCATGACTAGAGAGTTTAAAATGATATGTGGATTCTAATCTGTGGATCGTCTTAGTAGTTCCTTAAAAGGTTTCAACCACTGTTCAGTTTTTGCCCTCCATCTTTGGCGAAGACTAATTACTGTGTAAATTCCCTCAACAAATATAATAAGTATTAAAGAAGTCTATGTTGAAATACTTTGAGGGAAATTTTAAAATAAAATTTGTTAAAATTTATAGAATTTTGGATATCAAAAGGAGCATGGTAGGTCATATTTTGATATGGACCAAAATTTGAAACAGTGACGTCATTTAGTTAGGGATGTCATAGTTTGGTTAAAAGAATGAATAGCTGTTCAGATTTACTGAAAACATTCCCTTTAGACACATCCATGATCTAACCTATTTCCCACAGGGAAGTAAATACAAACCTTTTGACATGTATACATGTCTTAGCTCTGGGGGGTGTTGGCAATTTGAGCGACCAAAATTTGAAACAGTGAAGTCATTTAGTTAGTGATGTCATAGTTTGGTTATAAGAATAGCTGTTTAAATGAACTGAAAATATTACTTTTTGACATATCCATGACCTAACCTATTTTCCACAGGGAAGTAAATAAAAACCTTATGACATGACTATGTCTTAGATCTGGAGGGTGTTGGCAATTTGAGCGAACAAAATTTGAAACAGTGACGTAATTTGGTTAGTGACGTCATAGTTTGGTTATAAGAAAACCTCTACAGATGCATTGAAAACATTGCCTTTAGACATATCCATGATCTAACCTAATTCCCACAGGGACGTTTTGTCATAGTATGACTTTATTTGAATTATATAACACTATATCTTTTTACACAAGTAAACATTATTACCACTTACTTTTTTGGGTAAAGTGTGTAGTAAATTAAAAATTAATTACGTGAATGTAAAAATAACGAAGAGTGAACGTCTTCGAAAAAAGGAGAAAAACTTGGAGTGGTGGAAGAAGAAAGGAGCGGGAAAGATTAAATCCGAAAAGAATAACTAAAAATTAAATCCACTCTTTAGAACAGGCCCTGGGGTGTGATGTTCATAGATTTCCATTTTGACCAGCTACCATACATACTAATTTGTTAATTAATTACCAATTGACCATCAGCCTAGTGATCAGTTATGTTAATTGGCCAGGAGCGACCGAATCAGCTGACCTGACTGGAATACATAATCAACCGCCTGTTTTGGAACCGAAGACCTCGCCTAATTGTATTGTTGTGTTCGTTTATCTCCGTGTATCTTCGGGATCCTCGTTTATCTTCGTGTGCCATCGCGATGTTCGGATAATGGCCTGTCGCGAGGTTATGTCGCAAAACGGCGATCAGCTGTTTTAACGAGTCAAATTTTGAAATGTCCTTGACCAAAGATACTGCCCGGGGGTCACGAGAAGAACCTTGGATTTTGACATGGATATGTATTAGCTCTGAGGGTGTGTTTGTGATTTTTAAAGATGGAAAACATGTAACAGGTTTCCATAGAAAATACCAGAATTATAGTATTGAATTTTAAACATAAAAGCATTACAATAGCTGTTTAGATGAAATGAAAACATTCCCTTTACATGTGTATCCATGATGTAACCTATTTCCCACAGGGAAGTAAATGCAAACATTTTTAATTTACTTGTAAACAGCTGTGTGTTCTTTCAACAAAAAATGTCGCAGAAGCACCTGTAGTTCTTATTTTTTGTAATTTCTTAAGGGTTTTATCGTGAATCTCGGGCAGAAAATATATGACCTTCTTCAATTTTGCAGTGATATCACCTATTGTATGGCTGAAATAGGTTATACGTAGTAGGATAGAAAACAAATACTGTAATTTTTAAATCTAATGCAACTATTTTAATAGTAAACTATTTTTACAACCAAAAGGAATTGCACGAGTAATAATCTATAATATTATAAAGAAGAGGTGGTTTCTGTATGTTTGTTTGTGGGTTTGTTGTGGCAAGTAAATGCGAAAAATACTGAACCGACCGGTTTGAAATTTTACACAAAGGTAGATCTTAAACTCATGCAACACTAAAATTTGACAGTTGGAAAAGAAGAAGAAAGAGCTGCCGTGACCGTCCTAGGTTTCAATGTTTACATTTTCTAATGACAACTTCCGTTTGCACTATATTTTGACAGTTCGGGAAGAAGAAGAAATAAAGTTGATTTTTCAGATAAACTGCTGGATCGAAATTAGTGAATTATTTGAAATAGTGGAATAGTAGATTTAAGTTTTTTCCGACGACTGTCTCTATTACATTAATCCTTATCCTCTTCCAATATTTGACAGTGATGTTACTTTGAAATGTTGTAGACTCGTGTTTTGTCATTTTGTAAACAATGAAGAATTAATTAACAATAACTTAAATGTATCAGTAGAGCCTACACCCTTCAGCCTTTTTAACCCGTGCGAAGAACCGGTACTTTGGCTAGTTTAGAAATAAATAAGACCCATGACGACTTTTTAACAACTATAATTGACATGCACATGTTTAAGCTCTGGGGATGTTAATATTTCTCGAGATGCAAAAAGTGTAACGGAAGTGACGTCATTAATCACGTGACTATACAGTGTTTGGTGATGGTATCCACATGTTTAATACTTAATTTGTAAGAAATTCCCTGAACTAATCAAAAGTTACATTGTATTTCATAACCAATGTGTTAGTAGAGATACTACAATAATTGAGACATTTCTTATTTAAAATTTGTGTTTCAGTGAATTTCCCTTGGGAAAAAGCTATTACCGTAGGTCTCATGGCAAGACATAAGCCCGGGACCATGTTATTTTTTCGTCTTGTGTATTCCTACATTTTTGCTCGGACGAGTTCATTGAAACTAAACACAAAAAAGTTCCATTAAGCTTTGCTCTATCCATAACGGTTACAGAGATATTAAAAAATATAAACACAGTACGTTGTACTTAGGAGCTTCAATGATGGAGGGTAAGGAAAAAATATATTTTACTTATCAATCTATATTTTTTTGCTTAAAAATCATAGTTTATTTGTTTATCATGGCAGCAAACCTGCATACTCTTTTCCCATGTTAATCATAATGGAATAGGAAAACTCCTTTATTTATGGACAGATGTTGATGAAAGTTGGTATTAATGGTAAAAAAATATGGTAAAAATGTCTAATTTCAGTGTTCCTCACAATAGCAATCCTGCACACTCTTTCCCATGATAATCTTACGGAGAATAAGAAAATAATTCTCATATTTATCGACAGATATTTATAAATCTTTTCATATATTATTGCTTTGGAAATTCGCTGAGCACGCAGGTCTGCTGCGATGGGGTATTATTTAAATTATGTAAACTTTTTTTAAGATTTGATTTTTTAAGATTTTTAAGATTTCTTGATTTTTAAGAACCTAGTCTGTGCATCTATCGGGATGTCGTTCAATGAAAGAGTTATCAAATCTGTTATGTGTGTTGTTGAAAGTTTTTTCTGGTTATGGAACCAATCTATGACTAATTTGGACATGGATATGTCTTAGATAAGGGGGTGTGGAACATCAGACCAAATTTGATGGATAAAATCGCTAATTTGATCGTCATATGGTTATAAGAACAGCTGTTTAGAGAAAGTGGAAACGTTCCTTTTAGACATATCCATGACCTTATCTAATTCCTAAAGGTAAGTAAATAAATGTGTTTATTTTAAAGCAGCACTTTGCATGAATTATTTTTGGAAAACTCTCTGTGCTCAAGGTATTTTATTATCTTAAATACTGATAGTTGTAAAATACTTCCAAATGATGCTAAAAACTAGAATTCAAACAATATACATTTTTCCGGACATGCACACCCGTTGCATGTGGCCTATCGGTGGCAATGCCCCTGATATGTATATGGAGCCTGCCTTTTGTGACACAATGCACAATAGCTGAACCCCACTCTTAATTGACGGTGTTTATATAGTATCTATTGTTCTCTCGTTTGGACGTTAAGGAAGGGGAATATGTTAATTGGACATTGTTGTAGATACGATAGCATGTATCTTTGTTGTGTTTGGAACTTGTATTTTGATACATTTAAAGCGGTTTTAGGGTTTTAAAACGACTTCAACGCAGGCTTAGCCCACTATGCATTCTTTATAATTATAAATATTTTTTCGTGATGATATTTTTCACGGATCCTGTCAGTAGAATAAATAATAGGTTAGATTCCTTAGCTGCCCTGTGAATCCTAGAGCAGCCCTTAACGGATGACGCCAGTTTTAACACCTATTATGGTGTCATTATCAAATCTTTATAAACTTGTAACCTTTTTTGGACTGGGACGGTGGCGACATCCTGTAATCCAGCTACTTGGAGGTAACAAATTGTGGATAGTTGTGAGTGATGGTCGGTGGATGTAGTGTTCTCTTGTGAGGATTAACGTCCGCACTATTGAATACTACGTTATCCGCAAAGAACATCCTCATAATTAGACCGGTTCGTAATTAAGTGGCCGTGGTTCGGATTCCACGTTAAACTGTAACTCCCTTAGATATGTCATCGACTGTTGGGCTATTAATTAACAATCCTGTCTAAGGAACATGTCAGCCTTAGTCAGTAACAAGACTACAAGATCGCACCACAATCATCTTACACTCAGTTCTCATTCATACTTGGCTTTAAATACCTACCTTGTAGTATGGTCGCCATTTCAATAATCTAATCAATAATCTACTTTTTGAAGCGTTATGTCATGAAAACATTAAGTCATAAGTCATCTTTATTCGTTCAAGATACAAATGATATTTGAACACGTCATAAATAAATAATACAATGATAGATTAAACAAAATAAATACATATAATAAATTATTTAACATAAAATATCTAACATAAAATATCTGAGAGAAGTCACCCAACATCACTTATCAGATAGGGACACAATTCCAGGAAGTGTTCTTTAACTTTTTTTGGAATTTATTAATATTGTTAATTTTTCTTATTTGGAGGGGCAGTTTATTATATATTTTGAGATAAGTATAATAGGGTTCCCTTTCATATTTTGCTGTTAAGTGATTTGTCACTGACAGCATGCCCCTTGATCTTGTTGGGTACTGATGAAAGTGTCCGTTAGTCACAAAAACCGACCAGTTCTGTTTGACAAAAACACAGACTTCGTATCCAACAAGACCGGCGAAAGTTAAAATTTTGAAATTCTTAAAAAGTGGGCGGCAAGAGTCCGTTCTTCTTAAACCACCCATCACCCTCAGACACCATTTTTGAAGAACAAAAACCCTACAGAAATTTTGAACACTCGAGAAACCCCAGAATATAGCACCGTATCTAAGAATTGACTCTACATGTGAAAAATAAACTACACGGAGGATCTTGACACTGCAAACCTTAACGGCCAAGGGCATAACACATTGGCTTTATTCTATTGCAAACGTGGTCCACGTGGGAGCACCAGGTCAATCCACTGTCAACGTGCGTTCCAAGAAATTTATGAGAGGTGACTTCAACAATTTTATTATTGTGTAATGTTATTTTGTCAGAAATTTTTTTATTTTTTCCACAAGAAAAATCAATGAAGTTAGTTTTGCTTGTATTTAATTTCAAGTTATTTAACGTAAACCATAAGTTGAATTTTGAGAGTTGATCATTGACATCAGAAAGGACTTGCTCTCCAGTTTCACGAGAAAATCCCAAAGAGCAGTCATCAGCAAACATAGCTAAGTCAGACTTTTTTGAAAAATCAGGAAGGTCATTTATATATAGTAAAAATAAAACGGGACCAAGAATTGAACCTTGGGGAACACCTTTGGCAACAGGCCTACTTTCAGAGAATATTGGATTTTCAGTATTATTCAAACAAATGATTTGTTGTCTACGGGATAAATATGACTTAAACAAATTTAAAGCATGACCTCTTACTCCATACCATTCAAGCTTTTGGACAAGAACATAATGATTTACGGTGTCAAAGGCTTTACTCAAATCACAAAAAATTCCAAGAGTACAAAGTCTTTGGTCTAAAGATTCTTTGATGTTGTTTAGAAAGTTAAATACTGCGCTGACTGTGGATTTTCCTTGGCGCAATCCATGCGTCTTTAGAGAAATGGCATTATTAAATTCAAGGAAATTTACTAGTTTTTTAAAAATTATGGCCTCAATAATCTTTGAAAAGGATGGAAGAATTGAAATTGGTCGGTAATTTCCAGGAAGGCTCGCATTACCAGACTTGAATATTGGAAGAACTTTACTAATTTTGAAAATATGAGGGAAAGTGGCAGTCTTGATTATAGTGTTGCAAATGTGGGTAAAAACTCCGCTTACTCCATTAAAACATTTTTTCAAAAGAAAACACGGAATTTCATCAATGCCGGCAGCTCTAGTGGTCCTTTAGTCCTTTTACTATTTCCTCCACCTCCGAGACTGTCACTTCCGACAAAATTAGGTTAGGTTAGGTTAGGTTAGGTTCTGTTAGGTTAGGTTCTGTTAGGTTAGGTTAGGTTAGATTAGATTAGGTTAGGTTAGGTTAGGTTAGGTTAGGTTAAGGTTAGGTTAGGTTAGGTTAGGTTAGGTTAGGTTAGGTTAGGTTAGGTTAGGTTAGGTTAGGTTAGGTTAGGTTAGGTTATCCTCATTAATACAATTATTAGACGCATAAAACATGTAGTTGAGATGTGTTCTACCTGATAGACTTCATGCTATCTTTAATACCATTTCATTTTTTGGTATTTTTTTTAATTAAGAGTTTCAAATACTGTAATGCATTTGATCGGAGAATATTTTTTATTTAGTACATGCTGTGAAATTTGGTGGTCTAATGCTGTAATTTTTTGTCCTTTTACAGATGTGTAATAGAATATTTTTAGATTCAATATTTGCGTAACTTTGATTTTAGTCCACTTTTTGACCATTTCATTTGAACGCGATTATATTTCCATATTTTTCATTTCATTTTTAATGTTTATAGGTAATGGCCGTCATATTCTGTGTATACGTTCTCATTTTCATCACGGAGGACAATACTACTTTTATTTGCATTTTTTGTTTATGCTTTCTAATTACATTATCGATTAAGTTGGAGCCTTTTGCAACACCTAAACGTTTTAATATTTTTTAACTGAAAAAACCATCTCGTACTAATGGAACTGATAACTATCTCTTGACAAAACTATGGAATGCAGCTATTTTTGTGAGATGGGTAATGGTAATGTAAAGACGTTTTATAGTGGTATCTGTTGCTGTGGGTTTTCTGTATATTTTAAGTATGATCTGTTTTCTGTTTTTTAATTCTTATATCTACAAAATTGAGGCTTTTGTCTTTTTTTCTTTCTAGGGTGAAAAAAAGACAAAAGCCTCATTTTTGGTATTTTTTATATTGGTACTGTATATTGATATTACATTTTTCCTTTTTTGGTGTTTTTTTATTTTAACCAAGTGGTTTCTGCTGTTATTTTTGCTTTTTTGGTTGCTCGTGATTAGTTTATAGTTTCTTTACATATGTATTTCTGGATTATATAGTTTTTAAACATTCTATTACTATTTAACCTTTCCAATATGTGGAATACGTATAAATCTCAACAGCAGGGAAATTTCACCTCTGCGAACCAAACCGTTGGTACACCTGGCTTATGTCAATTAGCCCAACAAAACGGCCACTATTAACATTCTCCTACGTCATTTGTCACAAATTAGTTTGTATGATGCGGGTGGAAAGGGAAAGGCTGAGGTTTTTTGTCCCCCGCCCCACCCCCTGTCCGAAACATGCCGCTGGACCGATTAATCTAGCTTTAGAAGTCGATATAAAAAACGTCGTGGGCCCCGCTTTCAATTTCCTATAGTGGTCGTCGTTCTTTATTGGTTTCGCCACAATGTGAGGGTTCTGGCCCTTTGATGTCCATGCAGTCATCCATTTGTGTTTAAAATTAAAATTTCAAATTTATATTGTTTTCATTTATGGTTTGTTTTACGTAAAAATGTTTAGAGTGATTTAATTTATTTAAGTACTGAGAAGGTTCATAGTTTTTATGGGGTATGGAAGTCTAAAGATCGGATGATAGCGAAACTTTTGAAATAAAGACTCTCATTTTATATCAAAGTTACCTCGAGAAAATGTTGAGTTACCTCCACAATATTTTCGTTGGAGACATGACGAAGTGACTAATATAAAACCGGACAGTTGCCGAGAGCAGACGACGTGATGTAACCCGAACTCCTCCGATGAAACCCGAGCGTAATCGACTGTATCTGGTCCTTCGGGCCGGATCGAGTGGATTAAATTTTGGGCTCCGTCACGCTAATGATCGTTGACTTCTTTAACAAACTAGTTTATACTACTTTTTGTTACCTTTGCTTCTGTATTGTGTGACAAATTTACGTTGGCTTCTCCAGCCTATATAAATATAACAACCTCGGTTACTTAATTTTGATTGGAACTTTGCAATTTAAATCGTTCAAGAGGTGTAAGGACAAGAAAGTTTAGGCTGAAAATATACTATTATTATTAGTTAAACTAAACAATGTTTTTATAAATCACAGGTTTCTTAAAATTTTAACAGAACTTTGAAATTCGTAGTTACGTTTCTGGATTTCCTCGTAAGGTTCACCGTCGATTAATCGACGGTAGGTAAGCTTTTACAATAAGTAATGGTGCGAATACATTTTCGGTTAAAACTTCATTGAATATAGTAGCGTTGAACTCTACAGGTTATACGCTTTACACCGATGTCTGTCTCGTGTTGCTTACTCTATGCGTCAGGGTTCTATGTGAGTTTAACAATTTTAAAATGGATAGCAATGACTAAAACTATATATTTTTATCTTCCTTATGAAATTTTGAAAAACTTTGCTATATTTAATTTATGACTGGTTTTTATTTTCTGTGCTTTGTGGGAGAGCGAACTTTAAAAAATTGTTTGAAAAAAACATTTTATCAATAACAAGTGGATATACCCATCAAAACCAAAATAAATATGAAACATATTATTATTTTCTTACAAATAATTTAATGTAGATTAAAATGTTATATGATATGGATATAGTTACTGTGATGTTAGTATTTTATGTGAATTTTTTAGTAAAAGTCCACAAAAGTGGCAAAAAGGGTGAACCTCAAGGGGTCCAATAGTGAACCGCTGGAGAGTGAACCGCCATCCGAATGGCAGGCCGACATAAAATGTCGATTGACGTAACCTTTCTTTTCTTTTACATTTAACGCATTTTAAAATCCGAAGGATATGGGCAATTCTTACATGAAATGAAAGATGGGATGCTGTAAATTAATTACAGCAATAAGTCTTGTAGCATTAGTACATCGATTTTATCGGCAATTACTTCTGTGAGAAAAACACGCACTAACTCACGACGGGCATTTTTGATTGCGAAATGGACGAAATCAAGGAACTTCAACAAATCACAGCTGATTTAATTTACGTGTTTGACGAGAACTGGTGGTACCACAGTAGCAAGCATGAAATCGGCTCTCATTCAATATCGTTTTATGGATATAATATGTTTCAACGACTGCTTAAGAGTTTAGACGTTAGTCATGTTTTTACGTGTTCGCAAAGTTGCAAATTTTTAACATTGTTCAGTTTTTTCCATTTTTATAACATAATTACCCTCCTGGATATTTTATTTTAGCATCTTCAAATAGTCCTGTTATTTTTTTAGGATGCAAAATCCTCAAAATGTGCTTGGAACTCCCCACAACACGTGCAAAAATCGGTTCTAACTCAGGAGGGTCTACTCTTTATCAAATGACAAGTTTCTGATTTTAGCGTGAAGAAAGTCCACTTCTAAACAAAGTATATAATTCATTTTAGGATTACTTAAAGAGCATTCATGTGGATTTTGAAAATTTAAACCCCTCCGCGGGAGGTTTTCTTCCCAGCCACCCCTATATGTTCACGTGTCCTCCACGCGCACGTGCAGTGGGAGGGGTGTCTGCCTCCCTGTCTGGGAGGCTGCCGTACAAAGAGCCCTGCACGTGACCCCCATTTTGGACTCGTGGCTTTAGTAATACACAGGGGACGTAGCGTGTGTGTAAGCCAGACAGGATTGAAAACTTGTGTAAGCGCAAAATGGTTGCTAATGTCTCTTCGAGGATTGATTTGTTTATTAACAATACCTGATTCAGTGAATCATATTTCTAGAGTTATACTGTAATTTTTATTCTGTCTATACTATTGAAGTTTGAACTAGTTTATATGTACCAGCAAATAAGGAAAGTTTATTTTTTAGTCTACCACTAAGTACTGTTTTTTGGTTGATTTTAGTTGTGAAATCAGTTTTGAAGATTATAATCAAAATTCAAAATTTGCGACAGTGTGGATTGAATTGTGGATTGTTATTAGCGATGGTGGGTGGATGTGATATTCATCCGCACTATTGAATACTACATTGAATTAGGCAAAGTCGTAATTCAGAGGCCATGGTTTGGATTCCACGATAAACTGTAGGTCCCTTAGTTGCCATCTCCTGTTAGGCTATTAATTAACAGTCTTGTCTAAGGAACATGTCAGCCTTAGTCAGTAACAAGACTACAAGATCGCGTCACAATCATCTTACAGTAAATCCTCATTCATACTTGGCTTAAAATACCTACCTTGTAGTATGGTCGACATTTAAATAATCTAATCTAGGCCAGTTTAAAATTAAGGAGCAAAAATTGTGGTTCGGGTAAGTCTTTTAGATGCCATTGGTTGTTGAAATATTAATTAACAGTCATGACTAAGGAACATGTGAGCCTTAGTTAGTAACAAGACTACAAGATCGCGCCACAATCAACTTACACTCATTTCTCATTTATACCTGGCTTAAAATTCATACCTGGGTATGTCGCCATTTCAGAAAGGTAATAATAAAAAATTAGACGAAAAATATTTGGGAAATTACAAACAGACAGAATAAAAATAAAGTGTAATCTCGATGTAAACAGTTTTCAAAGTAAACCCCCATTGACGAAGACATCCTTTTCACGATTACAAACGGTTTTTAACCAATGTGACAACACTCTAAACGTTAAATCAGTTACACCAGCTGTTCTGCGTGATAAAAAGTTCTTCCCTTGAGATCCAGTGCGGATATCCTACATCACATCGATGCGACGCCACGGCCCCACATATTCGCACAGATGTGTCTGTGTGTGTGTGTGTCTGTGTGAGTGTGAGGTGGGATTGGTCCGTGTTCCGTGAGGCCGCGGTACTTAGGCAGACGGCAACCACATGTGAGGTTTTTATTCATTGAGACCTCTTTACCAAGGCCGTTCTCATGTTCGGCCCGGACCCTGGGAATAAAACTTTGAAGATCCCGCAGATAAATAAACAGAACGGATTTGCTTTAATGATGATGCTTTCCAAAGGAGTCTTACATTTTACTTTCCCCCTTTATACATAGTATATGGAGAAAGTATTGTTTTCGTCAAAATTTTCGAATTTGAGTTGAGACTGGATATATCCGTTTTGGGGTCCCCTGAATCCAAAAAAGTGGGTTTCGACGTGATGTCTGTCCGTCCGTGAGTGTGTGTCTGGATGTGTACAGAGCCTCAGCCTACCCCGTTGGTCCGATTTAGAAAAAATGGCATTACAGTATTACCAGAGATTATCTCTTTCTTTCACTCCATAGGGCGTTTGGTCTATAGCCCCCACTTTTAATAAAATTATTGCATTTACTTCTCTGTGGAATGTGTTATATATTGAAGGGAATGTTTTCAGTTCCTCTAAACAGCTGTCGTTATAGCCATATGACGTTACTGTTTCAAATTTTTGTATCGCAAATTGCCAACAACCCCCACCCCCAGAGCTAAGACATATCTATGTCAATAACGGGCGCTCCCAGTTTTAAAAGAAACCAGTTCAATACCGTAAATATAATTTTAGTAATAGTGTAAACAATACGTATTGTCGTAGAAATAATCTTTGGATGATGAAGGATTTTAGTTTGAAATTGGTGGAGGTAAAAAATGAGTAAAATAGTAAACTCCACGAGCTAAAGAATCACGAATCACAAATTTCACATTGCCAGAACGGAATAAGAACTTAAATTATTTCAAAACAATCCAAATATTTCCTATCACTTATAAAATTTTCGACCTATTTCTATATTTCATCTACTTTTCAAAATAACGAAATTCAATCCAAACGAGATTACAAGTGTGGAAAACATATAAATCATCGAAAATATCTCTACCCCGATACTCAAAGTTACATGGAAAGGATGTCCAAGAAAATTACTACTTTCATAAGTGATTAATTGTAAAATTTCGGTATGCCTGTCTCCGCTCCTCGTGTATCAAACTTAACTGTTTCTGACTGCTTCGAATCGAGCAATAAATCTGAAGAAACTAGTTTGAGGTTTTAGAATTAGCGATCCTACAGCTTCTGGCTGTGACTTTTGAATATATTACCATTAAATCACTTTAGACATCTCCGAAGCCATACCCACACAATAGACTTTATAACGGAGTATTTGAAACATTCCCATCTCAGATAAGGTGGTAGATTTACACATTTAAAACGCATCCTTCTAGTAAATCTTCTTTTAAAACAAATTCCTTTAAAATTTAGTTTATATGTGGTTTAAGAATAATAAGTTTATTTTTAAGCGACAGAGCATAATAGTAATTACAAAAGCCAATGGTTCAGAAAATTCTCACATAAATTATGGAATAAATTTTTTAATTTCACATGCCAAATCCGCCTGAGTTTACATTGCTAGAGAGATATTTGTAGACATTTTATGGTTCTATCATCCCGTTCTACTTTAATAACAGTTTTTTAAATTTTAAGTTGTCTTCTAAATCCATTATCACTTGTAAACTACCCCAAATTTTAACGTTCAAAATTATCACCATAACTTCAAAGCCAGCTCAGTATTTTTCATTCGTTGATTGTAAACGTATACTATTCTGTAAGTTCTTGTAAAGTTGAAGCATTTTTAAGTTGCTTCAAAAGTCGAGACAAGCTCTTGTGAAATTTGAACTCTTCTAAACTCGTCCTGTTCCAAAACACCACAAGGTCCACAGCTCAGAACGTTCATTCACCCTTCCAGACAGATGTCTTGGGCACCCTTCCTTCTCAATCAATTCGTTTTTTCTCTTTACAGATCCCCCTCAGTGTTGAAAGGTCAAGTCTAGTATCGTTTGTGGGTGGATGGCTGAAAGAGAGTGTGATGGGGATGGGGTGCTAGAAGATTAGTTGCAGCTAGCTGGGCCTGTTGTTTTACGGTCCTTGATCTTCAAGGGTCTTCAACCGAGACCTAGACAGGCTTGGAGGGCTTTGAACTTCATCAGAGAAAACAAACAATACGTCTATTTTAGGATGTTTATAACGGTAAATAAATTATTTTGTTACTATATCCTATTGAACCCAATTTAATACAATTTTCAGCCCATTTCTAAGGAATACTTGACTAATAAAAAACGCAGAGTTTTAAACTGTTCGTGGTAAGGGTTTGTCAACAAGGTTGAAAAAATCGTTTTTGAAAACAAAATGTACCTTATATTAGACGAAACTAATGACCAAACGTTTAAATAGTTGAAAATGACAAAAATGAAAGAAATAAGCTGAATCATATTAAATACTTCAAAATTCTTCTATAAAACCAGTAAAAATTGACCAAGGAACCCCGAATAACCGTCTTTGAATTTCTACCTTTTGGTCCAATTAGGCTAATGTAACTAATATAATTACGGTACATTACTATACCGTAATGGGAATACAGTTTTTTATAGAATTCTTCCAAAATATATTTTATAGTAACATTTATATGTCTATATGGTACAGTAAAATACAGTGTTATAAGTACAGAAAAATAATTTTTATCAAGTCTGAAATCCTAAGCATCAAGAAGGATTTTATTAAATTCTTTGATTTATCTAATTTTCACTGACAACTATTAATATTTCGCAGTTTCACAATAACAGTTTTCAGATTCGAACGTTATTATTCGTTTGATTTTATTTAAGACTAGCCAAAGTACCCGTTCTTCGCACGGGTTAAAAAGGCTGAAAGGTGTATGCTCTACTGATACATTTAAGTTATTGTTAATTAATTCTTCATTGTTTACAAAATGACAAAACACGAGTGTCTACAACATTTCAAAGTAACATCTGTCAAATATTGGGAGAGGATAAGGATTAATGTAATAGAGACAGTCGTCGGAAAAAACTTAAAATCTACCATTCCGTTATTTCAAATAATTCACTAATTTCGATCCAGCAGTTTATCTGAAAAATCAACTTTATTTCTTCTTCTTCCCGAACTGTCAAAATATAGTGCAAACGGATGTTGTCATTAGAAAATGTAAACATTGAAACCTAGAACGGTCACGGCAGCTCTTTCTTCTTCTTCTTCCCGAACTGTCAAATTTTAGTGTTCACAGCTGTTGACATTCAAGTAATTTTATGTTTTCATTCTCTAAAAATGTAAACATTGAAACTTAGGACGTTCACAGGGCGTAGCCCGAGAGGATTTTAAGGAAATGAGTATGCCTATGTGTTGCATGAGTTTAAGATCTACCTTTGTGTAAAATTTCAAACCGGTCAGTTCAGTATTTTTCGCATTTACTTGCCACAACAAACCCACAAACAAACATACAGAAACCACCTCTTCTTTATAATATTATAGATTTGTAGCTAGTTCCGTACTCTACGTACGATAATGGATCAGGCGTAAATGCTACGTCCTATTGCGGCAGTGCTAATTGGTTCCGTGACTTGGTTTATGAGCCAGTTAGTGTTTAGGGAGGTCAAGCATCACACTTTCGAGGAGGAAACGTGCTAAAGGTTGGTCAATTAGCGAAGGCTGTCGAGTGGGTTATGGCAATTGCGTAATGGTAGCAATGCAATTGTGCTGTGAGTCAGAAGTAGATGAGTCAGCTGTGACGACCGCCGCGAGACGCCGGAACTGTGGAACTGGGGTTACAATAAGACTCCGTGGAACAGTGGAAATGTGGAAATAGAAGTAATGAGAATCCATGAGATGGTGCAACTGTTAAACTGGTATTTATAAGCATCCAAGATAAAGAGTATGCAGGTTAGCTTCCATGACAAACACATTTTGAGCACAAATGGATGCATCTCAACCACATGAAGCTAAACACCAAGTTTCATCCAAAAATTTAGATTAACTAACTGACCGAGTGAACTTCGTAACGTCCCATATGTGTCAACTTTAAGATTGGCCATGTTCCAATGTCAATTAGCATTACGGCTTCATTGTGAAGGATTTAGATATTCAGGGAGGATTAAGATTTATACAATATTATGGCGTTTATTAACTTATGTCATTTAATTAGACACGAATTAAGAGAATAGGTACCTACATAAACCCCAAAACTGTGAAATATCAAAGTGGCAAGTAAAACTGTTCATTTTGTACAGTATTTATTTACTTGACAGTTTTAAACTTAAGATTGATACATAAGGCTTTGAATAGCAATTCACATTGCTAATGAAAAGTAAAACAACAGCTGTAACTATAGAAATCAAATTTTTTGATCGTAGAAAATTTGTAAACAAATTTACTCCCCTTAGTTTAACATGGGGACTTTGACCCTCCGTAGGGCAGAGCCCTTTGGGAGTTTCGAAAAATCCTTTCTTAGTACTCATGTAGACCTTAAATATGAATCTGTGTATCAAATTTGAAACGCTAAAGCCTTGTAGATTTTGGAAACCGTGATCAATCAGTCAGTCAGTGAGTCATATTTGAGTTTTATATAGAGATGAATGAAATATTAATTTTCTTATCCTCCATAACATTAACTTGTGATTCTCATAATATAACGTACTGTGTTTAGACCTTTTAATATTTCGGTAACCCTTGGAGATAAATCAAGATTTAAAGTACTAAATTGTGTAATTTTTTGAGCTGATTAGATGGTAAAAGGTAAATTTTAAATACATATTAAAAACCACTATTTTGGGGAACAAACCCCTCCCAAACTACCCGTTCCCATGACTGATGTCTTGATTACGAACTCGTGCAGTTAAATGTAGGAATACATGTCTCTACCGAATTCGGTAGCAATATCACCAGGTCTTGCCATGCTACGGTAATAGCTTCTTCCATGTAGGAAATTTGCTGAAAGATAAATATTTGTATCAAATTACTATCCACAGTTATCTCTAGCCTCAAAACCATAAAAAAATAATAAAACTATCCAAAACTTAATGAACTTCCTGGTATTTACAAAATCAGGATTTCTTCGCCGTTGGAAATTCTTTGTCGTTTTGCTCAAACCTCAAGCCTTGATCATTTTTAATTTTTAAAACCTCGCCTTAGGGTGGATATACGTGACAAAAAGTGATTTATGAGTAGGGCCTACAATTAGTTTTTACCCACGTTTCTACGTTGTTAGCCACATTTTTACAGAAGAGTGGCACTCTCGGTAGCGTAAAGTTAAACAGAGCGTGTATTTAGAGGGAGAAGTCACAACCTCTGACTCTCTGTATCTCGGTCTGGGTCGTCTACCTTCGGCGTCTTTCATCCCTTTGAGGAACGAACGTCTGCGCCTCTTCATCAGCGGTGGCTTGTCTCCGGGCTCACAGGGTGTGACAGAAACAATCTCGGATCAATTTCTTCACTTTTCTTTCATGCTGTGGTGATTTTTAAAGAGTTTCTTTCATTTGTAGACTCAATGGACTTAATTCATTATTTGTAACTGCCAAGCCGAAACTATGGTTTCAAATTTAAATTACTGACTGTACTGATAGATGTCATATGACTATACGCGTATTGTAGCTACACTTAAATAATATTCCTAAATAGTTTAAAAAAAGGATCACGTTCATTTATACACAAATCATTTATACCTTTTGTCGTTATCTGTTCTCATATATATAAGTAATTATAGAATAATATACTATTTAACTTGTTACTAACATTTCCCCTATAGTTTTGAAAAAATGTCTTAAATATTTATAATTTAAACATAAATTAAGCCTCCGATATCCCTCAATTTAAACCACACACAATTAATTTATCATAAACCATTTCTCTTCCAAGAACTAAGAGCAAGATCTAAGAAACATTCCTTAACTGCTCACTTAAATTCGATTATGTATTGTTCTTCAAATCACCAGATAACTCGTTTGAGTCTTCTTTTAAAGCAGCAAATGGAGCTAGTTCATAGTATACTAGCAGTAAGCCTAGCAGTCCTTTGTAGGGGTTAAGAAACAAGATACTTATTTTCATGACAAAATATAGGCCTGAAATCGTAAAAAGAATTACCAGATCAATTACTTAGCATTCATTTTTAATTAGATCATTTGTATCAATATTAAACACTTATAAAATTAAAATCAATAATATCTGTGAAGAACTAATATTGATTTTAATTTGAGGGCTTAGAATTAAAGCTTACAAAAAAGCTTAGAATTAAATATATATTCCTCAAAACCAGGGTTTTGAGAGTTCATTGTCTTATTTTTACAGTGAATGGGTCAGTTAAAAGTAAAAATAAACCATAAGGTAAAGAATAGTGAACATAAGTTTTTACAACCGTGGGTGCTCTCGTTTTCACAGGAAAGCATCACAAAAAGATTTTGTTTAGCGTTACAGAAAAGTAGACAGAAGAAATTAAGATAAGACCCATTTTGGCTTTTCTGAAGTTTCAAACTTAAAAATAACCAACAATATTATAATTCTAGGTAGTGTACTGACAAAACCATCATTTTATATAGATATAAAATAAAGACGTTTAAAAATATTCGCCTAGCACTTGTTTAGAGATAAATATCAATCCACTCCAGTCGTTCCCCTACAGATTAACAGTGAAGGGGTGGGGTGAATTAAAAAGATTAAAACAGATTCGTTTCCCAGGGAAGTGTTATATCCGGGCGGAACATTCAATAAAAACAAATAAAACAATGGGCCCTAGTACGCAGCCCTGGGGCATACCGCTGATGACGGGGAGGGAGATATAGAAGCGCGTGGGAGTGAGAGAGATGCAGATATCGCGGTTGACAGAGAGGGAGAATGCGGTGGCATCGCGTTGGTGTGAGAGATAAAGAATTAGGTCATGACAATTATTGTTTAGGTTTTAATTAACGGTTAACTCGTGAATACAGTATTTTCTCTTTTTTAGTATAATAAAATGTAATCGTTATCTTTGATGTAACCATTTTGATGCATTTTATTGTATGTAAGCATTTTGATGTAGCCTTTACATACATTTTGTTTTATTAATGAGAAAATTGTTTTTAACTTGCACCTGATTTAACCTACTTTAATTTTACGCAATATTTAACAGACGTCTGCAAGAACGTTAGTAATTTGCATATGTTTTCTACACATTTTTTACGAACTATTGGGATTGTTGATTTTAAATGTTGAGGTATTCCAATTTAAGACTATAAATATAATATATTGTCATGGATAAAAATTGTACCTATGTCATTCAAAAGGCATTTTATAAAAGTTAATGTAAGTGTAAGTTTTGTTAATCTGATTTCATAATTATGAAATTTTTGGATTCGGCTTGGATGTTTCTTTTCCAAAGAAAAGAGGGTGACAACCTTCTTATACTTTCCCACCCACAAATACTGCTCTACAGATTCTTGGGACGTATCAAACAAATTAAAGGGTGAGACAACACTGTATTAGGTGATAAAATAAATAAACTGTCAGTGGACTGAAACGTACTTTCTCCCTTCATTTAATTAAAAAAAACTATAACCTTCTTTAAAGTTTATCTAAATATCACTTAAAACCTATTGTTCCAAAAATAATCATCCAATTTCTTAAACTAGCGAGAAAAATAAGTTAAATTATTTATAAAAAAGTTTATGGGGCATCCCCTCCAGGTAATACAAAACTTTTAAGTGGGTTTTCACAGAGATATGACCTTACACTGGATACCAAGTTTCATCGAAAACAGTTGAGAAATATAGGAGAATATGATTTTTTAAATATTCTCCATAAGAACACCATAACATTTTGCATTCTCAGACGTAAAGCGTTAACCATGGACATTAAATTCTACTTTTACTCTGTGATCACCAGTCTTAAAATAATTATTCAACATAAAAATTTGTTTTGTTTTTTTGGGTCAGTTTAGTGGTGTTAGTAAAATTATTTGATAACATTTTTGTTTTGCCAGAAAAACTTAAAAATCATACTTTTTGCATTTAAAAGACCATAACTTTTGGACAATTCATTTTACAGACATACGGGTGGTGCATATTATTTGGGACCTTAATAGCTACAACCATGAAATTTTAATCAAATTGGTTTAGGCGGGTGAGAAATTTGTGTTTTTCACATTTTTAAGGGGTTTTAGTGGTCAATAACACTTAAAAATCACAAATTTTAAAATTTTAAAATCTTTTTCTCTGACGATCAATGTGGTTGTACACAGACAGACAGAGAGTTAGACATCAGTCCGAAAACCACTTTTTTGGATTCAGGAAGCTTCCAAAGCTCCAAAAATAAAATTCAAACTTTCGAATAACTCTTAGCATCACAGAGAGGGTGTTAGAGGGAGTACCGTAGAGCTAACTCGAACACTTGAGTGAGAAGAGGATGAGGTTTTTGTGTGAGAGCGAACCTCCTCTAAGGTTTCTCAGCCACTTGACGTCATCCGATAAAGATATCGACAATTAACTAGCGATACATCGATGTGGGAACTCGAGTGACCGAGTTGTCAAGTAATTTACTGCAAGTCCTCGCGTGGGACCTGAGGCGTCAATTGTGACCGACTGTGGGCCGAGCTTTGCTACTGGAACAGTTGTCGGATGATGTATCAGTGTGAGAATTTGTTATCTGCTTTCTTGGTACTAATAGTTTACGTATATGTTACTCGCGAATTGCGTAAATTAAGGGCCAGCCGGTGAACCCTAGTCACGCTACAGTGAAAAGGGTTCGCAGAACCCTGATTTAGGACGAGCCAAGGTAACTAGATGTACTATTGAATACTACATCAATCCGCAAACACCATCCTCATAATTAGACCAATTCGTAATTCAGAGGTATTGAATCGGATTCCACGTTAAATTGTAGATCCCTTAGATATGTCATTGACTGTTGGGCTATTGATTAACAGTCCTGTCTAAGAAACATCAGCCTTAGTCAGTAACAAGACTACATGATCGTGCCACAATCATCTTAAACTTAATTCTCATTCGACTTGGCTTACAATACCTACCTTGTGGTACGGTTGCCATTTCAATAATCTAATTTAACTTTCTACCAGCTGTTTAATTTGTGAGAAAAGACGAGGCCATCACACAGTTCATTTTGCAAACTCCATTTGGTTATGTCTTGATGTCCATCATGGAAAATTTTTAGTACATTGTCTCTTTGGGATCTTGGTATTATAATACGATTGTTAACTACTATTCGATTGTTTGGGCAGTGCATCTTCAGAGGTAGCTCTGAGATTTCTTTGGCCATCCTTCCACACAATATCGGAATATGTGCTTAAGAGTTTTATACCTCAAATAATTAGGCCTCTTAAGACTTATGTCAATCCTTATGTTCCAATATTCCAATAACTCCTCAAATGTTTTCCAGCATGAATTGTTTTCAAGTTTAATTAACCTCGGACTCAATGATCTACCCACCAGTCTCCAATATGTTTAGGGGAAACACAACTGGTCAGAATACTCGTGGGAAAGATTGAAGGGTAATTTCGAACAAACAATTCTATAGGATAAATGGCAAGTTAGGGAGGGAGATTAAATACAACGTTTCACAATGGTCGCGTGTGATGAGGGATGTTGGGTTAGGGGTGGTTAGGGCGAAGGTAACAACAACCCCGTCATGGAGAGGGGAGCTCAAAATTTGAATGCTTTGGTTAAGCATATTGCATATCTGAATTCATGTTCCTACTTCTGGATATTGATTTCAACTAATTAATAGGAATGTTACGTTTTTATACCTTTTGCTTTTAGCTAGCTAATAGTAAAGACTTAAGCCCGGGACCATGTTGTTTTTTTGCCTTTAGGTACCCAGAGACCAAAAACAATAGTCGTTAAATTTTTTATATATATGTGTGTCTGTCAACACGATAATTGTCGTAAAAATGGTCCGATCGAGACTAAATTTGGTAGAGACGTGTATTCCTACATTTGCTCGGAGGAGTTTGTAAACCAGACATTACACTCTTTTTACACTCGCTTTTTTACTTTTGCTTTTTTTTACACTCGCGCAAGATATTAGTCTGTAAAATTAAATAAAAGGGTCCCTGTCGTACTATCGTTAAAAATATAAGTAATTGTAAAAAGTGTTTACCAATTATGCTAGGATCAATCATCATGCCTTTTGAAATGCTGAAACATTTCTGCTGGAGTATAAACATAAACATTTCTGTACCAGTGACGTCACCGGTTTTCTTTACGTGATTGCTTATAAAATTAATTGACCAATTAAAGATTTAACGATATTTCTCTAAACTTCTGTACTCTGACCACTGCTGAGTAGCTGAGGTGAAGCGATGGCTAGCAGAAAAGGTAAATTTCCTAACTTAATTTACTGTGTTCAGAAAATTAAGAGTTTTGTCCAATAATGTCTATAATCTATATATATTGAGTATATATAACTAAGGAAGACTTTAGGGGGGTAATGTCGCCAAATTTAATTATTTAAAATTTTACTTTCTTTATATGTATATATAATTTGTTTTCGTCAAATTTCGAATGATTTAATGATATATTTTACATGAATCCATTTGTTTTTCTGTCAATACTTTTGTAAGTTTGAGGTCTAGATGGTGATTTAGATTAAATTTGGCATTTATGTATATATTCACCGTAACTCCTGGCTTTTTTCATTTTTTAGAATTTTTGATTTTTAAGGGTAGTTCACCCCTAAAAACCATAAAAAACAAAAAATCTAAATTTCTCAAAAATGGCTATAAAGATTTTGATTAAAACTTTATAGTTTATAGTGCACGGAGTACTAAATAATTTGAAACCACCCGCATATATGTAAAATTGATGGTTCAAACGTTATGGGCTTTTAGATGCCAAAAAATATTTTTTTTCAGCGAAAACAATTAAGGTAAAGAATAATTAGTCTATCTCCATTGAAACCAGTTTAAAAGACTAAACAAATTAGTATTTTGAATTATTTGTCTACAACTAAAAGGTCCAGAGAAAAGTTAATTTTAGTGTTCATGATAAACGCAGTACGTTGTCTTAGAGTGTCTAATGTTATTCTTATTGTGAATTTAAAAAAATAAATTTCTTCCTTATTTTACAACTTGTTTTCTTGAAGAAACTTGGTATGAAGCGTAAGGTCAAATTATCCAACAAAACCCACTCAAAAAAGCCGGGTATTTTCGGGGGGGGGGCATAAAATTCTAACAGTTAAATTAACTTTGTTTCTCTTGTTGTTATTTTCAGAAATTTGATGATTATTTTTGAAGCAATACATTTTTAGATGAAACTTAGATAAACTTTAAAGGATATTTCAATTACAGATTGTCGTTTTTTAATTTACTGAAAGGGGAAGTTATGTGTCAGTCTACTGATACCGTTTATTTCTCTGGTGGTTAGTTTAATAAATAAATAGGATGATAATTTTTTAAACAAAAATTTTAATTATATTTACATAAATTTTAAAGAAGGTTGTAGTTTCTGTTAATTTAAAAATCCTTCACTTCATATGTGATAAGACTTATCAAGTACAGACATTTCTACAGTATTATACTTAGTATAGTTATTTTCTTTCATTGACAGCACTCATACTGTTCCATTGTCTTACTATTTTAAGCACTAAAAGATTTCTTTGTTTTATATAGATTTAGACAAGATCAAAATCATCCCAATGGCTAATTTACGCTTATCTTAGCATACCATTATTGTGTGATCAATTGTTATTAAATATAATGCAGTTTTACTGCCTTAGCTTATCCTCTGATAACAGAAGGCATCATAAATACAACGTTTACATATGCAGGAATGCAGTTCAGTAATAATATTGTGACCCTCCCATTGTAGTAACCAGTTCGCCCACTACGTTCGCCCGCGCTACTGTCGACAAACGCCAAACACTATTTAGTACATTTTTTATCTTGATTTAATGTAAATACAAAATAGTTTACCATGTATGAACTGAGCATTAAGAGTCAACTATACTGACGAATTATTTCATTTTTTGACTAAAACAACGATGTTATTTTGTGACAGAACTACTGGTGCTTTTCTCGTACTATCCGACTTCGTTCGTCCAAAATCGGACTTGTAGTCGACCAGAAGCAATGCTTATAACCCCTTTCACATTATATGATTACTAATCGTGCCTGAACATTAGTCGGAAAGTAGTTTGGTGTCACTTCCGGTATCCGACTTCCGGACGAGAAAATACCCTCGTCGCAGCAGACCTGCGAATTTCCAAATCAATAACATAATAGGCCTAATAATAATTTATGACAAGTTTCATAAACATCTGTCCACAATAAATGTCTGTCAATTCGCTATGTTATTTACACGGGCCAAGAGTATGCAGGTTAGCTGCCATGTTAAACACATAAACTACGATTTTTAAGTATTTGAAGCATTAGTTTTCAACCACATAATGGTAAATAGTAAGTTTAATCCAAAAATATTGATTGATAAGTGAAATATATTTTATAATATATATTTTTTCTTGCTCCTCCATAAGATTAACATTGGAACCCCAAAATACAACGTACTGTGTTTAGATTTTTTAATATCTCGGTAATCGGTGAGATAGAGAAAAACTTTAAGGAACTAAATTGTGTGGTTTTTTAAGCAGATTCTAATGGTAAAAGATTTTAAAATCTTTCAAATAACATCTCTAGTTTACGAACTCGTCCGAGCAAATGAATACACAATCTCTACCACGTTTGAACTCGATCAGACTATTTTTATGAGAGTTATCTCATAAAACAAAAAAAATTAAACTTTGGTCTATTTTTTAAGTCTCAGTGATTTCGAAACAGCGGCAAGAAAGAAAAACACAAGGTGCAAGGTAGTGATGAGTAGAGATTGTCAAAACCAGCAGATGCATAAACAGGTCACGTTGTTTTTGACGACACCAAATATAGACGGCGCTCGCACCATGTGGTTGTTGGGGGACTTTTTGTCACTTGTCGTTCCCACATCTCATAAAACAAAAAAAATTAAACTTTGGTCTATTTTTTAAGTCTCAGTGATTTCGAAACAGCGGCAAGAAAGAAAAACACAAGGTGCAAGGTAGTGATGAGTAGAGATTGTCAAAACCAGCAGATGCATAAACAGGTCACGTTGTTTTTGACGACACCAAATATAGACGGCGCTCGCACCATGTGGTTGTTGGGGGACTTTTTGTCACTTGTCGTTCCCACGTACTTGTGGCTTGTAGTCAGTCACCTTGGAATTGTTCACACACACTTGTAGCTTGTAGCCACTGTAGTTCCTGTATATTTGAAGCTTGTAATATCCACGATTGTTCTCACATATTTGAAGTTTGTAGCCACTGTAGTTCCTGTATATTTGAAGCTTGTAATATCCACGATTGTTCTCACATATTTGAAGTTTGTAGCCACTGTAGTTCCTGTATATTTGAAGCTTGTAGCCACTGTAGTTCCTGTATATTTGAAGCTTGTAATATCCACGATTGTTCTCACATATTTGAAGCTTGTAGCCACTGTAGTTCCTGTATATTTGAAGCTTGTAATATCCACGATTGTTCTCACATTTGAACCTGTAATCTAATCTAATATTACATATTTATGATAAAAAGTTATATATGTTTTTAATTTTTCTTAATTCCTCTATCAATTATCTAAAAAAAGTCTTCATAATAATTTCTCCGAAACGGAACGACAATAGTAGACTTCTTTATATGTTGACCGAGCCTGGACCACCGAGATGCTGGTCTGATCGTAATGTGCAAATCCCTCTAAGGATGCCGCTCCGTCCCTCGCCCAGCGGTCCGGGGCTGAGCCCCCCTGGCCGTCTGATATCACGTGGTCCAGTGGTCACGGAACTGCCGGTCTTTGAGAGTTCGCTCGCCCACCCGGACGGGAATCAATTGATGGCTTAGGTCACAAAGGATCATTAGGGTCCACCACGGCGGTGTTCGTGCTGTTTAGTGACACAATTTAGTGCGAATCATTTTAGTACCTTGAAGGCAGCGAAAGTCTTATGTAACGCTTTTAAAAGTTTGAAAGTCCATAGTTTGTTACGTTTGTATATAAATAGTGAGATATGTAATTAATCTTACCCGCCTATGGCCTATGGACCTAGAGCCACTCCGCCATCTTGGATTTTAACCATAAGAACCATAATGTTACCATAAGTTAATTTTGTGACAGCATCACTAATAACTCCACTGTCGTAAAGATGGTTGAGGTGTGAAATTAAAGATTAAAATAATAATATTATATCGTAAAAAAGATAATGACTTGTTAGTAAAGTTATCGGATATAATTGCTTGGTAATTATTATATTTTTGTGGAAAATAAAATAAAACAATTAATCATGTAATTTCCTAGATAAACACTTTACCGCTAATTTGACATCCCAGCTATATTTTCTACAGGGTTTGTTTTACAAATAATGTGCTTGTATTAAGGCTGTTAACTAAGTAAAAACACACACATTTATTTTATCAAATATACTTAGGTTTGCTGCCCTAATAAATATTAAAGTTTTGGGGGTTTTATGGATGTATTGGTAAAACATAAGTAGATGGGACTACATACTATTTGGAAAAAGATTTAAGTAAATAATTGTTTCTATTGATTTTTATCTCCATCCGATTAACAATATAAAACCTACTGTGTCGACCATTTTAAATATCTCAGTAACCCATTGACCTAGAGTAATGATTCAAAATACTATATTGGGTGTTTTTAGGTGATGGATTCACCTAATGGTATAAATGAAACTTAGATTATTTCAAAAATTAAAAATAAATAAATTGAAAATCCCATTTTATACGGGCGTTATATAATATTTTGAATGACCCCCCAAAACGTGTTCAGGGGGTTGAGTTATGAACTTCTATCATGGTCCTGGGCTAACCTTCACCATGTGGGTTATATAAATTAGCTCACTTTTCCAGATGAAATTCACTAATTACTAAGATTCAATGTAAAGAGCCCAACAATTAACAGCTGATTCAAGGTTGCAATGTCACATGGCGCTTGCGCGAACAGCTGACAATTCTATCGATCCTTCTGCAGGATTCCCCAAGTTTTCCTTGAAATTTTATGCCCTGGTTGTAGGGCAGTGGGATTAAACCTCACCATTGTAAGTATTAAATTAGTATCTATTAGAGTACAATAAGCCCCTTTGTAATTTGCTTTATAATTATAAAATATTAAATTTGTCACTTAAACCGAAAGTACTTTGTATTATTATAATGGACATGTTTTTTTCAGTTTATGTTATTTTTAGCCTTAACATATAGTAGAAAACTTACACGACAGCAAAAATTATAATAAAATAATTTGTTTCATTATTTATTTAACTAGCGATTTAAACATATTTAAATTTAAAAATTATTCTACCTTCTTTACATTAATTTTTCTAACTCCAATACGATAACAGCTGTAGATGGAATTTTTATAGCAAGGATAATTTTTAATTTATTGGGTATAATAATTAAATTACCATATTTATTACATGATAAAGTATATACGGATTGACGTAAAGTTTAAAATTAAGTACTTTTCAAACGATAATATGACAAACGTAGTTTAATGTATTTAATTTCATAAGTTTAAACGGGTTTTATGTGAAATAATTTCTCTTTTCTCTCAAAAATGTAAGTAACACGTTTTATATCTAATATGATACAGCATATTATGACATAATAAAAATTATTTTCCTAAAGTTAGATTAGTTGGTCATTGTATTAATTATCTATTAAATTAAATGAGTCAAAAGAACGATTAAGAGTGTCAGTGTGATTATAGCATAGAATCTTCCATTTCCAAAGATATATGACAGTCAACCCTGAATTAAAAATATGGGAAAAATCATTTTATAAGAGGATGTCGGTGGTTTTTCCAAGACCAACTTACTCAAATGCATATATGTTATACAGTATAGTATACGTAGTCCCAAAAATTTTGTTGTAGACTATTATCATACTTTTATGTTGTTAAAGTACTTTAATGTTATGTAATACCTCACTTTTGAGAGTCGAAAAAACAAGATCTGAACCTTTTGTGGTACCAGGTCGTGACGTACGACCAGTGTATTCCAAATTTTGAAAAAAAGTTTGAAATCATACTCATACTTTTGAACCATTTTAGTTTAGGGTGAGATATTTACGTCAGCTTTGCATCATTAAATTTGTTTGATAAACCCTTCAAAATGAGGGCTCATTAAAAGGGGGGGTTCTCTTTAAAAGAAGTTACCTCAAACTATCTGCCCTTTTAGGGGGGTTAAACCTTTTTTTCAGTGTAAATAAATCCGAAATCTATGTTAACAATCAATGAAATAAACATATAATACTGATGTCTTATTTTTGTCTATGTAAAACTGAAGTAAAGCCTTTATCGGTTACATATTTCAATCATCGGAGAGTCGTCATTATTCAAATCCCTCTAGAGTTCCGCAGGCATCGATTTATCGACTCCTACAAGCCATTAGACTTTTCATCTCCCGCGTCCATTACCGTTGTAACGGAGCCTTGAGGGACTCCATTAATTGGTTTTCGACCGAGTCATCGATCTCTCGATCATAAATCACCGATGTATCGATTACGGAGTGACAGGGGGTAATTAACTTGCGAAATGAGACTAATCGAGTGTCGAATCGAGGGAAATTATTCGGTTGTTGCAAAGGTTTTGGATAATTTTGAAAATTTAATGATAAAAATTATGAATAAAAAGTGCTAGACACTATTTTCACGAATTTTAATTGCTATTTGTACACAGTGAATGACTATCATGGTAACTCAAAGGAAGCATATTCACCTGGTTGCTAGAGTCTCTGGTTCGATTCCAGAACTAGTTATTACCTATTTAACATTAAACAACATTAGGTAGTAACAAAACTTTGGATCGACTATTAATTGTGTTTTGAATTACACGTACTTCGTCAACGTAAGTAGGTTTTGTAGTGATAAAACTTCAAATAGTGTAGAAATTTGTATTACAGTACTAACAGATAGATACTCATACATAGTAAAACGTGAGCAATTAAAATAAAATATAAAAAACCTACTCAGGTACCAAATTAAAAGCTGTGATGTGCTCATAAGTTTCTTAACAACATATTAAGAATAGTTACGTTAATCTTATGAACTTAAATTGCTCATTAACTGAACTGATGGACCTCCAAAAGACTTAAGTCCATTCTCACTATTGGTCGATGAAAATTTTCAAATCATCCTGACTTTTATCCGTCGTCGAGTCGTGACTCGTGAGTCACAATCGAACAGCTGCAGACAGCATAATGGCTGACCCCTGGTGGTGACCGCTCGAAATAAAAACTCCCGCCAAAAAAAGTGCCGCCATATTAGCTGGTGCTAAAAGCACAACATAACCCCACCTAACTACCTGGGATAAAAGCTTTCTAAACATTTCCATTCGTCTTGTAGCTATTAGTGGAGGTGTTTCGCGTCTCGCCTGACTCTATCGCCGGTCCTTGTTCTGATCAGCTGTTCTTATCACGAACGGCTCTTATCTTGATCAGCTGTTTTAATGTGGTGGCAAGAGGTATGAAAGATCATATCTAATTGAGTGCCTGAGAGAGGTATGTTGTAATTCGGTTTTGCAAACGATACGGACAAAAGTTGGAAAAGGCGGGAATAAAAAGAACCTATACGAGCGCTTTGTGGACTACCGTAATCCTTCAAATTTAAATTTTACTTAAGTCTAACATGTTAAGTTACGTAAAAATAATTTATATTTACTCACTTCAAAACGTGAAAGTAAAATAACGACCCAATCACGCCGTAGAGGGTTAACAAGTGGGTTTCTCGCAGAAAGTCGATACCAAACTCAAATCAGTGTGTGATTATAATCTAACCAGTACAATTCCAGCGTAAGTCTCTCACTACGTATACAAAAACGGCACCAGTCTTACCAACTACCGGAGGTGGAAGCAGGTTAACCAACATCACCGCTACAGCATACTGAATAAGTAGCAACCACGTTTATTCCTTTTCAGTCTGCATGAACATTGTTACCTTCTCTGTCAACGCCGCCATTGTCACTAACAGCTGATTTTCACATATAAACAGCTGATTAGAGACGAGATCGCAGTCTGCTTAGAAATCAGCTGATTTGGTTGGAAAACAGATGTGAAGTCTTTTTCTAGACTCGTCTGTTACAGAAGTTGAGTGGTTTTTGAACCGAAAAGAAGGATATTTTTCACATAACTTTGTACGTTTCCTGTAATAAGAGCCTGTAACATTATTAATATTTAAAATAATTAATTAGTAAATTTAAATTGATGTAAATTCTTGGGACTATTTATGGGATTTTAAGGTTTGGAGTAAAATTATTATCTTTTTTCTTAAATGGAGTACTATAATTTAACACCGATGCCATAGTTCAACCAATGGAAGAAATTCGCCTTGAGGAATAGTTGAACAATGTTTTATTCAGTTTTAGAATATCATGTGTTTAATGTGATTTGGAGACGAGTTAAGAATTTAATATAAATGTTAATAATGCAGAGATAACTTACCAAAGGCGAGAATACTTAAAAAATACAAAAACGTGTAGAAAAAGTTACCGGTAAATTATATTTTTTATTATTAACATGTTGTTTGATAAAGAAAACAAATTACAGATATCAATTTCAAAATTTATTTACAATACAGAATATCGTGTATCAGGTAAGGAATTTGTTCTTAATGGTAAATTCTTTCGAGTAGGTTTTACCTTTGCCTATTAATATTTTCTATAGATTTACGTACAAACAAGAGGCTGTCTTATTGATGAAATATTTCATCTTAGCCCCATAAGAACAATTTGATTTTGTGACAGCATTACTAGTTTCAAGAAAATTGTAAACAGATGGTTTGGGTGTCAAATTAAAGTTAAAGTGGTTATGAAGGGAATTTTCTCACAATTGTATCACATAGTTACCAAGTACTATCTTTTTATGATAGAATACCTTTTTTAAATGGATTATATTCTCCTCTAAAATCAGTTAACGTTTAATTCGACACCTCAACCATCCTTTTACCACAATCAAGGTAATACTGTCACAAAAGTAGCATTGTTCTTATGACATTAAAATCTAAGATAACGGAGGTCCTGCGTTGGATGTTGCGGAAGTTCTAAAACATATGGAATTGTCATCTTTCTATGCAGTTGGCTATGTCATTTTTACCAGTTCTTCTTTAGCAGTTTTTCGTTGATCGCAAGTAAATTACACCACACGGATGGATTGTCCTGTCCTAAAGCAATCCGTGGATGGATTCACCCATGGTAATTGATGGATTGAGTCTTGGTCCATTGAGGATCAATACAACAGTTCAGTAGAACAGATGACGTTCGATCGTAGTATATTCTTGGCCCCGCTTCAGTTTCAAAAATAGCTCAGTCTTGCAGAGACCTCTAGCGTCGGTGAAGGTGAGTTACAAACATCACCGATAAACCCTAACAACCAAATATCGTAAGTACCTCAACTCCAACATGCGTGTCGGTTTTTACTTGATTTATGTTAAAATTTAAAAACTACATTTGCAAATACTATACAAACCACTGATTTGTTATTCAAAAGATTATCTTCCTAAAACCTTCAAAGGTATCTTGATGTTTTTGAGGTTATGCACTAAAATTTGTCCTTTAATACGCAGAAGGCTATATGGATTTTCCATCCTTTTACATTCAAAGATTCTATTTCAATTGTGAAAAAGTAATAAATACAGGAAAATTTTAAAACTAAAAGAGTTTTACGCGTATACTAACTACTTACACTATTATGTAACTACATCTGAAAGATGATAAAATTGAATTCTTTTTCTTACCTTCGACTTTACAATGTTCGTAGAACATTATCTGAGGTTTAGCGAATCATTTCTTACTATACGAATATAACGTAAGGCTATCAAATTGGATTTTTTAGATTTAGATTTTCATTAATGCACAATTAGCAGAAAAAATCGTTGCTGTTGGAAATAAAATAAAAGATAACTTTTAAATAATAATTCTCTTGATTTTTTAAAACTAGTCTTTACAAGAATTTCTTATTCTCATTTAATTATGTGATCTTATTTTACTAACCATTGACTTTTTCCTGAGTTAATCCATGCAGACATCCAGAATGCAATGAACATGCACGCCATGCACTCTGTGGATAAGCTGCTGCAAGAAGCCTCGATAAATACATCTTCATATATATCAAGGCTCCTTTGTACTATGATATACAGCAGGCGGTGGCGACGTGCGTGTGGATGATATAGATGGTCGTGTCTACAGATGATTCTCTGAACATCTGATTGAAGTGGCGTCATGTTCGCAGAAGCGTTGCAAAAACTCGTGATTTAAAGACGCGGTAGCCATGGGTTGCGTTTGTGTTATTTGTTTCTAACTTTTTGACTAACTTTTTGTAAAAACTGTATATGTATATTTTTTTGCGAGAAATAAAAATTTTTGATTTGATTTGATTTGATTCTAATTAAAAAAGGAACTTAATTAATGATTTGGTATTTTAAGGAGAGTGGCTTTTGAAGATGCTGGATGTTTTGACATGGATATGTCTTAACTCTGGGGGGAAAGGGGGTGTTGGTGATTTTTAAGATGGAAAATATGTAACAGAAAACCACCAGAGCTATTGTATTGAATTTTTTAATATAAACTAGCTGAACGGGCGAACTTCGTAACGCCTGACATGTTAACTTTAAGTTTGGCCATGTTCTGAAGTCGAATAGCAATACGGCTTCATTGTGGAAGGTTATATATCCTGGGTCGCGGCATAGAGAATAACAATACTGAAACGATAAGACATATTACTAACATTCCTATAAAACAAATAAATCTGAGTGGATTAATTCACAATTTTCAAATAAAATCCAAACCCAAACCAAACCCAACTGTAATACGGCTTTTATAGGAAAGATATACAACAGCTGATTATTATAATAAACGTAATAATATAAACATTTTAATTATCATATAAACACGTGATTTTAATCAGACAGAAAATGAAAATATAAATACATAATCGCCCAAAACCGTAAACTATTAACGTGGTGAATAAAGCTGTTTATTTTTTACAGTACACATTTACTTCATAGTTATACATTAATGAATGATTCAGATGGCATTGGATAGTAAAGCATATTGCTAATGGAAAGTAAACCAATCAGTTGTAGCTAAGAAATCAAATGTTTTCATTGACAATTCGTAAACAAACTTACTCTCCATAAGGTTAACATTAGAAATTTAAAACGCCATAAAATGGAAACTTATGGGGTTTTCGAAAATAATTTCTCACTAAAACCTTCCCGGACACATGTAGAGCAACTTTCTAAAATTTCATGACGATCGGATGAGTAGTTTGGCAACGCATAAAGGACATACATACATACATTCAATTTTATATGTAGAGATAAATAAGAACAGCTGTTTAAATGAACTGAAAACATTCGCATGACATATACATGATCTAACCTATTTCCCACAGGGGAGTAAATACTGTACAAACATTTTTACATGGATATGTCTTAGCACTGGGGGGGTATTGGCGATTTTTAAGATGGAAAATATGTAACAGGTTTCCATAGAAACTACTATAGCTATTGTATTGAATTTTTATTATAAAAGAACAGCTGTTTAGATGAGTAACATCTAAACATTCCCTTTAGACGTATGCATGATCTAACCTATTTCACACAGGGAAGTATAAACATTTTTTTGTTTTGATCATTTATTTTAGAAATGCAACTTTTACTTACAGTTTTATGTTATATGGATAAAGACTAAATTTAATTTAGAGTCATTAAATATCACGTAATAGAATACCTATTTTAAGCACATCATTTAGATTACAGTCGTCACGTTATGACTTGGCACTGATTTGCACAGTTTGGCGACGCAGAATCTGTATTTCTCTGTCCGTTTTTGTTTGCTATGAAATATTGTACTCGACTGAATGCCATAATTGGAACTACAAATAAGACTCTTGATTGTGTTTAAGGATTCCAACATGCTAATTATGAAAAAGATCTCATAATTCTGTGGTAATGATCTTATAATAGTTTATTTGTAACAATAATGGTACAAAATATGAAAAAAGAATTTATGTAATAAATATAAAATGCCAAAAAGTATGCTACTAAAAGTTTTCATATTTGAAATATTTTATATTTGGAATTAGGAAAATATATTCTATGAAAAGAAAAATTAAAAAAATGCCGATGTTAATTCTACTGAACTCGAAATAAGTCCCAAAGGTTACAACTGAATGGCTATAGTTAAGCTTATAATACGAACATATAACATCCTGTAACAATCGGACCCTCGATAGAGGCTATGTTTGGCATGGGTTGAGTGGATTGCCTGCATGATTCATGAGGCAGCTAACTAACGAACTTCCGCCTTCAACCGCGCCGCCGCGCTAGTGTGAGTGTTAACCACGCTCAGGTGAGAGTTAATGCCAAAACAAGGCTGTGTCCTTATACAAATCAATGTAAACTTTAGTTTTATACACCTACAATCTCTATATATAAAATTCAATGTGTGTATGTATGTCCTTTATGCGTTGCCAAACTACTCATTAGATCGGCATGAAATTTTAGGAAGTTCCTCTATATATGTTTGGGAAGGTTTAAGTTAAAACATATTTTCGAAAACTCCGTAAGTTTCTATTTTATGGCGTTTTAAATTTCTAATGTTAACCTTATGAAGAGTAAGTTTGTTTACAAATTTTCTACAATGAAAGCATTTGATTTCTTAGCTACAGCTGATTGGTGTACTTTCCATTAGCAATATGCTTTACCATCCAATGCCATCTGAATCATTAATTAATGTAAAACTATGAAGTAAATATGTGCTGTACAAAAATAACAGCTTTATTCGCCACGTTAATAGTTTACGGTTTTGGGCGATTATACATTTTGTATTTTTATTTTCTGTCTGATTAAAAGTCACGTGTTTATATGATAATTACAATGTTTATATTATTACGTTTATTATAATAATCAGCTGTTGTACATCTTTACTCTAAAAGCCGTATTACAGTTAGGTTTGGTTTGAGTTTGGATTGGATTTGAAAATTGTGAATTAATTCACTCAGATTTATTTGTTTTATGGGAATGTTATTAATATGTCTTATCGTTTCAGTATTGTTATTCACTATGCCGCAACCCAGAATATATAACCTTTCACAATGAAGCCATAATGCTATTCAACTTCAGAACATGACCAATCTTAAAGTTAACATGTATTTACTGACAGGCGTTACGAAGTTTGCCGGGTCAGCTAGTATTTAATATTCTTGGGAAAGACTACTTTTCGATCAAGTGGTACTAAAATATTAATAGATTAACCATGTGTATACTATAGAAAAGTAACATTTTTAATCTTCTTTGGTAGGTTCTGGTCCTAATTGGATTGTCAAAACCTAACATTAGATAAATAAATTAATATCGCATTTACATATGGCGACTGTGTTAGGAATATTACCGGCTGTTACCACTGACCCACACATGTTGTAAGAGTTTTCGTTTTTGATTTATGAATGGTTTCCGAATTTCTTTATTGAATATTGAAGTATAAACTAAATAGGATTATTTTGATGCATTGCATGCATATGCACACATTATTCATCACTTACTGCAAAACACTTCTATCTATCTGCTAGCCTAACGGTTAGCGTCTTGGACTTCGGTGCAAGAGGTGACGGGTTCGATCCCCGGGATGGCCACAAAATTTAGATGGGGATTCCATGAAATATAGTGTACTTCGAGTCTGCATAGCTTAAGCTGAGCCTACCATTGGCAAGACAGAATAAAAAAATATTAAAAACCATTTAAGTTTCAAGGGGTAAACTAATTTTAATCCGGTATTTCGAGTGATGCACATAACGGTAATCAAACAATAATGCAACCAGCTAAGACAGCTAACAACTTTGGTGGTAACTAGCCAAAGTACCCTTTCTTGGCGTTCTTTACCTTTCCGGGTAAAGAAGGCCGAGAGATGTTTACGAAATCACAAATACAAGTGTCCATAACATGATAAAGTAACACATGTCAAGTAATAACACCTGTTATGTAATATTGGGAAAGGAGAAGGAACAATGTAATAGAGAGAGGTATCGGAAGAAAATTTAAAATCTAACTTTATCGGCACTACTAATTTCGATCAAGCATTTAACTTTCTTCTTCTTATAGAACTGTCAAAATATGTAAACATATGTTGAAATTACAAATTGTAAACATTGAAACCTAGGACGCTCACGGGAGCTCTTTCTTCTTCTTCCCGAACTGTCAAATTTAGAGTCCACAGCTGTTGACGTGTAAGCAATTATTGTTGATATCCTTTGAAAATGTAAATATTGAAACATAGGACGTTCACGGGGCGTAACCCGAGGGGATCTTAAAGAAATCAATATGCCTATGAGTTGCATGAGTTTTATCTACCTTTGTGTAAAATTGAGTGTAAGATGATTGTGGCGCGATCTTGTAGTCTTGTTACCGACTAAGGCTGACATGTTCCCTAGACATGACTAATTAATAGCCCAATAGCTGATGGCAACTAAGGGAGTTTAACGTGGAATCCGAACCACGGCACACAAACAAGCATACAGAAACCACCTATTCTTTATAATTATATATTTATTTATACTAATTCCCCATGTCTTACTCTATGCTCCAGATGATTGCCAGCCGCTTGGGACGCATGTTCTCCACCACCGTCGCCAGAGCGAGCGACCACGGCCACGGCCCGACCGGAGGCATCCCTGGCATCGTAAGTACTACAATCTGTTGGAAATCTATACTCTAGACAGATTAAAATTGTATGCATGGTAGTAATAGGACAGAACTGGTGGGGGAGAAAAACTAAAAACTAAAACTATTTACGTTGGAGCGATACTGTAGGATATGCACACTCAAATCATTTTATGAGCACGCTGAAAGACACGTAAAATGTAAAATAACAAAAAAATGTATAAGTGGGAATGTATCTTATGTGGAAACTCATGTTAGAAAGCAAATAGAAATTTAAAAATGTATACTAAGCAATAATTAATTCAAAAATTGACTTGCAATTTTAATTTCACAGAACCTGCCGTTCGACATCAGTAACAGATACAAGTTGACGGTATACTTCGTCCTGTACTGCGGCTCAGCCATGTCCTTCCCCTTCCTGGTCCTGAGGAACGGTCTCACCAAGTAACTCAGGTACGGCCACTCTCATCAAGCAACTAACATACGATCACTCTCACGAAGCAATTCAGAAATGGCTACTCTCACCAAGCAACACACATACGACCACTGTCACCATGCAATTCAGGTATGGTCACTCTCACCAAGCAACACACATACGACCACTGCCACCGTACAATTCAGGTATGGTCACTCTCACCAAGCAACACACATACGACCACTGTCACCATGCAATTCAGGTATGGTCACTCTCACCAAGCAACACACATACGACCACTGTCACCATGCAATTCAGGTATGGTCACTCTCACCAAGCAACACACATACGACCACTGTCACCATGCAATTCAGGTATGGTCACTCTCACCAAGCAACTCACGTACGACCACTCTCACGAAGCAATTCAGGTATGGTCACTCTCACCAAGCAACACACATACGACCACTGTCACCATGCAATTCAGGTATGGTCACTCTCACCAAGCAACACACATACGAACTACATGCAATTCATGGTCACTCTCACCAAGCAACACACATACGACCACTGCCAGCAATTCAATTCTCTTCTCACCAAGATTGTTATAATCAACTCATGTACGGCTACTCTTTCCAAGCAACTCACATACAGCCATTCCCTTTTAGCAATTCAGATAGTGTTATAATTTAGATTTATACAGTACTTGTTTAAAGATTTTAACTTGTTTACATATATTAATTATGATAAAGCCCCTAGTGGTGGATTTTAAATTTATTTAAATAATCGGCATGTAAAGTATACAGTATTGTCAATTTTGTTACCTGGTATCTAATTGAAACGTTTATAACCTTTCTGATATGGCCACCTACTCATGTATGCATTTTAAGTAAAGAATGATTGAGAAATGAGTGTAAGAATATTTTAGCACTATCTTGCAGTCTTGCTACTAACTAAGGTAAAGTAACATCAAACCATTAATGTTTACAATATATTTCTGTCCATAACGGTTCACCGAACAGACGAGTTCATTCCAGTTTCCAAAAATGTCCTTTTGTGGAAAAGAAATATGTGGAATTCCCAATTAAAATTGTGTTCTAGATATTCTCCCAATTAAATTGCTCGTGCATATGTTACCTCCACCGTTCTGCCAATTAAAATTCTGCGTCATCATTCACTCTGAACTGGACTGGAAAGAGATAATATAGTGCTCGAACGAGATCGCTTAGGATTTCAAGACAGATGTTGGTTGTCAGATTAGAATAGAAGTTTAGGTTAGACCAATATAGATGTAAAATCGGTTTTTACTACTATTTAAACATTTAAGATGCGTTAATTGGATCCATCAAATTCCTCGGCCCGTTTCTGAGTTTAAGAGGTCTTTATTAGTCCCATAACCATATGTTGGATCACGTGATAACAATGTTAAAGTGTACTCTGAACTACATCTAACTTGATAGTCTTATTGTTGCATTAAAGTTAAAGGGGTTATCTAGGATAAAATTTGCTATTTCCTTTTTACTACATCTCAACTACCCTTTTACAACCATCCTGTTGTACAAGGTAAAATTTAATACTAAATTTAACATTGTTCACTGATGAAGAATCTTGATTAATTGCATTGCAAGTTTTGCTTAAAGTTTAATACATTACCACTTACATCTCTTTGAAATTTGTTTCGGAAATTTTAAATTGACTGACATAACTTGGTTATCAAAGTTAGATTAAACTATACATATCTGAAATACAAATCTAGTACGTTACTGAAACTGTTTATTCTTTAGAAAACACGATGATTATGATCCACCGATAATCTAGTTAAACGGTATGGAACGGTATAGAAGTTAAGAGCGTTCAACAGTTAACAATGAGAAATATGTACGTGGTAATTCCCACGATTCTTTCAGCACTGCGTTCTATTTGAACGAGATCTGTTAACTCATGAAAATAAAAATTTTCTCGTGAGAAGGTTAGGTTCTCAACCGCGTTTGTAACAAGAAACACTCATAAGAAAGTCGCGCCAAATATCCAACATCAGCTGTTCTCTGACGTCACCCCATACTCGCGTCATTTACTGCCGTCAGCGTATTTTTTTAAGTTGTTAGTCATTTTATCGTTTCCAGTCGTTTTAGGGCTTCGTGGAATACTAACGAACAACAGCTGATTGACGACATAACGCGTCAATCATGCCAAGGTGACGTGTGTTCATGCCGAGGTAACTGGAACAGAGAAATGCTCCTTGTAAACTACACTGATGACGTCTTTGTGGTCAAGATGTTTTAGCCGTTCATGTAAATAAATGAATACAACTCTGAGGTCAAACTACCTATGTTTGGAGGGATGTTTCTCCTATCTTCATTATTTTAGATAACAAGGTGTATGAAAATGGATTCTAGAAATATTTCTTGAGAGAAACGTAGACGCACAGTAAATTGAAATGTATCAAAGACACCACATAAAGGTAAAATTTTCCTTTTTACGTCAGTGACACTAGTAGTCAAATTGTCTAGGGAAATGCTGTATCAGAGAAGGTTCTTTTTCGGCTGCTAAGTAAACGTTGGTAACACTGGTGTCCATGTGTTTCTCCTCATTAGTGTCGTTCACGGATCATCTCTTACACCCCTGAAGTCGCCCAAAATAGTCCGGTATTAGGTTACGGTTAGATCCAGGGGCGGCGGTGGCAGGAACTACTAACACGATAATCTGACAAGTGGATAAGTTCGAGGAATTCCAGTTTTTTGTTCGTTTTATTTTAGAAAGGCAAGAAGTAAATCGGTCGAAAGTTGAACTGTTCAGTTGTCTTACATCGTTGTCTACTTGTCCGGTATCTCTATTACCCAAAATTCCATTATGCTTTTATTGAGTCCCTTTTTCAACTCTCCAGATTTGTATTAGGTGAATTCTTTTAGGAAATGAGACACATACACATAACAAATTTTTACTTTTGAAAGACGTGTTTTTCTTTATGGTGAGGTGGAAATTATGATAAAAAATTATTAGGTACTCTCGCCTTGTTTTGTAGTTTTCTCCAACGGGGATTGTCACTAAAAAATACCTAAAGCACCCCAGGAATCCTCCTACGTTTCGCAGGACTAAAAGAAACGTCCTGCTTCCTTTAGGGAGGACACTGGGTCAATGTGGTTCGGCGTTCAGCCCGTGTGCGTGCAACAAGAGGACCTACTCCCTGAGAAAGCAGGGATATAGTATTTCAAACATTTTTTAACGGATTATTTTTTGTGTTTTACACTAGTAAACTACTATTTTTAAAAAGATAACTAGCATGATCCAAGCTCAAAATCCTAAACCACGGTCATTGTATTTTTTACCGTTTTCAAAGAATTTTAGTTTTAAATTTTTAAATGGCCGCCATCTTGAATTTTGAGCATGGATCATGCTAGTTATTATTTGATAATAGTAGTTTACTAGTGTAAAACACATGCAAAATTTGAAAATAATCCGTTAAAAAATGTTTGAAATAAAAAATATTTGGTGAAAAATACAAAGTGGCTGATATCTGAGAAAATACGCGTTTTAGGCCATACGTCCATTGGAACTTTTTTCTTCCTTTCAATGTACCTAATCACTCACCGAAGTGTTGAATCGTTTTTCATGGACACCCTGTATATTATGTTCTCGGCAGATCGTTCGGTCACTTTTCTTTTGAAGTATGCATAGGAGAGCGCCGAACTATCCAGCAACATCTTACATCTTTTCTCTTTTGAGAGCATGATGACACTGAAGGATTTGGTCGCCCGCATCGAGAGTCCACGTTGGACCAACGTTTTCCCTAAATTATCTACCACTAAGATCGCGTCATCAAGATCGCATTGTTAGGACTGGGTCTAAGTGACTAACCTAAAAATAAAGTCTGGTTTGATCCTTGCTACAAATGACCTAGTTATTAAATAATATCAAATAATGCGGGTGTCCAAGGCCAATTTATTGATTTCCGTCAATGAGCAAACTCAAGAGGGGGAGGGAATGAAAGCGTTTTGAGATTGTAGAAAGATAAACCGATTGAGGGTTAGAGGGTTCCGGAAACTGCATTTATATTTTTTAAGCCACATGGTCTTACTATCCCTATATATAGAAATTTATGTATGTATGTCCTTTATACGTTGCCAAACTACTCATGCTATTGCCATGCAATTTTAGGAAGTTGTTCTATATGCGTCCAGAAAGGTTTTAGCCAAAGGTTTTTGGAGAACTCCTCCTTTGGAGAACTATTTTATGGCGTTTAAATATCTAATGTTATGGTCTAACATTATTAGGAATAAGTTTGTTTACAGCATTTCTACAATCAAAACATTTGATTTCTTTAGCAGCTGTTGGTTTACTTTCCATTAGCAATATGCTTTACTATCCAATGCCATCTGAATCATTCATTAATGTAAAACTATGAAGTAAATGTGATGTACAATATGAACAGCTTTATTTGCTACGTTAATAGTGTACGGTTTTTTGGGATTATATTATTATATTTTTTATTTTCTGTCTGATTTAAAGTCACGTGTTTATATGTTGGCCAATTAAAAAATAGTTACAATGTTTATACATATCACATTTATCATAATACGCAGCTGTTGTATATCTTTACTATAAAAGCCGTATTAAAGTTAGGTTTGGATTTAGGTTGGATTAGAAAATTGTGAATCAATCCACTCAGATTTATTTGTTTTGTGGGAATGTTATTAATATGTCTTATCGTTTCAGTATTGTTATTCACTATGCCGCGACCCAAAATATATAACCTTTCACAATGAAGCTGTTTTACTATTCGACTTCAGAACATGGCCAATCTTAAAGTTAACATGTTTTTAATTTAGGCGCTACGAAGTTCGCCGGGTCAGCTAGTTGCTTATAAAGGATTCAATAAAATTAAAATAGAATTATATGTTTAACGTTCGATATTTTAAATTTATTGTAGATTTTCTATAACCCGAGTTATGTTCTTTAAACAGGTGTTATAGTTATATTTGTCTTGATTAAGTGTAAAATTACCCAACAATGCTTTAAATAAATTGAAAATCATCGAGTAGTTAAGTTAGAGAAGTAAGTAAGAGTATGGTTATATGATTTTAAACCAACCAGTTCACATTTGCAGTTGAAATAAAAAATGTGAGTATGGTTATTATAAAACTTTACCTACATTATGTGACGATAAACAATGTACTGTTTTTAACGATTTGTATATTTTCTGTTACAGTTCCAGTGTGGGTGGCTTTAGAACACATTACCATTTATAATTAAGTTCTTGTTTAAATTTATAATGACGTTATACAGTAGATTGTAAATAAAATTATTATTTGTTATGATTTCTCCTCTGTTCTCCTAAAAATCTATATTTGATATACTACATAGTGAGTAAACGAAATGGAAAGATGTATTCTTCATGCAATTTTATATGCATGTAACAATTCACGGTATCTCGGACACTTCTAGTTCTTATTTTTTAATTTTTGATTTTTAAGGGTATGTGATCCCTAAACCCCCCAAAAATACATAAAATGAAATCGGTTCTAACCATTTTGATGAAATATTTATAGTTCTTTATGAGTTAAACAAAATGATACAGCATTTCTCTTAACATCGGGGGTTAAAAGTAACGGGCTTTTAAAAGTAAAAAAATTTAAATTTTCTGCGAAAACAATAAAAGTAAAGTATAATTAAGTAAAAACTAAAGAAATTGGTAACTAGGACTAACGGTTCCAGAGAAAAGTTAAAATTTAATGTTGTCTGAGAGCGCGCAATCCAATACTATAATACGAGCAAGGTTTGTATATATATATTTGCACACGGATCTCGAAAACGGCACTAAGGAATTTCTTTAAATTTTGGAAATACCCAATTTCCGAGTACAAAATAAGTTCTAGATAGGTCTAATGTCCAGGGAAATTCGTGTTTTCTTGTAATATTAAGTTTAAAATCTAAAAATTTAACATTACGCTTATGGAGAATAAAATGTAAACAATACAAATCAAAACAGCTGTTTATAACCGTTTGACAGTTCTTGATTGAAGACGGCAAAGAACAATATGTGAATAGAGGTTTTTCATAAATATTTATTTTATGTATGTAATAAATGTAAAATTATCAGGTTACTAAACAATTTGTAAAAACTTAAGGGTAACATAACTGTGCGAAATAAAAGCAAAAAAGAGTATTTCCAAAATCTTCCGTGTTTTGATAGAAAACGTATTTGTTGTATTGCTTGAAGCCACTGTAACAAACCAATTAATATTTGTAAATATAATTTCTCTTTTGCTTTTCAATCCTCATTCCGTTTATACCAAAATCAGTTGGTCACAGGCTAATAATAACTGTATGGATAGTAAACCGTAAATGATCGGCTAAAACAATTGAGGTTGGCTAAAACACCTTAACCGACGTCGCTCATTTGGCAGACGCCGTGGTCCAGCGTGTCCCAACCCCATCAAGGGCAATACTTTTTGTTCAGTGCTATATTAATTATGTGTTTTAATTTTTCTAATTAATTTTTATAATACATGTATTATTCTAAACGAGCAAAGCTAGGTCACCAAGTACTGTTATTAATATGGAGAATATAAAACATCAATATCCTCCTTATTTCCCAACCGTTTTCCATGAAACTTGTTATGCAGCGTAAGGTCACATCACCCAATAAAACATACGCTAAAACTAAAAAAAGCTTGGTATTACCTAGTTCCTCCCCATAAAATTCTAAAAATTAATCTAACTTTGTTTCTATTGTTGCTTTTTTCAGATATTGGATGTTTATGAAATATCAAGCATTAAAGAATTAATAAACTGTAGTGGACTGAAACACACGTTCTCCCTGAAGTAAAAAAATTACAATCTTTAATAAAACTATCATATTCTTTTAAGTTTATCTAAATTTCATTGAATAGTATATTTTTTCAAAAATAATCATTCAGTTTCTGAAAAAACAAGAGAAACAAAGTTAAATTAATTTTTAGAATTTTATGGGGGACATCCCACCTCCCCCCGCAATACGAAACTCTTTAGTGGGGTTTGTTCATCATATTTATTAAAGGTCAATAATACCGTCTCAAAATTAACATTGTTATTAAGGGTCTAAAACGAAATGTTTCCCCAGTAATACTGACTCTTAACAGTAAGAGAAACATACCGATACATATTTATCGTAAACTAGCAGTAAGCCCGTCCTTTGTACGGGTTGTACGATTCAGTTTAAAGAAGAAAGATCATCACACCAAAAAATAATCCTGAAATCCTAAATAAATCAGTACAAAGAAAATAAATCAATACCCAGCTTTATTATTTAGCATTACTATACAATTAAACAGATTAGAACATTTATACCATTATTATAATTAGTTATACGTTAAAATAATTTTTTACAGTAATATAGTATGATTTCGAAATGGGTTTAAAATTAATGACCAATATAAACTAACTAATACTGATTTGACAGCTGTTTGTTTTTATTTCTATTAAATCTTTAAACTACAAAGACAGCTGATTATTACCAGTAGGTTATTCATTGAAAACTGAATCAAAATGCGAGTAATATCGCGTAAAAGTGGGTTTTTAAATGCTCGTTATTTATTTTTCAAGTTGCGGCGGGCGATTTTAAGCATTTACAAACCTTCTCTGGAATGTATAGAATACATGAAATATGTTTCATTGTAATCAGTTCCTCAGTTTTTTCGGAGAAGACGGCGTAAAATACCTCCTGGAGCGTCACAGACAAAAACTGAGATAAGACCGGTTTCGCCGAACGCACGAAAAGTAAAAATAACTAAAAAATGATTAATTCTGAGCAATGTACAGACAAAACTCTAATTTTATTTATATAGATAAAAGTGAGTACTACAAAAATGTCACATTCACAGCAAAGGGTTTCATGAATATTCATAAATACATGAATACACAGACTCAGCCTCTGTTATCACGTACCAGCCATTACGATAAGCGATAAGGGAGACTGAACAGTGTTAAGCGAGCAGTCGACTGACCAAGACTAAACAAACAGTGTTTAAACTATTATAGAGGGTGCAAAATGATATCTAGGATGTTCCGCAAGTTCACAACTTCCGCCCTCCGTCGGGGAGCCGACCTGGGGGGAGTACCAGGAAGTGTAAGTTTTGAATTTATATTTTGTATTTGTAAATAAAACACCGACCCACTCTGGTGGGTATTTTATGACAAATTTGATGGAGGATTGCTTTATGTTTATTCACGGAATGGTCAGATTGTTGAAATGACGATCGTACCACAAGGTAGGTATTTTAAGCCAAGTATGAATGAAAAACGAGTGTACGATGATTGTGGCGCGATCTTGTAGTCTTGTTACTGACTAAGGCTGACATGTTCCTTAGACAGAACTGTTAATTAATATCCCAAAAGTCAATGGCATATCTAAGGGACCTACAGTTTAACGTGGAATCCTACCCAAAGCTTCTGAATTACGAATTGGTCTAATTGATTAACGTAGTATTCAATAGAATATAAAAAATCAATATCTTCCCTATTTCCCAACCGTTTTCCATGAAACTTGTTATGCAGCGTAAGGTCACATTACCCAACAAAACACATTCAAAAAGCTTGGTATTACCTGGTCCCATCCTATAAAATTCTAACGATTCATATAACTTTGTTTCTCTTATTGCTATTTTCAGAAATTTGATGATTCTTTTGAAATATTAAGCTTTAAAGAATTACTACATTATTGTATCAGTGGACTGACACACACTTTCTCCCTTAAGTAAATTTCAAAAACGACAATCTTCAATAAAACAATCTTCAATATCCTTTTAACTTTATCTAAATCCCATTTAATAAAATATTTTTTCAAAAATAATCATCCAGTTTCTAAAAAAAACAAGAGAAACAAAGTTAAATTATTTTTTACAATATCATGAGGGGATAACCCCCTCCCCACAGACAACAAAAACCGTAAGGATTAAAATATTGGCCTACAGTGAATAAAACCTGTATACCAGAGAATACTTTTCGGAACTACAATGTTAGTTGCAGTAAACTAATAAATTCTCATTTTAATGCTAACAATATTGGATTCAACCTGTCAGAATGACAACTTTATCAAAAGTTGAAAATTAATTCGATCCTAAAATTTATTAAGTTGATGCCACAGGCTTGTCATTTGTATCTTTTTTATGAGCTTGTCACTCATCTAGATAACGATGTCCTATCAGTTAATTGTCCTGATAAGTGTTATCATACAACAAGGATGTGTCATTGGCTCACTGATCCAGCTTGACCACATGTCTCCGACTCTGATATATATCTCGAGTGAAAAATATTTTTAACGAATTTCGGCAATTTATTGAGAAAAAACACAAACGCGGGATGTTTACAGCACGCTTATAAATGAAAATCTATTAAGAAATGGTTGATTTGCTCTCTCTAACTTCGATAAACAACTGAGCACATTCGGTATGATTTAATAGAAAGGTACTGACAAGATTAAAAGGGTTGTTTATTGATAACTAAATAAACCGCAACAGTGTACTGACACATACTTTCTCCCTTAAGTAAATTTAATGGGAAAGTAATTTTTTAAGAAATGACAGCAGTTTAGTTTCTGATGAAGTGTGAGAAAGTTTCAGTTTGTTTAATTGTGAGGCGAGTCTAAACCTCTTGTTAATGCTAATCACCTCGGCATTAAACTAATCAGCACAAACAGCTGGTAACATTGTTGTAATTCTGGGAAACGTTGTGATTAAAGTAAACTTGAATTGTCCGGATTAGGTTTCCAGGTTTTTTCCATCACACATCGACATTTGACACAGATAAAACTTGTGTTGTTTAAAGAAAATAAACAGTATCAGTGGACCGACACATACTTTCTCCCTTAAGTAAATTTAAAATCTACAATCTGCAATAGAACTATTATATTCTTTAAAGTTTATCTAAATATCAGTTAACAATTAACTGTTTCAAAAATAACCATCCAACTTCTGAAAATAACAACAGAAACAAAGTTGAATTAAATGTTTAAATTTTAGGGGCGAACCCCCTCTCGGTAATACCAAGCTTTTTCGAGTGGTTTTTGTTGGATGATTTTACCTTACGCTTCATACCAAGTTTCATGGAAAACGATTGAAAAATAAGGAAGAAATTGATTTTTCAATATTCTCCATAAGAATAACATTGGACACTCTCAGACAATGTCAGATACCATTAAGTACTACTTCACGCATGCTTCTTTGGTTTGCTCCTTAAGACAACATATGTTGGAATCCAAAACAAAATAATTTCCCCATAAGATTAACATGGGAACTTTAAAGGCCTAAATGAAAAAGATTTATGGGAAAGTCATCTCAAAACTATTACACTTTCCGATTTAGGCCTAAAGAACCAGTATACCAAATTTTAACCTCCGAAGTAATTGGGAAGTGGGAGAAATAGTGATGAATGAGTCAGTGAGTGAGTCAGCTATGTCATTTATATATACAGATTATTGGTTTATCAGGGCATGACTATGTGCACACACTGTATATTACTTTTTTTATCTCCTTATCTTTCGAACCCAGCCCACCTGGCTTTGTACCTTGAACACCTGCTTCCTCCTGGCTTCCATGGTAATGACTGATGAGAACACCCCCACAGGTGCATTTACTGATAACAACTAATGCCAATTTTACTGATAGTAAGTGAGCTACTGATAAGATACGACTGGCAAACATATTTATATTTGTTAACATATATTTTTATTTGTTAAAATTAAAAGTTTTAGAATGTATTTATAGCCTAAATAATAATACTAATTATAAGTATTTATATAAAGTGTATTTTATTTTCATTAGAAATTTTCCTCAGAATTTTAAGCTTTTTATAAGAAATTATCTATCGTTCTGGGAACTCGTAACAATACCATTAGGAATCAATTCTTTGTTTGAAATTCATTATTGGTGATGGTGGATTGATGTTATTTAGATTTTTACTGCGGACACTTTCCAGCACTTTTTTTATGTAAAACAAAGTTTCACGACGTTTCGGGATCTGGAATCTAATCCCGATATCTAAAACAAAGCACAATTAACTTATAATCCGGACCAAACCGGTATAAAGCTGAAAACATAAAAGTTTAAGCAGCCAAAAAAACCTACAAACTAACCATTCACTAAACATTACACACAAAGAAATCAAACACGACCACTCGTCACGGAGACTCAAAGACAACTTGAGGACTTGAGGACGGGCTCAGATCCAGATCCCGAAACGTCGTGAAACTTTGTTTTACATAAAATCGTGATGGAAAATGTCCGCAATAAAGATTTAAATAACAATAACATTAGGAATATTATACCTCCTAACCTACACCATATAGGATATAACCTCAAGAACCTAATATATCAAAAATATTCCGTCTCAGCAGACGGTCTGATTTTTCTATTCTTCATAAGATTAACTTGGGAAAGAGTATAGAAGGTTTGCTGTTGTGAGGGAATCTGAAAGTAGGCATTTTTACAAAAACATTTTTATTTTGATTATATACCAATATTTATCTGTCCATAAAGAAAGGGGTTTGCTTATTCTTTATTCGATTAACATGGGAAAAGAGTATGCTAGTTAGCTACTCACGAAATCTATGATTGTTAAGTAGAAATGGATGGATCTCAACCACATTAAGATATATAGGCCTTCCAAGTCCATCTAAAAATATAGGTCAATGAGTGACATATTAATTTTTCTTAATCTATAATATTATAAAGAAGAGGTGGTTTCTGTATGTTTGTTTGTGGGTTTGTGTGTTTGTGGGTTTGTTGTGGCAAGTGAACGCAAAAAATACTGAACCAAACAGTTTGAAATTTACACAAAGACAGATCTTAAACTCATGCAACACATAGGCATACTCATTTCCTTAAAATCCTCTCGGGCTACGCCCTGTGAACGTCCTAAGTTTCAATGTTTACATTTTTAGAAAATGAAAACATAACATTACTTGAATGTCAACAGCTGTGAACACTAAAATTTGACAGTTCGAGAAGCAGAAGACATGGTTGCTGTAAATACCCTGGGATTCAATGTTTACAGTTTTTAATGTCAACATCCGTTTACTTTACATTTTGACAGTTCGGGAAGAAAAAGAAATAAAGTTAATTTTTACACATAAACTGCTGGATCGAAATTAGTGAATTATTAAGTTCGAAATAGTGGAATGGTAGATTTTTAATTTTCTCCCGATGCCTGCCTCTATTACGTTAATGCTTTTCCTCTCCCAATATATGACATATGTTACTTTGTCATGTTTATATATACACTTAGACACGTGTTTTGTCATTTTGTAAACAATAAAGAATTAATAATTATCAATAACTTAAATGTATCTGTAGAGCCTACACCTCTCAGCCTTTTTTACCCGTGCGAAGAACGGGTACTTTGGCTAGTTCTACATAAAATTAACATAGGAGCCTCAAAATACAACGTACATTGTTTGGACTTTTTAATATCTCGGTGACCACTGAAGATAGAGTAAAACTTTCAAGTACAAAATTGTATAGTTTTTTGAGCTGATTTAATGGTAAAATTTAAAATTTTTTTAAATTACACAAAAAACACAAAACCCATTTTTGGGGTACAAACCCGCCAAAATACCCGTTCCCATTGACCGATATATTTGGATTACAAACTCGTACAAAATGTAAATGTAGGAATATAGTAATCTTTAATATCCAATGCCATCTTAATCATTAATTCATGTAAAACTATGAAGCAAATATATAATGTACAAAATGAAAAGCTATAATCAGCACTTTAATATATTACTGATTTTGGAAATTATGTATTATGAATAAAAATCAAATGTTTGTATTTATTAGATTTATTTTAATAATTACCCGTTGTAGGCCTATATTTTGTATATTTTCCTTTTGATATCTGAAATAAATAAATAGTAGACATTGTGTATTATTATCGAAAATTTGATTTTGTGTGTGCGTGCGTGTGTTTTTACGTGTGCGTGTGAGAGTGTGTATTTACCAGGCTGTAAAATGATCAAAAATGCCCTGGTGTAAGATGATATAATTTGTCTCTATTTTTCATTCATGTTTTAATGTTTTAAGTCCACATGAATACAGTAAACTATTTTTTTACAAATATGTTTGATTAAAAACCAGATAAGCCGCAAATTCAGAAAGGTAATAATAATTATACTATATTTTATATTTGTCAACGAACCAAAACTTAATAAGTCTGTTTTGTACATCGCTGAAAGGCGTGACGGGAGTACTAGTTATTTATAATCTTGTAGATCTCAAATCCAAAGACATCAGATGACCTTTGGTCTTATCTTGTTTTTGTTCATAAATTAGTTTAGTATCCCGATGCAAATGTCGCCACAGGGTGTGACATCTTCATCGGGTAATAAGTTAGTGAACCATTTCAATGTCAATAAATAATTTCATTAATCAGCCTTAACACTTATTAATATGATTCAAAGCTATTTACCTTAGTAAACTGCCTTGGTTAATTATTTTCGATAAATAACTTTGAATCAAGATAAATAATACTAGAATAATACACTGTTTTGTATTATTTTAGTAGTGTGCTATTTATTTCAAAAGATATTAAATAAACAAGAAAAATACCAATCTTACAACTAAAAAGGAAACCCACAACCTAGATGCATCTCCCTACAATACCAAACCTAAATATGTCACCAAAAACTTTACAGACAGAACTACAGAAAAGATTTGGAAAATATTTTAAAAAACAGACAATGCCCCGTCATAGGCCTACAGGGTGAACACCCAACCAATAACCCACTAAAAAAATCGTCATTAACAACAACCTAAGCCCCGAAAATAAGAAAGGTGTCTACAAAATCACATGCAAATCTAGTTGTAACAAACAATAAATACATTATTTATTAATAATAGTTCCTTTTTCCAAAGATGTAAAGGACGCATCACCGGCTACCATAAAAATCCCAGCTCAATAGACCACATTAAATTTCTAGGATATTTAAAAATTTTGGACATCACCCAATACTTTATATACTTAATACTTTTATCTGAAATGGCAACCTACCCAGGTAGGTATTTTAAGCCAAGTATGAATGAGAAATGAGTGTAGCAAATGAGGTGTGTGTGTGAAGTGTAGAATCTTGATTGGAGTATTGTGGCGCGATCTTGTAGTCTTGTAGTAGTTACTGACTAAGACTGACATGTTCCTTAGACAGGACTGTTAATTAATAGCCGAACAGTCAATAACATACCTAAGGGACCTACAGTTTAATGTGGAGTCCGAACCACTGCTCTAACTGACGAACTGGTCTAATTATGGATGGTCTTTGCGGATTAACGTATTCAATAGTGCAATATACAAATTAGTTGCAAAATTTCACGAAAGCTACGATTGACACAAACACATCCGGATTACTAAACAAGAAAGAAGGCTATTTGAATTCAATTCTATTCAAAATTATTAACCATATTGAAAATACTACCACACCATATTGTTGACTAACTGTTTCCTCTTTTGATGCCACACCTCATGGTGAGTGTACACCAGGATAACTTCTTGATTAGCATTATACGTGTTGGTTTTACTATAGGATGTATTAAAAACTCACGTCTTCCAACACTACTTAATATATTTACACTTATATTGTAATTAAATACAAATGGTAGATGAAAAAAGGTGTTAAATTGGCGATCGATTTTGTCCAGTCTCACCGGACATCATCAGGCCTAAACGGAGAATGAGTGAGCCCAAACGGTAGATTTCGATTGGTAGACTGTTTGAACGGAGACTGAGTCTACCAATCAAAGACTACCATTTGGGCTCACTCATTCTCCGTTTAGGCCTGATGATGTCCGGTGTGACTGAACGAAATTGTTCGCCAATTTTCACCTATTTTAATACATTTACCGTTTGTATATAATTACAGTATATATTAAGTAATGTTGGAAGACGTGAGTTTTTACTTCACTCTACATCAAGATACTACAATATTGGGACACAGAATGGGATGGTAGCGACGTCCTGTGATCCAGCTACTTGGAGGTCGCGAATTGTGGATAGTTGTAAGCGATGGTCGGTGTGCTCTTGTGTGGATTAACGTCCGCACTATTGAACACTACGTTAATCCACAAAGACCATCCTCATTATTAGACCAATTCGTAATTCAGAGGCAATGGTTCGGATTCCACGATAAACTGTAGGTCCCTTAGTTGCCATCGGCTGTTGGGCTATTAATTAACAGTTCTGTCTGAGGAACATGTCAGCCTTAGTCAGTAACAAGACTACAAGATCGCGCCACAATCATCCTACACTCATTTCTCATTCATACATGGGTTAAAATACTTGGGTAGGTTGTCATTTCAATGATCTAAACTATTTATAAAGGAAAATACAATCAGTGATCTGTTCAATATCCTCACTAAAATTTCCTCCCCTACAGAATCTGCCCTTCAGGATCGACAACCGCTACAGGACAACCCTCGTCTTCCTGACGTTCTTCGGCTCAGCCTCCTGGCTTCCTTTTGTCATGCTGAAACTCCAGCTACAGAAGTAACCAGCTTCGTCGTAGTTCATACGTTTGTGAGAAGGTCTATATAGTTCACTTTTTTATCTTTTTTAATTTTATTTTAAGATTAGAAGATTTTAAAGTTTTGGAATTTACAACACTAAATTTGTTACCAATCAAATCTCACGTAACCTAATCTTCAGATCTTAAATAATAAAATCCTATCAACAAAAAGGATTTTTCTTTAAATATCCTTAAAATGTTATTTTAAACTAATTAAATTTGAACACTTTTTGTTTAAACACAGACTTTCATTACCGGTAGCTTTGTTGATTGGTCTGTTGGAAAGTCTTCAGAAAAGTATATATTGGTCGAACCGAAGAGTACTAAAATAGTTTAAGCATTCCATTATAAAAAACAATAATGTGAAAACCAATCTTAAATAGCATGTTTAAAAAGTTATTTAAGGATAATCCCATTCCGATGATTATTTTTAACGAGAAAATCATTTTATTTGAGTTATAAACACTTTTGCAAGAAGGGGAAGTATTTTGATGGTATAAACTTTCCACTAGTCAATTATAGAGTAACGTCGTAAAATAACTAGTAACGTATACTTTTTATTAGTTTGTTAATATATAAATTATACAAGTTTTCTTTTCCAGGGAAGACACTACTGAAAAAGTAGATTGAAGACACGATGGTTCATGAACATTGTAATGTCTATCAAGGAACATTGGAACATTGTGGTGATTTTATTGAACCGTGATTGATATGAAATTTTAAATAAATGTATTTTAACAAAATACAACTTTTTGTTATCATTTGTACATCTTTTTATATTTTCCTAGGAATAATATTTTAGATTTTATAGTTATATGTGCTGTAATGGCCCTAGCAAGAAATAGTCATAATAATTTATTCTCTAAATTTATACGAGGTATTTAATACACCGTACAAAAATATGACACATTAAAAACAATGAAAATATTTTTATTAAAATAAGCAAACGCTAAGCCAGACATGAACTAATGGAATAAATTTTTTGCTGTAAAATTATACACTTATGGTATTTTCAATTCATTTTAACTTCCATCTTTTTAGGTGCTCAGGGAGTTAAAATATAATGTATTTACTTCTTTTTGTAAAATAACTTTAATCGTGGATTTGTCTTAAAACAGCTGTCTTTATAACATAACCATATGACGTCACTTCCAATACAATTTTCACGTGACACGAAATGCTAACACCCCCACCCCCTCGAGCTTATCCAAGTCAAAATTAACAGAAAGCTCTCTCTGACAAGGAGAGGATATATTTTTTGTGGAAAGAAGTTAGTACTGATTGAGCTCCACATATATGTTATATTTTCTTATTTTTGAGTTTACACCAAGAAAAAAATGTTCCTTTTCCTCCGACCTAAGGTAAGATCACTTTTTCGCCCACTCACGAGATCGGTGATTGCAATTTCCTCATCGGTTTGATCTATTGTACGAATCTACGACAAAAACTCACTTCACCATTCCCAGCGGTGTTCTCGAAGCCTGCATTTAGAATTTCAAACCACATCACCACGATAAATAATCCAGTTGCCTTTCCCGCCATTCCTGATAAGGGTTGGTTCCTGATAAGGCGGTGGCTTGTCACGCGCTCTATGTGGCTTTACCGAGAGTCAACGCCGCCGCGCGGGCTGCCACAAAGCAGTGGCTTGGGACCCCTTCTCTTTCTCAACAAAAAGGTCATATGATGCGTCGGCGTTTAATACAATTTTAATACAATTTGCTAATTTTAATACTATATTTTCATACAATTTGATAAAGGAGAGAAATACGAAGAGTTCATTGAGCGTCCTTTGTACTTACTACATGTTTGTAATGTGTTTTGAAGGTGGATAACATGTACATCTGTAAGACATATTTTCAAAAATATCCCCAGCCTCTTTGGCCAAAAACAATCAAACTTTCAAAAATTCACCGTAATTGCTAAAAATAGTTATAAGGTATTATTAAGAATTGGTTCCTTTCTATGAACTATGGCACAAAGTTTTTGATAAGCAACATTTTAGTTTTGAATTTTGTGTAGTAAAATGTAAAATCAGGAATTAACGAGATTTGTGATTATATGAGGTTCTACTGAGACTACGAGGAAGAAGCAAAAACTACTGGAGAAAAACTTAATGTTTCCGAGAGTTTACATAAAACCGCGAGAGTCGTGGGAGAGTTTACATAACAACAAAAACTGTTTTTGGCTCTCAAAACTGTGAGTTCTCATAACTCCTCATGTTAGTAAATAAAACAGACTTCTAATGGGTTTGGCTATTAAAGTGTTAAATATTGGAGATATATGGTAAACCCCTTAAATAATTAGTTTGTTGACTATAAACTAATATTATTTAGATTCTTATTGCGGACATTTTCCATCACGATATTATGTAAAACAAAGTTTCACGACGTTTCGGGATCTGGAATCTGATCCCGTCCTCAGGTGAACTAATATCTAAAACATAGCACAATTAATTAACATATAATCCGGACCAAACCGGTATAAAGCTGAAAACATAAAAGTTTAAAGCAGTAAAAAAAAACTTACAAACGAACCATACACTAACCATTACACACAAAAAAGAAACCAAACAGTCCGCTTGTCACGGAGACTCAAAGACAACTATGAGTCAGCTAAGTTGTCTTTGAGTCTCCGTGACAAGCGGACGTGTTTGGTTTTTTTTGTGTGTAATGGTTAGTGTATGGTTCGTTTGTAAGTTTTTTTACTGCTTTAAACTTTTATGTTTTCAGCTTTATACCGGTTTGGTCCGGATTATATGTTTTAGATATTAGTTCACCTGAGGACGGTATCAGATTCCAGATCCCGAAACGTCGTGAAACTTTGTTTTACATAATATCGTGATGGAAAATGTCCGCAATAAGAATCTAAATAATATCAATCCACCATCACCAATAATGATGTTCAAACAAAGGGTATAAACTAATATTTACAACATATCTAAGAATAATCACATGAAGAATATATAATCATCCGCAATAATCGACAGTAATTCTCACAAATTTAATCGACAAACTCATTTTGATACTCGGTTGAAAAGAATTCCGCCGGCCAGTCAAAACAATAGCTGCTGTTTACTATGTTGGCCGTCAGAGAGCACGCGCGCCGCGCTGCAGTTGCATACGGAATCAGTATTGCATATTTATGCAGTTACTTGGCCTTGAAAAGATCACAGACCTTGTGGCTTGTGTTGTGACTGCCATATGGTAGCTTGAGGGAGGGATTTGAGCTCAACAGATAATTTTGCGGATTTCTAATACTACTATTGAATTATTAAAATAGCATCTCGTACCTGTAGGGTCTATGCGGCCATATTTTGTGTGTGATAATAAAATCAATGTAAGGTACCACACATCTACCTCAATTATTTTTTAAGTTTTAAAAATTATTCTTAACAATTTGTATAACTACTAATCCAAATCAAATTCCTTTCAAATCATTCAACGATCACCTTCAAATCATTTTTAAGATTCTAAATAATAAAATATATCGCTTGCTTTTATTAAATGTTGATTCTGGTCACAGCCATAATTTGTAGTTGGACTATTAATTAATAAACTAACGATGTAATAACAGACTACATAGTAACAATACTAGGGTTTGAACCAATTCTATAAAAATGTTTCCGTTGCTGTTTATAAACGCACAAAACTGCATTCTACATTGACCTAAACTATTTTTGTATTTTGAATAAATTTTGAACTGAAAGAAAAATGAATCTTATTGACAGTATAAGTGAAACTTCAGACGAATTTAGCGAAAACGGTTCACTTTAAATAGATTAGAAATCGCTCCATTTCCCTGTTTCGTAATTCAACCCCCAGGAATGACACTATCCACTGTTGGCTGTGGACCGTCGAACACTAGGCCCGAAAGTAAACATGTTTTCCAACACATGACAGTACCGTTTTTGTTTAAACAAACTAGTTAAACAGCGTGAACTGCGTGCGCGTATTCAGACTAACCAAAAATTTTACAAAAAATGTTTTGCCCCTTCGGAGAAATAACTTATCATGTTTTGAAAGCAAGCGTGTGTTTTAAGATTTGTTTTAAACCCTCACCCCTATTAAAGCGCGATAAGGGTTATAAATTACCCTTCGTTGGTTCGTTTGACCTCTGATGACCTGGGTCGTGCCTCCCTCACTCAAAATTCCTGGCCAGCCGACTCGACCTTAGGCCCTTCTAGTAAAAAAGAGGCAAGAACACCCACCACTTCTGTTCCTCCCTTGATATATAAATTAACAGTTTTTGTTCATTTCAAACTCCCAGGCCATTATTAATTCTTAATTTAATTTTAGCGTGGATGTTTTTAATTAAAAACTAATAGTATTTATTTGTGATGTACACTCAAAATTCCAAGTCATTTACATACACTCTTCAGGTTTATTTCTTCGAAAATTTAAATAAAATACTTTAGGTCTCGTAAAACATGCATTAAAATCAAATACCTCACCGTTTTATAACATTCAATAAAAACACTCCACCTCAGTCTCAACGTACCTCACGAGTACTTAATACTCTAACAGGACGAGGAAAATATCTTGGAGTGGTCATCTACAAGACAATAAAAGAAAGAAAGCGGACTCTCTCTTCCGTCTTAGGCTCGTAGTTATGACCTCTTATCATACGCTATAAACTGCTCGATTGCCATCTGAAATGGCCTGAGAGCCTAAGGCTCTTCGAAAGTGTGACTTACAGATTTACAAGTTATCCGCCTTCAAAATGCCTGTAGTAAAGATATGGGTCGCTAGTTGGACTATTCATATTCTCTCCCTTTTTTAACGGTGATATCTGAATTCGCTTAAAGGTCAGTAATACCTCCGCCATATTGGATTTTATTCAGTTAAAAACAATGTTTATCTTTTACAACATTACTCACTTGATAGTCGTAAAAGATGATTAAGGAGTAAAATTAAAAGAAAATTGGATACTTGGAAATTACATTTTCATTTTTATGTGCTATTTTTCTATCGTAAGAAAGATAATTAATTGTCAGGCAGCGGATATAATTACGTGGAAATTATATTTTTCAGGAAAATAAAATAAATGAATAATGTAACCCCCTAGATAATCACTTTACTTTTAAATGGACACATCAACCATCTCTTAACAACCATCGTGTAACCAGGAATGCTGTGAGGAGATAAACAATCAGATCTTTTTATTGTTTGGATTGTTGTTGCTAAAACAAAATATTTCTTTTAACGTATTGAACTCGTCCAATCCTTACTTGTACTTAAAGTAGAGGCAATTCATGTAAATAAAATGCATGTATTTACTTCCCTCAGGGAAATATGTTAGATCATATATAGAAAGGGAATTTTTCAGTTCATATCTTTCAGTTCAACTGCTGTTCTTATAACCAAACGACGTCACTAACCAAATAACGTCACTGTTTCAAATTTTGGTATCGCAATTGCCAACACCCCCCCTCAAGACATATCATGTCAAAAAATTATAGTATTTACTTCCCTGTGTGAAATAGGTTATACATTACTTTTAACTGAAATGGCGACCTACCCAGGTAGGTATTTTAAGCCAAGTATGAATGAGGAATGAATGTAGGATGATTGTGGCGCGATCTTGTAGTCTTGTTACTGACTAAGGCTGACATGTTCCTTGGACAGGACTGTTAATTAATAGCCCAACAGTCAATGACAACTAATGGATTTACAGTTTAACGTGGAATCCGAACCACGGCCTCTGAATTACGAATTGGTCTAATTATGAGGATGGTCTTTGTGGATTAACGCAGTACTCAATAGTGCGGACGTGAAACGAAACAAGAGTCAGTTCCCACAAGGTAATCAAACTCCAAACCCAAAACCCACGCCTACCACTCGAACCAGTGCAAATGTTCAAGTTACCTTTCAATTGTTGAAATATGAACGTGGCTCAAAACCTTCGAAAGTCAAGTGAGGAACATTGACTCGTGGTCTTTGAGTTCACGACCCACGTCAACACCGCCATGTTGCCATTGTTCTCCGAGAGCCTGTGGTCTGATCTTCTTACAATAGGCCTATGGTGCTTCCCTCAGCAAATGTATGCAACAGCACCCATTGTTTTCCGAAACGCCGGTTTGCAATTTCTTCGCTTGTAAAAATGTATAAGTTGTTAACGTCGGTTTGAAACCTGAAGCGGATTTTTTTGGAGTTGGGTGAGTTTGTAGACCCCAAAAATAATAAATAGTTTTAGCAAAAACCTCTTTTGGGGTTGGGTAAATTGGTTAGGATTAATAGTCGAAACATACTGGCTTAAAATGACTGGGGCGGTGGCGACGTCCTGTAATCCAGCTACTTGGAGGACACGAATTTTGGATAGTTGTGAGCGATGATCGGTGGGTGTGTTGTACTCTTGTATGGATTTACGTCCGCAATATCGAATACTACGTTAATCCACAAAGAACATCCTCATAACTAAACCAATTCGTAATTTAGAGGCAGTGGTTCGGACTCCACGTTAATCTTTAGGTCCCTTAGTTGCCATAAGCTGTTGGGTTATAAAAGTCCTGTCTAAGGAACATGTCAGCCTTAGTCAGTAACAAGACTACAAGATCGCGCCACAATCATCTTACACTCAATCCTCATTCATACTTGGCTTAAAATACCTACTATGTGGTATAGTCGCTATTTCAATAATCTAATCTAATCTAAAACAACCACTTTCCATCGTTGTAATGATATACTATTTCTAGTTTGTAGGCCTAACTTAACTTTTACTTTAAAAATGATGGATATGCCAAATCAAAAATAAATAGTTATATAAATAAAGCTAATGCTTCGTGTTCCAAATAGTAAATAATGTGGTCAAATCGTCTTGTAATAATTCTATATACTATGCAGTTGTTTTCAGGGAGCTTAGAGTTTAACAAAGTTTTTAATTTGTTTATAACTCCGCAATTTAATACTATTATCCTTTATACTACAACTATCATTAAAATTCTCAGAATCTAAACCAGTAATAGTGCATTTTTTGATTAGTTTTCTTACTCATATAAAACCTATACAAATAATTGTATTAGTTATATAGACTACTTAATTAATTAATTATCATTTCTTTGCGATTGTTTCAAATTTAAAGTTTTATTATTATTTATGTATGTAAATTAGTCAAGATACTTGTTTTAGGATTTTCCTGTATCGGTCATACCCTGCTGCATTTACCGTTCTTATTGTACTGCATGTATTATTAAATATAATTAAGGCATTAGTTTGGTTTTCAGTCTCTGGATATTACTATTAAAACGCTGTAAATCAATTAATTTATTACCCAAACAGTAGCTGAAAACTGGAACTTAAATTTAAACTGTTTTATGCTTTCTATGTGAGAAAAAGGTGACTAAAATAAATGTAGTCTATTTAGTTTTTGACAAGGATATGTCTTAGCTCTGGTGGGAAGGGTGTTGGCAATTTTCCAGACCAAAATGAACACAAGAAAATAAATCGAAACAGTGACGTCATTTGGTTTGTAACGTCATAGTTTGGTTATAAGAACAGCTGTTTAAATGAACTGAAAACATTTTCTTTAGACATATTCATGATCTAACCTATTCCCCACAGGGAAGTAAATACAAACATATTGACATGGATATGTTTTTTATTAATAAGGATGTATCAATAGAATAAATATAATTATTTAGTGTGATTAAAATTAAAATCAGGTCGTTGATAAAACTGCAAATATTTGTCTCACGATACCTTCTGTATCAGGTTCACATGAGAACCAAAAACCTCTTCCGGTGTTGTGATTAGGCTTATCAGTTGATTACAGAGAAGAAACCAAACTTGACGAAATCTTGTTATAACATGTCAGAGGGGATGCCTGTGAAAACTTCCATAATATTGATCACTATTGCGAGAGTACTTGTAGCCAATTTTATTACTCCCTTTGAGTAAAAGTACTGGAAATTTTATAAATATTCTAAATACATACTAACTATTATTTTGTCATATATTATTCGAATCTGCAATCGTTGATAAATCCTACAAGTATGAGAATACTACCACTAATCCGTTTAAAGAAATCATTTTTTCGAAATATTTTTCGGAACAAAAGTATGATTTTTCTCACAAACGTGGAACTGAGTTCTTCCAACATTAAAAACAATTATTTTTATATCTTTATAGTGTACTTAGTTATAAAATAGGAGATTTCGTCCAATATAAATAAGCTTATTTATATTTATAATTATAATTATTTATAATTATTTTAATTTAATTTTATTATTAATTATTTTAAAATTATTCTACACTCCGTAAAACTCCAGGCACGAAATTAAAGACCCCATAGCTAAAGACTATCACTAAAGACGAATTAAAGGTATGTTAATTGTAAATTAATATCAAGATAAACAGACTAATACATGTATTGTCTTTAAAGATGAGATCCTTGTCTCAAATTATAATAATGGTAGTACAGACAAAACCAGATCATTCAGTAATTCTTAAAAACCTATATATTACAGTAGTTTAATACGTTTTCAACTTTCATGAAGGTTTTGGAGATGATAGTTTTGAATGATGTTTAGAATGGGATACTACAACACCTGCTAAAATGGTGTTTGTCATAACACATAACAAAACCAATCGTTCCAAGACATTAACAACTATAATAAATCTATTCTTGTTCATTAAAATTCATCAAATTAGTCAGTTATTGCAACATGAATCAGCTGTTTTGGTTAATTTCAGCTACAAATGTTTGTGTTTATTTTCCTGTGGGAAATAGGTTAGATCATGGATATGTCTAAAGGGAATGTTTTAAGTTCATCTAAACAGCTGTTCTTATAACTAACCTATGACGTCACTAACCAAATCACGTCACTGTTTCAAATTGTGTCAGCACCCCTAGAGCTAAGTGATATCCATGTCAAAATATTCAGTAATTTCAAAAATATTCAATAAACTACAAATTAAAGGGAATAAAAACAGTAAAAATACGTATAATATTGTTTTGGACTTTAGGCACCTTAAAACGAAAAAGTAACATGGTCCCGTGCTAATAGCTTCTTCCCTATGGAAAATTCGCTGAAAGATGATTGAGATATCAAATTAAAAGTGATTATCTAGGGAATTACTTTCTTTTTTTATTTTTCCGAAAAATACAATTATGACGGAATTCTATCAGATAATTAACAAGTAATCATCTTCTTTACTATGTAAAAATATAAAATGATGAAATGGAATTTCCTAGATAACCAATTTACCTTTTATGAATATTGAGTGGTCAGAAATGCTTTTACAAAGTTAACATTGTTCTTATGGGACTAAAATCCAAGATGGCGGTGGTAATGCAGACGTGCTTAACGTCTTAAACCAAAGTTCAAGAAGTTCAATGCAATCGATGTCCATATAAATTTTTCGGATTTTGGACTGTTTGTTACTTTCTCCCCTTATACATATGGAGAAAGTATAGTTTTAGTCAAAATTTTCGAATTTGAGTTGAGGGTGGATATATCCGTTTTGGGGTCCCCTGAATCCAAAAAGTGGGTTTCGAAGTAATGTCTGTCCGTCCGTGTGTCTGTGTGTGTGTCTGGATGTGTACAGAGCCACAGCCAACCCCGTCGGTCCGATTTAGATGAAATTTGGCATGTATGTGTATTATATTCAACAGGAATTCCAGGAATATTTTAGTGTTTTTAATTTTGGAGTTTTAAGGGGTGATCTACATACTACAAAAATGAAAAAATCTATATTTCAAAAAAATTTCTAAGATATTATATATTTTTTTTTTTATTAAGTTTATCACCTCAAACAGCTTAAAAATAAAAATTAGCATTTGAAAATTGTTTGTCTAAGACTCATTCAGAGAATTCGATTTTACTGTACAACGCAGTACGTTGTCTGAGACTGCCCAATGTTATTCTTGGGGAAAATAATAAAAAATCAATTTCTTCCTTATTTTCCAACCGTTTTCCATGAAACTTGGCATGAAGCGTAAGGTAGAATCACCCAACAAAACCCTCTAAAAAGCTTGGTATTACATAGGGAGGTTCCCTCCATAAAAATATAACAATCAATTTAACTTTGTTTCTATTGTTATTTTCAGTACTGGGATGATTATTTTTTAAATAATACATTGTTAACTGATATTTAGATAAACTTTAAGGAATATGATTGTTCTATTACAGATTGTAAGTATGTGTCGGGTCCACTGATACTGTTTATTTTCTTTAATCAACACAAGTTTTATCTGTGTCAAATGTCATTGTGAGATGAAAAAACCTGGAAACCTAATCCGGACAGTCCAAGTTTACTTTAATCACGTTTCCCAGAATTACAACAATGTTACCAGCTGTTTGTGCTGATTAGTTTAATGCCGAGGTGATTAGCATTAACAAGAGGTTTAGACTTGCCTCACAATTAAACAAACTGAAACTTTCTCACACTTCATCAGAAACTAAACTGCTGTCATTTCTTTCTCAAGCAAAAACCAGCATGGGGCATTAAAAAGTGGCTCTTGTTAAATCGATGCACAGCTTGTTACGTGAGAATGTTCCTGCATCGTTCAAAATATAAATAATGGAAAATTTAATTTACTTGATAACCACTTTACCTTTGATTATACACCCGAATATGTATGACTATCTTGTGTCACAAAATTAACATGTTCTTCAGGGATTAAAATCAAAGATGGCGAAGCTGCTGTACATAAGATTCTTCATCCCTGACTTAATATTTCGTTTTAGCTCATAACATTAATACTAATTTTTTTTGCAGTGTGAAAACATAAATGGTAGTCATAAAAAATGTCGAAGTTTTTATTAAATTTAAATATTAATATCTAGGTAATTACAAAATTCCATTTTTACTTTCTCCTCTTACACATGACTGGGATGGTGGCGTCATCCTGTAATACAGGTCACGAATTGTGGATAGTTGTGAGCGATGGTCGGTGGGTGTGGTGTTCTATTGTGTGGATTAACGTCCGCACTATTAAATACTACATTAATCCGAAAAGACCATCATCATAATTAGACCAATTCGTAATTCAGAGGTCGTGGTTCGGATTCCACGTTAAACTGTAGGTCCCTTAGTTGCCATCGGCCGTTGGGCTATTAATTAACAGTCCTGTCTAAGGAACATGTCAGCCTTAGTCAGTAACAAGACTACAAGATCGCGCCACAATCATCTTAAATTCATTCCTCATTCATACTTGGCTTAAAATACCTACCTTGTGGTATGGTCACCATTTCAAATAATCTAATCTAATCTAATCATAGTATGTATGGAGAAAGTATTGTTTTCGTCAAAATTCATGTTGCGAGTGAATATCCGTTTTGAGGCTCCCTAAATCCAGAAAAGTAGGTTTCGAAATGATGTATGTCTGTCAATCTGGTTGTATGTCCGTTTAAAAACACCGAGACCACTCAGATTCTCCAATTTTTATGAAATTTGGTACTTTGGTGAACTTTGGTTAAATCTCCAGACCTTTTTTAGTTTTTTTATCTTCCATTTTTGAGAGTAGTTTACACCTAAAACCATTAAATTTTATTCAAAATTTTATCCAATGATTAAAATTTAATGGTTTACAGGTACAGTATTAAGGTCCCAAATGATATGAGACCACCCATATGTCTGTAAATCTAATGGTTAAAAAGCTAAGGACTTTTAAATGTCAAAAATACACGTTTTCTGGCCAAACAAAATGTTATAAAATAATTATACTGTATAATTTCAAACCCCCTTTTGCAATATTTCTACAAAACTAGGCGAAAGTAGCACTAAAGTAAGTAAATTTTGTAGAAACAATTTCAACTTTACAAATTTTAAAATTGCGGCCATTTGATTTTTTTGTCGTGCCTAAATCCAGAACCAGGTTCTGTATTGCCCATCACACATTTTTGTGACACCCTGTATATTTTCTGTAAAATTAACCACTATTGCATTAACTCAGCGCCTGAGAGTGAGAAGTAAAGGAGAACATAATTTTTATAAATATAATATAGGGTTCACTTTCCATTCCTAAAAAAATAATCTACTGCTCTTTACTGATTTAGTTATCCTGGAAAATTGTGTGCAACACATTGAATTAACCAAAGTGATTGAGTTAACTTTAGAATCTGTTCTTCGGCAAGAATAAACTAGAAAGGAAATCACTGTAAATCTATTATTGGATGTTAAGTATCGTATAGGCCTAACTAGTGAAGTCCTTAACGAAATGATTAACAGTTTTATTTAACAATAAGTTAATTACTTAATTAGGTAGCCATTTATTATTTCAGTTTTTAGAATGCTATAAATAACCTCAGACAATGAAAGCATCGTTATATCCATATTTGTTTCAAATAAAGGAGTGCGAACCTTTGTTAAACTCCAAATGTCTGTGTCTAACACCCCCTCCCCCCAGAGCACCGTTGTGTAAGACTACGATACCGTCTGCCCAATTAAGAGGTACAACAACCACCGCCCAATTACCCGTGACATTCTCTCAGTCGTGGCTCACGACGTCACTTGAGTACGGTTAGTGAAACTTTGGCGAAACGTCGACACAAGTGACATTTATTGCTACCGCCGTGGGGAAACCACTGGTTGACTTTAATGAGTCCTGTCTATTTGTTGCTGTTTATATTTCATTTCTAATCTATAAAAATATATAGAGTATTCATATTCTTTGAAACACCGACTCACTCTGGTGGGTATTTGAATGTGAATGTGAATTATGGGTGAATTTTAAGGGTTTAAAGGAGTTTTTTTGTAAAATTTTTACCGATAAATACCATCCGACTACTTTGTTAGGATCATTAATTAATATCATAGTTGGGCATCAGTTTTGAACCAGCATTAAATTGTATTAATTTTCAAATAGTGTTATGTTTTATCTAAATACTAGCTAACCCGGCGAACTTCGTAACGCCTAACAGTAAATACGTGTTAACTGATTGGCCATGTTCTGAAGTCGAATAACATAACGGCTTCGTTTTGAAAGATTAGATTTTCTGGGTTGTGGTATAGTTAATAACAGTACTGAAACTAAAAAACATATTCAAATTAAAGATCATTAAAATCGGTCCAGCCGTTTCTTTAGTTATAAATGGTGTAACTAACCCAATTTATTTTATATATAATATGTAATTTTTAACTATGGCATTTATTAACATATGACAATTGGACACGAAATAAAAATATGTACATAAGCCCCCAAAACTGTAAAGTATCAACGTGGCAAGTAAAACTGTTCATTTTGTACAGTATTTATTTACTTTATAGTTTTAAATTAACGATTGATACAGAAGGCATTGAATAGCAAATCACATTGCTAGTGGAAAGTAAACCAACAGCTGTAGCTTTAGAAATCAAATGGTTTGATTGTAGAAAATTTGTAGACAAACTTATTCCCCATTTGGATTACGTTAGAAATTTAAAACGCCATAAAATGGAAACTTATGAAATTGAATATGCCTAAAGCATGATCGGAGCGGAGACAAATCCAAAAAATCAAAGATCATTAAAATCGTGTTGTAATTAAATCGACTTTGTTTTATATATTTAGATTTTGGTTACTTTCTCATTCAGTATGGTGATGGTGTGTTTCTAAAGACTTTAATATGGTAGGAAAATTAACGAGTATAAATATCACAGTAAAAGAAAATTGTATTTACCCTACAGAATAATTGATAACAAATTTTTAGTGTTAAACACATAAATTCTTGGATATGACTACAATTTGTTTTGCAATAAGTGAAAATATTTTTAGTTTGTAAATTTTATTTTAAGTAGTTACATGATTTTATGATGAGTAGCCTCCAGCCTACTGAATAATACAATTTAGGATTTAATTATATGCCGTTAGGTGATACTGTACTTGCTATTGTAACTTACCGAACGGTACAGGTATTAAACCTTTTTTCACGTAGTTAATTCAAACCACAAAATTCTATACTCTCAGTATTATTAAAATACCAAGAAATAAAAATGCCCCCGTCGCAGCATACCGTGTTCTCAGCGAATTTCCAAATCAATAATATATGACAAGTTTCGTCAATATCTGTCGTTAAATATGAGACCTATTTGCCTATTCTCCAGAAGATTAACATGGGAAAGAGCACGCAGGTTTGCTGCTGTGAGGAACGTAGAAAGTAGAGCATAAACAATTTTCATTTTGAGCCATTCATACCAAGCTTCTATGATACCAATCTTCATAAACTTCTGTCCATAAATAAAGGAATTTTCCTATTCTCTAAATGATTAACATGGGAAAAGAGTATGCAGGTTAGCTGCCATGATAAACACATAAGCTATGATTTTTAAGTGTGAATGGTTAGATCTCAATCACATAAAGGTAAATACCAAGTTCAATCCAAAAACATTGATTGATAAGTAAAATATTAATTTTCTTTATCCTCCATAAGATTAACATTGTAGCCCCAAAATACAACGTACTGCGTTTAGATTTTTTAATACTATCTCGGTAACCTTTGGAGATAGAGAAAAACGTTAAGTAAATAAAATGTGTAGTTTTTAAGCTGATTATAATGGTGGAAGATAAAATTAGAAAAAAATTAAATTACATATGAAAAACGCAAAAACCCAATTTGTTAGTACAAACAAACCCCCCTTAACTACCCGTTCCGACTGACCGATATGTCTAGATTACAAACTCGTCCGAGCAATTGTAGGAATATACGTCTATGTAGTAATTTATCCATTAATCCGCCGTTTTCCAATAAGCAACCAAGTTTTTGTGTATGACTAATCAAAATCAGTTTCGCGCCGAGAAATATTTTTCAAAAGCGCGCTCCTGGAGAAAAAACCCACGACTTTGATGGATACAGTTATTTCCTCGGTCATTTTTGGGGCACAATCGAGACCCCACTCGTAATCGGGAACGCCGAAAGGGCCCTTAACGCACAATAAATCCAGATCGAATTTTGATAAAGGCTTTTTAACGCCCACCTGCGTCTGGGCATTGTTGTGGAAGGGGAGGGGAGCGAGTGAGACAGAGCGACCTCCCCTCTACCGCCCATTTCCCCTCCCCCACTCAGCATCAACACTTGTTGATCGCCAGTATCAGAGAGGACACCGTTCAGCACGCGAGTCCTTTCTACTCTCCTTATCACTGATAACGCTATCAGTCACGGTTAGTGGTTTTGGTGGACTATTCGGTGCGAAAAACTATTTTGAGAATTTTCGACCCATTTCGCTACTGCGGGTTTTCTCGAAAAAGTGCAGCCTACGTGATGTGCCACGGGAATAAGTGACAGTGGTTGTGCACGTACTACGGAGTGATATTAAATAATGCGATGTGGTATAAGAGGCCCAGGGGACGGCTAAGAGCTAAGGACCCCCCCGTTTACCTCTTTTTGACAGTTTTACTCTGGACATTTACCTTTTTTGGAGCTTCCCTCGCCACCGTCATGGGAGAGGAGTGCGACTGGAGTGGAAGGTATGTTTCTATTTTATTTATGATTCTTTTCCAATATTAATATTTAATACTGCAGCCTACGTTACTGACCTTTCTTTAATTAAAGGAGCAATAAATTAAAATGTGAACAAATTATAATTTAATACATTTTCTAGTATTATAAACATTATTGTTTACAGTTGTTCAGGCAACAAATAGCACACTACGGTATGTCAAAAATTAATAATTACATTTTTAGTACTTTTTCACAGTACTTCTGTTATCCAAATATAAATTTTAAAATACCCTTGAAGAATTATATTGCATTTACTTAAATCTTAAATATTTTCCGATTCATCATGTACTCTTCTGTGAAAATGTTTTTATCTCCCGATCAGCTTAATTGTTCAACATATGGGCCCTATTACAATTTATACTTTTGTATAAATATTATATATATAAGAATAAACTATTTAAAGTTGCAGAGTATTTATGTACTGTTTGCACTTTCATACATGAATGGAATACAAATCTATATGACTATTTTAATACTATTTTCATCCCGATTTTTTAAATTAAAAACCTGGCTACAGGTTAGCTGTAGACCCTTCCTTGGCTGACCGCCCGCTTTTGAGTGGGGGCGGAAGGGAGTTTTCAGGTAGGCGCGTTTTTTCTCCCGCCAACAAGGGTGAATTTATAAGGGTGGTGTCCCAGATATGGGGGCGGAAGGTCCTAACGCGTCCAGTAAGTTTTCTTAACCAATCCTGCAGCACATTTCAAAATTTTAATTAAATGTATAATTCTTTTCTGTACCATTTTGTTAAACGCCAACCAAGAATACAGTTGCAGGCTACGTAGCTAAGTATTATTGGTAATTGTTAATTAGGGTTTTAAATTGTGTCCAAGTTTTAATTTGAACGAGGACTATCTAATTCCACAGGGTAGTAAATACTATGACTAGTTTAGCGACCGTTGTGAAACATAAAAATAACTCTATTTACCTTTAGTCATCTCACTCTTTAAGTTATTGTAAAGTAATTCTTTACAATAACTAAAACTAGATAAACCGCAGCGGACTTCTCTTTCAATAACGTAAACTTCCCGCCCTACATTTATCCACGCTTGTAACGTGTTACGTCTGTCACTCTTCTAGACTTCAGTGTTCCGCCTTCCGTCCGAAGAATCTGGCACCTGAGAGCGCAGTGGGAACGTAGGGACTGGTTTATGGTTTTATCGTTTTATTGTCGCAGACAACGCGATACCTGAGGAAGGGAAGGGAAATGTGATTGAAAGGTCGGTTTACAGTGGGCAATAAGGACGAGAACGGTTGAATAGGAAGCGAAAGTTGCAAGAAGAACCCGAAAGGTAGTAGGATTTCACGGGTTACAATTATGTTGTATTTGTAAAGAATCTTGTCACCGAATTTTGTTATACTCCACGAAAAAATAAAATATACCGACACTATAAACTCGAATTTGGTCCAGGAGTACTACATGCCGGACTACTTCAAACATAAGCGGTGATTTTGGGTGAAATTTTAGAGTAATGATTGGGATGAAAACCACTTATCTCAACGAAATTACTACGAATTAAACAGGGTTTATACTATGCAATTCGTACTCCTACAAAATCCCCATATAGAGAATAACATGGGTTGCTTTACATACCTCAGCGCTCTAACAAAAACTCAATTTCTCTTGCAGAAAACTACAGTATTATAAAGTAAACGATTAGAAATTACGTTGCCTGTTTTGATTTTCTTTACGATTTGAAACCGAATGTTGATATGTACAAAAAACCGGCAGCACCTTATAAAAGAGATTGACGCTATTCAACACACGCTTAAAATGACTTATACTAGTCCCGTGTCCGAATCGATGTCTCAAAAAGTGTCAAACGTGTTTCTATCCGTGTCAACCGTTTAGAACCGTCCAGCTTCACAGCACTGGACGTCACTCAGCTAACCCATGAATTGAGCTGGATTTAAAATTTGTGGAAACGACACTACAAAAGCCCGCAAGTTCATTGACAGAGTTCACCTGCCCTCGCACAATGTCCTGAGGGTCCCTCGGTCAGTGCTCGGCGGGGGATTTATTTTTGAAATGCCCACAATACACGGATTGGCACATGTTAGCGACTGAGTAGCCTTTCAACCAAGCGTAGGTCCTTTTCTTCAGTTAGAACGGACATTTTTACTAAATAAACATCAAATAGATGTAAGCATAGCTAATGGTGCGGAATAACAACAAGAACGGACCTAAAACGCAACCTTGTGGGACACCGCATTCAAATTGTCTGGCGTTTCTGTTATAAAATTTCAACTGGTGGTTTTCTACATCCGCTTTCATTTAAAAAAAATGCCTTTGACGTCAATGAATGGAGTAGTTTGGTTCTAAAAATAAGATGAATGAAGTCGTCATATTAATTTTTTTAACATCTGTGATACAGGAATCATTAAACATTCTCTCGACACATGTTAGACTCCATATGTCAAGACAAAAACCCTTTGCGTCTTCCTCAACTCAATAACGGATGTTAACTTGTTTTATATACCTAATGTGGGATTAATTTAAACGTGTGAAAGGAAGTAACAATAATCCAAGGTCAGTTACTCTTGTACAATTTTTTATATGACCTCAATCGTCGTTGGATTTTTTCGGTAAACTCGGTCAATTGATTGTTCATACACAGTATATTTTGACGAGTTGTTTAATAAGTAGTTTCCTTAGAACGCGTTCTTTTTATTACGCAAATTTTAACTCGAATATATCACCAGCCAAGCCCCCCTTGATCTTCCTTCATCCAAAAAAATATCGGTCGCCCAACAACCATAAGGCGCCGACTGCCCTGGTCCGTACCGACCTAGAGGAAGAGGTCAAGTTCCAAAAAGGCTGCGGCCGCCCATAACAGGTTTGAGCTCTGGGAACCGAAAACATCAGCGGTTCCAGAGTGGCTCCTTGTGGCACGCCTGTGGTAGCCGTCCCACGCGAGCTAGCGGCTTTGACAGGCTGATTTGCATTTTCGGATTTTTTAAGTGGGAGATGTGTCGACTTGTTGACCGCCCCTTTGGCCGTTTCTGGCTTAAATCTTACGTAGTTGTTTAAATGGCGAACTTTTAAGATCTGTTAGTCTTATTAGTTTGCCACAAACACTCCAAAAAAATTTGTATCTACATTCGTTCCGGAATCTTTTTGAGATTCATACGTTTTCATTAATCTTTCCTTCCTTATTTGGTCATTTTTAAAATCATAATAGTGTAATACAGGAACAAAACTTCTTCAGGGACTCAAATGAGGAATTAAAACTTACAAGAACGTAATCGTTATCACAAAATAATATTTAATGAAGTACTTCTCTAGAATAATCGTGGACACTGACCTCATGACCAGTCCAATCACCACACAGGTCCAGGGGGCAGCCATAAGTCTGTTTCGACTTCATCATCCTAAGAGGCGATTAGCATTTCATCTACAGGTTCTCGCCGGTGAGAACCGAACTGCATTAGGCTTGTTATTAGTTAGGACCGCGGGTTATTAATGTCTCTGTTGCCGTCGCCCGCTCCTACGTTCTGCGCAGGCGCGTTGGACCTAATCTTTGCGCCTGCGCAGTGTATCGAAAAACTATCCGTTCAAATGAGAACTTACACCTTACTGGATACCATTTCCAATTTCTTATAGATAGTAATGGTTGTTGTGTCATTTCTACAATTGAATCCAACATTTAACCTATCATAATTCTAGGGTCCTAAAACATGTTTATCCCTTACCCATAATTTCATTTCAGTTGTAAAGTGCCATTAACCATAATCCCGTATCTAGAGAATTGACTTTTTTCAGACCTTAGTAACCGAAATGGTACTGTTATTTGTTTAAAAAATATTTCTCGTTGTGTACGTCTAGGTGGAGACAAACAAACCAGAATAAGACTACACTCACAAAAGATGTTATCATGATCTTATTAGAGACCCCATTTGTACATACAGTATTTGTTTCACGTTGGCATCACTTGGGTCTTCCTACAATCGGGAGGCTTCAAAATTTGTTATACTTGTCTGTTTTATTTTACGAATTTAAATATTTTTCCTGTCAGCTTCCCCTAGTCTGATCTGTTGTTGGAGACGCAGGAGCCTCGAGGTAAATTACAGGTAACAAGCCTGCGCAGCGCGGCGGTGCGGCGACTAACTGAATTATCCTCCCATTACAACTAATAGCACCGTTGATCGAACCGTTTATCTGTTTACGTCGACTCCATTTTTCTTTCGGACAAGCTCGTGTTAAAGAAAATTAACTTAAATTAATACTAGTCTTGGATCTATTACGAAGTTATAGAATATTTTAAAATATTGTATTTTTGAACATTCGGTAACCCCCCAAAAACCGAATCTAAAGTCGACTCAATTTAACCTAGCGCTGTAGATTTGCACAGTTTGACAACGCAGCACCGACCGACTTGGAAATTCTATTTATCATCCTGCTTGACTGTGTGTCACCAAAATTGGGCCCCACAACTAACAAATCGTTAAAACACTAATGACTTTATTACAAAGGGCGTGATCTCATGACAATTAAAGTATAAGTATATCTTTTTGCTACTTTATTGAGTTTTCATGAAATTACCCTAGATGGCGTATATGTGTCACACAACATTTTACTCATCTTAACAAAACATTTCAACAATGTCAACAATTGCGTGGTTAATCTGTGTTGAACAGATGATTGTTTGACCAGCATGACGCACGTTCAAAGTCATTGAGTTGGTCAGCTGTTTGACGGGTCAGCTGTTTTATTGAGTCAGCTGATGGTTATACACTTCCGGACACTTGGACTTTCCTGGCTGGTTTCATTCATTAGTTCAGCCGTTGCTCGTGCATTGATTTAACAATTTTTATATTTGAATGAACGTTAACTCTAAATACTACTTTAATTGGCATACATATATGTTACAAATAGAGTAATATTGAGCGTAATACAGTATAATATTTTAATTTGTCTGTTCAAAACTATAGTTCTCCATACCGCTAATTTTATTCCTGCATTTTTTGAATAAACTTAAAATAACGTAAAGTGGGTATATCCAGCATTGCCAAAAATATCGTGTAAATGACAATTCCATGTTTATTGAGCTGAACAGTTTTTTTTCAAACGCACGGATGAGATGAGTTGAGAAGGAATAATGAAGTTTTCTCTAAAAAATTTAAATTTTTATGTCAATAGATTACCAGTCTCAAACCAATCCAAACTTCATCTTCAATCGCCTAAGGTACCTAAGATGTTAATTTCAACCTATTTCGTGATTGTTTAACTTTATTAGGCAGTAAATACACTTATGCGGAATTATTAAATTTGCCGTAAGTCAAGATTAGAATAAAATACATCAATGATAAACATGTACAAAATATCAAAAAAATATCTTCATGACGAAGACAATCGAGATACCGCTAAAGTTCGCGGTTAAAGTCGAAGACTCGCGAATGACGGCGGAGACAGCCGAAGTTGTACGCCGGCGCAGCGGAATTTCTAATCTCGGTGATTGCCGTCAGGGGCGCCAGCGGTGTGTCATTACTCAAATTGTAATCCACGACTGTAATCCCCATTTAGCCAGTCCCCCATGGTCCCCGGAATTTCTTCTGTGGAATCTCAATGTCCGCTCATACAATCTTAATTAACGTAAGGATCGGATTTTGTAACAAAATAACATTTTATGTAGTTTGAATTTTAAAGATTCAAACTCATATTTAAGTAATTCATTAGCATTATAAATACCTTGAATAGAAATTATTTTTTTTAATTGTTAAAGAGTGCGGTTAAGGAAGATCTACAAAATATCAACACAAAAATCATATATTTGCCTAACAGGTAATTGATTCACACTATCATCGGGATTCCTTGACAACATTAGTCTGCATAAAACGTTTTCTAAATCAAAAAGGCAAAAGAATTGAATAATTTCAACCAATGTATGGATTTTAGAAACAGTCAGTTTGAAAACTAAATAGGATTGCATATTGATGCAGTTCGCTCGCATAGATCTAATGTGCTGTAGTCTATGGTACGTTAGGATAGTGAGAATATCAAATGGTATTATCATCCATGACGTTACGATATATTAAAGTCGATCTGGTCTCACTTCAGAAACCTTCTTAGGTTTCTGATATTCTATATGAAAGTCCCTACAATGTTCAAAGTACTTATTACGAGATCTGTAACCTTGCATATGTCAGTTATTACACCCTAGTCTGTGCATATGTGCGCTTGAGCGTATATATTAGAACCAGTTTGCAATTTAAAGTCAATTGGCACTACTTTCCCTTGATTGCTGCCAGGGGAGGAATAATTTGTCTGCATTAACCACGACCTTGACTAGTTCTTGTAATTGTTACATATTCATGGGTTTCATTGCACGGACTGGTTTTGATGCACTAGAATAGAATTCCCTGTAATATTCTAGGAGACCGAAACATGTCGAGAGCTACAGTGATATAAATTATAAAATACTCAAATATAAAAACTTCAAATGGAAATTTATAACATAGAACGATTCGGTGATTTAACACGTCAACGATTTTGCCACAACATTTATAGATTAACTTCAAACCATCTTATATCTATAGAGAGGTCCACTTAACACTTCTCTTTATTATGGAAAATTTCAAATATGTTAAGCCTAATTTGCCTAAATCGCTTTCGACCCCGCGCCCGATATGCCCGCAAGATCCGAGAGGTAGGATATTATCAAAAAATAAATCCAGCTGAATTTATGTCCTAGGCAATTCTGACTCACAGCTTAGCTCATAAGTGTCAAGCTGTTCAAAATATTTCCAAGGCCTTCTGGATATATTAGCCAGAACCCGGCGCGGCGGGAGAGAACAGAACGACGCCGTTATTTAGAAGGCTGTGGACGGACGAAGCCCAGGTTCTTCTTCTTCTCCCAGAATAACCTCTGATGTATCCGTCGGATCATGCTGAGACTATCACTTTGACCTTAACCCTTCCTTGTGATATTTTTATTATGAATACCACATCATAATCCCTCATTCCTTGGTCTTTTGCAGGAGGGATTTATGTTTCAATTTATGACTAGTTCTTTTCTTTTTGATACTGTCTTTTGTCTCATTGTTGGGCAAGGTATTGAGAAGGTTTTTATATTTGGAAATGTATTACTTTATAATTACTTGAATCATTAATATCAGGTATCTTTTTAAAATTACTGTATTCTTTTTCTTCAGTTCCATATTTGGAAATCTCAGGAGGCTCTCTGAGATTTCCCCTGATCAATTTGATTTGACCCTCCATGTTGTGAAGTATAGTAGTACGATTTTAGCTGAAGTTATAACAATATATTTTCGAAGTATAGTTGAAGTGGGAACTGGATAGTTCCCATGGAAAGTCGAAATAACTTAGTTGAGAAGATATATCATTACATCTAAAGTACAGATTAACTTTTCCAATCAGTATTACTAGCAGCTTAAGAAAAATATATACTTTAAGTCAGTTGCCATTAAGATCAATATCTTTCCCAAATTTACGAATCTGTTCTTAGAAATATCCCCGATAAAACAAAAACGCCCTGACCCAAACTATCGTACATCTTGTTCGCAGTTGGTCCATATTAAGTCACCCTGTCGCGAGAACACGTCAAAACACTCGCGTCAATCAGCTGATGGTGTAAGGCCTTCCATATCTTGTGTCAGCTGATAAACTAAAGCCATCTGGATAACGTCGTCGCTCGTGCCTCGCCTTGCCCTCTTGGGCTCGGGCACATTCCAGACTCAGTTGCTCAAGGGTTTGGCACTTTGTTTTGAAACTTTGATGCAGTATACATCTGTTGATAGTATCTCGGGTCATGTCAAACGTATGAACTCGATCTTACGAAACTAATTTCAACACTAGATTTGAGTGGTTTATCTGTTGTCTGTGACTGAATGTGTTTTAAGACGTGGTCTTGATTTGCTATCGGTTCAACAATGTATTCATTGTGAAATTTGGACTGTATTTTACTTACGAGCTTTCTGCTGTAATCGTTGAAAATTCGTGTTTCACTTCAAAATTACAAAAAATAAGTCTTTGTTATATTAAATATTAAACGTATACTAATTTTGGAATAATTTAATAATTTTACCTAACGCAACAAAAAATCAGTTCCCCAGCTCGGCCATAAACCAAAAAGACAATGCTTAATCTTCAGACAAAATCAGAGCGAGCCGACCTACCCGCTTCTTATGCGACATTAAATTAAACCGGCCCGAATAAAGGCGCGTAATTATAGTTCTAGGACCATTAAAATTTAACGCTTTCTTTGTATGACGAAATCATTCGGGCGGTGGAAAAAAGTGAAACGAGTTGTGCTGCCTTTGGGCGGGAGTAAATCAGCGTTGAGTTAGTTGCCGGTGCCGCCGCCAGGGGCGGCGTTAGCTCGTTACGGCTAAATATTCATCGAACCAGTTCTGATTTCTGATTACCAGCTTGGATTGCATCACGGGTTAAGTTGCAACCATGAATTTGATGGGGTGTTCCGGAATTTAATTGTGTGAAGGAATTTTGGTGGGAAAAAACTGATCGGAAGGTTAAAGAATTTAACTAGGTGCACGACATTGCAAATTGAAAAAATAGAATTAACTTCAGAAAATTATCTTTTAATGATTCTGAATTCATCCCAAAACTCTTCCAAGTTCTCCTCTTAAGTCTTTACAATCTATTGTCTACCAGAAACATATGTTGAACATACTCTTGCAACGTTCCTTAATATTCCTCGCGATTTCATAACCCCCTTGTCACACCTCACGCTTGTATCAGTATTCCAGCGAGCGCCGGCCTCTTGTTCTATGATTGGTCCATTGTCATCGCCGCGATGTGCCTAGTGCATGCCAACTCCGTCAGGGCGCTCTGTGCATACTCCGCCGCCATTTGCATTTCAATAATTCGTTAACACTGGGACATTCCTTTGTAAACAGACAATGGATGGGATGCCGATGAGGTGTTGTTAGGTACACGACAGAGACGTATGTGAGAGGAATCGTTCTTGCGGGGTACCGCAAGGGTCGTGCTTAGGTACTTTGTTTTAATGTGTCTTTCATTGTATTTTTATGAGTAGGACGAGGTGTTTACTGAGGATTCGAATTGAATTGTGACGAGAATGTTAAAATGAGTAGAATGTTTAAAAAGGTGATATACAAGGTAAAGACGTTCACATTAGGGATTAGAGTTACAGACTCTGCAACACAATTATAATTTGAGAACGTGTTAAAAATTCCCTATAGTAAGAAATATTTTTCAATCTATATTTATGGTTTTAAGTCTACTCTCCAATTATGGAAAACCAACCAAATACAAAGAAAACATTTAACGGTTCTGAGTTTTTTCTGTAGTATTGTTCACAAACGAACTATAGTTTAATACCCTTACAGTTTCGATCTTATTGAGTTTGTACAAATCGTGTCGTTAAAATTTCTAAAAATATTTTAGCATGTTGGAAATCCTCTTCACAAAATCTCATTGATTTTCGTACAATAACCATTTAAGATATCTCCAATTATAACCTGAACAGTGGTTCTTTAACAAAGGTACAAATCCCAAAATGTCCTCCTAACAACTCAAACCCTTCCCAGCTGGCTCATTAGTTCTTGCCAATTTCCTACCCTTTCTCCGCAGCCTGGGCCTACCTGAACAACAATGCACGTAATTAGCCTGACCACCAGCCAGGATCATCTCGTCCCGTCCGTCTCCCCACCTGCCTGTCCATGGCTTTAGCGATCCGTGAACTTCTAGGAGATGTGGTGGAAACACTCTGGAGATACTTATCTTGCTTGTTTGTGAGACGGATTTGAGGCTAAAGATTTGTAGGGGTCAGGTTCAAATGCCGAGATAACGTGCAGAAAGAGCAAGGTAGCTGCGAATGGGGTTCTGAATGCTTTGAAAACAGTCTTGGGTGTATACGTCAGTTTTATGCGTTTCTTCCCGTTTTTTTCACGTACAAGTTCTATCATACCTCAATTATTTTAATAAATTCAATTAATTTGTATTCATGACGCAATCTTAAGTAATCCCATCAGTTGAATTTAAATTTGTCCTAACAGATACCTAGAAATAAACGCTGCGCTCTGCTACACTTAAGAAAACTTACAAGAATCTTCATTACCGGTACTTAATTGTCTACTTCTCTAAAGCAGTCTCCAGTGAATGTATTTCTATAGTACAAAAGTACTAACCAAACAATTAATTACAGTAATCAGTACACTAATGAAATCGGATTCCTTTTGGAATTCCTAACGTTTATTCTTACTTTTGTACTTGTCTTGCATTCCACCATGATTTCTAATGAGTATAAGGATCGCGTCTTGTTACTGCATACACGCACGTTTATTGAATTAAGACGCATAGTTCATCCAAAAGAAAAAAGTAGCTGAACAAGCAGCTAAAACAGGAGTGTAGTTAATTAATGGTTTCAGCACGGTAACGCTATACGATCCACAACATGGATAACCGCAGGGGGCCGGACTGGGTCCGATATTGTTGATTTGACCTTCGACTCGTTGCAACAGCGGCCAGTAAGTCCCATACGCTTTGAATATAAATGAATGTTTGTATTTCTGGTTTCAAATTTATTCGTTTATAATTAATCATGAGTTTTTTATTCTTAAAAATTGTAATCTAAGAATGTTTATAGTTTCAAAACCCTTTCAGTATAAATTAATTTAATGTAAAGTTATATTGAAAGATTTAACGTTGAAACTTCGTTATTTTATTTGCTACAAATAATCTCATGCAGTAATCAATTTACACACCAAAAACTGTATTTTTAGTGGTAGTTATTAGTGCCTAAATATTTCTAGAAGTTTTATTACATTAATATTTGTACCATTTCCTAAGAAGAATCTAAATAGTTATAAGTGTTACGTTGTAAATTAATTTTACGTCCCTTACATAATTTGTAATTTCGTTCTGCGATGGTGAAATATTTCATCCCTCCCATAGATTTATAAAGAACACGTCCCTCCACTGTGTTTACTACGTTTACTCCATACTATGCTTCCGTTTCCGCAAGGCAAGGACGCTCAAGGTAACAGTGTTTCCGGCGACCGTGACGGAACCAGTTCCTCGCTTGGAACTGGAACCGGTTAGTTTAAAACCGATTACGGGTAATTATCAGTGATCTCTAGTCCCTGATTTGTATGCTAATCCGAACGGCGCCGCTCCGCACTGAATCCGGATGACTGTTATATTTCTTTTTCTTCTCACCTCGAAAAGTTATTTAGTCTCGATTATTAATATGGGCTTTAAAGGTCGTTAACCATTGAATCTTTGAAGTAATTTCGTTGACGCGGTATTTCAACTGGTTCTTAGATTTAATGCGTCAATTTCGTTTTGGAATATTTTTAAACTCCTGGCGAATTTCATGTTGATGTATGTTAGTAACACGAGTTGAAATTTATGTTATGGAGAGCCTTAAGCTCAAGCTATTATAGAATAATGAAAACTAGTTGAAAACCAAATTTCCTTGCAAGGATTTTTACAGTCACAAAATATGAGTTATTTATTCCTAAAAAGATTGATTCTACAGAATAATTACTTGGTGAAAGATTCTTGGAACATAATCTAGTTTAGTAAGAAAACTCTATTAATAATAGTATTGTATTAATGTTACAATGCTCTAAATTTGTTTTCAAGAAATCAACAACTCAAGATGTTTGAAATACGTCATAAAAGTTTCTAGTTTTCTTTTGATGTGTTATTGCTACTGAATATTTAAAATTCCTTTAATAGGTAGGCTATATCCAAGATATTGGTTACCTTAAATCACATCTCTAAATACTTAATACACTACTTCAAAGTTCTCCAAATGAATTCGCAGATATATTGCCCGGTGATTTGTATCGGCACTGATTCTTATTCATCGAATCCTATAAAGACGACGGCGGCCGGTCAAACGAAAAAATGCTTTAATAATGCATCGCCCCCCCGCTTCCTCCTCGTCCAGGACCCTCAAATCTCTCATGCACCTCCGCTACTGTCCGGTGAATATGGTAATGGCCTGTCAGTATTATAATGAATGCACCAGTTTCTTGCTAATTTATTGTGAAAAATTACACCTTTTGGACTCTATTAACGCAGCTCGTTTTGTATTCCGGAGTTAATTTATTTTCCAGTCTAATCAAAGCGTCAATTTTACGTCCAGCCCGTCGCTCCTGCCGCGTTATTCACAAAGGTGTTTGACGCGTGTAATTGGAATTTTTATTTATTGTTGATCCAAAATGAAGGAAGTGATGGATTTTATAGGCTGCGGATTCTTTTTCGTCTTTCACAAAGCGTGTTAATTTTACTTTGTAATGTTAATGGATTATGGAGATGATTACACCAGTTAAATACGTTTCGAGTATATATTTTCGTCACAATTTAGTATGTACTTCAAATATCATTAGTTTTAAAATTCTTTATAAAAATTACAATCAACTTCGCTACTCCATAGCAAAATTTATATTTACAGGAGATCAATATCTATAACGTTAAAATGTCAAAATACTATACATTTAAAAATAAATATTTTATAACTTCCTTCCTTCTCTCAGTAAATCACAGATTTCGATCTTTTAGTGCACATTTAGCAATTTAGAAGCACTTTTCAAAGACAGTGCAGTAACCTTATAGGTCTGTAATCATTGCGTTCGACTTTTTGCCATCGGCTTAATGCTCCTTTGTTCTTTTTCTCCTTCCAGCCAACGGTGGCTATTACTGCACCCAGCCACGCCCTTGGGTCCTTCTGTCCGTCTGTCCGACCTGGGTAATTACCAACCTGCTGGTTTGGAGCTGTATACCCGCCTAGCGATGGCTCGTCAAGTAGCAAAATGGCACGTTGTAATTGAAGACTTAACGTTTCCATGTTTTTCTTCTTGTCTAAGGGTGTCAGTTTCAATTGGTCCATAACGTTGAACAGCGTGCATAAATGGTTCTACAAATACTTAACAACCGTGAAGTATTCCAATATTTTTCATACAAATTACGAATAGTTTTGGTTTCATGCAAGAAATGTTCAATTAATCAAAAAACAATTGAGAGAACCTAAATAGTAAAATTACATCTACCTTAACGAACTCCTTGTGATTTTAACATTTTTTGTTGTGGGATTAGTCCATCTCAGTCGAACTGGCGTAAAACAAGAATACAAATTCGGTAATCCTATTTTAGAACAAATCAATTGTATTTGTAATGCTGGTTTCTTGAGTCCTGACGTCATGCTTGGCATACTTAAAACATATTCGAACGTAATTGACAAAAGTATCCTTTTTATTTTACCTAATATGCCAAACTCATATTTTTGGTAAAAATACCAGCACGAGTACAATTTTTTATTCTCTATCCAATCCCGTTTACTTCGCTAGCATAATTAATCTGCTCTATAACAGGGTTATTTAAAGCCTCATCACCATCTGTTTTCCCATTTAGTACTGAAGTGTTATTTCGTATCGGTGGGATGTTCCCGTGGGTTCAATCGCCGCCTTAATTATTTTTCCTCGTCTTACGAAATCACTATACCGCGTGGTGGCTGTGGGTGGGGAGATCGCCTGCCCTTAAGTGTAACCCGAGAGGGATTCCATTTCACCCCCCGTGGACAGGAAACACATTTGCTCTCCAAATACAACACAACTGTTGCTCCTCAGTCTAGAAGAAGGCTCCAAGTTCTTAATTGGAAGCCCTTCCCGTCCCTCGAATAGTTTATTTTTCCCTGGTCGTTACTCAGCACGGCTTGACATTGGGTCTTATTTAATGTGGTTTGTGCCCAAGATTATAATTTACAACCTAGTTTTTGTGATGAAATGCAAATCAGTTTGTTTACGGAAGAAATGGCTTTATAAAAATAAGAAATATTAGATTCAGTGGCCTACAAGTTTGGAAGCATTATTTGATTAGTTAGGACAATTCATAACAATTTAAATTGCGATCAAACATCATTAAAATTGTGTCAACAAAATCGTTAAAGTATTTCGAAGAGAACTCATGATATTGATCAAGTAACGTGTTCTTCCACAGGTACAAAGTGTTCCTTAGGGTGCAGTACTAGGCCCATTACTTTTTAATGGACGCTCGGAGCGTTTGGCGCCTTTCTGCCTGATGGTGACTGGTTAATTTCGATTCCCACGAGATTAAGATAAATCATCGTCTAGCGACTGACCTTGTAACAGTCTACGGACATGAGGGGTGGGGGTTGACGGATGAAACAGAAAAACTGTACCATTAGCGGCCGAAACAAACGTAACAGAGTTTCGCTAATTTCGGTTGCCCACAATTTTCTAGCAACGGAGGCAATCAACGAAAGTGTTTCGGGCGTGTAGTTTTAGGGCAGGACAAAAACAAAAGATCGCGGCGCCGCCTGGGGACCCCAGTTTAAACTAATGACAGAGGCGCGCTCGAATTCGATAATTACGCGTAACATCCTGGGTAATGGTTTTGGGACCCAGTTACCTGTCGTGTCGCCCAAGTTGTTCGTGGAATTGTATTGTTTCCCTGTTCTACCCATTATATGGAGCAAAAACATATCTCACCATTTTGTACTACAATCCTAAAAGTTTTTAAACCATTTCTCAACACTTAATCTAATCTAAAAACTATAAATAGTTATACATTTTACAAAAAAACGCAGTTTTCTTTTTTTCCAAATTTACAAATAAAACAATCATGTCTATTCCCACTATCGAAACTTATGAATTACATAAGAATTGAAACAATACAACTCTCAGTGTAATTTACACGAGGGATAAACCGCCCCAGTAGGTCTTCTAACTCAACCTGTATCAAACTCACCCCACATGTTGCCAACACTTGTCTCCTTGCTCCACATACGGCCCCTTCCCTCCTCTAATGTCACCCTACACCCTGCAACCCGCACCCCAACAGGAAGTTGACGATTTGCCCCGGGTATAATGGAGAGATTCTAGCCACATTCTTCCTACCTCCACCTTGGTACCTCCTCCCTTCGTCTTTTGTCAAGGACCCATTCAAGGATTAAATACTTAGTCCATTCATTCCATTGCGGAAGATAAGGTTTGGATTTCTTCCGAATTTAACTGATGCTCACCCGGAATCTGTAAATCGATCTGATTCACAATAATCCGAAATTTAGGATGAGCTGAAATCGACATTGAGTGGAAAGGGATGCTTTTGAATGTATTGTATTTTTCAAATCAATAAGGCAAAATAATGGTTGCTCTTTTCTACTACTAAAATTCAGATGTTTTCACACTGTAATTACAAATTCATAACCAATTTTGACATGAATATGTCTTAGCTCTAGGAGGGGTGTTAACAATTCATAATACGAAATGTTGAAACATAAGAAAATCTGTTCCTTCTAGAAATATCCATGATCTAACCTTCCCACAGGTAAGTAAATACAAACATTTTTTTAATTAGTTGGTAATATTAATGGAGTCTTGAGTAATGCCTCGTCAGTAACACTTGAAAATTTCAACGTTTCTTACGCATCACAATCCATCAGTGATCGCGTCGCTGTCTTTTCCACCGGGTCGTCTGTTTTAATTTATATCTTTGGAATGTCAATGTGGAATCCACCGTGCGCGACTCCTGACGCAGCTTTTTTGACGCGACCCCTCACGGGAAGAACAGCATTGGTCCCAAGAGAGGTCCTTGTAAAAGTCCAATCAGTAACCCTTCAGAACCGCGGGAGTAACTGAGTTGGTCAATAATTCCATGGGTCGTGACGTGGCGTTCGTGCGGTAGTTGCCTCACTCTGACGTCACTGGGTCCGCACCTCGTTTACGTACGTTTGAGAAGCCGCTTCCTCGGCTTCCTTTCACCGCCGAGTGATTATTCTTGTTTTTTACGACCTTTCGACTCATTAGTTTCGCGTTTTATTTCACCGCTGATTATCGGGTGGAGGTGTTCTCTGAGAGTTTGTTAGAGGATTAAATTGTCTGTTTTGACGTTACCGTTTAGAGGAAGTGGAAGATAAAGTTCTTATATTTATTCTATTAATTTATAACCGCATCTTGTTGGCCGAAAGTAGTTAATGGTAGTCTGTCCACATAAATAATTTTATCAACTAAAGGGAGACATTTTATAAAGAAAAAGGTGACCCTGGGATGGGTCCCTGAGGAACGCCCACTGCGTCTTCCCATAAAAGTCGAAGTGGACAATCAAATTGCTTTATTTATAGTGTGATCAATGTGATGGTTTTTAAGTATTTCCTGCCCACCTTTGAGTTTTAGGCTATCCCGTAAAAAAGAGTTTCTCTAGCTCATTCTGTATTAACTACTACACACTTTCAGTACGATTCATATGTATGTATTATTATACATGACTCGTGTGAATTAAACAGGTTATTGTTTCACAAGATATAACAGCTTGCCTTGTTTAACTACAACAAATAAATAAAAAATAAAATTAGCCACAGAGAGATACGTTGAGTTTTATCAAAAAGGCCTTGAACTATACCCTGCCGCCATTTTCATTTGGTCCAGACGGTTGTTAACTTATTGACAAGTGTAAATGATGTTGACTGACACTGATAAGCAAAGACGTTTAACACACACAGATTAGGTTTGATAAGCAAAGCCGTTCAAACACGTAGATTAGCCATGGACGCGGGATATCCGGGTTACATAACGTAAAATTTGTTTGCTGTCAACAAAACAATCTTTTGTTTGACAGGATACTCGTGTTTGTAGGGAGATTTTCATCGCATAAAACTGTTGAAGAATCTACACTGTGTTAAAATTTTGAGATTAGCCTTGTTTCTTCAGAAACAAGAGTTTTTATACCCCTTAAAACACCAGAACGATTCACACTTCAGGAAAAAGGCGAAACGTGAACATGTGACCAGGTAACGGAGCCAGCGGAGAGATCCAGAAGAAGGTGGAGGGGGCGGAGGAGTACGGCAATTATGTAAATAAGGCAGGCGCGAGATAAAACCTTTTATTGTTATGGCCAGAATACAATGGGCCAAGCGCGGCTTTTAGTCGTATCACCGTCTCACGTGGACCGATATGCTTTGTTGTCTTGGAGTGCGGAGAGAGATGGAAGGACCACTCCTGCAGTGACTTGACGGATAGAGTTTGGTCTGGGGATCATTCATCACGAGGGGATAGGAGGTCGTCGGTCTGCCGGAGGTCGGAGCAGGTTTGGAACTGAGTTAGCCTAAGAGAAAAGGAAGTACATGGAGTACTTTCAAGTACATGGAGATTTTTTCGAAATATCGTTAAACGTCACAATTTCTAGTTTTTTTTATCAATACTGTGATCGAATTTCTGCAGTCTTAACCTTTTCCGGTCCTTAAGGGTCTAGTACATCAACTTCCTACTATCATCTATCTATCATCTACTATCATCAACGCTTTACTACTTCGGATAGTGGTTCCGCAGTCCGCACTACGGAGCTAACTGGACGAAAACAGGATACTTATTTGAGAGAAGATGATTGCGAAGGGGTCTGTATGCTTTACAAAAGGGGTTTTAATCTAAATATGGTTATGTACTTAAATGTCACTGAAGTCACTCCTTGGCTATCGTGAGATTAGAATGTACCTAATTTTCCTTGTAATAATAAACAAAGTCAAATGCAGCAGACAACATACTGGTAAGTGTTCAATTCCCTCGTATCTCAAGTCAACAACAGTACGGCTCGAGTGCTCGCTTTTCCACACCAGATGGCGCACCGCTCAACCAGATGGTGTCGCGGTCAAGAATCGTAACAACGTTGTGAGAGAGAACAAACTGTCCCAACCTAACCACAAGCACTCCGGTACATCATTTCCCGCCAAAACTGCCTATAAACTCCGCATTCCCGGGTCATTTACAGCGCGCGCTTCACTTCGCCTGCAGGTTTTACAGTTTTTCGCGGTAATTCTCCGTTAAACGCCACGAGAGCGCGCCAGATGGTGCGACAATGCGACAATGGCGGCGCCGCCGGGTCGTTTTATAGGTTATGTTCCGTAGGTGGCGGCCGTTATTTAAATGAGGGCTTATTGAATATTACTTTTATTTATTAGGAGGCCAACAAACCTCGCTTGCCTCTTCGAATCTCGTGATAATTTTTACAACGCTTGAGTGTATGCGTATTTTACGATTCTTGTCAACTTGGGTGGTATCGAGGTACGGTTCTTGAAACATGCTAATGTTAGTGCTGTTCACTGCAGGTTTTATTCAAGTAACAATGCTACTAAAGAAGACTAAAACAATTTGGAAGAGCAGCACAAAGCCAAATCACATTTAAATCACACTATCTCCATCTCATCAGCCACCCTTTTAGTCTAATTTCCCTTCCGAGCCAGATAAAAAACAAATTAACACCGATACGCATCGATATTTAAAATTAATTATACATTCTTGATGCTATCAGTGGTCCCCCTGGGTCGGATTGAACTGTCTCGTGGGCCCGATGATCTGATAATAGTTATAAAGGAACCTGCTCGAGACTAGTTTGTTGACATTTCCATTCGTCATTCAAACGAATAATGTCGTATTAGTTATGGATGTTTTAAAGATAGCTTTGAGCTTTATTAGGATACTAAAAAGTTCAAAGGTAGCCTATAGTGCCAATAGTGCCAGCTCAGATTTTCGGGACAGTCTCTTCCCCGGCTCCTCGACATCGTGCCGCCAGCTTGACATCTGGCCAGCGACCTGCCGAGGTTACCCGATACCGGACTCCCTCAGGGGTAAATTTTCAGCCCCGCCTTGTTCCTAACGACGCGACCACCATCTCCATTCATGCGCCTTTGTCTATCACGGTTCGCCAAACCTATAACGTTTCTACTGGTCAGGTGAACTTAATTCGATTTTAAAGGTTGGATGATTTTTTAGGAAATGCGTTTTGAAACTGGATATTGTTGGCCAGTTGTTTTCGTCTTATGGTCAGCTATTGTGTGGGTTTAGGTGATTTTTGTTTACGAATGTATGGTTGCTTTAAGAAAACCACTGTGTGAGTTCATTTCTCTACTTTTCATTTTTAGAGTGATTTTATGTCCTAGATTAGAAGTAATTCGTAGATTTGTTTTTATTCGAATAGTTTAGTTTGAGAATCATAAATCCATTAGTTTTAGGATATATTCAACTGCTTACTACTCACTCTTTTTTATCTTTTCCTAAGTAATACTTCAAAGAGGCAGCATTATTGTTTAGAAAATACGACTGGTTCCCGTACAGCTAACAAAACTAGCTAACACCAAAACCTGGTGCACGTTAATTTCATTCTTAATTGAAAAATGGCCTCCAGATCTAAATAATCTCGTGGCCTCCGCACCCAAAAACGCCGCGTCGCTTGATGTCCGGGACAAAAAAGGTCACAATAGCTAATAACACTTCCCTTTGTCGCATGAATAATAACAGGCACACGCGCGCGCCCGGCTCCCTTATTAACTTCGTGAGCGACAAAGAAGAAGAAGAATGTAATGTAATCTGCGTTCAGCAGAGCTTGTCGGGCGGCCACCTGTGCTGTTATCCGGCGTCACTAGACTCTAGCTGTAGCTGTAGTTACACTGTCACGTGGCTCCTAGCTGTAGTTACACTGAGTAAAACACCGCTCTATGTCGTTACGTTGGGTCAAAAGACGCCTCTCTGTAGTTCCGCTGAGTCACAAGATTCTTCCTGTAGTTACACTGAGCCGAAGGACTCTTCCTGTAGTTACAATGGGTCTCGTGGCTTCTTTCTTTAGTTACACCGAGTCAAAAGACTTCTCTCTATAGTTAAACTGAATCACATGACCCCAAATCAATGGATACCTTAAGTTTGGCGAAAATAAACCCTCATACATTATTTTTATGATTGGGATAGAGAAGCATGCACGATAACTGGTCATTTTACAGATACCAGTCATTTTTCAAATCTTATACAACAGCAGCAGCTGATCATAATTTAATTTTACACAGCTGATATTTTCAGTCATGTTGTAGTTAAAACATCTCGAAGAGTTCTGTTATTTTCTTGAGGTGATTTTGGTTACGCATGCATAAGTCAATAGGTATTCTAGCTCAATATTGGTTGGATTGGGTGAATATTCATTTATACGAAAAAATATCAACCACGATATTTCCGAAATGCAACAGTTTTTGAACATGAACATTTTGACTCGAAGATTTCATTAGTTGTTTCTACACCAACTCGGGTCAAGAACGTAGGCAAAGGTGAGCGAAAGCCAGGTCCAAGGTAGGTCGACCATGCCACGACCGCGCTACGTAACAAGGCCGAACTGTTTTGCAACAAGTCGTGTCTGAAACACTCGTTCCCTGGTAACTGATAACAATTAATCTTCCAGTTGTAACTGCCAGCCCAATGATGTTGAAACGCTCGAGTGCTTTTCTCCCTTTGTAGAGTGAGAGTTGAGAGTCTGATTCTGGATTCATATCTTGAAAGTTCTTCAAGAACAACAATAGAAATCTGCTGAAATAAACATATTTTAACAATCTTAATGATTTAAGTTCTCTAAATAGCAAAATAAATGACGTTCATAAGTTATAGAACATCCACTACTAACAACTACCTTTTCTTCAAAACAAGAAGGGCTTTGACGACGTCATAATTACGATTTACAATTCCTTCTTGTCATCACACCACTACCCTAAGCAAAACTACTTCCAAATGCTGTTGACCCCTCATAATTAGACACAAATTAATTAACGTTTGATCTGTTGAGTTACTCACTCATTACTGCTCCCAATCGGTCAATGGTTTTCTTAAAATTCTGTTGTACCTACGTCGTCTTAAATGTAGATTCACACAGTTTAATACTACGTTCATCAGCGAACCAGTTCATATTCAGAGGCAAAGTTGTGGCTAGGATCTTACGTTCAAACTTTAAATCTCTGATATTCCATTGGCTGTTGGGATATTAATTAAAAGTCCTTTCTAAGTAAAATAGTAGCCTTAGTCAGTAACAAGACTACAAGATCGTGCCACAATCATCTTACACTAGTTTTCCATTCATACTTCAAAATGGTGACCTACCCAGGAGGTCACCATGGTAAATTAGTGATTTAGTGATGTAGATTTTTCTTTTGCCGGTTTTTTCTATCATTCAAAAGATAATTACTTGTTGACTATCAGATGTAATTGCGTGGTAATTAAATTTTCCTGGAAAATGAAACATCAATGATGCAATGTCCTAGATAGTCACTTTGCCTTTATCTTTACGTCCATCATGAAACAAGTGATGCTGCCACAAAATTAACATTGTTTTGTTGGGGCTATAACGAAATATTTCACCACTCCTGCAGACTTTGGCTATTGTTTCACGTTTAAAGTAACAGTTTCTCCAATGCACAAGAATAGAGTTGGAGTACCCCAAGGTAGCATACTGGGGCCAATATGGATCTGGTACAACAGGGCAATGCAGGGTCAAGGGAAAAGGGTTCCCAACTTGAATATTTTTTGAGTGGTCATCCTCTCACAACTGCCCTTACTCCAGTCACAATTACTACCCTCGGAAACACGACAAACACGATGTTTTCCACCCCGATAGTAGCTCGTGTTACGGTAGGGACGGGGACGCCGGCTCGACCACAAGTCAATTTCAGTTAATACCCTCTCCACGTCGTGACTGAGATGATGACGGAAGTTTCTATGACATTTCGTTTCCCAACGTGTAATTATAGTAAATTACCTCTGAAAGAACGATTTGACGTTAGTTTTGCATTAATTCCCTCGTTCACTTTCACGACGTTTTGCGCCATCTAACCCTCGACCCGCGAACTTCTGCTGGAGTAGCGGAAACGTTGGATTATGTAAACCTTGATAGTTCTCAATGTTCTGTTGGGATTTTGGTTGTAACTTATGTAATTTGTTTGTCAATTGTCAACATCATATTGAAAATGTTTTAGTGTAAACACATTTTGTGCAGAAACTCTGTTGCGTTTCTCATATTATAACTTAAAAGAACCGTCGCCAGTTTATTTTAAAACAGAGTATAGATAGAATATCTCTCATTCGTGCAAGTATTTTTCAAGATATAGACGGATCGAAATACACATTCATTGCATTAATTCAGATTCCCTTTTTTTGTTTGTATGCCAAAGGCATTTTGACTGGGTTAAGTAGTAGTGAAATTACACAAAGCTTTTTTGAGACCGGTTAAAACGCATATTAGCATCTCAGGATTAGAATCCGTGACCTAACCCAACCGTTACACCTAACCAAGACGCCAATCAACAAAGCCGGCCAATTTGAAAGTTAACTTCAAACTACTACAACTTCTACTATAATGAATATCTCTTATTGTTTATGTACATTGACAAAATAAAATTGACCATATGGCCTGGTACCAATCAAATAGCCTGCACAGAAGGCTGAAAGGCTGAAAAGATTTAGAGACGTCATTCGTCAGGTGAGACCCACGCCTCTGGATGTAGGCCCTGATTTATACGAGCCTCTTCTTGTCATACCAGTCGCCGTTTGTTACAAATGATTATTCCACCTTCTTCTTTTTCTTCTTCTTCTTATACCGGACTACAAGGTTCACTTGACAATGCACGCCCACTCGGTGAATAAGTTAATCTGAAGCAGGACAGTTTCGTGTGTTGACTCCCAAGGAAAAGATGTCCTTTTACTACATACTAAATCTGAAGTTTCAATATACCATTTCAAAGCCTTGTGTTGAACGTCATAAGTAATTGTTTGAAAGGTCTCAATAGGGTTACTCCCTATAAACTTAATTATGTAAAAACCTAGTGGTATATATAATGTACATCAATCCAGACAACTTCATAGAAGGTTTCTAAGCTATGTAAATATTTGTTGATTTGTCTAAACCCTTACATTTTATTACGTAAAAATCCAACAACTCCTATTACCATTCTACTACTTATAATAACAAGAAACTCGATTGATTTCATGTGTTTGAAATTAATATCTTTAACGACCCAGTGTTGATCAGGTGATCTCACCGATCAGCTGATTCTGACAGCCTCTCATTACCGTCTAAGGTGTTTGATTGTTGACCAGCTGTTTCCGCTCGGTTAAACTAGCCATAGCGCGTTGCCTGACCGCAGTTTCGCTGTGGTTCCGCTAAGTGATGGTTTGATTGCTGGTTCCTGATCGTTTCGACTATTTACACCTGATCGCAAAATGCTTCCTTCCCCCTGAGTACTATTATTGTTTTACTCTTTCTTCATCGCTTGCAATGGGACTAAAATTTATTATTTCTCGTAAATATATTTTTACAACTCTTACTTTATGCGCTTCAGAACATTTTGAAAAGTAGGCTAACGTAAATTGACGTTTATGAAACACAGCTGTCCCAAGTGACCACAGCTGCATCGCATCTTAACATCCACGGTGTTCTCGCTAATTGCTCCAATTTGGCGGTACTGTTGCGCGGTTGCGAGCCGCGTTCGGTGATTTCGCCACCCATTTCATTTTTTACGGCGCCGGGATTTGGCAAGGTTTTTCACGAGCCCCTCATCCAGCTGAAGATAACTCTCGAACCAGTTCTGCACGTGCGATCTTCCAACTCGCACACCCGCACGCGCACGCGCGTATGGTAATTGAGGGCTCGGAGGTTCGAATCAAATCTGACACAGAGTATAAACGCTGCACCTACCCGGTAGAAAGCTCGATCACAGACCCAGGAGATCTTTGTTGGAGAAAGTGGGCGACCCGGATAGCGGCCGAACCTTCAGAGGTGAGGTCAGCCACGGCCTAGCCCAAGTGTGCTGAACGTCCATTGTGTTTCTTCAGCATCATGTAACCATGAAAATTACCAGTTTCTAATTTTTTTTCTTTTCGTTACAGTGGTCTCCACCCAGCCAAAGGCGTAACCCCGGTATACCTGCGTTGCTCTCAGGGTAGAGTGACCTGGAGTTATCCTGGAGGGGCTCTTAGAGTACTGTTACGTCTGGGATCTTCCGGAAGGGAGTTTCGAGGATGTATCAAGTCATCGGCGTCCTGGGCTGGTGCAAGGGTGTTCCTAGAAGGACCTCGGTCGCTGGTCAGGCTCCTGGATCAGGATGACTCAAGGTAAGGATATTTTTTGGAACAGTTTATTTTACCTCTCTCATCAGTAGTAAATAAAAAAAAACAATAATTAAGTATCCTTTTAAACGTTGTAAACTGCATTTTAAGCGCTGTGTCGTCCCAGTGTCTGACGTGTTCGCTCGTGTTCCAGGCAAAAAGTCCGCTGTTTCCACAGTCGAGGGGGGCAGGCGGCTCTTTATGTCGAAGCAACGGGGGCTGCAACGTTCCCAAAACAGGTGGCAGAACTCTTTTACGACCTGGAGGCGCTTCCGAGGCACAACGGCGGGTACCATCCCTCCGAAGGTAAGATCACTGTCGTAATATTTATCCACTGTTGCTCACACTTCAATTTACTTCATTATAAGCAATTAATTATAGAGAATAAATATACTTTCATGAAGGCCATTACAATACTATGTTTTTGATAAACCCCTGTAAAACCAATACAGATATATACTCGTACTTCCAAGTTGATTAGCCATTGATACCTTAGCATTATAGATGTATATTTTAATGAATAGTAAACCCTACCTATACATTGCTATATTGTATCTTAAGAAATATAACAAAAACCTATTTTTAAAGTACATACATTTTTCATTGCACAAATATCACAATATAATTACTATCTAAGGTGTGATGAAAGTTTTAAATATTTATTAGATATAAATTTGTCATCTCTCTCTTAACATGTTACACGTTTTTTTCTTTCATTGCTCCCGCAACTAATGACGAATCAAACCACCTAGATAGCTGACATATCGATTTGAGTCAATTGGATTTCTACCCATTTACACTCAATAGATTTCGTAATCACTGTCATACATATAAGGAGTATCCCGTCAGCGGCTGTTCTATATCGCGAAGGCATTTTCTTTTGTAGTGACAGCTGCACTCTACATTCCTACTCCAGCTGATCGCAATAACAGATGATTGCAGTTGCCAAGGCTGCCAACTTACTAATCTCACTGCTGCCAACACTGTCACTGAAATTTAATTTTTTTTCAGAATGCAGACCGTGTCTGAAGGAGGAAATGACGCATGCGTTTTGTACAAGTGATCTCGGTGAGTAGATTTTAAGTTTAATAAACTTTTATCAGGAATTATTATACAGTTATGTAGTAGACCTTCTACCTTCTTCTTCTTCAGAATTATTTCTCCTCTCTCTCTCCGCTGGAGCACCAGGCGTCGTGTGTAGAGGTCACAAAGGACGTTGCCCGACTTGTTATCAGTGTCAACAAAGCCCTTATCAGCCCTTTGTCTGACGCCGCCTTCATAATTCCTTCCTCCCAGACGGCCGTCACGTTCGCATCTCGTCCTGTTTGCTCCCACCTGCTGTCTGATGTCTGACTGAGATTGACGTTGTCAGCAATAAAGTGTTAGCTCTTATAAACCGTGGCTTTGTCACGTAAGAAGTTCTATTAGCTAGCTTTATTTTTGCAAGCAAGTTCCTGTAAGAGGTTATGTCGTATTGGCATTTCAATTTCTAAAAGAGAAAATATGTCTTCGTCATACTGCTTCAAAAACAGGTGTTTCAGATACATGTGTTGAGAACAAAAGTCGTTCTTTGTTCTTCCTAGGACTAAACCTATCAAGATGATTTTTTGAGTCCTAAGCTGCAAAAGATCATTGTTGATGATACTTTTGATTCGAGGTCAGCATTCGATTGTAAATATTCGATAAAGTAAATACAACAATCACTATCAATTTTTTGTAAATTTTGGACGTTCCGGATATCGATTGTGAAACTCATAATTGACAATTGAATCGAACTATGGAATGGTTGAGATCGAACTATTGATAATAATAACTAACATTGACATAACCTAAATAACAAATCAGGAATCAAGAAAGAACTGCTACAACTTAAGTAAGATAACAGCTGATTAGTCTAAAGCGACCAAAATGGTCAACAACTAACTATTACTACTCTAAATCAGGTAGTAATTTATGTTTTATGAGTTTGTTTCATTTTATTTGCAGTATGACGACGGCCCAAAATTGGATTTTTTGGTACATACTCGCACATTTAACAGCCTTGGCACGCCTCGGCTATTAAACATGTGCTCGTATCAAAAACGCCCATTTTTGGTCCCAGTGAAAATTTTCTATTTCTCATGGCAAAATTTACAAGCCAATTCCACGAACAAACTTACCTTTCATAAGATTTTACCAATCCTCCTAACCAAACGTGCAAATGGTTTATGAAGTCAAACTTGAAATTTAGAAACACTTTTCCCTGTTACAGTGACAAGAGGAATTATCAGGAGCATCGAGAATCAGGAGGACCTCGAAACCTCCTCGGTCACCGTCAAAGTCACCAAACACCTCAGACATTCTTCTTCCTCCATGACGTCAGACGGAGAAGAAGAAGAGGAGGAGAACTCTGTTCTTCCTGGGGGAAAGGAAAACCTGGTCCAGTTGGTTGTGCCAGGCCACTGCGGCGCCAAACATGGAACTGGGGAGTTTGTGTTCATGGCGAGAAGAAAATTGGGAGACCTCTCCATCACATGTGCGCCGAGACTTGAAGACTGGGTGGAAGTTGTGCGGACTGAGAACCTTAGTGGGAGTGCGAACTGTGTCCTCAACAGTTAGGCTGTGATACAGAGTTGAAGTGGGGAAGAGTTAATAGGGAATTCCATCGTCGAATTTTTAGTGTAAACAAAAACTCGACATGAGGATTTAAAGCATTTTTACCACTGCATCTTGCTATGTTTCTACAAGATTTATAAAGACTTGTTTATTTAAATATAAAGCTAAACTTACAAGCAGAATGTTTCTCATATAAAAAGAACTAAATTATTTACATTTTCCGTTTTGTGTTTTTAAAACATTCCAAATATTATTTAAACCTTTAACTGTTCATCTATGATTTTTTTATACATATACTGTACCCTATCACAAAATCACCAGAGGTGCTCTATATTCGATTTGTTATTGTTATTGTGTTTTGATATTCTGTGATAATATAAACAATTTAATCGTATTTTAACTATGTTCCATGCTAAGTGAAATATGTTAAGTTGTTTCTAACCAATTTGTATATAATTTGATATAGTTTTTTTTGTATATAAAATACTTTATTTTCAGCATAGTGATATTTTCTTTTCTAATCTGAACATAAACTACTAACTTTTGAAAATAAATCAAACAGTGATGAGTATTTACAAAAATTAAATAAATAAATATTTACTTCCCTGTGGGAAATAGGTAAGATTATGGATATGTCTAAAGGGAATGTTTTCAGTTCATCTAAACAGCTGTTCTTATTTTTACATATTAAAAATTTAATGAAATAGCTCTGGTAGTTTCTATGGAAACCTGTTTCAAATTTTCATCTTACAAATTGCTAACACACAACCCCCCCAGAGCTAAGACATATCCATGTCAAACATTTTAATAAATTTTACTGAATTGAAAATGCATATTGATTAAGAAGATCTGATATAGCAATGATTGTTAAAGGTGGTTTGGTAAAAAATCTAATGAAGTCATTTCCATTGCCTAAGGGGACCGACCACCCAGCCTCTGATCTAATGACCTGGCCCAGAATTAATGACCTCTAATTAACGTCTATATTCATGAAGAGCTTGTGGATCATTTGTTGTTATTATTGACAAGTTTCATTAATACCCGCCCCTTTAAAATAATTATTGGAAAATCTTTTCTGTAATGATTTGATTGGTTGGAAAATTGTTCATGTTGAGTTTTTTGTGTCTGTTCAGATATTTTAACAAATATATATTTTGTTACGATGTGTTAGTGATTATGTTTGTGTAAAATAATAATGTAAATTGTGTAAAAATCGAGAGATTACTTATTCAGTTATTACTGTGCAATATTTTATTTGAGTTTTATTGCAGGAGTTATCAGAACCCCTTACTGTTTTTGTATGTTTTTCTTTCATATTTTTGTTCACCTTTAACACTTCAATTGATCTAAAATTGTTTCACTATAAGTCAATATATTTTTCACACTCTCCTTTTATGTTATCTTTAAATTGTACACTGTTTATTTTTAACGTTATGTTAGCCTACATTTTTATTTTACTTTGTGAATTCCTTGTGCCAAATTGTTGCTGTAATTTTACTTTTTCTTTTGTCCCCTTATTCTGTACTAACCCACTAACTCTCAGCCCTGTATATATGTATAGGCCACATGTGCCATGGTGCCTCGAAACAGAGTTTTATACTTGTATATTTTGATCTCATTCCAGGAAAAAATGTATTTTATTGTACAGAAATTGAATAAAAGAAATTTTTATTTTACAGGTAATTGTATTTTTTACATCCCTTTAGAACATAAAAATATATATTAAATTATTACCTCTGTCCCAAAATATATGGTAAACTTATGAAATGTATGCTGAATGGAATTTGAAATATAGCATCATACATTAATTTTGATATTTTATGGTCACTTAGGCCATTAAATTTAAAATCGGTACTGCGAGAATTGTGACAGTCCAAAAATTCAATTTTAAAGTGTGCTTAGAATAAAATGTTTATAAGAACAAGATGAAATAGAATTAACACAATTTAGCATTAAATTATGTTGTCCAAGGCTTTTTTCCTTACCTTTTCCCACCGAACTTTGGACTATAAAACGGTGGGAATTATATAAAAATTATTTAAAAATAAATACAATTTAATTTTGTCAAATAATTTCAATAAGAGTTTTAGAATATATAAATATTCTCCAGCTATAAATCCTTGCATATTTTTTCCTCTTTCACAGAATAAGATGGTTTTAAAATACTTTTACATATACTTATGAAAAGTCCAAGTGACTTTATCTAAAATCAACCTAATGAAGAAGGTAGTCCATAGTCTCCTTTTCAAAATCTGAAACAAGTTCCAACAAAAATCAAGAGTCGAAATTCTTTTCCTCTTCGACCTCGTTCATACCCCTATAAACAAATAGCTCCGGTAACTCAATACCTATAAATTGACGTCAGACCTAAGGGCTGAACGAATCCATCAGGTTAGCTACAACATATGGTGTTCGAATATTGGGAGAACGCCCAATTACTTGTTAAACCCAAGTCTAAACACAACTATAAATAAAACGATGACTGGAACGATCTGGAGCCTCCAGGGCTTGGTCTTCGGTCCGACATTATTCCTACGGAAGGTCATAATGGAGGGCCACAAACCTCTCACCCAAGCCGAGGGGGAGATTCTGCCACTATTTATTGACATTGTAAATCATACAATAGGTGTGGTAAGTGTTTAGAGTTACATTGAAATATTTAAATAAACAACTTCATCTATTACAGTTATCGCCAAGCAATTTAAAAGTTTCAAATAACACTAATGTCATTTATTCATTTATTGGTAAGGAATTTCAAAAGAAATTATTAAATACAATTAATATTGTTTTTAGAAAAACGATTTTTACTAAAAAATCAATGTGGGTTCAATTCAACGTTTGTTCATAACTACTTTTTTTATTTTCACTATAATAGTTCCAAGAAACAATTTTTGATTCGGTTTATTCACCATGAGTATTGTTTCATAAAAAAGATATCACCGCAACCCAATAATTTTCCTTATTCATTTGCTTGAATAATGTGTACATTCCTATACAAAATCAATCTTTAATAAACAGAACAGACTTTCGAAACTACTAAAAACTAGAGACACGTCAGGATGGAACGTCCAGGAGAGAAATTTCCCGAAGGCTAATCGGAATCAATCGATCGCCAGAACCCTGACATTAGTGTAATTGTGTTATCGGCGTGCCTCAGGGTTCTGTACTGGGCCCCCTGATGTTTCGGCTGTTCTCACGGGGCTAGCCGCGGGCTTTCGCTCGTGACCACTGTTACGATTTGTTCTGATACTAACTTGGAACAATGTAATAAACAAAACAAATTCATTTCTCTTTGATTTTCCTCTATTATAGTACCTACGACGAGAAAACTAATAAAATTCGTTACCCCTTAATTTTCGTCCATTGTTGTTAAAACAGCTGTTTTCTGTTGATTCAACAATGGTCTAAAGCACATTTGTTCAACTAATTCTATGATGCGTCCTATTGACCACGTCTTAGACTTTGAGATTTTTTTATTTTAATAAAATATAAATCAATCTAAGTACTGAATAATAAATACTTGGCATATTGGGTCTTTACATTAAATTTATGTATCTTACTTTCACTTATTATTCATTGTGTTAGGTTTCGTACTCCTCATAAAGTAATTTAACTAATTCATTATTATGTTAAATGATGTAATGAAAGCTTCTTGGTCACATTGAAACTATATTTAAAGTTATACGAGAAAAATTATTCGTATTGCAAGTTCGATAAATAGCTAAGGTAGGAATCACCGCCATCCAGAAATTTCTAAAAATTGTTAAATTTATATTTTTTTACAAAGGTTTGACAATTTTTTGCCCCTCAAAAATGTTCGAGTCTGCAAATACGTTGTACACTCCTTCCAATACGTTGTCTCTGATCCAATGTGCCGTGTGTTCCGGGTGGAAAGTGATTCAGAATTCGGGTGGAAGTGTTCAGCCATCCATCCACTGAACAGCACTATTCGAGACACGATCAACCGATGAAAAAACAGTAATATTTTCACTGAAAACGTAGTTATTTTGCCCAAGTCAAAAATGAATTTAATCAATGGAGAAGTTTGGATGCTTGGTAAAAAATATTCTAAAAACTATTGAATGTGCAAAGTTTTTAGTAAACAGTATATTATTTTTTTTATACCTCTCATTCTTGTTAATTGGTTGAAAATAATTCAGCCACATTTCCCAATCAAATTGTCAGTGAAGCGTAATTATGTTATTAACATGTTTAAACACCGTCTGTCAATTTATAATTATAAGTTGTGCGATTCCTAAAGTGGTGAGCATTTCCAGTAGTGTTGACATACAGCAATATTAATATCAAATAAGTTTAGTTTTTAAAATATTGCTCATCATCTGGTACATGACTATGGTATGGGTTCAAGGCTTATTTTTTATATGGGTGTTTTTCTCTCTTTTGATCATTAACTCTTCGAGTGCAGTCGACTCTAAAGTAAATGGTGAATTCAAATTCTTCCCTGGGATAGCACGTCCAACTTCAAAAGAACGAGAAGCTTGCTCCCCTGTAAAATACATGAACGGGAAAGGTTTCCAGTTAATATATTACAATTGCAACGGAGAGCCTATTATTTGCCAACATCAAGTTTACCGGTATTACTACGAACTGTGGATCGAAAATAAAAATCTGCTCCAGATGTTTTGTGCTAGGAATAACAAAAAATGTGATGCCTTGGTATATCAGTGCAGCGAGGGGAATACTCATGTATTCAATATGAACCAAGATTCGACTGAAAAGGATCATTGCCAAACTGTGGAATTCACTTCAGGACGGAAAACTGAAAGGACTGAAAATGGCGAGGCAGAAGGCAACATTGTGAAAGCAGAAACTTTAAACGTTGGTCCTTGTTCCGAAGAGAAGAGCAAACGTGAAATTAAAAATTGTAAGAAAAAGAATGTTTTTTTTCTTTTTAGAGTATTTAAAAAAACTCGCCATTGGATCACGATTAAAGCTGACGACACCAAAGAAAAGTGTCAACCATGAAACACCAGCGTCAATTCCACAAGTTTACAGAGACAATTATGAAAATTACCTAGAATAAGTATGTTAGCTAAATATCATGTAAAATGAAAGATTTGTAAGTATTGATTGTTTTACATTGCATCTTCAGAATTGTTGTTTTACTTAATTCAAAATTGAGATTGTCATCATAGTTGTGTGTAAAATAAAAAATAAAACTTTATAGACTATGTTTAAAATTGTGTATTTAAAATTTAATATATGTGTAAGAGATGTATATAGTCAACTTTCTACTTGACAATACATGCTTTTTGGGATTGCATACAGTTGACCACAAACAGTGTAGATGTTGACTATGCAGTTCCCTGGAACAACATTTTTGCAAACAAATAATCATAAAATCAAATTTTGTGATATTTCGAAATATTCAAATCCAAGAAAAAGCATTACTAACTAAACAAAATTAAATAAATGCATTTAAACCAATTAAGACGTTATAGACACATTTAAATTTTCATCACAACCATATGCATAATACTACTCGTAAAAAAGTATTATACTGTTCACCAATTTACCATTATTTTAGAAAAAGATTTTAGTAAAATTTTGGGATTATGTTCAACAAGGAATACTTTTTAAAAACCAATATTGTAAACGTAGATTAAGATATTGTATTTTCTTAGGATACATGTCATTGAAAATGCAGAAATGAAGCATTTTCTTGCTATAATACTCATTGGTTTTTAACACTTGTAGACTCAAACAGCCTTAGATCATAATTATTCACCGCGGCATGTCGCTGCGGCCGCGATATGCCGCAGACATAAACATCTGAATAAATGTCCCTAATTCAAATCAAAATGCTTTTTATTCCTGAAAAAAGAGAAGTTACAAAATAAACATAATTAGTCCAGTAAAAAATAATTCCCAAAAGGACTATACGTCAGTGTATGGGAATGAGTCAGTCCACTCACAAACAGTCCATTCACCTGAAAAAATTTGTTCAATACTTCTTGTGCTGGAATAAAAGGCAAATCAAAAGTAATATTTACATTTCTAAGGAAAACTTAAATATAAATAATAACAATGAATAAAATTAAATAAAAAAGTCTACTTAAACGTATGCAAGGTAAATTAGAACAAAACATATCATTTTTCTTTGCTTAGCTCATAAGTACGTGTTTTGTCGTGCATCAAAACATAACGAATAACAACCTGACTCATGAATTATTTACATTTTTCATTAAATCAATAGAAAAAACTAACTCAAAGAGAATAAATAATGATTTATTTATCAATCATTATCATTATATCATATTTTTAAGTGTCTCATGGCAGTAGAACCTACTTACTCATTTCCCATGTTATTTTTATGGAGTATACGTAAGTGTATCTTCTTTACAATACACTTTGCTGCCATTTGGTACTTGGCTTAACCTGTAATAAAACTTATTTTCTATCGCCTCAAATAATTTATTAAAAATGGAAATTCACTGAGTGAGCATGTCTAAATGCTGAGGTTGCTATGGGGTATTTCTACAACATTTCAGGAACGAAATAAAGCTACATTATCGTATACCACTGATGTATAAATTAGCTAAACAGCTACAAACTGCCTCAATCATTATATACTGCAGCGAGGAAAACTGCAAACCAGTGCAATGCACCGTCATAAGCATGAGTGGTCGGGCCGTTACCAAGCCGTAGGCCTTAGGCCGAACGATACGACCGGTCAGTCACGACCAGACTGGCCTCAGGCCCAAACTCCGCCATGGCAACCTTTCACTCCCCTCCCCCACCCGCAAGCCACAACCTTGCTGTACCGGACCTATAAGGAACATTATTGGTCCCAGTATGCTACCTTGGGGTACACCAACTCTATTCTTGCACATTAGAGAAACGGTGTTAAAAGTCTGGTATTTCGTTTTACCCTATCAGAACAATAATAATTTTGTGACACCAATAATTATAACCGAAAGATAACCGTTAATTTGACATTTCAACCATATTTTACGACAATCGTGTATTCAGAAATGCTTTCACATAATTAACATTTACCATATGGGACTAAATCCAAGATGGTGGAGGTACTGCGGACTCTTTATAGCATTAAATAGCAACGAGAAATGAGTCTGTAAAATTCTTAAACTACTATTCTTCGATTTGTAGTCCCTAGCCAATTTCAAAATCACCGTTCAATCAATCAAACGAACTAAAATAGTTTTGTGGTAACAACACCACACAATGAATGTCACCACTAGTACAGATGAAACGTCCGATTAGTGTTAACCATTAATTGTTTTCCAAATTATTATTATTGAGTTTATACAATGGCGACGAACAAAGACAGGTATTTTAAGCCATGTATGATTGAAAAATGAGTTTAAGATGACTATGAGACGATATTGTAGTCTTACTGACTAAGGCTGACACATTCCTGGAGAGGACTTTTAATTAATAGTTCAGCGCCAGCATTCGATAGGAACTGAGCTACCTAAAGACTATTAAGGGATCCGAACCACCGCCTCTGAATTGCAATGACTAAAGTAATAGTCTTTGCTGATAAATGTAATACTCAATAGTGCGGACTTTAATCCACATCTGAGAATATCTCATCCACCTATATCACTTACGACACGCTACAGTAACATATCAAAATATGAAAATTACCCAAGTAATGTATATTAAAATTGAAGCTGTGTTCTAAATGCATGTCCGCTGTACTGTCAACAAATAAATAAGTCATTAGCTTAGTAACTAGACCATGCGGGACAAGATTAATTAACCTATTCAAATCAGCTCTCAGCACAATACATCTGGAGGTGCCCAGCCCCCAACAGTAGCCTACACAGTTCGCTGACCCACGCCATAAGTGACCTCAGTACCACCTACGAACCCGCCTGCGTGTGCGTGTGTTTGTGTGTGTAAGCGTGCAGTGTAAGGACATAGGTAAGGCCCCACATGTAGCTGGAACACGTGTGCGTATGCAGACAGTAAAATGTGGAATACAACTCCGGTATCTTCAGAATCTCGTTGCCATCCGCCTCTCATAACATAGACCTGCTGTCTGCTAAAACCACCTTATGGCCAGACTCTACTGGTTCCCTGATGTTTTTATTTTGTTGACTTGTCACCAGGCTTACGTCATGGCTGGTTAAAAAGAGGATTTTAGAATTTCTACGAGCAATCCGCAGCCACCATTCTGGACGTTTCTCATTTCCATTTTGTTTATCCTACTCTGTATCTTCTAGGTCTATAATCCAACTTAATTGTGGACTAGAAAACACAAACATTGCAAAACGAAAACCGAATTAAAAAATATTAAAAAGTAATACTAATATCAAATTTCAACTTCATTTTGTTACAAGTTTACCCTTATATATTTATGTAATTTATGTAAAACTGCTTTTTCTTTGCCTAATCGAAAATTACTAACTCTACCTACAAGAAAGTACAGACAGGTTTGCAAGAAAAAAAATTAAAATACAAAATCATATACGAAGTAAATTTTATTTTGGTTTGTTTTATTTTGAAATCGCGTGGAACAATGTTAATGGATGTTAATGGCTGCCCGTTTCGAATAAAAATCGTCATTCTCTATTCTTCTATTGACCTATGTTGATTGCTTTATAGTTTAAAAAGCACTTTAAAATGTGTGTACTTACTTCTCTGTGGAGAAATAGGTTAGATCAATCATATGTCAAGGGGAGATGTTGTCGGTTCATCTAAACAGCTGTTCTTTATTTTTCAAATGTTGGTCGTTCAAATTGGTAACACCCCCACCCCAAGAGCTAAGGCATATCCGTGTCAAAATTTAACACCCTACATTTAAAAAGATTAGATTACCATTTGAAATAGAAATCTACCTAATACTAATAGATGATTGTGGCGCGATCTTGTAGTCTTGTTACTGACTAAGGCTGACATGTTCCTTAGATAGAACTGTTAATTAATAGCCCAACAGCCAATGACATATCTAAGGGAGGTCTATAGTTTAACGTGGAGTCCGAACCACTGCCTCTGAATTACGGACTGGTGTAATTGTGAGGGTGGTCTTTACGGATAAACGTAGAATTCAATAGTGCTGATGTTAATCTACATAAGAGAATATTACACCCACCGACCATCGCACACAATTTGTGACCTCCAAGTAGCTAGATTACAGGACACGCCACGGTGACATTTATATAGAAAGCCTTCTATTACGCAACAAACACGTTAACTTTAAGTCATTGACCATTAACAAGTAAATTTCGTATATATAATTTTATAATTTCAATGGTTGACACAAGTACGACTATAAAAGAAAATATTCTCTATTGTTCTTTGACAAAATCGAAACGTGTCGTGTATGTCTGATTCTCACAGTATTGTCCGGGTTAAAGTAGATTTAATTATTCCCAAAAAAGTATTATGGTCCAGGGTGGATTTATGGAGACAATTTGGTGGTTATGGAATATCTCAAGGAAGTGTGGAGTTCGGGGGATTCTTTTTTTTTAATTTGCATGTCCTTAGAAGTGTTTTTTGGAGCATATGAAAAGCTGAACAAAAAAGTTGAGCAGCATGTAATTATTACATAACTATTCGTTTCTAAATTTTTACATGGATGTGTCTTAGCTCTGGGGGTGTTGGCAATTTACGCGACCAAAATTTGAAACAGTGACGTCATTTGGTTCAGTGACGCCGTATTGTTAGTGTCGTCATAGTTTGGTTATAAGAACAGTTATTTGGATGAACTGAAAACATTCCCTTTAGACACATCCACGATCTAATCTATTTCCCACAGGGAAGTAAAAACAATATTTCCCTCCCGCTGATTATTATTCGTGGTCAGATATTGACAACGTGTAATTCAAACCACGCAGTTCACAATAAAGTGCGAGTATGCCTACAATAACTGTAAACAGACTTATAACAGAGTCTGTTATTATTTTCTGTATGTTTTTGGCTTCCTCGGCGCACCTGAAGTGGTAAAGGAATCCGCCCTTCTTTGGTCAGGTGTGAGACTCTCGGGTTACAAGAAAGAAATCAACCACAAGGGTTTTAGCCACCTGCCTCGTCACCCCCACACTCAGAGGGTTAGTAGGGGCGATGATTGCTCAAAACCATACAGAGTCGAACCTTAAAAGTAAAGGAGTGATCATTCCAAAAATTATTCTCTTTTAATAGGATATTGACTTTTAATTGGATAATATACTTCATACTGCTCCAAAAATAACTGTTTTCGATACATGTTTTGAACAGCAAAAGATGTTATTTTTCTTCCTAGGACTAAACATATTAGTATGATGATTTTTTGCGATGTCATCATAATAACTGACACTGATATAACCTAAACAGCCAATCAGGAATAAAAAAATAACTGATACAACTTAAATATAACAGGTGATTAGTCTAAAGTGACAAAAATTGTCGACAACTATTGATACTAAATCAGGTAATAATTTATGTTTCATTTTATTAACGGCCCAAAATTGGCTTCTTAGTTTACTCGCACAAGTTTAACAGCTCGGCTGTTATAATTTAATAATAATTTAATTATTTTTTCTAGTATGCTAACAAAAGATACTAAAATATGAAATGGCCAACAAGTGGTCACATACAGGGTACATTAAATAAAAATTGTTTACGTCACGTTTTCAGAACTTAGTGATATATCTAAGAACCTATCCCAGGTATTAAATTGTTCCTGGTCTCGTTTATAAGATAATGATCCAATCAAAATATTAAGATAGATTTATCACGAAAGATTTACCGGTTTCCAAAATTTCATAGAGTTAACTCTAGACATTTTTGAAAATAAAAACATGCATACTACATAAAATTATGTTACTAAGCAACATATTCACCTAAAAATTTAATTCTACCTAATTATTCAGTACAAGATATTCTAAATATGTGGTGAAAATATGAACTCTCTATCTCAATTGGTTCTCAACATAGGTCTATCTCGATTTTTGTCTTACAATTTGTCGAAATTTAAACATCGGAAATTTGTGTTTGAAATTAAATTTATGTTCAATACGAAAATGACAAGTATATTTATTATTAGGGTTAAAGATATAGGTCTTATGGTATTATGATCTTGTTCAGTAGGTTATACAAATGATAAAAGATATCATATTTCCTTAATTTGATGATTTGTTAAAATTTTCAGTGGTAAATGAGTTTAGCCTTAAGACTTTCTTCAGTTTCCTATGTGACGATTATTTAAGCAGTATGTTGTTTTACAGAGATTTGTAGGCCATAATCCTATCCCATCCCACAAAAAATTCCTTGCATTCACGACAACCGATGTTGATTGTTCTAGTGTGTAGTGCAAAACATATGTAGAATTTTTAAGTGTTTTTCGAAAAAAATAGCATCGGGCTTAGCACAAATCCTTACGACATTCCTAGACCTTCGCCGAGTCCGAACTAAATAAAGAACAGCTGTCAATTAAAGCTGACTGCCCGATTGTAATTTGTCGGATCAATCTGCTTTGACGATGACCGCTTCAATAAAATCAGCTGTTTAAAAATAATTGGGAACGTGACTAATGAAATCCTGGGGTTCCGTGAAGTTTGTGGAAATGAAGTTGGAGAGAATCTGGTTAGTAGTAATGGTGTTTCTACATTGACAGTAACCCACGATAGGTAGAAGATTAAGACGGAGACGATTTGATAATACGACAGTTTTTCTCAATCACTTATTTATAGTTAAACTAGACTTTCCTATTTTCAATCTAAAGAATATATACAGGTATATCCAAAGTTTCACCTCTCTAGCTAGTTGGGATGTGAGAGAATTATTAGTGATGAGTGAGTGAGAGCTTTGACGCACACACATACACACAATCAAATATTCTATAATAATACAAAATAAGGTATCAACCTTTTAGATATTTCAGATAGCAAAAGGAAAATATAAAAATATACAACAGCTGATTATTATTATAATAAACGTAATTTGTATAAACATTGTCATTATTTATAATTTGGCCAATAAATAAACATTTGATTTTTAATCATAAAACATAATCACAAAAATTCGTTCTGAGAAATATTATATTTATACAGTAATTAGATACCATTGAGTACTTAATATTATATGCTTGCTTCTTTGGCTTGCTCAATGGTTCAAATAAAAACAGCTGCTGTTTATATCTTAAAAGGTAAGATACATATGTTGGAATCCAAAACAAAATTATTTCCCCATAAGATTAACATGGGAACTTTGAAGGCGTATAGGGTAGAGATTTATGGAAAAATCGTCACAAAAACTATTAGACTTTCCTATTTTAGGCCTAAAGAACCAGTATACCAAATTTCAGCCTCCTAGGTAATCGGGAAGTGGGAGAATTAGTGATGAGTGAGTGAGTGAGGGCTTTGAATTTTATATATTAAGATTTGAAGATCTCCAAAACCGTTATGTACTCACTTTACTCTCGTAGTACTAACGACTCACTCCGAGCCTTTCAAGATTTCAGTGAACCCTTGTTTTGCTTCTTTTACACTTCAAATATGATACGTTTTTTTAGTGGCGTAATTCAAGTTTGCTCTTTTACCTTTTTAAATATACATCCACCTAATCTCAAAATGCGAAGCGTTGATTATTCAAAGTTTGTTTTTTTCTTTGTTTTCGTGACTTTTGATATTGATATTCCAAGAGAACCGTTGAACATAGGTGGATCACACAATCTGTGCTTATTAAGTAATATATTAAAAGATTTTTGTATTTTGAAAGTTATTGGACTATTGGTTTTCTGCAAATTAAATTTAAAAAGTATTGATTAGATTAGATTAGATTATTGAAATGGCGACCATACTACAAGGTAGGTATTTTAAGCTAAGTATGAATGAGAATTGAGTGTAAGATGATTGTGGTGCGATCTTGTAGTCTTGCCACTGAATAAGGCTGACATGTTCCTTAGACAGGACTGTTAATTAATAGCCCAACAGCCGATGGCAGCTGAGGGACCTACAGTTTAACGTGGAATCCGAACCACGGCCTCTGAATTACGAATTGGTCTAATTATGTGGATAGTCTTTGCGGATTAACACAGTATTCAATAGTGCGGACGTTAATCCACACAAGAGAACACTACATCCACCGACAATCACTCACAACTATCCACAATTCGTGACCTCCAAGTAGCTGGATTACAGGATGTCGCCACCGTCCCATTGTTTTTGTATTTAATTTTAAAATGAATTTGTTTTACTTTCTTTAAAACCCAGTGATGAAATTACATGAATTTTTAGTTTACCTAAATACCTACAAATTTATTTTTATAGATGATCAATTTTGTGTGAGTAGTTTTTTACAACATCTCAATTTTTAAAAATTACAATTTTTTAGAAAAACACAGATTTTTTCTATGAAAAATGAAAAAGAATTCCAATTGCCAGGTCTCCAGCACTTTGACTGCTATAACCCACAATCTAAAAATCCTTCTGCCAGGGCAACACGAAAATACATGACTTTTAATGGGAATCATGCATACCCGTATAGTAAATACAAAAGCTGTTTAGCAAGGCAAAGATTTTTCAATCAATTTGATACACATGTCCCATGTTAAAACCTACTGTTTATGAAATTGACCACACAAAGTATTAAAGTTTGGCTAAATTTAATAGGTTTTTCAGTGTATCAAATATATACAGATGGGCTAATCTGTTATCACATTACAGTAAAGGTGCGAAGGATACACAACTGCCAAACATTATCATAAAATAAATGAAATAAAAAAATGTTTTATGGGTAGCGAATCCACTTAAGCAGTGCGTGACGTCAACGAATGTAGGATTAAATACGTGTGAAAAACCTCTCAGCAGACAATAACGGTAAAATATGTTTTGTGAATTGTACACGTGTTGACATAAAATTTCCAATTTGTAATGAACATGTTGAATTGGGTTAAAACCATTATCAGTATATGGAATGAACAAACATGAAAAGTGTACGTTGGGGATTTATTGTCTATGAAAAAATTAATACCACGTATGACTATGAAATAGTGATTTATCATAATTTAACCACCTTTTGTTGTTCCATGTCCCAATGAATAATTTACCGAAATACCCACGTCGCAGCAGACCTCCGTACTCAGCGAATTTCCAAATCAATAATATAATAATAATAATAATATATGACACGTTTGTCCATAAACATGAGAATTATTTGCCTATTCTCCATAAGGTTAACATGGAAAAGTGCACACTCTTTTGCATGTTTGGAGGATAAGGAAAAACTAATATTTCCCATATCACTCAATATTTTTGGTTTAAACTTGGTATTTACTTCATGTTGTTGATATCCACCCGTTTATGCTTAAAAATCATAGTTTATGTGTTTATCATGGCAGAAAACCTGCATACTCTTTTCCCATGTTAATCTTTTAGGGAATAGACAAACTCCTTTATTTATGGACAGATGTTGATGAAAGTTGTTATAAATGATAAGATAAAAATTATTTATGGTAGAAATGACTACTTTCAGTATTCCTCACAGCAGCTAACCTGCACACTCTTTCCCATGTTAATCTTATGGAGAATAGGCAAATAATTCTCATGTTTATGGACAGATTTTTATAAAACTTGTCATATATTATTATTATTATTGATTTGGAAATTCGCTGAGTACGCAGGTCTGCTGCGAAAGGGGTATTTTTTATAAATCTTAACAGTATTTAATTGGAAACCAGCCCGAAACCGAAAACATTCTGATAAAACTCGACAATTAACGAGTAAAAAATCAAACAAGTGGACAATGCCTTACCAATTACCAAAACGCAACTCGAACATTTCGATCGTTCGATTCTGCATTTTAAACCAGTTTCGTCCGCGCCCGGAAATGAAAAACTCGCCAAAAAACTCAAACGCGCCCGCCCGCGAATAATGTAAGCCAGTTCTTATATTGTATAATCTGTGATGCGATCTGCATTCTCCTCGTTCGAGCGAATGGCACGGCGCCGAATTGCAGCGATGAAGATTACAATTTATAATCCCACCTGGTTGTTTTTAGGTGATGGATGTTTAAAAAAAACTTTAGAAGAGGGTCGCCGTACTTTAGGTACTTTCCGGAGTTCCGCATTTTCATTAGGGGCATCGATCAATGACGTTACATAATGGAACTGCAATTTGTTATTTTTTATAACTGCAGCAATCTCTAAAATCGCTGTCAGTTTTGAGAAAAATTATGTTTGACGTACTAAAATATTGTTTATGGTTTTTTATCATGATATAGTAGTAAGATAAATTACGTACTTTTCAACTATTTTTTTATATTTTACTTCTAGTGTCCCAGGCACTATTGGACCCTCAAAGTATGATCCGTTGCACTAAGTTGGAACAGCTTTGGCAAAAGGCTGAGTAAAGACACAAATACCCCATGTTTTCGTTGTACTGAGGCAAATGTTTGACATTTAGATTTGCATACATTTGTCAACTTTCGTAATCCCTACAAAGTAATTTCTCAAACTGATCCTACAAAAATCATCATCCTCCTTCCTAGAGCAAAAACGTTAAGACATAAAGAGCATAACTAATTAAAAACGTAACTATCTTTGTGGCTTATACAAAATAGGATGAACCATTAAACAGACTAATTTGATAGTAACTTTACTTAGACCTATGGACACTTAGATATTATATGGCAAAATAACGCATTGAAATTTTACACTATAATTTCAATTTCTATTAGTTTTGAAACAGATTTTTAATACTTATCGAATTTGCAAATATTGTACTTATGAATTTGTGCTTTGCGTATTTTCAAAGTATAATTCTAAATTCTATTTTATATTCTAATTCTATTTTTCTAATCTTTAGTTTATGTTTCTTAAGACAATGTTTTCAGGTAAACCTAAAGTAAGTTCGAAAAATGAGTGTGTTGTGAGAAGGGTAGGTGTAAAGTGTTGTGATAAAATTTAGCTTTTCCCCGAATTTTCATCCATCAAACTTCTCAAAAGGTTATCTCTGTTCTCTCGTTTCTAACTACTGAGTAAATTGACTCAGAAGGCACACAAACTCTCACACCTACCCGTGGGACAGAATCTCCACTGGAGCTTAGAAACAAAGCCCTCTTGTCTCTTAAAACTGAAAGCCATCAAGATGTGTTTGACGAAGACATTCCATCCTCCCACCTGAACCGTCGAGTCAGGGAGTGTGGACAAACAAATTAGTGGGGACTGCCCTAACAGGGTCAGTGGTCAATGGCGGGCCTACAACAGTACGTGGTTTTGTGTAAATGTCCCGGATTAGCTCATTCGCACCTGCACACACACACACACACACACACACACACACACACACACACACACACACACACAGAGGTGTTAACGCCAAAGAGGATTTCAGCACCAAGTTCTGTGTTGTGTGTGGAAATTTACTCAATCATTTGACCTAACCTGACCTATCCTAACCTAACCTAACATAACCTAACCTAACCTAAACTAACCTAACCTAACCTAACCTAACTTAACCTAACCTAACCTAACCTAACCTAACCTAACCTAACCTAACCTAACCTAACCTAACCTAACCTAACCTAACCTAACCTAACCTAACCTAACCTAACCTAAACCTAAACTGAGCACAAATTACCTGGGTGGTAGAGTGGTTAAAGTGACTGCCTTCAAAGCTGGATCAAATCTCGCAAGGATCAAGAGGATATTTCGTCATTGAGCTATTAATTAATTATGCTTCCAACTATGTCGCTGTTGGATAGTAATAAGTAGAAGGTTTGGAGCGTTCCCAATCAAAACGTTAAAAATGCCGAAACGCAGAGAAGGACAGGAAAAAACAATCGATGTTCAATTGAAATAAAAACTACTCTATCAATAAATTGTTTTATCTTTTAGTCTAAATCTCTAAAAGAGGATGTTTGTATATATATTTGTATGTTTGAAGTTTATGCTCTCGGACACCGTTGGACGATTAGGCATGAAAAGTGTTACACTTCGATCAAGTTTCATGGATAAGGTTTGTGGATCATCAATTTTGTTGTAGCTCAATTGGGTTTCTATCTAGAAGCCCAAAAAGGATCCCATACTGTGGAACCAGAAATTTGTTTACATTATAGCTATTTTCTTCTCAACAGCTGATTGTTTTATTGTACGAGTATCTGTTGAAGATATACCTACTCTACAGATTGAAACCCTTGCATTTGTTTATGTTTTTTATTTTGTTTACATTTTGTTTTTAGGGTTATGCCAGTGACTAAACAGTTTACATTTTTTAACTGTGACTTCTTCTTGCCCTTTTTTACGGTGTTACGTTATTTTAATTTATAATGTTATGACATTTCACACGCACATTCCCTATACCGCAATAAACTGTATTCTAGTCACTAAGGACTGCCGACAACAACCTTGCAGCCCCAGAAATTAGTTATCTATAATGTTATAGAATTTGTATGTTTTTTGTTGTTTGTCGTGGCAAGTAAACGCGAAAAAATACTAAACATTTGAAATTTTACACTTTTTAACTATGCAACTTAGTTTTTGTTACGCCCGTGAACGTTAGTCTATTTTAATTTTTAGAATGATATTTTAATGTCATCTGTTTACACACATTTTGATTTGGGGGGGAGAAGAAGAAAGAAAGTTATTTTTTACTGTATAATATAACTGTTTAACTTAATTAATTTTATTGTTTACAAAATGACAAAATACGAGTGTCTACAACATGATAAAGTAACCTGTCAAATATTGGAAAAGGATAATAAAGAATAATTTAAATGTATCAGTACTCTTCTCAGCAGGTACTTTGGCTAGTTACTCCAAATTTCGTGTACAGTTTTTTACGAAAACTTTCTATAAACATGTAAAAATGAATTTTATTCATGATGCAGTATATAATGTAGGGGATCGGAAAAGGGAGAGCGAAAATTGTAAACGCTTGGTATAAAACATTTGGACATTGTAAAACAGATTTTGTATGAAAATTTTAATGGTTAATTTTATAGGATAGATAATTATAGAGGTAGGACTTCATGTAAGCGATATTACAATCGTGCGGCCGCAATTTTCTCGTGATTCGTCCATGTTAAGCCGCCAAAAAAATAATCCTAAATATATTTTATTTCTCCACCTTCTTAATTTCTATAGGTGAGCAACAATGTATTTTCAGAGAGAAAACAGGAAAGAATAATGAGTAAAATGCGGTCGCACGATTGCATGGATCCCGTAGACATTATTTTTCAGTCTGAAAATAGCTTTTCTGTTCTTATAATTTACACTTGATAAATAACTTATTATAGTACCTTTGTAATTTTATCAAGTCACTCTTTCTCAAAAAAGTTATGCTTCTTCATCTTTCTCTTTGGTCCCTAAACATAATAGCGTGCCTGTAGTTTCATCTACACATTTTTCCCTATTAATATTTTATATTCCTTATACATAGGACAAAATATATTTCACCGAGAGTTGCAGACACTCTTAAGTGACGTAACTGCACTCCAAGACAAGGTTATGAAGAGTTCAGAAGTGTATTGATTCCCCAGGTCTATGTCCGAGCAGGTTCCAAGTGCTCTGTAAACACAGACGTGTGAACACCGAGAACGAACCAATAGTTACGGGGAGGAAGCCATCTTGAATACGTAATAAAATGGCTCCAGAAGTTCAGAGGGGTTTGTCTGGTGGATTAGAGTCGGGGTTGAAATATTGACAGAACATATTCATGATCATATCCAAGACACTGTTTCTCTTTAGTGGGTATTTTAAGGTAAATATTAGTGAAGGATAAATTAGTAAATTTGTAGCTTTGTGCAATCCAAAAACCAGTTTGACCATTTGCCAGAATCATTAATTATCCCACCGAGCAAATGCAACTGTTTCCAGTATTATACCATCCCGATTAAAAATGTTCTTGGAAATTGTGCCAAGACTTTTCTTAGGTTAGGATCAAACCAATAAGAAGCGGATACTACTGTGGCGAGCGGTAATGATAAGTAAGAATAATAAACATTTATTTGTATGAGTGTGATCATGGATGTATTTGATTTGTCAGAAATCAAATAAAGTTAACAAAGATTAAAACATATGATTTGTAAATATGTAAACAAACTGCATGACAGTAGTTAGGCACATCCACACACTCACCTCATAGTGACAACGTGATGGTTAAGAGGCATATTTATTAGGAAGTTTTAAAACTCTTCCAAAAGTGAATCTTCTACTCAAGGGAGCGTGTCATGATGATGAGGTAATAGTCTGCAGGTTGTTTACACCGTTGTTGTCTGTAGGTTGGTTGAAGTTTTCTGTTGGTTGGGGTGACTGGAGATTTGTCCGTTTTAGATTGATTCTTTAATGGGTTGTTTGACTCTAGTGTTATATCAGTCTCATGTTTACCCTGAAAATTATAATGTGGTAAAAGCGCTGATCAATAGAAACATAATCTTCGCCTCTTGATACAACTTTGAATGGCCCTTCGTAAGTTGGTTGAAGTGGTTTTCCTGAGTAATCTTGACGGATGAAGTCTTCAGACCAAGGAGCATAAAAATAGATTTCTTATTGTGGTGGTGAAATAAGACGGGTTGAATAGTCTTGACATGCTCCTGAAGTTGGGTGAGAAGTGTAGGTATGTCGATTGCTAACTTGGAGTCTTCAAAGGAATCAGCAGGAAGAGTGATTCGCCAAAGACGAGTTGAGCAGGTGAAACACCTGAATTGAACCACCAAACCAAGTGAAGTAAACTCACATTTCACGTAATAGTCAACCGTTAGCCTTCGATAATAATCAACCATGATATCCACCATCGATTAACCATCGATAATCGTTGAAATACACAGGATCGTTTGTGGGAAGTGCATTACGTTTGCAACACTGATGAGCAATATGTTTTGACCGTGTCACGATCTCACCTTCACATTTAGAATGAAGAATTTCTAACAGATATATAAATTAATATTTATAATAGGGTGCTTTAGGATGTTAGTAATTGAAAATCAATCAGTACATTCATGGCCAACAAGATTACACAAGACTAACGTAACTTTACGCCTTCATCACTAATAGGAGAAGTTTACTTCTCTAAAATATGAATAAGTGAAGTATTTATTCCAGTAAGTGAAGTTTAGATTTTCAGTACATTAAATACCAGACTTTCAGTGAACAAATAATATTTTACGTGATTCAAAATCGTCATCATGTTGCCACTTACAGATTTAGCAGACATGTATGTTTGGTTGGTTCAACACATCATTGCCTGTGTAAAGTTCATCAGTGTTTGGAAGATCGTTCACAAGAAGGTCGTCCATAGGTTGGTCATCCATAGGCTCCACATTTCCACTGTTGCAAGGCTGCAACTAGGTAAAAGCGAGTTGCCCGAAAGACTGGTCTCAGTATCGGTATATGGGTTCCCAAGAACCCCGAAAGATTCAGACTCATCTCTGCCACACTCGTCACTGTAACTAAAACAATTATAGACGCAATTCAAAACGTCACCACCCGTATTATTTATATAACCAATACGTCAGAACCAGCAAACAATGCGTCGTGAATGTTGTCACATTTGTTGAGAAAAACACCCATTACAAAGGAATCAACAACTAAACAGCAACTAAAATCACTAGGTCACCCGAACAGATGGAAGATCAGTTAGATACTAAGTAACGCACGGACCATCACTTTTCCGCCAAGCGAATTGGCGGGAAGTATTGACGCTTCTGTCACCTGTCTCCTACCAACCTAATAAACATAATTTACCGCGCCTAGTAAATTATGCATCAATTCTAAATTACTTGTTTTTAAATATTATTTTACTTAAAACACGTTCTTTGTGTGAATGAATTCGCGATCCCTCCCTCAGGAGCTGTATCATTATTTTTTCAAAGGAATTTAAAATTAAGTATATTTGTACCACATGTTTTACTCTATGTAATATTTAGTCAATATATATGAAATGTATGTATGGACGCCTATGGGCGACCACAGCCCCCAGAAAGAAATTTTAAAGGTTTTGGAAATGAATGCTGCAGGCGTCTATAGGCATCCTTGCATGAATCGATTGCTATAAAGGCCTTAATATGTTTTCGAATGAATAGTGAAACAAGTGAAAGTGGTAAGTCTGTGTGATACTTAAAAATAAACATACAAATTTACAATTGTAGTGACTGAATTTAGAACAACATTATTTCTAACCACCATCACATTTTCGTTTTTTACAGTTTGAAGGTACTGGATTTTCATATATAATTTTTTTAATACAAACACACGCAAAACTAGGAAAGATTACCACCAAAACATTAACAAATTCAGAAAAAATACTGTAGCGGAAAACACCTGAAATTAACGATCAGCTGATAGTTTAGCGCCAAATGTATTATTGCGCAAGAGCCGATCGCACTGAACGTGGTAATGTTTTCAGATGTAATAAATAATTTTACATGTTTAATTTACTAGTAACGTTTTAAGAAATATCAAATAAATACATCATGTTATATGACGTGGACCCTCGGGGGGAACAAACGTCATATGATGGGCGTACTCAAATGGGCTCTGTTGACGTTACTCCTCAACAGGTTAAATACGCTGTCACCAGATTGGTCCTAGATTGGTAACCAGCATTATGATTTTTGTAGGATCAGTTTGATAAATTACTTTATAGGAGTTTCGAAAGTTGAAAAATGTATGAAAAATGTTACACATTTGAGTAGTAAAGGTACTAAATAAATCAAAAAAATTAACCTAAATTCAAGGAAAACAAGGGGAATTTGTGTCTTTACACAGTTTTTTGCCAAAACACTGAATAATTTGTGCATGGGAAGAAGCCAAATAGCCCTGGGCAATCAATAGACATCGACTCTTCATAACTTTATCTTGCAGTACTTATTTCACTAAAGAAATCCATCTAAATTGCATCACTGTAACATTTAGAACACAATAAATAGGTCCAGTTAGGTTGATAGTTCCTCCTGATCTTTTTAAGACACCAATTAAATTAACATTCCACGGAATTACACAGTACGAAACGAATCACTATTTTCCATCTAAGTCGTCTTAACAGGGTTGTTTAAAAACTACAAGCAGACCAATTCCTAAATCTTCCAAGACGGGGACGTCTCTCCGAAGATGCGTGGTCTTAGGTCTACTAAACCGTAACAAAAGACAAGTGCGGCATACCGATCAACCCATACCTGCCCCGTGCCCATACCAATACCCGAGTCCTCCCCTGGGCCCGCCATCTACAGAGCCATCTGCCGACTACCAGTAGGAATCTCGTCCCGCCAAATGTGACGAGCAAAAACCGAGACCTGACTGAACTTGATGCGACGTCCTGCGCCTCCTCCATACCGATCACATCTGCGCAAACGGCCGTGGAATATTCAACGATCGGGGACCGAGCTTTGCTTCGTGGAAGACTTCTCCACCGTGTTTTGGTGATCCTAAAACATTTTTACACAAATGTTGTTCCAGATTTCACAAAGATTTAAATGACCTCAAATGTCGGTCTTTTAGAAGCATTAGACTGCTATCATCCACCTTTGACTCAGAAATTTCTAAATAGATACTTATTATTATTATCTTCTTGAAATTGTGACCTAGATCCTTAGATACTTGGATACTTAGATACTTAGATTATTGAAATGGCAACCTACCCAGGTAGGTATTTTAAGCCAAGTTTGAATGAGAAATGAGTGTAGGATGATTGTGGCGCGATCTTGTAGTCTTGTTACTAAGGCTGACATGTTCCTTAGACAGGACTGTTAATTAATAGCCCAACAGCCGATGGCAACTTAGGGACCTACAGTTTAACGTGGAATCCGAACCACGACATCTGAGTTACGAACTGGTCTAATTGAGGGTGGTATTTGCGGATTAACGTAGTATTTAATAGTGCGGACGTTAATCCACACAAGATAACACTACACCCACCTTCCATCGCTCATAACTATCCACAATTCGTGACCTCCAAGTAGCTGGATTACAGGATGACGCCACCATCCCAGTCTACATAGTTAGTGGTTTTAAACTACATATGAATGAGATATGAGTGTAAGATGATCGTAGCACGATCTTGCAGTCTTTTATTGACTATGGCCGAAATGTTCCGTTCTGTTAATTAATAGCACAAAGCCAATAGCTTGGCGTCCAAGGGACCTACTGTTTAACGTGGGATCCGAACCACAATATCATTCTGAATTTCAAACTGGTCTAATTATGAGGATGGTGTTGGTGGATGAACATATTATTCAATAGTGATGACGTTAATCCACACGAAGGAATATCGCATCCAACGACCATCGCTTATAACTATTCACAATTCATGACCTTAAAGTACCTGGATTACAAGACAAGCTACCATTCCATTCACGTATTTATTTTTCGAATTCAGCTTTTGAAATTCTATGAAATTATAGTGTTCGTAAAAAAATTAAAACTACCAGCTTTACTTTACAGGTTCCAAACTGTCAAAAAACTTCTCCTATCGAAAGTTTCACACATAATCCAACAGTATCTTCTCTATACTTTCGTGTTGTAGACTACTCTGTTGAAATCTTCACACAACATTACTATTCTAATTGAATACTGAGGGCGTGTTTACTATTGTCTGTTTTACTGACTGGGACAGTGATGTAGCTGTAGTCCAGCTACTTGGAGGTCACGAATTGTGGATAGCCATGAGAGATGGTCGATGGATGTAATATTCTCTTGTGTGGATTAAAGTCCGCACTATTGAGTACTACGTTCATTCGCAAAAACCATCATAATAAGTCTCGTTCGTAATTCAGATGCAGTGGTTCTGTAGGTCCCTTAGATGTCATTTTCTGTTCGTTAACTATCAGTCCTGTCTAATTAAAATGTAAGCATTAAACAGTATCATTAGTAATAAATAGCACCACAATAATCTTAAATCATTTCTTATTAATACTTGGCTAAAAATACCTTCCTAAATAGGTTACCATTCTAGAAATGTAATAATAGATAGGCCTACCTATACCAGATGACTAATCTATTGAAGTACAAGACATTTTATACATCAAAAACCCCATTAATTATATGACTGGGACGGTGATTATATGACCTTTGATTATATAAGCCTTTAGGACTGGAACGGTGGCACCAGTAAACCGGCTACTTGGAGGTCACGAATTGTGAATAGTTGTGAGCGATGGTCGGTGTTTGTAGTGTTCTCTTGTGTGTATTAACGTCCGAACTATTAAATTCTACGTTAATCCGCAAAGACAATCCCCGTAATTAGACCAGTTCGTAATTCAGAAGCAGTGGTTCGGACTCCACGTTAAACTGTAGGTCCCTTAGATATGACATTGACTGTGGCTATTAAGGAACATGTCAGCCTTAGTCAGTTACAGGACTAAAATATCACGTCATAATCATCTTACACTTAATTCTCATTACTTGGCTTAAAATACCTACCTTGTGGTATGATCACCATTTTAAAATCTAATCTAACCTTTGCTTTATGTTTAACACAAACATTGTCCTGGAGGTCGAGGTCCGTTAAGTATACAACAGGTCATAGCTGCACTAGCGAAGCCTGTGCGAAGGCCATATTGCTAAGTAAGGCTTTGCAACAGGACAGACGGGAGATAAGCCAGCCGCGGGCGCGTATATATTACAGCCGCCATCTTGGCTCGTGCCGGCTACAGTTTTCAATACCTTGCAGCCTCCTTGACATTCTCGCTCCACTTCACAATGTAACACCAAGCGGTCGATACTCTCTCGTCCTCTACATCTCGGACAGTCAACTATCAACTATTATAGTTCCATTGATTATAGTTTCTAACTGTAATCCGTTGGGTACCGTATCATGATTGATTCAACGTCATCACTATTGAATACTACGTTAATCTGTAAAGACCATCCTCATAATTAGACCAGTATGTAGTTGACAGGCAGTGGTTCGGACTCCACGTTAAACTGTCAGGTTTCACCATTCAAACGGTGTACCTGTATGTGCGCATACGCAAATTACTGATGTGACCAACTGAAGTGAGCGACTGTACACACGCTTAACGAATTCCGTCAGTTCGATGTGTCAAACCGAAATAATGAAATCACCCTTCCATCGGTTTAATTTTTTGGTGTTAGCTCACATCGGTTTTACATACATACATACGGCCAGAACACACCATTAGATTAGATTACCATTTGAAATGGCGACCTACCCAGGTAGGTATTTTAAGCCAAGTATGAATGAGAAATGATTGTGGGATGATTGTGGCGCTATCTTGTAGTCTTGTTACTGACTAAGGCTGACATGTTCCTTAGACAGGACTGTTAATTAATAGCCCAACAGCCGAGTGCAACTAAGTGATCTACAGTTTAACGTGGAATCCGAACGACGGCCTCTAAATTACGAATTGGTCTAATTATGAGGATGGTATTTGCGGATTAACGTAGTATTCAATAGTGCGGACGTTAATCCACACAAGAGAACACTACACCCACCGACCATCGCTCACAACTATCCACAATTCGTGACCTCCAAGTAGCTGGATTACAGGACGTCACACACCCAACTGAGTGTGTGGGATGGTTTCTGTTTAAGATGCTTGGCTATTTTTGAGGTTGGATTACCGCGGTAGGTAAAAATTTGTCCTTAAATAGCTTTTTAAAGGTTTTGTTTGTGTACCCAACGTATCGTTTATTGCAGGAATCAAAGATGTTGTTTGTATACCCCTGAAGATGCCACCATAGTGGCGCAATGTATGGGAGTAAAACATTTAATCTGAAAGGACGAAGGCTTCAAAAATAAAAGTAATAAATTTATATTTATAGTCCTTACCACTGGAAAATTGATTTTTAAAAACTACTGGAATTGTCAAGCTTAATACTCCTTGAACTTTGAAAAAGTGTGTTGGGATTTTAGAAACTTTCAACAAAATGGATTAAGAGCATTCAAGTACATAAAATTGTCTAAGAAATCCCACAAATAACAGGTTTTAGACTATTGATGTGTTATAGGAGCAAACTAAAACTATTGGAAATTTAATGTAATGTTTCAGTAAGTTCCATCACGAGTTAAAGACATGCGCGAACTGCATCATGGGAAAAGTTGACCTTGATGATTCACTCCCAGCTGTTCAGTTCAAGGCCGAACTTACTCAAACGTACAATCCGTCTGCCAGCTGTCAGTAGGTATGCGAGTAACGAGAAGTCACGCAGCACGCTATACGCAACAAGCGAGATCCTTCACTTACTGTCCCAATATGTTCTTTATTCAGTGATGGCTACTTCCCCACTATACCCAGGCACCAGATTCCAAACGATATACCGATTACAAATGCTAAATTAATCTTCAGGTCGAGGTTAAATTCATCATACACTCATGATGTACAACTGGTGGCTTGAAGAAGGTCATTGTTATTTGAAGTGGAAAAGAAGCGTGTGTCAAACAGGGTGATTAAAAATTGACTACAATGTGTATAGTTAATGATACAAAAGCGTTTTGTCAATATCTTATATGGAGGCGGTGAATGTGTATCAAACAGGAGATGCAAAATAACAAACCATTCCTTTCACCATTTGGATTTCCAGCTCATTTCCGAGTCAACAGGCAAGCCGTGACCAAGACAGTAACACCTATCGAGCTGACATTACGTTTTATTTAAGCAAATGGAATGAGGCGAAATGTCTCACTACATTAGTTTATTCTTAAGTTGATATCCTTGCGCTATTATTCTGTATTCTATTTCTATAAAGTAAGTTGGAAGACAGTGTTTGAGGCCTGAGTTAATTTCATCGTTCAACGTAATGATAAAAGTGATTAGAAAGTCATTTGTGATTAATTACAAACAAAAACCTTCAATTTTCTTTCGTCTGTAAGCTGTAACTGAGAAAAGTTGTATAATAGCTCTTTTCTCACACGCTGTATAATAAACTCCTGTACTTTCACGACACACGTTCGAAGGAATTTTAAAGCAAAACACTCAGATAATTTTGCATGTTTAAAGTAACTGTAGGATAAATTGAAGGGAAGGATCGCGACAACAATTTGAGGTTAGGTGGTGATCACGAAACACACAATGGCGGCTCATCAGCTGAGACAAAGGCTACGGAATGTGAGACGGAGACAAAGACGTTGGAAGGAACATCAAGGTGTACCGCAGGGCAGTGTATTAGCACCCCACCTTTTGCGTTTGAAACTTTAATTAAAATCTGCCTGAACAACGAGGCTGGTGATGAGGTATGAGAATTGATTTAGTTACAGTTAGGATGGAGAGTAGTCAACGATTGCTAGGATGTTTAGACATCCACTAAATAATACTCACTATAAATTGAGGCGCCTATAAAATAAAATAAAAGGCTAAAATAAAACTATCATAGCCTTTCAGTGGTACTGTGTCACCACGGAAATTAGAATATTATTTCTTACATTAACTACATCTTCATAAGTATTATTACATATTTTTCAATTTACTCACTTTTTATATTTGTCTATCTGACTACTAGGCATTGTTCGAATATTACGCTCCTATAAGTAGAGAACAACAACTCGGCAAAAACGGAAAGAAAATTGGATAAAAAATCGAAACCCAATCTCCTTTCATTCGTTCATAAACAACCCCGGTCATATCAACAGTGCCGCCGACGTTTCGCCCCGTTCCTCCCTTATTTCTTTGTCAGGCCAACCCTTGTCGTGTTTTCGCGCACTGACACCACCTGTACTACCTTTCCATCTCACATTACCCCTAATTTACCCTCATTTGAACACCTTTGAGATCGAATTCCGCGAAACGCCGCGGCGTGCTGTCTGTTCTGCACGTCGTGAAAGAACTCTAAAATTGAAAGGGGAAAACGTCAATGAAAATTTAAAATATAAATTTTTCCATTGACTTGACTTATTTTCTGTCACTCCTTGTAGGAGCCTCTACAAAACAGCGCCGACGGACACGATTAGTAACAACGCCTTTACTTTTCATTCCAGTTCTTTCCCGCTTTTCTGATTTCGGCTTCAACTACTTGTTCTCAAACCGATTCTCGAAATCTATTTCAGGCCAAATATCTCTACCGGATTTCCCGTCCGGCTATTCCCTGAGGTTTCCTGAAAGGGTTTTCTCGAGTAATCAGGTTATTGGTTTGTTACATCCATATCTTGGTGGATGGGCTGTTTCCTTGGCCTCCAAACCTGCCTTATGAGTTGCCTCAGCTATCTGGTGTCATGATTTAGCTTACTACGTGGGATGTGCATATGCACTAGCCAAATTACAACTTAAAGGACTTCCCTTGAATGGGAAGATCCCCTCTTACTTGCTTCTGTAGGTTGATCAAAACCCAGTGGCAGATGCTCTCCGTATCTAACAAGTGAGAGTTAGTTGATACGTGTGTACCAGTCTACCGAAACCACCCCAATGCGGTCACAAGGTTTGGTCGGAACGGCTCGAAATATACTACCAACTCCCAGGGCATACATTACTCCTAGCTATTACAATAGATGTAAATAAAAATATCTTATATAAGGTTTTAACTATCCAATTTTTTGTTCTTTTTTTATATCATCGATATAGATTCGTCGGATTAAAGATCCACCCCTTCTGTCGAGCAGCCTACTTCACTCCACTAATCCGTCCGCCCAAACTGTCCACCCCCCGCAACTTGCTGTTTTATCGCCCGTTTCTCCGAGTCTAGGGGGAGGAGGGGGAGGGGCGCACGTGTTCAGACCGCACTTTGGCGCCTGGGGCGCACTCTGTTCCAGATCCTGTTTTGCGCCCCGCCCCGCTCGACCCACCGTCGCGTCGCCGCCAAGTCAGCGCTGCAGCGGAGGAACAACATTGGTCCCATGACATCACCTTGTGGTACGCCTCATCATGCATGCGTGGACGTATACCGTCATGTCATGTTTGAGCTTTGAAATTAAAAATTTTGAGTAAAAATATTGTGTAATAAGGTCAAAATGTCTGCATTTTGCAGTTCATAATCCGCTAAACGATATTAAAAAATGAGTAAATTTAAAGTTTGTTTTGTTTGTTTAATCTAAGACTAAGATAATCTATTTTAACGATTGTTATGTTTCTATAAAGTTTAAATTCTAATTTTCTAAGTACTGCTTATTATAGCAGGACGTCCAATTTATAGGGAAGTTATATTTTTACTGTAACAAAATTTTGGATTTATAAGTGGTGCAACAGTCATTTTGATTTATTTTTATTTATAAGCCTCCTGAGTTGGTTGATATATTAAATAACAGGTTACTAACCTTTTAATCCGTTGTCCAATTATTTCCCGTCAACACCAAAAAAATCTTTCCTGTTGTTGACAGGAAAGAATTGAACTGACTTTCTAACTGACTAATGAATTCTATTTTCCACTTTGACTGGAAACAAAATAAAAAATTTGAAGAAATTGTTCTCATGAAAAGTACTCTTGGACAAGCCTTCGTTCCATATTAGTACTTTCCCCACGATAAGAGGCGGTATTCAGACATTAGAAAAAGGAAAGCGTTGCCAAACAACGGCGTGGGAACTAATCGAGCTTTCTTTTGGTATAAACAAACTACGTGAGTGATGACCTTCCCGTTAAAGTTGTCGATTATGGACCTCCGAAGAGACGGCGCACGCTCCATGCGTCAGTTCGTGTTTGACGTTTGGTCCAGTCACGAGCACGAGCTGGCAGGATTAACACTCCAGTTCTCTACAAAGTTGTTAATTTTACAAGGTTTTCTGTCTGTTTTGTTGGTATTATTTTTTTGTGCCACACACTAATGTCAATAAGTCACCAAAGGAGGTAATTACTTAACCACATGTGTACGGTGTAGACTGGGTCGGTGGCGTATCCAGAAATCAAGTTACTTGGAGGACACGTTTTGTGACTTGTTATGAGCGATGGTCAATGGATGCGGTATTGATTTAATAATAGTGTGGATTAATGTCCGCACTATTATTAAATGTTATATTGGCTACCTATCCAGGATGCTTGAAATTCATTATTGGTGATGGTGGATTGATTAGTTCACCTGAGGACGGGATCAGATTCCAGATCCCGAAACGTCGTGAAACTTTGTTTTACATAATATCGTGATGGAAAATGTCCGCAATAAGAATCTAAATAATATCCAGGATGGTATTTTAAGCTAAGTACGAATGAGAAATGGGTGTATGATGATTGTGGCGCGATCTTGTAGTCTTGTTACTGACTAAGACTACTTAGTCAGTAACAAGACTACAAGATGGTGCCATACAGTAATCGTCTTACTATTTTTTCATTCATACTTGGTTTGAAATACCTACCTTGGTAGGTTACCATTTCAGTTTGAAGTATTAATGTAATTTATAGTTCTCGTCAGAGGCATTACTACTTTCTGGTTGTAGTATACCTTTGTCAGAAATTTACACGAACGTTTACGTTGGTCTTTAAAAAGAAACAAGAAAATTAGAGACATTTTAACTAAAGATAGATCTAATAAATTATCAAAGCAACAGTATTTAATTTCAGGTAGAGTGTTGACACTTACCTGAGGTACTAGGTAGTGTGTCTTTTTCGGACACTGTAATGGAGAGAAGGAATTGAAGTGAGGGGCAAGTAATGAATGAATAATTTGCTCAATTCTCGGGGAAGAATTTCATACTCCTAAATAGCTTATTTGCCTTGTGGTTTTTCATAATCCTGACTCTATGAACATTTGTCAAATAAAGAGTTTTGCATTCAGATTAAAACCCCGAGGCAGTTTATTATTCAATTTTTGACCCAATGAGCTTCATAGATCGTCGAGTTTTGTACATGGAATGGAGAAAAAGGATTTACTATTCTTAGAAAGTCATACTAGGACCATCTCACATCCCAGTTTTATCAAATTTTGTAACTCCAAAAACCTAAAAATCCAAATATATGTATACGTTCATAATTTTATAACCTTTCTAAAACCTACGCAGGCAAGTAAGCAAACTGCGAATGATGAATGAGTGTAAGATGATTGTGGCGCTACCTTGTAGTGTTGTTATTGACTAATGCTAACATGTTCCTTATGAATGACTGTTAATTAATAGCCCAACAGCTGATGGCATCTAAGAGACCTACTGATTAACATCTGAGTTACAAACTGGTCTAATTATGAGGATCTTTGTGGATGAATTTTAGTATTCAATAGAGCGGACGTAATCCACAACAGGATATCACATCCACTGGACATAACATCGCTCATAAGTATCCACAATTCGTGATATACAACTAGCTGGTTTACAGGAAAGGCTATGTACATATATACTGTACATAGATCCGAAAATTTTAAAAATATTCCTCCTCCAAAAATAATTTAGGTATACCATTGACTGTAATACCCCACTTTGAATATAATACAAATTTATATCCAAGGTTTGTATATTTGCACACGGATCTCGATAACGGCTTTAACGAATTTCTTTAAATTTTGGAAATAACTAATTCCCGAGTAGAAAATAAGTTCTAGATTGGTAAAAGATCTCGGGTTTCTTGTAATATTAAGTTTAAAATATGAAAAATTAACATTAAGCATATCGAGAATCAAATCTAAACAATACAAATCAAAACCTTTGTTTATAACCGTTTGACAATCGTTGAGTGAAGACGGCTAAAAATATGTTCCTAAGATGTGAATAGAGATTTTGCATACATATTTATTTTATGTATGTAATAAAAAACTCGATTAAAAATCATCAAATTAGTAAACAATTTTGAAAAAAGGTGAAACTACTGGGCGAAATAAATGCAGAGAAAAATGTTTTTCAAGAAAATTTATTCATTGTATTGCACGAATACTCCAACGCAACAAACCGATTTGTGTAAATTAAATTTCCTTTTCGCTTTTACAATTCTCATTCCGTATCTAACACAATCATTTGACCACAGACTAATAATAATCTTATGGATAATTGATTATATTTGATCAGTTCCAACAATTTGAGGTAGGCTAAAACACCTTAAACGACTTTTGAGCTTGACGGACGCCGTAGATCAGTGCACGCGCGAGGGATTCTCGTGCGGAATGTAATAATGAGACTGATCCCCGGAAAAACTTCATTTTTGTTCAGAGTTTATGCAAGTTAGTAAAAAATTTTTACGTTACATTGAGTATATAATGAACGTGTTTTATTTAGTTAATTGCCTTAAAAAATGGCTTATTCTATACGAGCAAAACTTGGTCTTCAGCTACTATCTTTGTTAAACATTTTGTTTGGTAAAGCCAAAAAGTTTCCACCGACTAAAGAGTTGACGCCTCGCGACCAACAAAGCGTCACTCTGAGGTGTCTCGGGCGACAGACCCACTTCAGTGACCGGCCATAAATAGGAAGGCCTGAGGCCTAGATGTTATCTGAGCGCAGCGAGCGAGTGTCCCACCTACGCGGTCATAACGCTGAGTTAGGATAGGCGTTGGTCGGGAACAAAACAGGCTCCGGAGTGGAGCCCTGCGGGTCGCCGTGAATACATTGCTGTACAATAGTTGCGTTTGTTTTGCTGTTGGGAAGTCTGGACCGGTTGGCTTCCTCGTGCTGCTGGAGAAAACAGTGATGAAAAAGTGCAGTTACTCATCAAAGAATCAATTAAAATTTCACGTAATAACATTGTCTTCAAAATTTCGTCTTAAATAAGTTAATTATACTACCAGAATTATTCTTAATAACAGTTTTTAATGTTATAAAACCAGTTACAGAGTTAAAATCCTTTTCATAGATCTCCATTACTTCATCTCCAAAGGGTGGCGACGTCCTGTGATCCAGCTACTTGGAGGTAACGAATTGTGGATAGTTGTGATAGATGGTCGGTGGATGTTGTGTTCTCTTGTGTGGATTAACATCCGCACTATTGAATACTGCGTTAATCCGCAAAGACCATCCTCATAATTAGACCAATTCGTAATTCAGGGGTCGTGGTTCGGATTCCACGTTAAACTGTAGGTCCATTAGTTGCCATCGGCTGTTGGGCTATTAATTAACAGTCCTGTCTAAGGAACATGTCAGCCTTAGTCAGTAACAAGACTACAAGATCGCGCCACAATCATCCTACATTCATTCATTCCTCATTCATACTTGGCTTAAAATACCTACCTGGGTAGGTCACCATTTGTTAAAAGTTTAAAAGTAAAGTATAAAAGGTTTTTTAAGACCAACACTGGGCGGCTGAGTGATTATATTACCTGCCTGGTAGATCGCCGGATTGAATTCGACGAGGGTCGAATTCAGAGCCAGTTGTCATTTTGTTATTGGGCTATTAATTAATAACGATTTCTAAAAACAGATCAACGTTAAATAGTAACATGACCGGAGTTTGCAGCGTTCCCCATCAAAAATTCTAAAAGATGTAGGGAAAACACAAAAACATCTAACACTTTATGTGTACATTGATTTATTCTTATAGAGCATCGAGAGAGGTGATCGGGAAATTAACTAAAATTTATATGAAGAATGGTTTAAATACGGATACGTTATTTGTGTCTACTTTCATCTTCAAATTACCCGGCTGACAGAGTAAAGTTCCAAGTAGCCAGTCACCTGTTTTTGATCCTCTTATAATCGTATTTAACGCCCTCCAAGTTTATCCAAATTCAAGACTTAAAAGCAACAAAAGGAATCAAATACACTCGTGTATTTAATGAACACTGACCACTGTGCATTCTACAAAGCCTAATGGACACTGTCCGGCAGAGACTCAAAATTTAATATTCCCCCCGTGCACTGTATGGTGTATTATTTACGACGTATTGAGTTACCAGATAAAACAAACTTTTATATAGTGCGCACGTGTGAGAGGCGACGATATCGAGTTACCCGCGGCCGCGGCGACCGCGACGTGCGAGCCATAACTCGCCCGGCCCCCAGATGATGGACATAACCTCAAAGTGTTATCGCGAACCGGTTTGTCCGTCGCACTTTTGACGAAGAGCTCACAATTGGCGACAAATGTCTCGTGGCTTTGAGAGAAGAGGGTCTGACTGGAGCTCTGAGGAGTAATGTAATAATAATAATATATTCTTTATTTTGTTTAACAACGTAACATTGCATAGAATGTGTCAATTTAAAAGAAAATTTTACACAGTGAAAATAATGGGAACAGTTAGGGGACAATAAAAACAATGAAAAAATCCGTCTCAGCAATGCCAATAATACTGTATATAAGGGAGCTGCATTTTATAGCCCAGCGATGCCCCAGATCTAGTCCCATCTGTGGTTCAAGTACTCGTCCACCGAGTAAAAAGCTTCGGACACCAGAAGGCGCTTCAGCCTTGTTTTGTGCAAGTTTGGATTTGCAGCCTTGTCAAAATTAGGCGGCAAATTGTTTACTACCGTCTGATGTCTCCCTGTTCGGTAGTTTTTCCTGCCTCTAGTGTTGTACGTGTGGATGTCACATCCTCTTGTCAAAGCGCTTTTTGTTAAAAAGAACAAATAAGTTTCCATAATACACAGGCAGCAATAATAATAATAATATACAAGATCAGCAAACCAAACTGCTTAAAGGTTTCCTTGCTCGACTCTCTGCTATTTAAATAGTATTTGCTATTTAAATGTGTTTTCATTTATAAGTTGTACTGCAACACAATTTGTGTGCCTATTTTGTAAGTTGTGGAATGTGTTTTATCCTTTATCCTTTTTAGACTTTTACTTACTCCATATTGTTGCTCAACCACACGTAGTGAAAAGTTTCATTTATCTTTCCACATACTAAAATTACGAAAATACAAGCAGTAGTTTCCAGAGTTATCTACAATCACGATTCTATTATGTGACGGATCATTAGTGGTTGTATGTATGAAGTCACTCTCCCGGACAACAACGAGTCGTCAACGCCATGATGTGACAGCTGATAGTGATCAGCTGTAGATTAGTCGATCCTCTGAACCAGAAGCCACCATATGTTCCACCGTTCCAACTGCACCGGGGGAGGAGAAGAATCCAAGACTGCATTCCTCGACCATCATTAGTGAACGCGTGGCTGCAAAAAGACTGACCGCTCGGATCGCCTCATTTAACACTTCTCCGGTTCCCAATGGCATAATTGGGCTAAACAGGACTACTTTGCAGCTTGCTGGACCGGGGGCTGGGAATCTGGAACATATTATGGATGATTCACTGTGGTCTTGATATGGAAATTAGGTCTAAGATATATTTGAGGCTATTATGCTTTGCAAAGAGGAACATTTATTGGCAGGAGCATGTCTTCGGAATATTAATTCAGTCTGTATCAGTTTGGGATCAGGTGAATGCACTGACATCATCAAGTACAAATCAAGGACACAGGATTAATCAAGTCAGCTCTACCCTGACTGTTCTTTCACCCAGCAAATAGATATAAAACGTCATTGTATAAACTGAAGATTGTAGGTACTTTAAGCTGAGTTACGTATAATTAAAAACTTAATAATTCAATGATTTTATTTCGCCTTTCAGTATATAACAATTAATTGGCTACGTAAAATGCTTAAAGAAATCAAAATTAAAGGTCCATCTTGCTTCAGTATAAAAATCATCCTTCACGCGTGATCCTCAAGTGTGCAACATGAACTATATACAAGCAGATATAAATTTAGGGCCTAATGCCTAAATTTGCCAAACATGCAGGTTGAAACAACAAGCGCAAAATAGATAAACTTAGGATTATCAATTACATCTCCGCATGGCAATATTACAATTCTTCTTCTTTCTTGAACATCCCACGTCCACCGAGGACCCTCTGCCCACTGTCGTCCATTCGACAGACAAGAGTGGGCTGACCAGGGTGGGACTTGGAGGTTACAATGTTGGGTTGGCGGGCACGGGCGCGGCGCTGGCGGTAGTGGAGAGAAGAAGAAGACGGTAGCGTAGGCCGCCACAGCCTGCTTGAGCCGCTGCCTTTGTCGCTGCTCGCACTGTAATAAATCACACGGCATATTTATCTCCTGTGGAGTACAATAACCCTACGTAGCCGCAAAAGAAGAATAGATTTAATGACGATGGTGCATATACGTTTATTTAATGAGAGTGGTAAAAATTAATACAACTACCATATGTGGTCAATTATGTTTTGAATTTTTCGATTGGAAAAACTGAATACAAATTGGGTTTAAAGTGTTTAATAATGACAGCATTTTGAGGTATTATCCTAAATTAGAGCTTTCAAGCAGAACCCTATATTAATGTCACCATCGTGATGTCATATTGGTAAATGGTGTTACCAATGCTGAGCATATTATTTCAATTCTTTCAAATCACTTATTCTATTAACAAGATAGACGGTTTTATTACGCATGGTTTCTTATGTCTAAAATATTTGTTGTTAAATATCTCTATAATTAATCGTGCGTTTTTTCTTATACAATCCGTAACTTTTCCCTAATAACTTGAATCGTCAATTCAGCCCTTTTCATTATATTGTAATTTGCCTAACATCATTTTTTAAATTATTTCTATTTTTTAAATTATCTTACAACACAATATATGCCATATGTCATAAACATATTACTAACGAATATATTAATTTGGAATTGAATTTATGAAACCCAAATTTTATTTTTTAACTGAATGAAAATGTTTTATAATTTACTTTATTTACATATGCTTTTATTTGAGAAACCGTCCCAAAAATTCAGGGATATTTTAAGGTAAATTTTAGCGATTGATGAGTGAGATGTTTGTAATAAATTGTATGACATTTACCTTTCTTATTGACAGTAATATCATCTAATTAACTAATTAAAAGCCCAATAATCAATGCCATCTGGGAAGTGGAGTAGATATTTTGCTCAGGATCATACACTTGAACTTTGTCCTTCGTATAACTTAGGACTCTTGCAACCATGTTTTTCCACCCTATGACTCTCACCACCATCCTTTGTTACCTTGGAACCTTCGTTCCCTGTACCTCTCGCAACCCTCATTGTTTCCCCTGTAGCTCTCGCAACCCTCCATTGTTTCCCTGTAGCTCTCGCAACCTCCTTGTTTCCCTGTACTCTCGCAACCCTCCATTGTTTCCCATGTAGCTCTCGCAACCCTCTATCATTTCCCCAGTAGCTCTCGCAACCCTCCTTTGTTTCCCATGTAGCTCTCGCAACCCTCCATTGTTTCCCTGTAGCTCTCGAAACCCTCCTTAGTTTCCCATGTAGCTCTCGCAACCCTCCATTGTTTCCCATGTACCTCTCGTAACCCTCCATTGTTTCCCCTGTAGCTCTCGCAACCCTCCATTGTTTCCCCTGTAGCTCTCGCAACCCTCCATTGTTTCCCTTGTAGCTCTCGCAACCCTCCATTGTTTCCCCTGTAGCTCTCGCAACCCTCCATTGTTTCACCTGTACTTCTCACAACCCTCCATTGTTTCCCCTGTAGCTCTCGCAACCCTCCATTGTTTCCCCTGTAGCTCTCGCAACCCTCCATTGTTTCCCCTGTAGCTCTCGCAACCCTCCATTGTTTCCCCTGTAGCTCTCGCAACCCTCCGTTGTTTCCCCTGTAGCTCTCGCAACCCTCCATTGTTTCCCTGTAGCTCTCGCAACCCTCCGTTGTTTCCCCTGTAGCTCTCGCAACCATCCTTTGTTTCCCATGTAGCTCTCGCAACCCTCCTTTGTTTCCCCTGTAGCTCTCGCAACCCTCCATTGTTTCCCATGTAGCTCTCGCAACCCTCCATTGTTTCCCCTGTAGCTCTCGCAACCCTCCATTGTTTCCCCTGTAGCTCTCGCAACCCTCCATTGTTTCCCCTGTAGCTCTCGCAACCCTCCATTGTTTCCCCTGTAGCTCTCGCAACCCTCCATTGTTTCCCCTGTAGCTCTCGCAACCCTCCATTGTTTCCCCTGTAGCTCTCGCAACCCTCCATTGTTTCCCCTGTAGCTCTCGCAACCCTCCATTGTTTCCCCTGTAGCTCTCGCAACCCTCCATTGTTTCCCTTCCAACCCTCCCCTCCCTGAAACGACCTAGTACCACATTTTCTCACAACCCTTCCAATGTTTCCCCTGTATGCTCTCGCAAACCCTTCCATTGTATCCCCTTAGCTCTCAGCAAACCCTCCCATTGTTTCCCCAGTACTTTCTCGCAATCCTCCATTGTTTCCCTGTAGCTCTCGCAACCCTCCTTTGTTTCCCATGTAGCTCTCGCAATCCTCCATTGTTTTCCCCTTGTAGCCTCGAACCCTCCATTGTTTCCACTGAACTTCTCGCATCCACCATTGTTTCCCCTGTAGCTCTCGCAATCCTCCATTGTTTCCCATGTAGCTCTCGCAACCCTCCTTTGTTTCCCATGTAGCTCTCGCAACCCTCCTTTGTTTCCCATGTAGCTCTCGCAATCCTCCATTGTTTCCCATGTAGCTCTCGCAACCATCCTTTGTTTCCCATGTAGCTCTCGCAACCCTCCATTGTTTCCCCTGTAGCTCTCGCAAACCTTCTTCGTTTCCCCTGTACCTCTCGCAACCCTCCATTGTTTCCCTTGTAGCTCTCGCAACCCTCCATTGTTTCCCCTGTAGCTCTCGCAACCCTCCATTGTTTCCCCTGTAGCTCTCGCAACCCTCCATTGTTTCCCCTGTAGCTCTCGCAACCCTCCATTGTTTCCCCTGTACCTCTCGCAACCCTCCATTGTTTCCCCTGTAGCTCTCGCAACCCTCCATTGTTTCCCTTGTAGCTCTCGCAACCCTCCATTGTTTCCCCTGTACCTCTCGCAACCCTCCATTGTTTCCCCTGTACCTCTCGCAACCCTCCATTGTTTCCCCTGTAGCTCTCGCAACCCTCCATTGTTTCCCCTGTAGCTCTCGCAACCCTCCATTGTTTCCCATGTAGCTCTCGCAACCCTCCTTTGTTTCCCCTGTAGCTCTCGCAACCCTCCATTGTTTCCCTTGTAGCTCTCGCAACCCTCCTTTGTTTCCCCTGTACCTCTCGCAACCCTCCATTGTTTCCCCTGTACCTCTCGCAACCCTCTTCGTTTCCCCTGTACCTCTCGCAACCCTCTTCGTTTCCCCTGTACCTCTCGCAACCCTCTTCGTTTCCCCTGTACCTCTCGCAACCCTCTTCGTTTCCCCTGTACCTCTCGCAACCCTCTTTCGTTTCCCCTGTACCTCTCGCAACCCTCTTTCGTTTCCCCTGTACCTCTCGCAACCCTCTTTCGTTTCCCCTTTACCTCTCGCAACCCTCTTTCGTTTCCCCTGTACCTCTCGCAACCCTCTTTCGTTTCCCCTGTACCTCTCGCAACCCTCTTTCGTTTCCCCTGTACCTCTCGCAACCCTCTTTCGTTTCCCAGTACCTCTCGCAACCCTCTTTCGTTTCCCCTTTAACTCTCGCAACCCTCTTTCGTTTCCCAGTACCTCTCGAAACCCTCTTTCGTTTCCCCTTTACCTCTCGCAACCCTCTTTCGTTTCCCCTTTACCTCTCGCAACCCTCTTTCGTTTCCCCTTTACCTCTCGCAACCCTCTTTCGTTTCCCCTTTACCTCTCGCAACCCTCTTTCGTTTCCCCTTTAGCTCCCGCAACCCTCTTTCGTTTCCCTGTACCTATCGTAACCCTCTTTTGTGTCTCCTGGAGCTCTTCAACCCTCCGTTGTTTCCCTTACAGCTCCACCGATCCTCCTTTGTTTCCACTAGGTTCTCCTTCCAGTCCACCAACGGTTACTAGGTTAATAATTTAACAAGAAACCCTTCGCATTACTTGGTGAGCAAGCTACAACTTAATTATCGATCAATTTTCCGATACTATTTTTTTATCCAGTTTGATATGACTTGTTGTATTCACTAAACACTATGTTATAATGCAAATATGTTCCAGATTAGGCGTCGGTTGTTCTTGCACCGTTAATTCCAACACCATAAAAGCGCTCGTGCCTTCCGTAGCGTGTAGCGGCGACATCAGAGGTCCCTTATAAGCTCCTCTCCATTTTCGGCTCATGTCCAGGCTCCGCGACCTGTGGACAGGTCATTGGGCTTAGTACCCGTTACTCGCACACAAATTCCATTATTTATCACTATAAGTATTCTTATTCTTACTTTTAAGGTTCTTCAAGAGCTTTTTCTCTTCCAACAAAACATTGATCAGAATTTCTCTTCCAAACATTGAGGTGAAACCAAAAGCATATTGAGAGTACCTGCGTATCCACTCCTCATAGAAAATGTTACATTAAGCAAACCATTGTGTCGTTGTTTTTGTAGCAGAAAACCTATTAGTTGACGTATTTGCAACTACATAGTAATGTCTAGTTATCTATTTGATTTAAATTTTATTTTTTGCAAGGATATTATATTTTAGCTCTAGGGTGTATTGGCAGACCGTCAGACCAATAATATTTGAAATGGTGACGTCATTTACTTAGTAACATCATATTGTTTTATGGACAGCTGTTTAGACACTGAAAACATTACCTTATACTTTCTCCCCTTTTACAAAGTTATGGAGAAAGTATTGTTTTCGTCAAAATTTTTGAATTTGAGTCTAGCTTAAGCAAATTTTCATTAGGGGAGAAGCTATGATATATTTTTCTCTTTAAAAGCCTAATTTCTTTGAATGTGACAATAAAACTTTTTAACAAAGCCTAAAACACAATTTTTAATGATTTAACAGTAAAATCTTTCAATATGCCACCATTTTGTTCCTACAAGGTTAGGGAGCTGAAATTTTACCAGAGTATTTTTAAAACGTACTTAACACGTTGTGTAAAGTTTCAAGATGACCGTTGCATAAATTGGTAAATGATGAAAACAAACGTTTAAACCTCTTCGTGGCACACCCTGTATATATTTTAAAGGTTAACGTTATAGTAACCTGCTATTTGCATTGTTAACTCCCTTAAAGGACCGAGCCGAAAAAGGTTCTGTATTTACTTTCCTGGGGAAATTGGCTGGATCATAAATATGTCTAAAAGGAATGTATTCAGTTCCCCTAAACCGTTGTTCTTATAACAAAATTACGTCACCAACCATATGACGTCACTGTTTCAAATTTTGGTCTCGCAAATTGCTAACACCCCCCAGAGCTAAGACATATCCATGTCAAAATTTTACTAGAACCTTACGTTGAAACTGATAACTTTTTTATCAATCAGGACAGCTCAGAGGTGATCATTTTTCTCGATCGTTGGATAGGACACAGTTGACATTTACGATATATATTTTTAAACTAGCTAAGGCGATTAGAGTAACGCCTGACAGTCATGTTAACTTTAAGAGTGATGTTTCGAATAGCATACGGTATTGTAGGTTATATTTTGGGTCGCGGATGTGTAACTAAAAACGATAAAACATATTATTAATTCATAATACATATCTGAGTATTTTCTTATTTTATAACCCCAAACCAAACTAAATTTCTTAAATCACTTATATAAATTTTATAAAAGATTAAAAGCTGATTTTATAAAACGAATATTATAAACATTTTTTATTATCTATAAAACACGTGATTTTAATGACAGAGATGATTAAATACCCCCCTCGATTTTTCGTGGTGAATAAAGCTGTTATTTTTTACAACAATATTTTAGTAAAATTAATGAATGACAGATGGCATTCGATGTACATAACATTGCAATGGAAAGTAAACCAATCAGTTAGCTAAGAAATCAATGTTTTCCAGTGTACACAATTTGTTAAACAAACTTTTATAATTAACATGAATTTAAAAACGAAAAATGGTATCTTATGGGGTTTTCGAATTATTTTTTACTAAAATGAGGAAATTCGGTAGAGCAACTTGCAGTGCAAAATTTGAATGGCAACGATGTAATTTGGAGATAAAGGACTGATACATTATGTCATTACATTCAATTTTATATATAAATTTGTTATATTTAGAATGTTCACAATAAAAACGATTTATTAATTATTATCAATAACTGTGCGAGTTAGCTTATACCAATTTATCTATTCTACGTAAGAATTACAATGAATACGTAGGTTTGCTACCGAAATCAACATTAAATTTGGGGTTTTTATTGATGCATCGATAAAGCTTAACTAGATGGACTTGCATATCAAATTTAGAATCTAATATTTAAGTAAATAATTGAGTTATTGATATTTAGTTATCTTCCCTAACTATTAACATTAGACAACGTACTGAGTTTACCATTTTTTATATCTCCAAAACGTTTTCAGGTGGTTGAGCTAGTAACTTCTCGTTCCACATTAAAAAGTTAAAAATTCCACTAGCGTTGATACACATAAAATATTACATCCGAATATATTACAAGTGATTCGTCTGTAATATAAGAACGAAACATACTAGCGTCATTACAATTTTATAACCTCTATAAATTCTTGTTACTGCACATTGCTAATAGAATTTATGGGTTCTAAACTGGGATTCCTCGAAGCGTTGTTTTATGTTAGCTCAACTGAGGTAACCGGCCCTTAAACATTTTTGTCATCAGAGATGTACATAACATTTTTTCCTCATCCTACTATGCAACGTCGTACTTTACTCTCTGGTATAGGGTATTAAAGTACTAATTTTCATCTCTTGGGACTCTGACCTTTAGTACCTAGGGAGGAAAAGTAATCTCATAAGAATAACATAGGAAGGATCCGGAAACACTCCGTACACCAATAGTTTGTTGTGGTGGTACCACTGTCTGTTGCATCCGCAGTGTTTCCTGAGCGTCAGCCATTTTGTTTGTTGACATTTACCTAAATAAAATGGAGAGTGGTAGTGACGACGTGGGCTTAACGACACCCAATATTACTGAAGAATTCAGAAATGTCAGGAATGCCAGTAAAATTTGGTGTGTATTGTAATATTAAGTCTAAAAATTAACATTGAGCTTTTGGAGATTCAAATGTAAACAAAACAAATCAAAACATCTGTTTATAGCCAAATGACAGTTTGTTGTTGAGTGAGATAATTGCAGACGACAACATTGAAGCAGTGCAGACGCCGTAGATCAGTGCCAGCGTGGAGGAATAACGTTCGGAGGGTAATGTGATCCATACTCCAACCGAGGTGAATAGATTTTTGATCAAGTCATGCAAGCCAGTAAAAAAATGTTTATTTTAATTTTTGAACAAACAACTATCAATTTTGTTTTTTAGTTCTTAGTTCAGCAAAGCCGAGAAAGGTCGATATCCCGGTACTTATATATTATTAAATTATAGCTATTTTTATTAGATTAGATTATTGAAATGGCAACCTACCCAGATAGGTATTTTAAGCCAAGTATGAATGAGAAATGAGTGTAGGGTGATTTTGGCGCAATCTTGTAGTCTTGTTACTGACTAAGGCTGACATGTTCCTTAGACAGGACTGTTAATTAATAGCCCAACAGCCGATGGCAACTAAGGGACCTACAGTTTAACGTGGAATCCGAACCACGGCCTCTGAATTACGAATTGGTCTAATTACGAGGATGGTCTTTACGGATTAACGTAGCTTTCAATAGTGCGGACGTTAATCCACACTACAGAACATTACAGCCACCGTCCATCGCTCATAACTATCCACAAAATGAATTGAGGAAAAATGTTGTGTGTAACAAGAGATCAAAGTGAAACATTTTGTCCACAGGATAACTGTTGCGTAACCAAGGCGTAGCTGAGGGCGACAATTTTCTTGTCACACAAATAACTACTGTATTTCGTCATACTGCTTAGAGAAATGCCGTTTTCTATGTATGCTTGGTGGGTCGAAAGTAATTCTTTCCTAACCTAAGGAGGCAAAGAGTTAACTGATGACTTTAACATCAGCTGTTCGTTTTTATAATATAGAACAGATGAAAAAACGTGCTTGTTAATGGTCATTTATCGGTAGTATTGAAATCAATAATCGATTATTAGCCTGGTATTGACAATCGACAGATTGCCGAAATTGCAAGGTCAGCTGAATGTCAATAACAAGATGGAAGAAACTCTTTCGTCTGTAAAATTATTGTTTGTAGTCTACAGTATTTGCATAACACAGTATCTAGATGTATGTTTTATAAAATTATTCTACTCATTAATCAAATAAGCACCTTCCATCAATCGTATGCTTTAAATTACACCGAAATTATACATAATTTTAGCTCAGTTTTACCCGTTTGTGTCTATTTTAATTACTTTGATACTTAATTTCAAAATGTTGCCTTGAATTTCTTAAAACAAATTAACAGGTGTTCATCGAAAGCTCCCATTAGCATGTTTGACGACACTTTATAATCTCGGTCAATCTCACTGCACCTGCCTTCGCCGGTTTACATATTCTATCGCCCGCCAAATTGGGCAGGAGTGCAAAAGCGATCCGGCAATTTGGCGGGTAAAATTTAACAGGTGTTTAGCCGGTGATGAAAGACGCGGCGTTGTTTATAGTTTCTAACGGCGCTGGACTGGTGTAACAGCTGATTAGGAAAGTGCCTTCGAGTCAGCTGATCTATCAAAATCTTCCGCTCATTGAATTTTAAGGGTTATAACCAAATTTTATCGCATATACCTGAAATACGTGTCCAATTTTGTCGAGAGTTTTTGGAATAAATGAAAATGTCATCTATATGAATAAAATTAAAGTGTTATATAGACAATGCATTTAATTATAGTATTTTTTACGTTTAGTACACTAGAAAACCCGAAATAGGTCTTATCTTAATTTCTGTCTGTCTCTGTCTGTCTGTAGCGTTAAACGAGAATATTTTCCAACGATTCTCCGTGAAAAGGCACCTACAGTTGTTATGAAACTTATTTTTAATGAGATATTATTTTGAGCAATATTAGGAGCTATATCGGTACCTTGGGCAGTGGCGTAGATACAGTTTTTTCATGGGAGGGGATATAAATACCCCCCCCCCCGAGTAAAACTAATCTAGAGGATGTAGTGTAGGGTACATAAGGGACATTTCGATGAGTTAAATACTATATAAAGATCATGCAATACCTCCGCTGCCATCTTGAACTCTGGTCCCATAAGAACAATGTTAATGTTTGGACAGCGGTACAAATTAATTGGGTACAAATTAATTGACTGTCGTAAAAATGGCTGAGGTGTCAAAATAAAGGTAAAGGTGAAGTCTAAAAGTAAAGGTAAAGTTATTATCTAAGGAATTATATTTTTATGTTTTTATCCTAAACAAGATTTACAGCTTGTTATTTTACACTCATTGTTTTGTTAACTAGATGCGATTTGTCAATTAATTATCGAATAAAATTACGAGGTATATATTTAAATTTTTTTTTTAATAATAATGCAATTCCCTATATAACCACTTTACCTTAAATTTGACACCTCAACCATCTGTTTACGACCATCGTGTAGCTAGTAATGCTGTAATAAAAATTAACATTGTTCTTAGGGGTCTAATGCGAAACATTTTGTCAGTAAGGTCACGCAAAATGCAAAAACACTAATGCCGAACACAAAAACGTAGAGGGTACGGATAAATATGAGATTAACGTCATAAATCGCAAACGTCAAGATCTAAACTGTTTAGGTTAGACCGACAGTGTAAGTTATAAGATTCTTCGTGAGCGATCTTGATGGCTAGGGATACGAGGCCAGTCAAGATCACTTAATTAATTCGATACTAGAGTTTTTCGAACATACTAACATCAACGCACTGCTTATTCTATAATGTATTTGTTATTGCTAGCGGTATTTCAGTATTTTTGTTTTGAATTATTAGCAATATCGAGATATTCGAATTAATTAAGTGATCTTAACTGGAGTTTAGCCATAGATCGCTCAGCCGAAGAATCTTATAACTTACACTGTCGGTCTAACCTAAACAGTTTAGATCTTGACGTTTGCGATAGCCACAATAACTTAATTATTTTACCAATAAACAGATCAAACATTAAGCTCAAACTTGTAGACAATTGAATTCTGAACAAAACGGTACAATAAAGTACGAGAAAGAAAATAGACGATAGAAAATACTAGAAAGTAAATAAACGATTGATTAAAAGACTCCGCACGTTTTGTTACTTTTGCCATTATAGGCCTACCTAATGTAAAACGCGCATAGTTTCGTTCTGAATAAAAATTCTTTTAATCTACCGTTTATTCACTTTTTGTATACTTTTATTGTACAATTTTATTCAGGAGGAGGAGGAGGAATAAGAAGGAGGTGGAGGAGAAATAAGGAGGAGGAGGAGGAAGAGGAGGAGGAGGAAGAAGAAGAAGAAGAAGAGGAGGAGAAGTAACTTTGGATTCGCAACTGTTAACTGTAACCCCGAGTGCACGAAAACACTCATACAGTGCACACTATGCACACTAACGGCGGAGAGCGTGAGTGCTCAGTCCTGGTCCAGAGGTGTGGGCGACGGCTGTGTTGAGGGCGACACAACCGTTGAGGATCGAGGGCGGCCATGCAGGAAGGAGATTACGGATTACATCTGTTGACATTCCATGGCTCGTCTCAACATCATCACATCCTCTTCCTTCCTAGTAAAGCTTAGACGCGTTTTGCTATCTGGACAGATTTCAATCGGTAAAATGTGGTTATCAATGGAAAACCTTTAATCTCTCGACTCTAGGAGACTGTTTTTTTCCTTTTTTGACATGGATATGTTTTAGCTCTGGGGGAGGGGGTGATGGCAATTTATGCGACCAAAATTTGAAATAGGGACGTCATCCTTTGGTTATACAGTAACAGCTGTTTATATGAAGTGAAAACATTCCCCCATGATCTAACCTATTTCCCACAGGGAAGTAAATACAAACATTTTTCATATAGTACGGTAATTTTACACGAGATTATACAATAGTAAGGGAAAGCGGTTCAAACCCATCAAACTTTGTGGACATCTCGGGGATCGAACACGTGATCTTTTGCAAGTCCAAGATACTAAAGGCTCTCATATGCTTTTAACACATCTAAATTCATATTCATTAAAACATAATCTGTCTGATATCTAGCTAAAAATGTTGTATTTACTTCCCTGTGGGAAAATGGTTAGATCGTGGATATGCCTAAAGGGAATTTTTTCAGTTCATTTAAACATATGTTCTTATATTTCAAATTTTGGTCATTCAAATTGCCACCCTCCCCCCAGAGCTAAGACGTGTCAAAACGCCACAAAACACTTTTAATTTATATAATTTCACTAACCTCAGTAAACATCAGAAAAGAGTGTTGGCCCAGAGGGTGATAAAAGATAAAAAGAATAAGCAGGGTGAGATACAAAATAAAAGATAAAAATAATTTTATAGCATCGCAAACATTATACGAAAACCAAACTATAGTCTTGATTAGCTTGGTGATCACTAACCAAACATATTTTCGTGGAAAATATTTGCCACGGCTGTTTGAAATGTAGATCTAGTCCTTTTTGAAGTACAGTGAATTTAACTATCACTTTCACGCCCTTTACTCATGTCCACTTTTGAATACGCACTGGGACAAGATGATGTCTCAAAAACCAATCATAAAATCGACCTATATAAAATTCAGAAACAAATACACTTACCCTCCTCCTAAACTCTTTAAAAAATTTAGATTTTTTGTTAACAACTAAACGACTCTTTCACCGGAACCCTTGTTGAAAAACTTGAAAAAACTGAACAACAATCCGATCATATCGCCAATTTTTGGTAACTTCCCTAGAAGCATCCTTTTGCTCAGTTTTGTTGAAGAGCAGTTGGCACAAAGATTCTTCTCCCCGATCCATCAGACACTCAAAGAGGGAAGAACGTAAACTACTAAACTTATCTGTCTCTTGCGAAATGTCCGCACACGAAGAAAGTATGATGAACATCTTCATGTCTTCAGGCTGTAATTGCACCCAGATGACCTCAACTTCCCACACGGCGAAGGTTTCTCCTGGCGCCTTTTAAAAATTCACAACATTCTTTTTTTACTCCTAGTATATGCGAAGTAGTTTTCCTCACAACAATTTCCAAAATTTCCTTCCAATTTTGAGATAGTGAAATTTTGAACCGTAAGCTTTATGAAAATTTTAGATTGACCTAAAACAACTGGAACGAGAGTTTTACCACTAATTCAAAACTGTTTTCGTGACCTCAAATGGCGTTTTAATGTCCTCTAAGGTGGGTCCTATAGGGAAAACACGACAAAGGAAATTATTTACGAGCGCCTTCAGTTTGACATTTTGACGACGCTGTTCGTGACAAAAATAGTCACCACATTATGCTAATCTGTTCCTAATCCAAGGTTCTGGGGTCACCTCGTAAACTTCGCCACAGTCAAGGACTCGCGGTTAGCCGGGTTCATAATGTGCTGCGATACGTATTGTATCGTATCGAAATATCGCATCATTTAAGGGGCGATACGATACTCGGATCCTAAGTATTGGTACAATATAAACGATACGATATCTAGCTTAGATACATATCGTATTGGAATCTCCCGAAATGCTAGACACAATACTATATTTTATCTATTCAGTATTGGTATTATAAATACGATGCGATATTTCGGTTTGGGTTCTTATATATTATCGAAATATCGCGAAATACAAGAGACGATACAATACGACTCAATCCAACAACAACAATCGACTCCGTACGTTAACGCCTGTCAAAATATCACGTTACGCAATGGACTATATAAAAAATACTATTTATTGGAAATGTATTACATTACCAACTAAGGTATTCGATTTTGAATCAGCACATACGATTTAAAAGGGTTTGATTCATTTGTAAATATTTTCAGTTATATCTTGATAATTTATTTTGTAGACACTATGATTTTCTGATGACTTCAAAAGTAGGATTACATTTCTGTATTATACCTACAATGGCTAATGAGATTCGATTATTTTTTATTATTTTAAAAACTATGAGGTACGCGAACAATGTTTACAAAGGTACAAAAATGTTTGTATTTAGGCCTACTTTCCTGTGGGTAATAGGATCATGGAAATGTCTAAAGAGAATGTTTTCAGTTCATATAAACAGCTGTTCTTATAGCCAGACTATGACGTCACTAACCTTATAACGTCACTAATCGAATTACGTCACTGTTCAAATTTCGGTTGCGCAAATTGCCAACGCCCCCGGAGCTAGGACAAGTCAAAAACTATAGTTTGGGTCGGTAAGACCTGACTCCACAGCTTTTTTCATATATTTTGAAAATATAAAAATTAAAATCAGTTTTACTTTAAAGCACGTAAGTTTACATTGTACGTATTTTAGACATTTAGACTATGTGATACAACTAAGTCAGAAAAGAATTTGTCTTGAATTATTTTTTCCTTTTGTTGGAAAAACACGTTTACAAGTAGTGTTTTGTGGAATTACGTACGTTAAAACTGTAATTACCAAAAGGATTCTGGTAAAATAGTTGAGATTATAGAACCCACCTAAACCACACAACCTACCTGTGCCTATAGAAATAGTCAAGATATAACCGAAGGCGACAGCTTCAACACGCACTGTTCGACACGCACTCTGTCGTGACAAGTTTGAGTTAGGTCTAGGTTGGTCGGTGGTCGGGCTTCCACAAGGTGGATGATTGGGAACGGCATTGTTCCCAAACCACCGTAATTGGACTACCGTTCGATGGAAACACCCACGGGTTTCAAAAATTATTTTGAATTTAAATCTATTAATTCAAGGCGGTGTGAGCGGCATTAGGTACAACTGAAATCCGCTAGGTCCGCGCTAGTGCAGGGCTTCAGTACCTAATCTCGGAGGGGGCACAAGGGGGTGGCGTTTTGGGATGGGGTACTTAACCCTCCAAATAAAAAAAATTAAAAACTGATTTATACATAGGTACCGGTACTGAATTAAATTTACCAGTCACAACTAATGTATTATTTTAGAGACGTTGAAGGTTAACCTAATATATAACAAGAATATCATTACTTTATTTTAAAAAAACATAGAAACTTACTTCAGATCGTATGAGGTTATTATGTATTAACAACTGCCTGCTATGAAAGCAATAAGAACGTCAAAACTTTGTTTTTTAGCAATTTACAAGATTATAAACCAATATACATTTTATGTTATTTATAATGCATGAAATAATGCCAAATCTATCTTTAGAGGATACTTTTTAAACTTTATTGTCACATCGATCTTTATAATTAATTGATTTTAACTTCTGAAAGTTTTTATTTTTTAATTATCATTATTAAAGTGTTATCACTAGAATTTCGGGAGGGGCAATTACCCCTACTGCCCCCCTTGGAGCCGCCCCTGTGCTAGTGTTGCTTATTCGTCACGCACAACATGTGATTGTTTTATGCAAGCTTCCTCAGTGACCTGCTTAAGATAACAATTCTGTTAAAAATAACAATTTTGTACATTTTAAAACATTTTTGGACCTGCAAAATGACATAGTTTATATAATTATCGTATAAAAATGTTATACACCCAAGTTCCCAAAATTACAGCCTAAAGAATAACTACAGTGTTACTACACTCTTTATATGAAAAACGCCAAATTTTACTGTAACTCAAAAAGTTTTCACTAAAAACTTGAAAAAATTATACCAAAGCATATTTATGATACAATCAACAAGTAAGCGTTAAATTATTTTTAACCAATTTTTTTGCTAGCACTACCTTAAGGATATTCTCGAAAATCGAGATAGGAATAACAAAAATCAGCCTACAGAAGATAAGTAGACCCTCTATGTAGTAGGTACTATGTAGGTATGTACCTACATACTTACCTGAAACCAGCAGAAAATTCCAATAATATTTGGTATTTTGGGTTCCAAATATTTGGGATTGCCATATTTAGTATTGGAAATAATCTAAATATATAAACCAAAGTCGTGTTAGTTACACCACTTATAACTCGAGAACGGCTGGACCGATTTTAATGATCTTTGTTTTTTTTAAATCGTTTCTGCTCCAGTCATGCTTTAGACATACTCAGCTTCCATAAGTTTAATTAGTTTCCATTTTATGGTGTTTCAAATTTGTAATGTTAACCTTATGGGGAATATGTTTGTTTACAAATTATCTACATACAAAGCATGTAATTTCAAAAGCTACATTGGTTTTCTTTCCATTAGCAACGTGATTTGTTATTCAATGCCTTCTGCTTGATTTTTCAATTTAAAACTATAAAGTAAATAAATACTGCACCAAATGAAAGGTTTTACTTGCCCCGTTGACACTTTACAGTTTTGGGGGTTTCTTTACCTATTTTTATTTCGTGTCAAATTAAATGTCATTTGTTAATGGCATGGTTAAAAATCACATTTTAATATATAAATTAAAATGTTGTTAATTACAAAACAAATAACTTGAGAACGGCTGGACCGATTTTAATGATCTTTGGTTTGAATAGTTCTTATAGTTTCAGTATTATTAACTAAGCTGCGACCCAGAACATCTGATCTTTTACAACGATGCTGTAATGCTATTCGACTTCAGAACACGGCCAATCTTAAAGTTAACACATATTTACTGTTAGATTAGATTAGATTTAGATTAGATTATTGAAATGGCAACCTACCCAGGTAGGTATTTTAAGCGAAGTATGGATGAGAAATGAGTGTATGATGATTGTTGCGCGATCTTGTAGTCTTGTTACTGACTAAGGCTGACATGTTCCTTAGACAGGACTGTTAATTGATAGCCCAACAGCCGATGGCAACTAAGGGACCTACAGTTTAACGTGGAATCCGAACCACCTGTGAATTACGAATTGGTCTAATTATGTGGATTGTCTTTGTGGATTTACGCAGTATTCAACAGTGCGGACGTTAATCCACACAAGAGAACACTACACCCACCGACCATCGATTACAAATATCCACAATTCGTGACCTCAAAGTAGCTGGATTACAAGACATCGCCACCGCCCCAGTCATTAGACTAAGACTGACATGTTCCTCAGATGGTACTGATGTAGCTCAATAGCCAATAGCATATATGGGTCCTGCAGTTTTACGTGGGGCGCGAAACACGATTTTGCCTCTGAATTACGAATTTGTCTAATTCTGAGGATGGTATTTATGGATGAACACAGTATTTAATGGTGCGTCAATCCACACAAGAGAATATCACCTCCATCGCTCATAACTATCCACAATTCATTCCAGTAGCTGGATAACAGGACACGCCATTGTCCTGTAAAATCAACAACGTACTACGTTGAGCTATAACCAGAACATGTTTCATTTTCAAAGTTCTGATGTTTGACGTTCACACGCTCCTCAACCGAATTCGGAGAAAGCTAAACACAAATTCGCAAACAGCAAAGAGCACAACTGTGGGAAAGGTGATAACAAAATTGACGCTGATAAGGTTTGGTTCACCTGGCGAAAAGGGGCAGATGTCTATATGTGATCGCCACTCCCCCAGCCAATGGGACTTGGCTTAATCTTATTGGATGAAACTTTGTATTTAGCTTATTGTGGTTTGGATCTATACGTTTATGCAAATAGACATAGTTTATGCGTTCCTCACAGCAGCAAACCTGCATACTCTGTCTCAGGTTAATAAGAAAGTAAAAATATATTGCGTCCAGAATAGCGTCAGAACAGGGAACTACACGAGTAGTTGTATGTATTAGCTCGCAGATGGCAGCACCGTGACGGTATTTGTTGACTTCGATAGCGCTATACAATTGCAACTCGCTGACATCTCACAGTGAGATGTTAGCACTTGGAGGGTTAATCTTAATGGATGAAACTTTCTATTTAGCTTCATGTGGTTTGGATCTATACGTTTGTGCAACAAGTCATAGTTTATGCGTTCCTCACAGCAGCAAACCTGCATACTCTGTCTCATGTTAATAAGAAAGTAAAAATATATTGCGCAGTGAGCATAGTCCAGACGAGGCGCTCTCTGTGCGTGGGAAAAGTAAGCGTTGTTATCACAGTGTGCGCTGATCGCGTGGGTCTGTTATCAGTTACGCGTCCAGCTGTTATTTTAACAATTTAAATCAAATTAAACATAGGAGTCATGGAACAGTAGCTTTAAGAACTTTAAAATGCTGAGAAAACCCTTTTGAATTAATTACTCTTTCATAGAAATGCCAAAAAGTATATCAAACCCACGTTAATATATCTATGTTACGTGTATCTATGTTATTATTTGGTTATACAGGGTGTCCGTGAAAAACGTTTCAGGACTTCGGTGAGTGATTGGGTACATAACAAGGAAGAAAAAAGTTCCAATGGAGGTATGGCCTAAAACGCCTATTTTCTCAGATATACGCCTTTTCGTATTTTTCACAAAATATTTTTTATCTCGAACATTTTTAACGGATTATTTTAAAACTTGGCATGTTTTCTACACTAGTAGACTACTATTATTAAAAAAATAAAATTCAAATATTTGAAATTTAAAAACATTTAATATTTTAAAACTAAAATACTTTGTTAATGGTAAAATTTAAAATGTCCGCCATTTGGGATTTTGAGCTAGGATCATGCTAGTTATTTTTTTAACAATAATAATCTACTAGTGTAAAACACATACCAAATTGGAAAACAATCCGTTAAAAATGTTCGAAATAAAAAATATTTTTTGAAAAATACAAAATGGCGGATATCTGAGAAAATAAGCGTTTTAGGCCATACCTCCATTGGAACTTTTTTCTCCCTTTTAATGTACCCAATCACTCACCGAAGTCCTGAAAGAGTTTCCATGGACACTCTGTATAACAAAAGTTGTACCCGGTATTATATCTTTTGCGTTTGATAGAGCATTGTACAGTAATTAAATCTCTTTACTTTCTACCGGTCGTTATTTTATGCTACCGTACTTTTCTATATCGTGTTCATATTTAGATAAGACCCACCCTGAAATGGTTTTTTTTATAAATAAGAGTGAAGGGTAAAGTTGACGAATATTAAAATTGTCCTCTCCACTACTCCTCATTTGATAGACATAAAAAGGTAAATTGTATTGAAGTTTTAATATAAAAAAATAAGAACAGCTGTTTAGATTAACTGAAAACATTCCCTTTCCATATCCATGATCTAACCTATTTCCCACAGGGAAGTAGAAACAAACATTTTGACATGGATATGTCTTAGCTCTGGGGGAGGGTGATTTGTAAGATGGAAAATATGTAGCAGGTTTCCATAGAAACTACCAGAGCTATTGTATTGAATTTTTAATATAAAAGAATAAGAACAGCTGTTTAGATTTAGTGAAAACATTACCTTTAGACATATCTATTTCCCACAGGGAAGTAAATATTTTATTGATATTTATTTAGAAAATATTTTATTTAGATTCTAACACTAATGATGACAATTTTTACTAAAGAAAATATCCGTTTTCTCACTTACAGGGAGTCCGAGTTCCTATATTTAATAATAAGTTTTTAGAATTAGAATTATGAAGAGTTTTACCAGCTAGGACCCTGAAATTTGGTATATTTAGTTTTCAGGATAATAAGAAGACAAACACACCCATACGAGGTTTCAGTAAAAAAATCAAATTTAATTATCTTTAAATGTTTTAATTTTATAGGTAAAATATTTTTAGATGAGATTAAATACTGTAGGATTACAAATAAATTGTGTCTGTGTTTAGAGCAAGGCATTAAAAATATACAGTAAAAGTTTCATTGCTGTAAGTATCACCTATGGTGAGAAAAGTAACATTATAGTTTGAAAAAACTAACTGTAAATGATGGCAAACCGCACAAGGCGAATAGACTAAGCTACTATAACTTGAAAATCATTATTATTTACGTATTTGTAAGTTATAAAGTAGTTAAAGCGTGGTATCAAATTAAAGGCAGATTTCCCTCTACAAACCAATAATAAAAAGTAAAAATTAAAAATAAAACTTGGACTCCCATTACGCTCGCGCCTGCAATTGCATTTACACAACCCATGCATTACTGCAAGTCGTGTCACGTCATATTTTTGCAGGCGTTCTCTAGAAACAGTATCGCAAAGGACGCGTTGAATTTATTTCTATAGACCAAGATTACAAAGCGAGATTCTTAAAAAAAATAATGATTTTGATGGTTTTACGGTGTAGTTTCTTCAACGGTAAAGTCTACTTGAATTCCAATTTAAGTAATTGGGATTTTTTTGTGTATTTCTACGCCAGAGGCATTTTTTAACGTTTTGATGGGGAACAGTCCAAACCCCGGTCTTGTTACTACCTAACGTCGACCTGTTGTTAGGAAGCATCATTAATTAATAGCCCAATGACAAATGGCGACTGGGTCCAGATTCGACCCTTGAGGGATTCGATCCGGCGACCTTCAGTTTTGAAGGCGGGTATTATAACCACTACACCACCCAGCCAGTATTTTATAGAGGTTAACGATAGACATTTCTATTCAATGGACAATGTTAGTTAGGCCAAGAGGCCAAAAACAATAGTCGTATATAATGTATTTAAATGTATATATTCTGTATATGCGTGTCTGTGAACACGATAACTCTCGTAAAAATGGTCTGATCAAGACCAAATTTGGTAGAGACGTGTATTCCTACATTTGCTCAGACGAGATCGTAATCCAGATGTATCGGTCAATCAGAACTGGTAGTTTGGGGGAGGGGGGGTTTGTACCCCAAATTTTTTTTGCGGTTTTCCCATGTAATTTTTAAAATGTTATATTTTACCATTAAAATCAGCTAACAAATACACAATTTAGTTCCTTAAATCTTTGCACTATCTCCAACGCTTGCAAAGATATTAAAAATCTAAACACAGTACATTGTATTTAGGGGCTCCTATGCTAATCTTATGGAGGATAAGGAAAAATTAATATTTCCCTTACTAACCAATAGTTTTGGATGAAACTTTGTATTTAGCTTCATGTGGTTGGGATCAATATGTTTATGCTACAAAAATCATAGTTTGTGTGTTCCTCACAGCAGCAAACCTGCACACTAATTCCCATGTTAATCTTATGTAGAATAGGCAAACTCCTTTATTTATGTCCAAATAATGATAAAACTTGGTATATGGTCAGAATAAAAATAGTTTATGGTAAAAATACCTACTTTTAGTGTTCCTCAAAGCAGCAAATCTGCATACTCTTTCCCATATTAATGTATACTAATTTATCAACAGGTATTGATTGATAAATCTGGTCACATACTTGTATTATTATTGCCATATTATTGATTTGGAAATTAGCTGAGTACGCAGGTCTGCTGCGACTGGGGGTATTTTCTTAATATTTTGATAGCACTCAAACTTCACAGCCATACAATATTATTGACTGTAATATGTTTTTATAGAGCCTGATTTTGGTTTAGTTTTCAGTAGTTTGCTTAAACCCCAGAAGCACATGTCAGCTGTTTTATTCTATGAAGATTTTAATTTTCTTCCCTCTTACTATAGTATTGACGACCTACCCAGGTAGGTATTTTAAGCCAAGTATGAATGAGAAATGAGTGTTTTGGCGCGATCTTGTAGTCTTGTTACTGACTAAGGCTTAATAGCCCAACAGTCAATGACATGCAATTTAACGTGAAGTCCGAACCATTACCTCTGAATTACGAACTGGTCTAATTATAATGATGATTTTAAAGTACGTGGATTAACGTAGTATTCAATAGTGCGGACGTTAATCCATACAAGAGAACACTCTACATCCACCGTCCATCGCTCATGACTATCCACAATTCGTGACCTCTCAGTAGCTGGATTACAGAACACGCCACGGTCCTAGTCAATATAGACAATAATTTAAAGTTATAAAGCAGGACCAAAACATTATTTTACACTGGTGCAGCTTAGACTGGAAAACAAACTGGCATTAAAGGTCCTCTAAAACGTTTAACTAGAGTTTGAAAACTAAGGCGCCTACCTGGATAAAAAATATAATGGGTCGAATTATTTCTCGTCAATAACAGTTTCCTGCGCCTATTGTCGAACGGTCCGGGGTTCGAACACGCGTCCGACACGCAACTTCATTTCTTGACACTAACACGCACCTCAGGATTACAGGGCTGACCTTACTCAATACAAACGCGCCTAACAACACCGCGGCACGTCGTCTCTACCGAAGGGAACGATGTTCCGATATTATTGATATCGCTAGCAATAATCTGGTTTCGATATTCGATATTATATCGATATTCTGACTTGCGATATTATTAAAGGGTCCGCCACTATTTTTAACATTTTTTTTATTTTGGATTTTTGATGCAATGAATGATTTTTTAATAGCACCAGGCTAGTTAAAAGATTTAATATGAGAAAAGTGGTATACTAAAAAACATCACAATTATAAGTGTTTTTCAAATTTTAAAGCATTTTTTAATTATAATATTTTGTTGAATAACGTTTTATTATTCAACCAATTACAAAAGCTAAGATAAATTATAAAAGCTAAGATTACAAGAATTAATTTGGTGCGTGTAAACCATGATAACGCAATAAATAAAGTTATTGGAGAGAATATTTTCAATAATGCTTGCGCAAATTAAAATACCCCCGTCGCAGCAGACCTGCGTACTCAGCGAATTTCCAAATCAATAATTTAATATATGACAAGTTTTATAAAAATCTGTCCATAAACATGCGAATTATTTGCCTATTCTCCATAAGATTAACATGGGAAAGAGTGTGCAGGTTAGCTGCTGTGAGGAACACTGAAAGTAGTCTTTTCTACCATAAATAATTTTTATTTTAACCAATTATACCAAGTTTCATCAACATCTGTCCATAAATAAAGGAGTTTGCCTATTCCCTATATGATTAATATGGGAAAAGAGTATGTAGGTTTGCTGCCATGATAAACACATAAACTATGATTTTTAAGCATAAAAGGATAGATCTCAACCACATGAAGCTAAATTTCAAGTTTCATCAAAAAATATTGATTAATATGGGAAATATTAATTTTTCTATATCCTCCATAAGATTAACATTGGAGCCCCACAACAAAACGTACTGTGTTTAGATTTTTTAATATCTCGGTAACCGTTGGAGATAGAGAAAAAACTTTAAGGAACTTAATTGTGTAGTTTTTTAAGCTGATTCCAATGGTGAAATATAAAATTAGAAGTTTTTAAAAATAACATGTGAAAAATACCAAAAACCCCATTTTGGGGTACAAAACCCCCCAAACTACCCGTTCCCATTGACCGATATATATGCTTCACGAAATCGTAAAGCATATATAATCATATATATGCATAATATATAAGCATTATATAATATATAATATAATATAAGCATATATAATCGTAAAGTATATATACTGTGTATATATGTATATATATATATATATATAGACCATTTCGTAATTCAGAGGCAGTGGTTCGGACTCCTCGTTAAACTGTAGACCCCTTAAATATATGTTCAATGCAACTTAATTCCATACAAATCTTGACTGCCGTAAGAGCCCCCGACAGTCGATCAGTTTACTGTAGTCAGAACTGACAGTTGAAACTAAGCGCTCTAATCACTTGCATACGGTCAGTTTTGTCTGATATCAATCCATTTAACAAAATTTCCTGTTTTTTGGCCTGAGCGCAGTCCAAATATTGCATAAAGAAGAGCAGTTTTGAGCACCTTAGTGCCTTAGTCTAATAAATTATAATAATAATTAATGAGGCTTTCAAGAACAAGTAGTTTTATTTTATTTTGACTCTACCTGAAATAACAATATTCAGTTGTGGAGCTTTGACACTCAGTGAAAAATATTGTAAAGATTTAAAAAAATATCAAGATAGCACTTTTTGGAAACATTATTTTGTATATTTCTCATTTTGGTTAATTCGCTGAAAATTAATTAATATCTGCGTAATTATTTAATTTTGTTTAAACATCATCTGTCAATCATAAGTTGTGCGATTGCAACATTGGCAGGTTTTTCCAATTGAGTTAGAGACATACTATGAAGCTATCTCTATTATTGTACAAGTAATATAAGTTTAGCTTAAAAATATTGGGCATCTTCTCAAACATACGACTATGGTAAGGGGTTTTTGTGGCTTCTGCTTCATTTTGTTATCCTCTTTTTTAGTCAGCAACTCTTCCTGCGCAGGCGACGATGTCAGCAGTCTTGTATTCTCCTTCAAAGAGGACAAATTAGATGCGACAGCAGAAGAAAAACAGAAATGCGAAGATACAACTTACGAAGATGGGAATGGTTTCACGTTGATGTCGTATTTTAATAATGTTTGCAGCGGCGTCGCTCCATTTTGCGAAAAGTACCGGTACTTCTTTGAACTGTGGGTCGGGAACAATCTACTCGATACTTTTTGTGTTAGTATTTCCTCTGATACGGGTGGCTTGGAACATATGTGTAGCACGGGAAATACCCATGTATTCAATGTGAACCCGATGAAAAAGAATGACTATACCGATAATTGCAAAACTGTGGAATACACTGTGATTGCAGGACGTGACATCAATGTGAAGGCAGACAGAACTGTTTGTAATTGTAGCAATGCCGAATGCAAACGTAAGATAACAAATTGTAAGAAAAAGAATGGCTACTGGTGCATTGGAGATCTTTGTTTGAGAGATTTATTTTCTAAGAAACCTACATGGATTGAAACAGCTGACTCCTTAAGAAGAAGGAAACAAAATTTCTCATACTATAAAGGTGATTATCATATAAATCATTAATGAACTGTTTTATATCCGGCAACTCCAGAATTGTCGATTTTCTACACTACAAGATGCGTGTAAATAAAGCCTTCGATAAACTTTGACATTTTAAATAAAATCTCTAATGTTCTTAAGTTCCATAACATGCTGTGTGTTTAGACAGGTTATACTTCATGACTTTTTAGTGACTCTATGCAGTTTAATATTACCGCTACGGCATATGTTGACTTCGTAGTTTTTGAAAAAAATTCCTCAAGATAGCCTACTTATTTATAAAATCCAAATTTTTAAAATTTCAAAGTATTTACACCCCTCAAGCATCATTTTTCTTAAATTAAATAAATGAGTTTATATAAATTAAGAAATTTTCTAATCATTTGACCTCCTCATCATAACTACATAATATGAAGAACAACTATTCTAAGAAAGATCTCTACTTATAAAAATTGCCAAAATATATGAAAGAAAATTAAATGAAAATGTATGGCCTATTATATGTATTTGAATAAAATCTAGAAATTATATCATATGGAATAACGCGTGATTTACAAATTAATTGTATAATTAAGATATGAGATGGATTACAATAATATATCGCGAACTGTTACCTTGAGGTTAGAGGTTTGTTGAAAATATTTGAACAACTTCAAACCAAAACGTGTGACAAGTTCACACTCGTGTGGTTTGAAGAACTAACAATATTAACAATTAAGAATGTCATAAATGGTTTTTAAACGTGAAAATAAAGAATACGATAAAAATAATATAGTTATAAATTTTATCTATGAAAATAAATTAGAGTTTTGTCTGTACATTGCTCAGAATTATTCATTTTTTAGTTATTTTTACTTTTCGTGCGTTAGAGAAACCGCAACCGGTCTTATCTCAATTTGTGTCTGTTTGTGACGCTCCAGGAGGCGTTTTACGCCGTCTTCTCCGAAAGAACGGGAGAACTGATAACAATGAAACTTATTTCATGTATTCTCTACATTCCAGAGAAGGTTTGTAAATGCGCCGCCTTGAAAAGTAAATAACGAGCATTTAAAAACCCACTTTTACGCGATATTACTCGTATTTTGCTTCAGTTTTAAATGAATATAACTGGCAATGATCAGCTGTCTTTGTAGTTTAAAGATTTAATAGAAAGAAAACAAACAGCTGTCAAATCAATATTAGTTAGTTTATATTGGTCATTGATTTAAACCCATTTTGGAATCATACTATATTAAAAAGTTATTTTAACTTATAACTAATAATAATAATGGTATAAATGTTCTAATCTATTTAATTTTAAAGTAATGCTAAATAAAAAGGCTTGGTATTGATTTATTTTATTTGTATTTGTTTAGGATTTCAGGTTTACATTTTGGTATGATGGTCTTTCTTCTTTAAACTGAATCCTACAACCCGTACAAAGGACGGGCTTACTGCTAGTTTAAAATAATAACTTAAACAAGAGAGTAAAATTTTGGTAATTATATTTAAAAGATATAGCCACTCCAATTATGTAATAAGTACCGTTTAGTTCAGGAAAAATATTGTTAAGATCGTTTACACCATCTTGTAAATGAGAAATTCGTTCGCCGAAAAGAATCTATAAATAATATCATACAGTAGTAATAAAAACTATAAAGGAACTTCAATCAATCACAATGTTACCCACAAATACACAGATGTTGCAAATTTAGCGCTTCAGTACATTGGCGAAGCTAGAGGTCATTTTTTTGGGACGTCTGGGGGTATGGAATATTCCCTTTTGAATGGAGTTTATGTGAAATATAAGATAAGCCCGTTTAAGCGAATTTCCCATGGGAAAGAAGCTATTACCGTAGGTCTCATGGCAAGACTTAAGCCACACGTTTAACAATATATATATATTATAATTTACAAAAAATTATATATAAAATACTTTTTTCTGGAAAAATAAAAATTAACTCAATGGACCTAATAAACTTAAAATTCGCTAAAACTTTAAATCAAAATCCCTTTAAACTCAATGTTGTATAAATAACTCATCATATTTTATGTTCCCACATCCCACTTGTTTTTTTATAATTGCCACTGATTTATTTTATATTTTTACCACATTTCCCATTTTATATTTTGGCGTCTCTCCTCCCGCCGTCCCGAGTGCTTTTTGGAATTTTGGCCACTCTGCTTATAAAAATTTAATGAGATTATTTTTTGCCTATAAAATATTTTTACCGTAATTTTTAAAAAATCTTGTATTATTTTGTCGTTTACAGTATTTATATTATATTAAAAATTAAAATTTGTAAAATTCAAAATTGTTTTTTTTTTATTAAGAGTAAATAGGGTTTTAATCGTGTATATTTTAATAAAAATTAAACTTTTTTAAGATTTTAATGCTATTTTATTATTTCTTTTTCGGTTTCTATTACGTATTCAGAAATTAAGTAGATTTTTAAGCTCATGTACATCTTTTTCTTTAAAAAAATTATTTATATATATATATATATATATATATAATATTATTTTATTATAAAAATATTTATTAAATATAAATATTTTTTATCAAAATTATTAAATACATAAAATTTTTAAATAATCATTATTTCTTACATATACTTTATACAATTTAATAATCCACTCGCTCTTCTGTTTGACATTAAATACTACTAATTATCCTCTCATAGGCCGTGCCTGTTTTTGAGGTTTTCTTTTTGATTCTGCGCTCATTTTTATGAATAATTGATCAATATTGTATAAAAATAATTTGTATTACAATATGGTTTCTAAATTTTAACTTATTATTTATTTTTTTAAAAACATATACATATATACTTGACATTTTGTAAAAACGTTTATTATTTTTATTTAAATTTTCAAATTTGATATTTCACCATTAGAATCAGCTCAAACAACTACACAATTTATTTCCTTAAAGTTTTTCTCTATCTCTTACGGTTACCTAGATATTAAAAAATCTAAACACAGTACATTGTATTCAGGGGCTCCAATGTTAATCGTATGTAGGATATGGAAAAATTAATATTTCCCTTACCAATCAATAGTTTTGGATGAAACTTTTTATTTAGCTTCATGTGGTTGGGATCCATACGTTTATGCTAACAAATCATAGTTTATGTGTTCCTCACAGCAGCAAATCTGCATACTCTTGCCCATGTTAATCTTATGGAGTATAGGCAAACTCCTTTATTTATGTCCAGATAATGATATATGGTCAGATTAAAAATAGTTTATGGATTATGATTTATGGTTTATAGGCAAAAATACCTACTTTTACTGTTCCTCAACGCAGCAAACCTGCACACTCATTTCCATGTTAATGTTACAGAGAATAGGCAAATTACTCTAATTTATCAACAGTTTTTAATTTATCAATACTGTCACATACTTGTACTATTATTGTCATATTATCGATTTGGAAATTCGCTGAGTACGCAGGTCTGCTGCGACGGGGGTATTTCATGATTATTTGTCCATATATACATATTAGGCCAAAGGGGGGACTGCGGCCCACACAGCCCCTCATGATCCACCAATGGTTTCAGTATACTCATTCTATTTATTAAAACTTTCAAATAAACTTAAATGGCGAGTGATAGGGTTTGGGGTCGCGGACACAAAAAGCCAAAAATTCGTCAAAAGGATTATTACAAAACGTGAACCCTTTCGAACTACGAAGTTACAATATACGCAATAATGCAATGCTAAAGGACCAAATATCCCACCCCTAGGAAATACTACCGCACGGGTACGCTGTGAGGTGACTGAAGAAATAATGCACTTCAAACCACAGCGTTCTTTGAAATACCAATTTTTACGAAATTTCATCGATTTTAATATATTATTTCTTTAGTTGTAAATCTAAAAGATACCGATTTTAGTTCAGTAGTTTGTACATATTACAGTACATATTTCATAACTTGAGTTTAACCTAATTAAGTTAACTAATCATATTAAATTTAATCTAATTAAAGTGAAAAATGTTTCAAGAAATATGGTTCAGCTAAATTATAAGTTATTAATCTATCACGATCATTAGCCATATGATACGTGATGTACAGCTTCCTAAACGTTTCCTCACAGCAGCAACCCTGCATACTCTTTCCAACGTTAATCTTATGGAGAATAGGCAAATGACTCTTATATTTATCGACAGATATTGATTAAACTTGTCATATATCATTATTATTATTACTATATTATTGGTTTGGACATTCGCTGAGTACGCAGGTCTGCTGCGACGTGGGTATTTTATCTTCCAGGAAAATATAATTACTATGCACTTAAAATTTTCTTTTGTACGAAAAACTAAACAAGTGGAAAATTTAATTCCCTAGATAACTACTTTGCCTTTAATTGTAGACATCTCGACCATTTTTTTTTTTAAATAATCGAGTGATTAGTAATGTTGTTACAAAAATAATACTTTTCTTAAGAGTCTAAAATTAAATATTTCGTCAGTAAGGCAGACCCTAAAATAAAAAAAATATTTAAGTATATTTTAAAATCTTACATGCGTTAGATTCTGTAAAAAACAATTAAATTCTTTTAAAATTTCGATCGCCATAACAAACCACCGATAGCCAAAGCTGTCAAGATTGCGTCGCCGTATCTCCCGCGTTGTCGCCGCATAATATAGCAGGCTGTGGTCATTATTGTCATACGAGTTTTTGCCGTCCAGGCAGGCACATGACCGCTTCGCACGAGCCATTTCTTCTTCGTCTTTCTTCTTCTTCTCTTCCATTACCCATTTTATTGTTTACCGCGTCTTTGTCCTCTGTTATATTATAATTTAATCTGCTTTTTGTGTCTTGCCGCTCCTCGCGCGCCCGCGTTGCTTTCGTGAGCGCAGTAAAAAGAAAATTACCTGAGTTGGATCGTTATTTGAGACTTTCGAATAGAAATTTTACTCAATTTGCAAAATTTACTGGACACATTTTTTGGTGTTTTTGTGTTTTTTCATATATAAGTACTATTATTACATAGATTAAACTTACAATTGAAAAATAATGAATACGCTTTTGACGTTTCCCCATCCTTCCATTTAATTATCTCCATTTCTCTATACAAATTATAATAATGATTGCGTTATGTCGTTTTCTTATTTATTCAGTATTTTAAGTACTCAGTCTCAATCGATGCCTGGAAATATTCAGTTTTTAAAATAAACAATAAGATGCATCAATTTTTACCAAGTCCAAGTCAAGTATGAATGCCAAAATGAATGTAAGATGATTGTGGCGCTGTCTTGTTACTGACTAAGGCTGTCTCTGTCATGTTCCTTAGACAGAACTGTTAATTAATAGCTCAACAGTTGATGGCATAGGGACAGTTTAACGGTACAGTTACCAGTAACAAGTTAACGTGGAGTCCGAACCACTGTCTCTGAATTACGAACTGGTTTAATTATGACGATGGCTTTTGCGGATTAACGTAGGTAGCATTCAATAGTGCGGACGTTAATACACACAAGAGAACACTACATCCACCGACCGTCGATTAAAGGGAATTATTTTAGTTGTTTATTTATTTAAATTATAAACTTACTGTTTACTTTTGATTATTCAATTAGTGATTTTTAAAACAGGATTCTTCAATACCCCCGTCGCAGCAGACCTGCGTACTCAGCGAATTTCCAAATCAATAATATGATAATAATAATATATGTCAAGTTTTATCACTATCCGTCGATAAATATGAGAGTTATTTGCCTATTCTCCACAAGATTAACTTGGAAAAGAGTATGCAGGTTTGCTGCTGTGAGGAACGCTGAGAGTAGGTGTTTCTAGCGTAAACAATTTATATTTTGACCATTTATACCAAGTTTCATCAACATCTGTCCACAAATAAAGGAGTTTGCCTAATCTCTATTTGATTAACATGGGAAAAGAGTTTTTAAGCTAATTTAAATGATGAAAAATATTAATTACATATGAAAAACGCAAAAAAACAATTTTTGAGTACAAAACCCCCCCAGACTACCCGTTCCCATTGACCGATATGTCTGGTTTACGAACTCGTCCGAGTATTTGTAGCAATACACGTCTCTACCAAATTTGGTCTCGATCGGACCATTTTTACGAGAGTTATCGTCTTCACAGGCACACACACACACACACACACACACACATATATATATAAATTTTAACGACTATTTTTTTGGTCTCTGGGCACTTAAACACGAAAAATAACATGGTCCCAGGTTTAAGTCTTACCATGAGACCTACGGTAATAGCTTCTTCCCTATGGGAAATTCGCTAAAACCTAGGTTATGTAATGCAAAATCTACAAGATTATCGACGTAAGGTGCTCGAGAAACATGAGAGCCTGGACGCGGACGACCCAGGGTTGTCTGAGGCCCGGGGGCAAGGAGCCAAGGACTGTCTCAAATTTGAATCTTTTATCAAAATTACCCCTCCCCCAGTCACCCTTCAGGGCAATTAGGCCGATATTGTCCAACGCTAATTATCTGTAAACTAGAAAAACTAATGACCTCTGAAAATAGAAGTAATTTACATATTTATGAACACATTTACATAAAGGAGCTACCTGATTTGGGCTCTAGACAGTTTTTATTTTAACTGCCCATAGAACTATTAAATTACCGCTTCTTCAACGTGATGCTGAATTTTTAATTTATGTTGTCATGTTGAAAGTATTATTGAGTTTTCCATATATGGTTCCATTCTACGATATAAACAACAAAATTTCTCTCAGTCAATAATATTATTCTGGTAAACGTTTTTGTTGAGGCACCTATGTTTCACTTTCTCCCCTTATACATAGTACGTATATGGAGAAAGTATTGTTTTCGTCAATATTTTCGAATTTTAGATGTAAATATATCCGTTCTGTGGCTCCCTCAATCGGAAATAAACGGTATCAGTGGACTGACACATACTTTCTCCCTTAGGTAAATTTACACATCCAGACACACATACTCACACACAGACAGACACACGGACGGACATCACGTCAAAACCTACCTTTTTGGATTCATGGTACTCCAAAACGGATATATCCACTCTCAACTCAAATTCGAAAATTTTGACGAAAACAATACTTTCTCCATATACTATGTATAAGGGGAGAAAGTATAAGGGGGTTTCGCACTGTTGTCTATGTACAGACCCTGAGACCAGTCTGATAGTCTAATTTTTATGAAATTAGGTTACCATTTTGGATATATTTATAGATTTTTTGAATATTTCTTTTATATGGGTAGTTTACCCCAAAAGACCTTTTAAAAATGGCAAAAATACAAATTTCACAAAATCTACTTTAACGATTTTAATTATAATTTCATGGTTTATAGTTATTGAGGTCCCAAATACAGTCAAAATATTTATGTCAATCAAATGCAAACAAAAATATTTGTTATTACCCCGGGGGGAGGGGGTGAGCGTCTCCCAAAAATTTTAAAACTTGTTTGTATAAAGGAAAGAAATTTGTTAAATAATTTCAATACAAAACATTCGTAATTATTTTAATAAAAGTTTAGGAGTATGGTAATCAAATGAAATGTACGTTTTAGCGAATTTCCCATAGGAAGAAGCTATTACCGTAGGTCTCTTGGTAAGACTTAAGCCCGAGACCATTTTTTTCGTCTGTAGGTGCCCAGAGACCAAAAATGATAGTCGTTAAAATTTCTTTATATATATATGTGTGTGTGTGTGTGTGTGTGTGTGTGTGTGTGTGTGTGTGTGCGTGTGTCTTGTGAACACGATAACTCTCGTAAAAATGGTCCGATCAACACCAAATTTAGTAGAGACGTGTATTCCTACATTTGCTCGGACGAGTTCGTAAACCAGACCTATCGGTCAAATGGAACGAAATTTTGTATTCCAAAAAATCTTCCCACGAATTAACAAAATTTAGTTTTAAAACATTTTATTTTAGCTTATATCACCAACTAAAAAAAAAATTATATTCCTTAATTTTATTTTCTCCAATGTTATGTAGAGAATAAAAAATCTTAATATTATCCAATATTGACGATATTTTCATATATTGTATTATTAACCAATATTTTTGAAATGGATTACAGTATGCGACAGTATTTTCAGTTTAGAGAAAAAGCATGTGAATTTTATAAAAAAATAGAATATGTTTTGGCAAATCTGCGAAACTTCTAAATTTAAAATTCTGTAGGATAAATACAAAATTGATTACCCTTGATGATGGGGGATCCATACTTTAAAAAATAAAATTAGTTTATAATGCAAAATGCCTGCGAATAGAGGCGAATAACTCTTATAACCTGTGAAAAAGATATTAATTAAATAATCACTAGAGTCTGTTACTCAATTTAATGAGCCTGTTTTTGAGAGGTAAACAGACACTGACATGCTAGTGGTGATTTAAGATGAAGTATGGTGACCGAGCTTACTCTAGAAAAAACAATTTTTTACAAGTTAATTAGCAAAATTAAAACAAATTTACTGCTCAATGAAAACATTTATGTGGTTTAAATAAAACCATTTTCATACCCCTTAATTAATATGGCATAAATACTAAACAAAAATATAGCCCTTGGGTGGGGATCGATCACGCGACCTTGCGTACGTTAGACCTGAGCGCTACTAACTGAGCTACGGCGTCTGCCACATGAGGATCACCGTTTAAGGTCTTTTAGCCAACCTCAATTGTTTTAGCCGATCATTAACTGTTTAATTATCCATACAGTTATTATTATCCTGTGATCAACTGATTTTGCTAGAAAAGGAATGAGGATTGAAAAGCAAAAGATAAATCTAATTTACACCAGTTAATTGGTTTGTTACAGTGGCTTCAAGCAATAGAAAGAATACGTTTTCTTTCAAAACACAAAAGATTTTGGAATAATTTTCTCTGCTTTTATCGCACAGTTATTTACCCTTTAGTTTTTACAAATTGTTTAGTAATTTTGATAATTCATTTATTACATACATGAAATAAATATTAATGCAAAACCCTATTCACATATTGTTTTGCCACCAATTCAATCAACAACTGTCAAACGGTTATAAACAGCTGTTTTGATTTGTCTTGTTTACATTTGATTCTCCATAAGCGTAATGTTAAATTTTTAGATTTTAAACTAAATATTACAAGAAAACAAGAATTTTCATGGACATTAGACCTATCTAGAACTTATTTTCTACTCAGAAATTAGTTATTTCCAAAATTTAAAGAAAATCCTTAGTGCCGTTTTCGAGATCCGTGTGCAAATATATATACAAACCTTGCTCGTATTATAGTATTGGATACGAGCAAAAAGTGAACGTGATGAGTGTATTGATATAGGAGGAAGATCAGCTTGATCTGGCATGATCATTAGCGAATTTCCTATGGAAAAGTTAACTATTCACATCCGGAAAAGTCAAAATTATATACAGGGTGTTCAATAAAGTCGAGGACAAACTTCGAGGGGTGATAGTACTCATCAAAATAAACAAAAAATTACCTATAAACATTTGTCGAAAAATCCTTCGTTTAGCCACTAGCCGCAATTTTGTATTTTGACAAAAATACGTTATATATCAAGAACTATTTAAGATACAGAAACCAAACTTTGCACATATATTTATTGGCCAAAGAGAAAAATATTCACAAAGTATCATTTAATTTGATTTTATATTTTCAAATAGCGGCGGTTAAGAATCTTTTAATTAAAATAACAAAAACCCATTAACTTTATAAAATTTTTACATGATACAAAAAAGATTGAAATTTTAATTTCAAATAGTCGGTATTTTGGTGAACGAAATCCGTCCACGGATAACCAAGAAAATACAGGTTTAATGTTACATTACAGGGCCCATGCGCCGCTTCGGCGCGGCCGTGGCTAAGAAGCGGAGTTCAGCTGGCACAACGCGGCTTTGTTATTTTTATTAAAATATTTTTAACCACCTCCATTTTGAAAATATAAAAGCAAATTAAATTATGCTTTGTGAATATTTTTCTCTTTGGCCAATAAATATGTGTGCAAAGTTTGGTTTCTGTATCTTAAATAGTTCTTGATATATAACATTTTTTGTAAAAAATACAAGATTTTTCGACAAATGTTTATAGGTAATTTTTCGTTTATTTTGATGAGTACTATCACCCCTCGAAGTTTGTCCCCGACTTGAATGAGCACCCTGTATATATATAATAAGCATAGATGTGTCGACACTATGACAGACAAAATTATTGTCTGATTATTATAAAATTTAGTGGAGTTGTTCCTATCTGTAATATCTTGGCCTAAAGTTCGTTGGAAAATCGTACTACATTAACTACACTTTTGGGGGGGTTTACCTCAAAAATTTGTTTTTCAAATTTATTTATGTATAATTTTCATTTTTACAATTGGATTCAGAAAGTCATATCAATTCTTGTATACAAGTTTGCTACCATAAAAAAACTAGGATTTTGAGATGGATTTTATGCAACAATTTAATTTTTGAATAAATTGTGTATAACCACCATTTTGGGATACAAAACACTCCTCTAAAACCATAAGCCAATTTACCTGGTTTTTAAACTACAAAATAAATGTAGAATTACACATTTCTACAAAATGTGATTTCAAACCAATGATTTTTACAAGTTATCGTTTTAACAGGCAATAGACACACACACATACATATATGTATATATTTATGGGATAATCAAATGAGAAATACGGTAAAACCATTTTGGGACACAATTTTTATAGTACTTCTTTACATTATTCATTGTAAAAATGTTCATGAAGTAAATAAAGATTTTTGTACATCAATCGTCTGTGCAAGGTTTAGAATGAATCTCTAGTATAATGTACATACAAATATTTAAATGCTGATAGCAAAGAAATTATAAAAGGATATGTCCTTTGCTAGCAGTTAAATTATATAAAACTAGCTGACCAATAGTAAATATATTTTAACTTTAAGATTGGTTTTGTTCTGAAGTCGAATAACATTACGGCTTCGTTGTGAAAGATCAGATATTGTGGGTCGCGTCACAGTGAATAACAATACTGAAACGATAAGACATATTAATAATATTTTCCACAAAACAAATAAATCTGAGTGGATTGCTAGTGGAAAACTAGAAAAAACAAAAAGGAGGCTGTGTGAGTAACTAAGGACTTCCGGACAATTTAAATATGATATTTAGATATTCTTCTTACCCAGGAACAATGCCCTAGAGTATTGGTAGGGAATTCTGAAATACCCTGTATATACACTACTTACAATGTGTTTAAGCCTTTTTTTGCCCGGTTGCCTGATTCACTCATGAGCAGTCCCCACGCCTGCCGCGGCCGTAACAGCACCATCCAAGACAACCTAAGCTAACATAATATACAATGTACTATTGACTAGTGCTGGCACAAGTTTCAAAGTTGTAGCTCTTATCCTGTAGTATTAATATACCCCCTGCTAGATGGCAGCAAAAGCATCCATCAGGATGGTGAATGAGTACCTCCATGGCTGCAAATGCGTCCACGTAGCCGTGAACATGTTAAAAAATCAATAGAAGAATGTTTTCCTCATTTTAGCGAATTTCCCATAGGGAAAAGCTATTACCGTAGGTCTCATGGGAAGACTTAAGCCCGAGACCATGTTATTTTTTCGTCTTTAGGTGCCCAGAGTATATATGTATATATATATGTGTCTGTTAGTACGATAACTCTCGTAAAAATGGTCCGATCGAGACCAAATTTGGTAGAGACGTGTATTCCTACAACTGCTCGGACGAGTTCGTAAACCAGACATATCGGTCAATGGGAACGGGTAGTTTGGGGGGGTTTTGTACCTCAAAATGGGTTTTTTTTGCGTTTTTCACATGTAATTTTTAAAAATTTCTAATTTTATATTTCACCATTGGAATCAGCTTAAAAAACTACACAATTAAGTTCCTTAAAGCTTTTCTCTATCTTCAACGGTTACCGAGATATTAAAAAATCACAGTACGTTGTATTGTGGGGCTCCAATGTTAATCTTATGGAGGATAGGGAAAAATTAATATTTCCCATATTAATCAATATTTTTGGATAAAACTTGATATTTTGCTTTATGTGGTTGAGATCTATCTATTTATGCTTAAAAATCATAGTTTATGTGTTTATCATGGCAGCAAACCTGCATACTCTTTTCCCATATTAATCATATAGGGAATAGGCAAACTCCTTTATTTATGGACAGATGTTGATGAAAGTTGGTATAAATGTTAAGATAAAAATTATTCATGGTAGAAATGACTTCTTTCAGTGTTCCTCACAGCAGCTAACCTGCACACTCTTTCCTATGTTAATCTTATAGAGAATAGGCAAATAATTCTTATGTTTTTGGACTTATTTTTATAAAACTTGTCATATATTAAATTATTGATTTGGAAATTCGCTGAGTACGCAGGTCTGCTGCGACGGGGGTATTTCCTCCACATGACAAGATGACTTTCTTTGGTGCTTAGTAAAAAAGGTAAATCAAATTACAATGGAATAGTTTGTAAAATATATTCATTTTTACAAAAATGGTATTTACACATCAACATCTTAAACATAACATTATCAGTTATCACAATTTGCTTTTTACTACACGCCTATTTGGCGTTAAGAGTCAGAGTGAAAATTGTAGACATATTAATCATTTAAACTTAATCACTTTTTCACAATCCTAACACAATGATAATTCTTAACCTTTTGAGTGTCGAGCGTCTCGATCCGAGATGCGCTACAATTGCCAGCCCTAGGTACAGTGGATCTGCTAAAAATTCCGGCCCTTTTCCCCGAAAAACGCAAGCATTTAGTAAAACAATTATAAACATTTTATTTATTAATATTTCTTTGTTCTCTTTTTTTGTCTTACTTAGGATAAAATTATGCATCGAAACAACGTATTTTAATAAAGTAAGTAATTTTAATTAAGTACAATAATTTGAAGTTAAAAAAAGAAAAAAGTGTTAACTATTTTTAAATGATCATATTTAAAAAAGTACAAGTTTGACCAACATTTGCTTTTTAGCTGCATTATAATCTTAAAGAACAATAAAAATTCAGTAGAAATCACGTATAAAAAATATTCTTATTCCTTTTTTAACTAAAAAAAAGAGAAAATAAGCAAAACTGACAAAAATTGCATTTGTGGCAGTTTTTAGGGTTTACAACCATGCCATTGTAAACTAGATTATAGTTCGTCTTTACAATGTGCACTATTTTATAAGGTGTTAGAAATGACAATAAATTAATAATAAACATTAACATGTTAAAATGTAGTTATACAAATGAGCCGTCTTTTGTTATTGGTCGCCGCAGCTGTCGCAGGATTGTTTACGATTAATCACGATCTCAAAAATCATTCCGACATAGAGTAAGATGCATAAAAATAAAGCCCATTTCTTTCTGAACTTTTTGTGGGGTTGTTTAAGCTAGTTACAATAGCTGCTACATATTATAAACAGTAATTTTCTGAGAATCTCGGAGCGACACACGCTGGCATTTCTTGCGCGGGCATTACGGTCTCGATCCGAGATGCTCGGCACTCAAAGGGTTAATGTAACAAATTTTTATTTAGCAACTTATAAATAAATTGAACACTTCCACACAAAATTAAAACAAAATATATTTTTTAAACGGAATGTTGTTTTAAAATATAAATAAAGAGTTTAAACTCCAAAATTAAATATTGCTTATTTCATTAGCTTCACAAACCCTCAAACAACTTATAAATACTTTATGCTCTAAATGGCCGGGTGAGAACTTTCACTATCTTTAATACTAGGAGCCACACCAATAATTTTTCTATGTAGCAGTGACATACGTAAAAATAACATTGTTTACCATATTTGTTCAACAAAAATGTAAACTGCTTGACTTGGTTTCCTTGTTGATAGTTTACATTAACATTAAATAAAACTAAAAATTTTACACCACTAAGACTTTTAAGGTGGAAGAATTTGAAAATATTCATGTCAAAATACCATAAAAACTGATCTGAATGTCAAAATCCCCAAATTGAATGCATAAGAAAATTTGAAAATTTTATGGGTTATCTTTGGTGGCTCCAAAAAATTGTTAACATCTTTCTTTTTAAATGTACAGTAGCATATTATTTTATTCAGGTGGACCTAACTTAGATCCACTTACAATTTAATAAAAAAAATTAAGATTCTAAACAACCTAGTAATAGTAACGAGTGTTCAAAAAATGGTTTAACACAAGTAAGGTAATTATATTCTCATTTATCCACTCAAAATACTTCCTCAGACATTCCTGGTAAACATAATAACTTATAATTAATAAACAAACAGATTAAAATTTTTTTCTAGCCACTATTATGCCGTTTTGAAAGATAATGATCAATTAAAAAATTTTATTTTTGCTTCTAGGCTAAAAAAATAAATAGTTTTACATTCTGAACATTTTGATGTGCTTTGAGAACAATTAAGTGGTAATGGAAAAGATTTCTCAAAATAAATTCTAAAAGTTTTTATGTAGATGGGTATTATAAGATTTTAACAGGGCAGTTGTCCCTTGATAGATCGACACGACGCTGACAGTTTTATTGGCGTAAACAAAACAAGCCTGCAGTAACATGATTTCCCTTCCCGGACTATACTTTTAAGTTGTAGAAGAGTTTAATTCCAGTGAGTGTAGGAGTATATAGTGTAGTTTCGGACGTTCTTACTGCAAGTTTTTACCGTTAAATTTGTAGTACGTTTTGATAGTATGATTGTATGTAGTGAAGTGTAGAAATGGCAAGCACAGGAGTGAAACGTAAACATGAAACATTTTATCCAACTGAAAAATGGGAAATAATTAAACAAATGGATTGTGGTGAAACTTCGACTGCAATATCTAAAGTGTATGACATAAGACGGCTTACCGTCTACGATATCGTGAAAAATAAAGAAGAAATTGAAAATTTCATAAAGTCTGTTGAAGATTACTACATGAACAGAAAAACTCTTAGAACCAGCGAGTTCTCCAAGGTCGAAAACACACTTTTCATTTGGTTCAAGCAGCAGAGTCGGAAAGCATCTATTTCAGTTGATATTTTAAAACAAAATTCTTTTTTTACCAAGAAATTACAGGGAAAACTGATTTTTGTGCTAGTCAAAGGTGGTTTTAGAACTTCCAACAAACACCCATGGTATACGATTCATGCAAATGAGTAGCGAAAAAGTGTCTGCTTACAAGTCTGGATGCATTCAGGAATTAATTGGTAAGTTTTTCGCAAAAATCAATGAATTTGGCCTAGTTTCTGAACAAATTTATAATGCTGAAGAAATAGGGTTGAATTGGCGTCAGCAACCGACAAAGATATTTGTTACTGATGAGGAAAATTTTTTATGATTAATTTACCATCAGCTTTGTCCCACAAGTAAAACAAGAGTTAAAAAAGAAGTAACCCGTGAAAGCCCTTTTACTGTTTGACAACGGAGAGAAAATTAGAGTTTTTGAACATTTTGATGTTAAAAGTGATTCAATTACAAGCAAAGCCTGCTTAAGGAAAGTAGAAAATTACAGACTTTTTTAACATGTAAATACTGTAAAGTGTGTATTTATTTTACTTATCTTTCTTCCATTATTTTTATTAATATCTTATACAATACAGTATTGCCATTGTGTAGCTCACGTTTAATAAAATACTTTTTCTGTTTGGTACTTTTTGTTAGCTAATTGTGTTTTTATACTGTCCGAAATGCTGAATATTTTATTTATACAGAATTGCAATCGAAAAAATGGTCATTCAGGACTGGATTTGATTTTGAAGTGTTAAAAACTATTCTTGATAATTCAACAATTTTGGTAATCCGACATCTTCCTGTCACATACTTGTCCGATTATCAAGGGACAGCTGTGGTTTCCTTCATCCAATAAGTCAATAAAAACATTCAAATAATAATAAAATCAATACATTCTTGATATTTTATCTCAGTGTTTTATAATACTGGTTAACATTTTATAATCTATTTGCATTATTTCCTGGTATTACATTAGGTTTCATAATTCATTGGCATAAATGTAAAATGAAAAATTACAAAAATATTTCACGTGTATTTAAAATCCAAGATTAGGGTGTAAAATAGGTAAAATGAAATTTAATTCAATTCTTTCAACAAAAAATAATCTTTTTCGCAAACTTCACAAGTTCAACCTGATTCTATATTTTCGAGCTAAATAAATAATTAATTCAAACCAACATTATCATTATTTAACATACTTAAGTTGTACCAGACAACCTAATTATATTGCTTCACACTGCACAAAGTAGATAATCGTAACTTAAAAACTAAAAGACTCATAAAAATTTGATTATCTATTTATCAAGTTAAAAATCTACTACTTTAATCTTATCAAGTCAAAACTAATTATAGGAACACATTCAGCTCAAGTTTTTTATAACAAAAACCTTCATTTACAGTTTCAGACATTAATTCTGGGAGACAGAGCATGATACAAAAGCTATCAACTATGACTGTACTGAACTATATATATTCCAAGATCATGATACATAATCCATCCATGATCCATAATCTCTTCAACAATATGGCTTAATTATTTCAATGTTTCCCCATCCTCAATCTGAGGGTTGTCAAAGATAAATTGAATATCACAAACACCATCTTTTGTATTCTAGGTTGGTGGAAAACTTTGGATATTGTAATGAAAAGCACGAGTGCATTCAAAACATAGTAGTACTATAAATAATCAACTTATTTTTATCACAGAATTTTCTACTCTCTCTTACTGACTTTGAAGAATGTCTACTAATTTCTTATATTCTTGTGCTTCTCTCTTATAATCTTCAGCTTCTTTATCTTTTTTCAGATACTGTTCTTGTAATAGTTTAATTTGTCTCTTCATTTCTTCCATTTCACTCTTTATCCTTTGCAATTCATCTTCCTTCCCTGTGGGGGTTTCTGAAAAATCGATACAACTTGGTTTATGTAAAATAGATTACGGACAAGTCAGTGTTTTAAATCCCCACTACAGTAGACTCCTGATTATAAACAAGTGGATTAACGTTCCGGCATATTCACGACCTGTGAAAAAAATAGCAACTGCTATCTGCTGACTATAACAGGTAGTGTGAATGAGAGAGTGATTGGATCAATAAGTTATATCTATTTATTTATTTTAATTTTTCCAAATAATTTAACATGCTGTATGTTTTATTAGTCATTTTAGCGAATTTCCCATAGGGAAGAAGCTATTACCGTAGGTCTCATGGTAAGACTTAAGCCCGGGACCATGTTATTTTTTCGTCTTTAGGTGCCCAGAGTCCAAAAACAATAGTCGTTAAAATTTTTATATATATATATGTATATATGTATATGTATATATATATATATATGTGTCTGTTAACACGATAACTCTCGTAAAAATGGTCCGATCGAGTAAAATGGTCCAAATTTGGTAGAGACGTGTATTCCTACAAATGCTCGGACGAGTTCGTAAACCAGACATATCGGTCAACGGGAACGGGTAGTTTGGGGGGGTTTTGTACCCCAAAATGGGGTTTTTTACATTTTTCACATGTAATTTTTAAAAATTTCTAATTTTATATTACACCATTGGAATCAGCTTAAAAAACTACACAATTAAGTTCCTTAAAGTTTTTCTCTATCTCCAACGGTTACCGAGATATTAAAAAATCTAAACACAGTACGTTGTATTGTGAGGCTCCAATGTTAATCTTATGGAGAATAGGGAAAAATTAATATTTCCCATACAAATCAATATTTATGGATAAAACTTGATATTTAGCCTCATGTGGTTGAGATCTATCCATTTATGCTTAAAAATCATAGTTTATGTGTTTATCATGGCAGCAAACCTGCATACTCTTCTCCCATATTAATCATATAGGGAATAGGCAAACTCCTTTATTTATGGACAGATGATGAAAGTTGGTATAAATGTTAAGATAAAAACTATTCATGGTAGAAATGACTTCTTTCAGTGTTCCTCACAGCAGCTAACCTGCACACTCTTTCCCATGTTAATCTTATGGAGAATAGGCAAATAATTCTCATGTTTATGGACATATTTTTATAAAACCTTTCATATATTATTAATATTATTATATTATTGATTTGGAAATTCGCTGAGTACACAGGCCTGCTGCGACGGGGGTATTTATTATTATTTCTTGTTTGTTATGTTAATTAATTTATTTGGCATGCGATTAAATGTAACAAAGGACCAAACTCGTTTGATGTTTGTTTAGCGCATAAACATCCATCCTCATGCCTGCAAATTAAATTACAGTTTATACTACCCACACCACACTTGCCCTTGGGCGAGCGATTGTATACAACTGCCTGCCATTATGCAGAGGGACTATTGGAATCTCATGCTAATTAGAAAAATTCGGTCAAATATTGTTAAGAAAGAAGCAAATCAATAAAAAAAATCAATAATTGACGTTTTCGCTACAAGCCAATAAAAACTTCATCAGTAGGCCCGTAAACAGTTCTCTTTTTCATCTAATGAGCTGTTTTTTGACCAAATAATTATGAAATTGTGTGCTTATTAAAGATTTATCTTGTATTACGAGGCGTGTCTTTTTAAGTAAGTACCATTTTGTGATTCCGCTGCCGTAGTGCTACGTTCGGAGTTTTGTCCATGCGAGCTGGTTACCTACACGTCTTGTCTACACGCTGACGCGATTACAGTCTGATTCTTCATTGTATATGTTGTACTGAGTGTTTAAGATGCCTCCGACAATCGTGAGTCCCGCCGGTTGTGAAGTAGGGCTATTATACGATTTCTCAATGCTAAAGGCGATCGATATCCATCGTGATATCTGCAAAGTTTACAGACAAAACAAAAAAGTAAGGAAATGGGTGAGAGCATTTAAAGATAGCTGCACAAATTGTGCTTGATGAAGAAAGTCAATGCACTGCCTTGACGTTGGGTTTCGTGCAAATCCGTCAACATTTTCAGAACCCAACGTGAACACAATTTCCGGTAATTCATGTTCTCGGTCACAATGCGATACTACAAAATCATTGAGGAAAGTAGTTGCACAATGATGAAATTGAGCGTCAGTTTTCTCTCACCTTTTTCATCCTCTTTCTGTACGACCAAATCTTCATTAACAACCGAAGGACGCCCACTCTGTTCTTCATCATGCACATTTGTACAGCCACCTTTAAATGCTCTCACCCATTTCCTTACCATTCCATCACTCATAATGTTTGTCCGTAAACTTCATAGATCTAACTATAGATATCGATTGGTTTTACGCCTTCAGCACTAAGAAATCATATTACAGCCTGTACTTTACAATCGGCGGAACTCACGATTGTTGGAGGCATTTTATACAATCAGTAAACAACGTATTCAATGGAGAATCAGACTGTAATTGCATCAGCAGACAAGAGATAAAGTATGCTACGGTCAGCGCAAAACGTTGACCGTAGCACTGTGGTGGCGGAATTGCAAAACGGCAAAAAACACACCTCATGGAAGTCTTTCAAATTGAAAATCACGGTCTATGCTCATATCGTGTAAAAAAAATCAAAATATTATCTTCCCAATGTTCTTTTGGATTTAGGTAGCTTGAATAAAGTATAAAACAGAAATTTGCTTCATTTTTAATATTGAAGATTTTAAGACTATTTTTAGGTATTAAAAAAAGTATTTTTTTCTGGATGTGCCATTTCAGTTAATAATAATTAGTTGATAAATACTATTTAATAAAAACATTCACACGATATATACTATTTACTGCTAAAACACAGTAAAAATAAATACACATTGACCAAAATGTAAACAAACAAGGTTGGCGAAAGTGAAAACAGCTGGCCGTAGTGACTCGCGAGTTTTCTTGTTAAAAGCAGTATAGGAGCGCACGAATACAGGCCAAAATCGCTTAGTTTCAGTCACTAAATATTTCAAAAAAGTCACCATATTATTTTTGAATGCATAGAGAGCAAAAAAACTTATAATTGTTAAAAAGTTTGTTAATTTTGTTTAACAATTCTGTAATTTGATTTTCGAAATAAAACCGGAACATAATGGCGTTGGTTATTAATTATTCAATACATTTTATCCTCGTTTTCTCCTCTCGTTTTCAAGTGATTACCTAATAATTTACAAGTCAAATAAAAGATATTGGATGTGAAAAACTTATATCAAGATTTTTCTCAGGAATAAACCTTCAATGTATGAAGCAGGTACCATAAACACTGAAGTATCTAGCCAGTTACTGTATGTAAATTAAAAATACAGTAAACCCTCGTTAATCCGGACTAATTGGGTCTCCAAGTCGTCCGGATTAATGAAAGTCCGGATTAAAACAAATAATCCTAAACGAAGAAAGACAGTGATTTTTGGGTACCCCTTGTATATAATGAAACACCTTTTGCAGATAAACTTAAATAGTATGACGTATATTCTGAATATAAAAATACATATTGTACAAACAGTACATACAGTAGTTACATTTGAACAAAAATATACACTTGGTATTTACGTCCATACGAAAAATGAGACAACGAAAAAAGACAAAATTACTTTGAACATGAGGGTTGAGGTTCGTCCTCAAGTGACTGAACTGGTTTGAAGAAGGAGTTGAACTTCATTTGCCTTTCTTTTGTGTTAATTTCACAATTAAACAACGCAACTAAAACGTGCAGTGCAATTGACCTCTGTGGAGCAACTGACGGCCTGCCGCCTGACACGAGCAGGAGAAACACAATCGTGTGACTGAGCTACTATTGGCTGACAGTAACCATGGTAACGGCACTTACGCCTTGCGCTGTGACCGCCCGCACTTGGCACAAGCACACCCACATAGCCGGGCGCAGTCATACAGTGACGATCGTATGCTACTAATCAGCGTTCTGCACATTAAAACTGCAATCCAATGACTGTCCGGATTAAGCAAAGTCCGTATTAATGGGGTCCGGATTAACGAGGGTTTACTGTAGTTTCACTTGTAACCTATTTTACTCGGTTGAACACACCTTGACTGACGGGCTGCACCTCGGCATCCAGGGTGTCCGTGAGGAGCCTGTCCAGGCCCAACGAGGAAGTGCTGAGCTCAGACGATCTCTCCATCATTGAGGGCATCATTGAGGGCATCATCTGTGTTTCATTAGTAACATTCTTCTTCACCAACACTTCTACTTTCTGCTTCCCAAACATTAAATTCTGCTTTTGAACGGATTCCTACAAGTAAAGGGAGTCATATTACTCTTTAAACTTAAATTTAATGGTTTTTTGTTACAAATAAATAAATCGTTACTGTTACGCTAAATTTAGAATTGTTCAGCCACTGAATACGAAATCATATCATGACCATCGAAATCAAATATTGAGATTATTGAAGAACTATTATAGTTAGATTTAATTGAACGTACAATCTAAACTTAGGGAATAAACTACTCCCACTCAATACTGACAGTCTTTCCAGTGCATTGAAAGCATGCACAAACCAGACTATTTAACCCTCGAACGATTTTACCGTCGATTAATCGACGCCACCGCCGGTCGTCGAAGGTTCACCATCGATTAATTGACGGTAGGTAAGCTTTAACAAAAAGCAATGGTGTGAATACATTTTCGGTTAAAACTACATTGAATATAGTATCGTTGTTTTCTACAGATCATACACTTTCCGCCGAGGTATGTTTCGTTTTGCTTACTCTATGCGTCAGAATTCTTTGTTAGTTAAAACATCGGTCTTCAGTTGCGCGGTTATGTCGCTTTGTTTACAATGGTGGTGTTACACGTTCTCGTCGCGTTTGTTTAGTGTTCTGATGTTAATTTCACCATTTTAAAATTGATAGCAGTGACATAAGTGTATAAAACTATATATTTTTATTTTCCTTATTAAATTTTGAAAAACTTGGCTATCTTCAATTTTTGACTGGTATTTATTTGCTGTGTTTTGTGGGGGAGCAAACTTTGAGAAATCTTTTGAAAACATTTTTTTTATCAATTTCAATTGGATACACCCATCAAAACAAAGATAAAAATAAAACATATTACTATTATCTTATAGATAATTTAATGTAGATTAAAATGGTGTATAATATGTTATAGGTATTATATTTTTACAATTTTATGTGAATTTTTTTGTAAAAACCTGCAAAACTGCCAAAAAGAGGTGAACCTTAAGGTGCATAAAGAAAGGCGCGTAAGTAAACTAACAACAAAACTGGCTGTACTTAGTGAAAACAGAAAACAAACTGTCCAGACAGTGAAGAAGAAAACCAAAGACGTTCAAAACAACATACGGGAGCATTCAAAGCGCCGTAGATCACATATTATACAAAGTATTGCCAGATGACGATATATCGTCCGCGGAGTTTTTCGCAGTATTGGGCACTGACGATATATCGTCAGTTGGTCCTCAAAGGGTTAATCCAAAATTTCAACAAACGAGGGCTGTGTTTTTAAATCTCTGATCGTCTATCTAAGCAAGTAAGAGGTAGAGAGAGGTGTCATGATATTGCACAGCTCCCCCACCACAACCTCTGCCGTTTTTAACTCCAGTGAGTAAGTCGTAGCCGAGCTACGTCCGTGTAAGCGATGGTCATTACGCTCGATGCTCCTGCCAAATGTGAGTTACGAAGTGTAATCTGTTTTCTGCAAGCAGAAGGATGCAGTGCTGTGGAAATACATCACAGAATGAGCAACATGTATGGTAAAAACGTTATGAGTGATGGTAGTGTTCGAAAATCGTGTCGAAAATTTAGAGAAAGACGAACAGACGTCCATTTTGAAGGTAAACAAGGTCGCAAGTCTTTCGCCACTGTAAGCCTTGTTGAGCTTGTTGATTAGGTGGTAAGATGTAAAAGAAGGTTTACTATTAGTAAATTGTTTGATAAATTTTCAGACATTTCAAGGTCTGCTTTGAACACAATCGTGACACAAAACCTAGGCTGACACAAAAGACAAACACAGGAGAATGCTTTCGTCTGGCCCTGTTTTGATCCATGACAACGCCTGACACACAGAGACAACATGACAAAAGACCTCAAAAAGTTTAAATGGGAAGTTTTCAACATCCACCGTACAGACCGAACCTAGCACCAAGTGATTATCACTTGTTCTGAGGACTGAAGTCATGGTTAGGTGGGTAGCACTTCGCTACTAATGAAGAACTTCAGGACACCATCAAGACTTACCTGCCCTTACTGGCGGCAACATTCTTTGAGGAGGGCCATCGAAAAGCTTGTGCAATGGTATGACAAGTTCCTGAATCGTTTTGACAATTATGTAGAAAAATAAGCAAAGACTTTACTGTGCTTTTGGTAAAAAATTTATTATTTTCTGTTCATTTTTCTATTATTCACAGCCAATTGGAAGTTGAAAAAAAGCCCTTTTATATCCAGTCACAACCATTTTTAATTATTTAGACTAGACTTTAATGAACTACGAATTCTTTAAAATGGTAAAAAACAATTAATCATGGCAGTACTCCACAACTCACCAGAACTGCAGGTTTCAATTTCCTGTCCGTCTGAATGATGACTCTCTGTTGGTTTTTCATATTTATCAGCTGATCTGCTGCTATAGTTATAACCTTTTTCCCCTTCAGCAATCCCGGAGGCAGCTTCAGCATACCTTTAACTGGAATTTGTGTCGGCGGTTTCAACGTGATTGGTTTCTCAGTTAAGTTCAACGCCATCTTTCCTGCTTCTGAAAATACAATTGTAATATTAGAAGTGAAATATGAAACTAACTAACTACACAATAGAAATAATCTTAATCCAAGTAGGGAACATTGTTAAGCAAACCGTACCTTAATGTGGTACTTTTTTCTATTAGCACACTTTTTTAAAAAGGTCTTAAATCCGAAATGCAAATAAATAAATATAAAAATTCAGGAGCGAAACTGTTTGTCTATTTTCACTGATATTTTGTACATGTGAGTAATAAAATTATATACTATCATAATTACATTATTTTTGACGTATTGTAATATATATGTAAGTTCAGTGGGTTAGAGTACAATATAAATTATTTTTTTTAGTTGGTACAGTTTTTTGCACAAAATACTCATAAATTTAGATAAATAAATTAAAGAAAATATTATTTATCAAAATATGAATATAATCACAATCATACATAAATTTGTAAATAAATAAATATGAACAAATTTCAACAAAATAACAGAATTATCTTCCTATCAGTACTTGTGGCAATTTGAGGAATTAACACGCTCCATCACAGGGCTAGTCTACCAGCCAAACAGCATTAACAATGCTCTTAGTATATCCAAGCTCCAAATAAATATTAAATGTATTTAACCAATAATAAACTCAAGTTAGTATAATGTTGTTCTCTTTCCGACCAAAATCAACTGTTACTCTCACCTGTCAACATGACCTTCTGCCCACTCTGCACAGCTGATGCAACAATGGTGGACTCATCAGCTGGTAACATTGTTATTCCATGAGCTTGCAGCATCTGCAGAGTTTTCTCCGTAGAATTGATCACTGGATATAAAATAAAGTATTAGGTCTAATTATTTGTTAAAAACGATTTTAAATTATAAAATAAAATTAAACTTATCTCCTACCTGTATGGTTAGAACTTTTCTAAGCCAGCTATAAATAGTTCAGCTGCTGAATTTTCCATCAAATGATGTTGAAGTTATTTTATCTTCTCTTTGTGTCATAAGAGGTCATAAATTTAAACAGATGAAATGAGTTCTTATCTTTGACCAAAAAAAGCTTTCATTATGTCTTTGATGTACAGTGGAACCCTTCAAATCCGAACCCCGGGAATCAGAAATCCTATGAAACCAAAATGTGTTTTTGGGAAAACAATAAAATTAAATAGCTGTAAAGTTAAAAAAATTTACTTAGTTAAACAAATTTATTTTTTGAGGTTTAACACAAAAATACAATACAAGACTGAACAAATAGTTTTATACTTAAAGTCTGTTATCTTTAACTGTCGAAGTGAAGAAAATCTTCACATGCACGCAATTCCAAGCCAGCGTAGCATGACGTTGTTCGACTATTAGCGATACGCAATAGTCAGCAGGTAAACGCTCACTAGACAGGCAGGAGACATCCCAGTAAGTGTGGAGGTAGGGGGAGTGATTTATTTGTAGGATACCCTCGCCTAGCAACTATGACATGTCACAGGACATACATCGAACCACCAAGGTCACTGCCCTTTTTCGAACACTGAGTCACCCAGCCTGTATAACCCCAATCGCTACGTCTCCGTCGCTTACTACGAATACAGTGACAAAATAAGTGCATAATATTATTTCCCCGGAAATCCGAACAACCCTAAAACCGAACAGGCTTCAGCCCCAATTAGTTCGGGTTTGAGGGATTCCACTATACAGCTATTTAAATATTGAAAAGTTATGTTTATTACTTTTTTAAATTACAGTTTAAAGTCTTATTCTTATACAAGACTATTCTAATCCCTCCTTTAACTACAGCTAGGACTTAAGTCACCAAAGTCCCGGGTTAAAATATCACCAATCACCAGTAGCATTCCACTATGTAAGAAGGCGCAACCCACCAGCCAGGTGCAGCTCCAAATGTCTACAACAGTTATGGGAGTTAGCCTAGATAGTACAGTTAGAAAGGTGGTACATAAAAAAAATTCAAGAGAATGCAAGATCGACAGGAGACCAGCTCTGTTCTCACCTCTGTTGTCCTGCGGAGGCTGTTGAGGTTTGGGTAGCAAAGGAACAGGATGAGGCTGTGGAAACTGTTTATCAAGGGTTTGAAAGCCATTGGTCATATTCAGTTCGTTTTCAAAAATTACTTTCGGCTGAATCTTTTTCTTCGGAAGTTTTAATATTCTTACTTCTTTAATCTCTTGGCCTGTAAAAGTGATATGAAAACATACATTTAAAAAATTTCAAAATTAAAGAACGGTTTATTTATTACATGAATGGGATGGAGATAGATGGAGTTTTAGTTTTGTTCCTAAATCTTAAAAAAAGACTTTTCATTAGAGAATATAATTTAAGGTACCTTAAAAAGCCTGTAATTTTTTATAATCCTTTCAGAGCTATGAATTTTTAATGTTTTACAGGGTTTGAAAAACTACACAACAAATAAACACTAAAAAATAAAAACTGAAAATTTAAAATAATAATGGCGTTGGTTATTAATTATTCAATATCTGAACTTTTCCAACGGGTCTGTGTTTTTAACTGAAGGTGGAGAAACTCCTCCCATTTTCAAGTGATTACCTAATAATTTACAGTCAGTAATTTAAGTCTGCAACTTAAACTTTCAATTAACTTTTAAATAATATCTGTAACTTCAATAATAATTATTTGATGATTTCAATAATACTATACTTATCTATCATGCACAATACAAAAACTAAATTGATAGCGAAACAAGTAACCACAACACTCCGCTTTGAGCTAGCAGGGTGACATAAGAAAGTGTGTCCTCAGAACGAGTTGGAGCACTACAGAGTAGCTACGCAGTAGTATACAAATATGGTTTTTGTATTGTGCATAATAGAATATTATAGAGTATTGTAGTATTGAGAACATAATATAATTATTATCTGTAACTTAAACTTTTAATTTTTAATGTAAATTATTAGGTAATCACTTGAAATCGGGAGGAGTTTCTCCTCCTCCAGAAACGTTATGTAGTTAAAAGCACAAACTCGTTGGAAAATTCCAATAAAAGATATTGAATAAATCAAAACAGATGTCCACTGTAATCGAAATTAAGCCTACATATGACGTCAACTTCCACCTGAGTCTGTCACCATTTAATTTAGGTGGGCCCTTCTACCACTGTACCACACATTTATAAGCCGAATTGGGATTGCTCATGGTCAGGAATCGAAACTGAGTAGGACTACTTTTGAATGGCTTCTGCACGCTTCACTTTTTAACGAACACAATAAACTGGATCACAGTGTACCGACACACAAAGCACTTTACTGGAATATAAAGCTTCTCTAGAGGTAAAACAGTGAACTCTTAAGCCTGGTTAACACGGGTCGAGTAGAGCTACTCGGCACAGTTACTGGGGTCAGTTGTTGTTTTATTTCAACTCACCCCAGTACTCGACCTGTTATCTACCGTGGCTATATATATATTGAGTGTTGACTCATATACATCAATTAGCCAAGAATCAGATTTTTTGACTTTTATTTAAAAAATCCCTTGATTGTTCATAGAATGGAGGTTTTCAATTTTTCGCTTGGCTTCGGTTAGCCCAAACCAAATGGATATATGTTATGTATGAATGAATGTATTTATGTATATTTTGTTTTCTTCCGTAACCAACACTTTCTGTTGTAATAATATATTTTTGTATTGTGTGACACACATGTTCCATACATATACATTCTCCTAGTATAACTCAAGAAATTTAACAGTTTTGTCTTACTTAAACTTTACAAACAAAAATGAATGAGTAGCAGAGCTTAACCTCAAACTTGACAGCCAGCAGACGTTCCGCTGGAGCAAATTGTGGTGGAGAGGGTAACTACTGGGTCCAGTAACTCGCCTTCCAACTAAACCACTTGACTCGCCCCTCTGTCTACATTAGGCGAGTTCACCCTTCTGGGTGAGGAGCAACTCGCATACTTACACGCTCACTCTTCTCAACCCGTATAAACCAGGCTTTATAGATAGTGCCATCAGCTTTTGGCCGACGACGACAACAACTGACACTAATCGTCAACAGAAGCCACTATCTATTCCACTTGACTCTTCGGAATGGAAACTAACAATGTATCGGTCCAAAGCACTGAAAGGGTTCATAACTTTCAGCACTTGAAAATTTCAATACAATTATTTGTCCTAAGTTTCTATTTTGACCTAACCTAAAAAGTGTATTTCAAAATATTAGTTACAAAATAAATTTGTATTTTATTTTATAAGTTTACCTTGTGTTTTGACCACTTTTTCACCATTCACGATGAACCTATTCATTACGTTCTTGCTGGCTTTCTCCATCTCAAGGGCCGCTTTATGAGCAGCTGCAGCCCTTTTCTGTTTTTCTTTTGCTTCTTTTCTATGAACGTGACGTAATGGATTTTCAGCATATTCCTGAAAAAGGTAATTTTTAAAGTATTTTCTTAGACTAATTTAAAAATTACAATTAAACCACATCAAACAGTCCAAGTAGAAATAAAAATTAAACAAATAAATTAAGTACAGTAGAACCCCTCATATCCAGGATATTCTACCATGTGTACCATGTGCCGACTATCATCTGCTGGCGACGCCGTGACAGATGCTTAGCGCCAATTATCAACATGGAAACTTATCAACGTTAATACTACCAGTTGTGTTCTGATTGTCGACATGAACGTTGTTCTACTTTAGTGTTCTTGTTTTCATGATTACTGAAACTTTGGTAATTTACTGTGTTGTGCGATCAATGAAAGAGCGATGGCTTATCAAAAACGTACGTGTGTGTACGTTTCTCTTAAAAAAAGTTGATGTCCTTTAACGACCTTGGTGAATCTCTAGTCAAATTATCCGCAGAGCTAGGGCAGCATGATAACTGAGAAAGACTGGGGAAAAACCTGTAAAGCCCTTGAAGTTATTCTATGACAGTTGAAATAGAAGATGCTTTAAAAATTCGGAAAATATTAAAAAAAACCCTAAACTAGAACTTGTAGATGAAGCCCTTTGGGTTTGGTTTTGTCAAGAATGGCTCACTCAAAGGGACCCCATTGTCAGGGCCTCTTGTAAATGAAAAAGCCTTAAAGCTGTTGAAAAATTGGGAGGAAGATTGAAATTTTCAAGGCAAGCAAAGGTTGGTTTCACCGGAGGAAGCTTCTTCACAGTATTAGACATGTTGTTATTATGAGGAAAAGTTGTCAGCTGATGATGATGCTACGAAAACTTTTATAGAAAAGTCTCAAAAGTTGGTGTCGGATAGTAATCTTGTTGCTAAACAAGTATAAAACGTAGACGAGAGCGGACAGGACTATAAAATGTTGCCGAAACCTACTCTTGCTGCTAAAAATAAAACTGTTTTGAGTTCTAAAACTGTTAAGGAATAAAAAGCTAGATAAAAAATTGCTACGTGTAGCAACGCCAGTGGCAGTCACAAACTGCTGCTGTTTGTTATCAGCAAATCTAAAAAGCCAAGAGATTTTTAAAATCTCAATATGGCGACACTCCCATTATACTGATAAAGTGGACTGATGCTTCTAGAGGTGAACCGATGCTTCTGGGGTAACTCAATCATGAGTAATGATGTGAACTATGCACTATCATAATCAATCATCTGCTTGGATGGAGTATGCTCTTTTTAAAGAGTGGTTCTTCCTTGAATTCGTGCCTGCAGTAAAAAAACATTTAAAATCAAAAAACTTGCCAATGCAAGCTGTTTTGTTCGATAGCACGCCAAGCCACCCTCTAGAGTTTTAGTTAAAGAGGGGTAACATCAAAGCTATGTTTTTATCTCCGCATGTTACACTATTGATCCAGCCCATGGACCAAGAGGTCCATGAAGGTTGAATGAATAATAAAGAGGTACCGGAAAAAATATGTAGGGTCTCTTTTAGACAAAAGGTTCACCATCAATGACACAATTTATACCGTTGCTTCTACATGGGATGAAATAAAACAGAAAACTCTTCAAAAAGCATGGAAGAAAATTTGGCTATAATGAAAACAAAGTGACAGTGCTGATAAGGACGATTCTGAGCCAACTTCATGATCAGAAAGACATTGATCCAGAAGCTGAAGAAAACGACATCACAGAAACTCTTCAAGACCTGCAACATCTGCAAAACGGTGTCAAGCTTCAGCTGACAGATGTAGAAAAATGGCTGACATGGCGGAGTCAACAATGAAGAACTCAATTATTACGAAATAATTGCTGCAGTTCAAAATGCAACAAATAAAGACAGCGATGCTGAGGAAGAAGTTGATTGTGATATTGGTGTGACGCAATCGAAAGTTAAAGATGCATTTGACATTGTGTTAAAATATTTGGAGCGAAACTCAAGAACTTTTATTTTTTTATTGTGAAATAGGTTATTCTTAGTTTTGTATATACCTAACTATGGGTTACAAAAATAGTTAAACAACAGTGGTATGACATAATATGTTCAAAGTTCTTGAAATATAAATCGTTAACAAGGTGTTTAAAAAGGTGAGCATGGGTCTCACATCTCGACCTCATAGCACATGTGACCTCGACCAATGGCGGGTTGAAGTAGTTTCAACAACAAACTGGCAAAAAAGTTCATAAAATAAAATTACCTGTATGATGTGACAGATGTCGAGTCTGTCGTTGTCAAAGGAGATCTGATCCGGGGTTTTGTCGAACTTATTGACCGCAACGGGATCAGCTCCGTGCTCCAACAGCAGCCTGACACACTCCTCGTGTCCATTCTCCGCAGCCCAGTGCAATGACGTCATCCGCAACTGCCACCGCAACACGTTCGTCAAATTAAACTTTAAACCATTTACCTTTCCTTTCAACAACCTTAAACCCTTTAAAGAGTAACGATGTTTTAAAACGTCATTATTTGAGAGCTGTTAAGGAGTAAGGTTAAAAACTCAAAACACACCTCAAAAGATACAATTTTTTTTAAATTTTCACTAATATACATTCCAACATGGAGTAAATATAGTTAGAAACGTATTTTAGGTTCAAAATGCCCTAAAATAAACATTTTAGAACTTTTTTCAATCAATTTTCAATAAAGTAGCTAAAGAAAGCACCGAGTGATGTTTAGCAAACGAATAACTCTCAGCTATAGAGATACAGCCGTCAATAATAGGGAAGTGTAGAACGCTTTCACTTTTATTCAGTGCTAATTAAAATTTATATAATATATGTATATATATATATATAAAGTTAAAGTTTTGCTCTATCTCCAACAGTTACCGAGATATTAAAAAATCTAAACACAGTACATTGTATTTAGGGGCTCCAATGCTAATGTTATGGAGGATGAGGAAAAATTAGTATTTCCCTTATTAACCTATCGATTTGGATGTAACTTTTTATTTAGGTTCATGAGGTTGGGATCCATACGTTTGTGCTAAAAAATCATATTTTATGTGTTCCTCACAGCAGCAAACCTGCATACTCTTTCCCGTGTTAATCTTATGGAGAATAGGCAAACTACTTTATTTATGTCCCGATATAAAAATAGGTATATGGTCAAAATTAAAAAAGTTTATGGTAAAAATGCTTACTTTCAGTGTTCCTCAAAGCAGCAAACCTGCATACCCTTTCCCGTGTTAATGTTAGGAGAATCGGCAAATGCTCTAATTTATCAACAGGTATTGATTGATCAATCTTGTCATATACTTGTGATATTATTGCCATATTATTGAGGTGGAAATTCGTATGCAGGTCTGCTGCGACAGGGTATTTTAGTCAGGTTAAGAATCTGCAGTACCTAAGCCTTTTTTTACTCACCTCCTATAAGAACAAGGTTAAAATTGAAACAAGTGCCATGACCTATTTTGTAAAGTGCCAGGAAATCTTGGCTTATTTGGTATAATTTGGAAGGAATAACAATATCTATCAATCTACCTGGTTATAATTTTAATTATCTCATTTACTCAGTGGCTCAGATTTTAAAAAAACTCTACAAAAAATATTATTGACACATTCCAAAAAGGTTAATTAACATTTTAATCACAAGAAACACTGGATCTTCATCTTAATAATTGATAAGCAAATGCTGAACTCAAACTACTCGGATGTGTAACGATTAACTCAGTCTTTACAAAAATACAATGTAATAGGTTCAAAACATTTCAACAATTATTTTTGTAAATTAGATTGCCCTATTGAAAAGATCAAGTCAAAATTGTGTGACTGGTCGGTCGATCTTTTTACTCCCTTGATACAATACCAGGAACAAGACCAACTATAGCCTACCAGCCCATAATCGCAAGGCCTATGAAAAAAAACCAACATATATTGGGGCTAAGCTGTTCAACAAACTGCCAACAGACCTCAAAAGTCTGAAAAATGAGAACAACTTCCAGAAAAGGCTACTGAAATGGCTCATGGAGAAAGAATTTTACTCTGTTGAGGAATTCCTTGAACAAGACGTAACGCCAACAACGTAAACACCGATCGAGTAATTGACACCCATCCTGTTCTCTAGGAATATGGATTAAGAAGAATAAGTTCAAAAGATGAATTCTTTGAATTTAGTCCAAAATCAATAATATTGTAAAACTTGTATTGTACAATACCTAGTAATAGTTTAGTTAGTATTAATAGTTTAGGAACCATTGTAATAATTGTAATTAAAACCCTTGTAAATATTTTTGTGTTCATATTTTGTATTCTGACTTTGCCTATTGCTTTTTGTAAGCCTAACAACATTAAAATCATATTTATTTATTTGTCTTCTAATTTCAAATTATATGTATTTGAAGAGAAACATATACATTTTTTTAACATTGCTCTTACAAGACATTGCTCCAATCAAATATTGGAGAGTTGCTGTAGATCCTACAGATTCAGATTTTTGGATGAAGAATTCAAATACAACATGTTAACGAACCATGTCCGTTGAGTCAACATCGACGCCATATTCCAAGAGGAGTTTCAGAATTTGTACGTGACCCTCTTGGGCAGTGACGTGCAGTGGTGTTCGGTCCACCTTGTTCCTTGCGTCTTTCGATATCCCTGCCTTGAGTAGGAGATCGACCACTTCTACGTGGTTAGACTGGCAGGCGAAGTGAAGAGCACTGGTACCCAGCTGCGAGACAACACATGTCAATGTTACTTCAACATCTAGAGAAGTGTTATTTAGATTTTTATAATGAACATTTTCCATCACGATTTTAAGTAAAACAAAGTTTCAGCTTGGGTTTAGGAAAAAAGTTACCAATATATATATGGTATAATGTATTATATATATATGGATGTTTCCATAGTATAATGTCTTATGGAATAGTGTTCTGGGGAGGTAGTACCGCAGCAAACAGGATTTTCCTCCTCCAAAAACGAATTATTAGGAGGATGTGTGGTGCTCAACGCCTTGCCCACTGTAGGCCCCTGTTTAAGGACCTGGGAATATTAACCCTCCCATCACTAATTATTTTTGAATCTGCCATTCTGGTGAAAAGTAATCCAGAAATTATTTTTCAAACAGTGCGGTTCACCAGTATAACACAAAAAGTGCGAACAAAGTACACGTACCTCAGGTGAATTCGGCTTTGGCCAGCAGGAGCCCATACTTTAGCAGTGTAAAGATATATAACAAACTGCCAAAATATATTACTGAAGAGCAAAACTTTAAAAAATTTAAGACCATTTTGAAAGAATATTTATGTGGAGCGGCCTACTATAAAGTAGATGAATTAACAAGTTCAGCCTAAAATGTCTTCATACCACTCTGACGATCACGTCGCAGGAGCGATGCTAGTGGTACAATATCAAGTATCAAGCAAGTATCAATAGTTTTCGTGTTAGGCCTACCCACGTAGGCTATTGTGATAGTGTTGTGAAATCAAGTTTTAGGATTAGTATGGCATATATATTACGACATGTATTGTACTAATAACCTAAACAAAAGGTCTGGTAATACCTTTAATTAATGGTTTTAGAATTTCTTTATTTACAAACACATAAATGATTTTAAGGTTATGTTCCATATCCGAGGTATTCTCTGTCCCAATTACCTTGGTCAACCGAGACTATACTGTACATGGAAACAGATTCATTTAAGAGGACCATTCTACATTTGATATTGACCTATAGGCTTCCCACCCCCTGAGGTAGATCATCACGTCAACAAGAATGTTTCAATTTCAAAGCAGTTGGTATCCTACAAAGTAGAATAATTAATTTTCTCATGTTCATTAAATGAATACTAAGTTTTAGTTTGCATCTCTGGTTTTATACAAAAATAAACTTTCATTTAAGGTATATATTAGTTTTATATTACCTGTTTTGGGCTGAAATCCATATGCTGGTCAAAGGTACAACACTCTGTTGAACCTTTGACCAAAACGTATACAATTTTCTTTATTACTAAAAATAAGTTAAAACTTAGAAAACATTTATTTAAAAATACTTATTATACCAATAGATGAAATAGTAAAGTATCAAAGTTGATTAGTTTTAGAATCATTTGAATTTTACTGTATTCAATAAGAAAAGAAAGTTTTTTTTCTAAATATTTTAAAGAAAACAATGGTCAAAGGTAAAAAAACCTTCCCCTATTATATATGAGGGAAAATAGCATTTTTTGGTATTAAGCAAAAATATGATAATAATAAGTAAGAAGTTTGTCATTGCATGTAATTATAATATTACTTATTTGAAGTAATATAAGGTTAGTTTGTAGTAGTAGTTTTATATTAACCCTAGAAGTGGTAAAGTCGTAATTCACAACACATTTACAAATTCAATAAGAAGTGGCAGGTGAAGGCGTCTGTCGTCTATTTAGTGAACTTATCACCTTCGTGACCGTAGTGCCCTCTGGGGGCAAGCAACTGAACTTGTTCACACAGTTCACTAAACTGCCGCTAGGGTATGTCTTATAGCCAAGTAAATGCTTTCTACTCCTAAGCACAATCGCTGTATTGGTTAAAGCGCTACACTGACGAGTGTAACATTTTAGCCATTCAGAAGTGCTTGGGTTCGAATCCCGACCATGAGCAATCCCAATTTGGCTTGCAAATGTGTGGTATAGCGGAGTGGGGGGCCCGCCATAAATAAACGGTGGCCGGCTTGGATGGAAGTTGACGGCATTTGTAGGCTTAATTGGGATTGCAGTGGACACCTGTTTTGCTTTTGTGGTTAGTGGTTATAAGGGGGGCATGTTTTATGCTTTTTTTGTTTGTATATTTCAAGAAGATATTAGTCATTTTTTTATGTTACAATTAAAAGTAAAAAGCTTACCACTTCTAGGGTTAAATGTACTTCACATGTTTGCTGCGGACCACTCGGATCCGAGTGGTGACATTTAGCTTAAAATCAAGACGGTGAATCTAGCGATGATCTAGTGAATGTGTTACACAGATTATTTTTCAAACATTATAATTTTGTTTTTCTGCTTCAATACATGTGTGACTAATAAAAATAGTATACTAGTCTAATATTACGATAAAATTAACAATTGTGATGTCTTTGAAATTTGTCTTATGTCTTTTTTGATATTTTAGCTCTGAGCAGTTGAATCCATGATGAGGAATCTAAAGATAAAACTGACCAATTTACTTAAGAAACACAAGCCAGGAGTATCTGGGATGTGACCAAAGTCTTATTTAAATACTGGTAGCCAAATATATGTTTGATCGTTTTAGAGCAGCTACTAGTTTTGATAGTATGAGGGTAAAACTTAGAATATCTATAAAGTAAACAAACAAAAATCAAAGATTAGATTAGATTATTGAAATGGCAACCTACCCAGATAGGTATTTTAAGCCAAGTATAAATAATAAATGAGTGTAGGATGATTGTGGCGCTTGTAGTCTTGTTACTGACTGAGGCTGACATGTTCCTTAAACAGGGCTGTTAATTAATAGCCCAACAGTCAATGGCAACTAATGGACCTACAGTTTAACGTGAAATCCGAACCACGGCCTCTGAATTACGAATTGGTCTATTTATGAGGATGGTCTTTGTGGATTAACGTAGTATTCAATAGTGGTGACGTTAATCCACACAAGAGAACACTAAACCCACCGACCATCGCACACAACTATCCACAATTAGTGACCTCCAAGTAGCTGGATTACAAGACGTCGCCACCGTCCCAGTCTTGACAGATTGGTGCCAGTAATGACATTCTAAACTCACCCAGTCCGTGGTGAACGGCGCTCCTTGCTTCATGAGATCCCTCACAGCCTCTGCATCGCCTTCTTGTGCCTTCACCAACAGTTTTCGTCCCAACTCCACGATCGGTGGCAACGCCTCAGTCTCCACTCTCACCTGTAGTCAAGATTCTTATTTGGTCATTGAACAGTAATTGACACAGTAATTATAGGCAATCAGCCAAAGAAAATCAGCTGTGAGTCTAACTAATCAGTTAGAGAGAAAGTTAGGAAAGGACAATATGGGCCACCTAGAAAGGAAAAGTGAACCAACTTACTCCTGACTAACAATTATTTCAAAAGCCTACAAGCTCTACATACATTGGTATATTATTGCTTGGAGGGATAACAATTTACTCATTGTTACTAAAATAATGTTCAAGCCTTTGCAATATTTCATTATTTTATTTTTCTAGCCTCCGAAACACTGAGATTTTAAAAATTGGTTTAAACTACCTTACGTGCATGTGATTCTATTACTTGATTGGTAACTAATTTTGATATAGAGCCTTAAGTAGGTTTGGAATTGTTTTTTCCTTCATAACGAAGGGCTTCACTACATTATATTAAACGCATATTTAGACACACGACACATTGGCCAAAAATTATTACTGCTCCCGGCAAAAGAACAGTTTACACTAGTTCCGGCTTAGACATTAACACGTCCTATCAGTTGTTCATGCTTAGCAGATTGCATATACAAGAATCACATGCAAATAAAATAATTTAAACAAATTTTTATAGTATTTTTGTCACTAATTTTTGATTTTATTGTGTAGAGGTTCATGAATTCTATACATCTCATGCCACTTTGGTGCCAGAACCCCCTGATTTGAGTTTAGAGATCCCTTGGTAGTGTTAATCATCGCCCAAATTAAAATCCTACATACACCACTGCCACCGAATCTACCCAGCAAGTTTCTTGCCCAGGAAGTTCTCACCCTTCCCTCTAAAACAGCACACCTCCTTGACCCATTTTTTCTTACAGTCTTGAGGTTACAAAAAAAATTACAACACACCATTACAAAATAACTAACAGGATGTGAAATTCAGATTGAAGGTAACACTTTATATGTAACAAAACAGAACCAGAAAGGATCAAAATGACAAGACTAGGGTAAAGAATGGATGGATGAATAAGAGAAAAAAATCTGGCTCAATTTGCAAGAGATTTCTGGATATTATAAAAGAACACCTACGGCTGAATGTGAAATGAATACAAGTAGAAGAGAATACAATCCACTTAGACAGAAAATGATGAAAGAGTCTCATCAGCACATCCGGAAGAATGGAGCTAGGCCCTACCTAAAAGATTATGACAAACTAGTGAAAATCAGTTAGAGTAGTGGTTATCAACCTTTTTGAGCCCGCAGCCCCATTTTTACCTTTTGAACAGGTTGGCCTATTTTATTCACCCTAAAATAATTTATATCTACAATTAATTATTGCTCGAAAGTTTACCGCTCCTATATTGAAGGATAAAAATAAGTATCTAAGCCTGGTTTGATAAGTTGGGTTTAAATTCATCATTTTATTTTTTATTTTCGGGGCTTCTGCAACCCCCCAGGACCCTATCCGCGACCCCTAGGTTAAGAAACCCTGAGTTAGAGAGCTGTTATGGGAAACAGTGAAACGTTACAGTTTTAAAGTTTTACATGAGTTCAAAATTCACAATGCATTGAATTATTGAGACTCAATTTCAGCACCAAAGACTATTTATGATAAGATTATGATACCCAAACTATTATGTAAGTCCTATGTAGGCCTAATATTTTTTATGCAATCAGATCAAAATATGAGTCTTCCAATTAGTTTCTTAAGAATCAAGTAGTAGGACTATTAATAGCTTGAGTTAGCCTATTGTAATTGTTGTTTTAGTTGATACAAAACAATATACTTGGCTATATATACTAATTGTAACTGTAACAATATACTTGGCTACCATAGACGGGCAGTTTCCGTCATCGACGTAACTGTTAATTTATCATTGTATTCGGAGGTCTTTGACTGTTGTATTACCCTTCAAGTGCCACAGCGTCCCTCACAGCCACATTAGGCCCTATGCATAAAGTGCCGGCGTCGCTGACAGTGACTTTCGGTAAATCGGTTATAACCAAGTTATTATTTAATGTACTGGCTTGCCTTTTGCTTAGTTTTGTTCCAAAAACCATTGTCAATTATTTATGATGCTTATTTTGCCTTCTGTATGTTATTAGTTTTCGTACTCTTTGTTTTTACCGTTATGGTTTTGTTATCATCTGTCCCCGCTGTTTTATTTGCGGTTATGTAACAAATGTTTGTTTACCAAACACAAAACGAAAAACAATTTTTTTAGTTTTATAGTTTTAACTTCATTTTAGTGAGAAAAAGAATTTTTTGTAGTGTAACATATGACGACTAAAAATAAAATTTAACTGTCAACAATTTAAAAAAAAGATTACATTAATATCTGTAAAAATAAATTTTCTATGACCTTTCTTGACAAACATTACATTTTCATGAAAATCATGTATATGCGCGAGAACCATGGAAATGGTTAAGGCACTCAAAGTGTTAAGCTAAAATAGATGTAACAGACTGAGCACTAGATTAACTTTATTAAGTTGGTTTACCAAGCAGAGATAAATTAGACGAACTTAAACTTGTCTTGAAAGTTTTCAGGTTATAAAAGATCACAAATAGTTCGGCTCCTTCCCTATTACTAAGTTCGGCTAAGTTCCATCTACTAATTTCCCAAGAAAGTTAGTAATAAGAATGAATATAATAATAGATCAAGTAAAAATTGAGATTGTTGAGCCAATTGTTTGTTAGATATTTTTTGTTGTTGTTTTTGTTCCCATTGTTAGAGTTTATTGTTTGTTGGTAAATTATTTATTGTGAATTGGTATATTATTTTTTTCAAATCTAATGTTTATGTTCATTTTTTATCATATTAATTCAATATTTATAGGCCACTCAGACTTATATAGACTTAGGTTAACCAGACTTATAAGACAAGGTTCACTCTTGTATATGTTATTTGCAACTGCAAAAATAAATCATACTCCAATAATTATACAGGTAAAAGGTGCAACAGAAAAAATGAACTCAATTATTAGTATCCAAATTCCGCAAAATTCAGAATTCTACATGTGGAATTGTTTAGGCCTAAGCGTAAAAAAATTACCATATGAAGGTCATTTATATGAATTTGAAATTACTAATAATAACTAAGTTTCTACAACTAAAAATAAACACTAAAAGCTTTGAAATAACTATGTTTTCTTCATAAGTGCCAAAATCAAAAAATCTTTGGAGCGACCCTTTACTTTTACATCCTTAGGCTACTTTAATTTAATAGGCTTACACTCACATCACTTACTGTCTGAAAAACTCCAGGGCCTTGTCCATGATCTGCTTCTGGAGAACTTAAAAATTCCATCGGTTCCATGATTATAGTTTTAATTTTCTCTTCTTATAAAATCTGTAATATCAAAAATAAAACAAATACAATGAGGTTACTCAAAGATCAACTAACTCAGTAACCAAATTTTATCACTTTAAACTACTTGAACAACATACAAAAGTCTTTCATATCTAACCTAACAACTAAGTGTTAAGTTATGCTCAGAGTAAATATCATTCGGAAGTTTTAATTAAAGTTTAAGTTACATAGTGCATTACGAAATAACAGTTTAACATAATCAATCTTTTCAAGACAGGCCAATTCAGTTTAATATAGCTAGTGTAGGAATAGGATTAAGATAATGTTGGATCTAACTTAACATAGATTTTAATTTTGAGAGCACTACTGTCTCATTGCTCTAATTGACTTAACATAGTAGGGCCTACAGTTTAGAAAACCTAGGTATAGAAAACGTAGCAGTAGGCCCTAATTATAATGTTTTCTATGTTACGATCTATGTTTTTTATAGAAACTGTTATAGACCTCTTGAGGTAGAGGCCTAAAAGTTTCTATCAAAGGTAATCTGAAAATTCAGTTTGAAACCTTAACTTTAGTTAAACATGGAATGAGAGTGTTCCAAACATATTTAGAAACGTAACTTACGAGTTCCTTCTTGAGGAACTTAAATTTAAAAAATGAGAAATTATTCCTAAAAGAGAGTTAAACTATCATTTTCTTAAAGTTTTCAAATAAACAGCTAAAAAAACTAATAGTCTTGAAATATCAACAGTCAAAAAAACAGTAAAAATTAATTCATTAACTAGGCCTACCTAAACATAGCCTAATAAGATGAAAACAAAAATGAAAAGCCTACGCCCTACCTACCAAGAATTATATTTTACCGAATAATATACATTGTGAATGAGCGAACTTAATAATACTGAATTATAGCCTACTGATTTTGCACAAGTAAATATATTAGTGTATTTAATTAATCTACAAACTATCTACTACTTGGCATAAGTTAAGACTATTATTATACACAAAATCCTCCTTGAATTTTTTAAAATTGGAGTGAATTGCTGCAAAATCATGAATATGGTATTAAAATTTAAACATTTTTGTATGAACAGCTGATAGGTAGTCAATTAAACAAAGTTAAAAATATATGTTTTAGAAGACCTTTTTAATACAAGAGGATAAATATAGATTTAAAAATTAAATAGCCCAGATAAAATAATTGTCAAAACACAAAACTTACTCAAAATACGATTTCATTGAAACACTTAATTGATTTTCAACACTGAAATATAAATTATTTTTTGAGTCTCCCTCTCCCGCCAGAAGAGCAGCTTCTAGAAATGCTATGGAATATTTCACAAACATAACCTCAATCTTAGCAAAAACGAATTCGAAGGAGGGCGACTATGAATAGCCAAGAAACAATATGATTACACAGAGCTGTAGTACTGATTTTACTTAAAGGTTACTTAGTAAGTAGAAATACTTTGAATGCTGATTATTAAATTGCAAATCGACTTGAACCTTTAATATTTTTGTTTTGAACAATTATAGACTCCTTCCTTTTCCTGAAAAGCGAACGGATATGTTTTATGTCGACAAGGCTTCAAAGAGTGGCTTCCTGTTCCTGTGATATAACGGAAGTTTACAACTATAATGAGAAGTAACAAAAATTGACCTTACCTTGAGAATAATATAAATTAACTAAAATATACTCCACACGAATCAACAATTTTTTCTAAATGAATTCCAATAAAAATCATGAAATTCCGCATAACTATGCCTTAATAGGTCAAGTACGAGTAAAACCACTAATTCAAGATGGCGTCCTCAGATCACTTCGGCAGGAAACCACTTTTGAAATTTAAATAAGCCAATAAGAAGTTTTCATCACACATATAATAGAAGATTTAGTACACTTATTTTCTCTGAAGTCATATCAACCTTTTGCATGAAACCTGTTAAGTTTACGTAGATAATGAATAAAGGAAATAAATTTTTTTCTTAATACAACTGTATATTCTCATAAATAGGTTGTTAATAAGTGCTACTACAGTGTCCATAACTGCATCGCTGGCAAACTATAGCTTATGTTTTTCTAATATTTTAATTTTAAGTTTTGTTTGTTATAAGCTATATTGTAATATGTTCTTGACCTGGCTATTACAATTGTACATTGTCAATCTGGCTAAAATTAAGAGTTATTGAGTACTAAATATCAAGATAAAAATCTAGAGAGAGGTCGTAGATAAATAAACTTTTAACTCCTTTTTTTAATGAGGGCGGATAATAAGAAAGTTGAATGGTGTTGATATGATTAAGCAAGATCACAATAAAAACATGTACAATATTTGGTTAAACTTATTATTAATATAATTAATCAATAGGAAACTTTAACCTGAATGTTCATGCATACTGCTGTGCCATTTTTACGAAACAAATATTTTAGTGGCCTTGAAACGAGTATGCACATGTTCAACCTCTAGGATCGTTAGTCTCAATCAGAAGTTCCCCCACAGACTTGCTTGTAGACGTAGACTTCCATGTTTTTAAGGACTGAAGACGGATTTGTTATATCTCCAAACAACCGTTATAGATGTGAAATGTACCTCAGCCTGACTATTAAGCTGTATAGTTGCCACAAAAATTACTATCTAGATTGGTATATATTAGCAGAGAAAAAGTATCAATTAAATCCCATATACCGCTGTTGATGATATTTACGTCCATACCCATAAAATCCGAGTAGAGGGTACAAAACAGTTCTCAATAGCATGGAAAGTCTACGTAGTATAGCACTTTACTTCTATGTTCTCTGACTATAAGATAGATTAACGTGTAAAATCAGACAAATAAACGTCTTTATATCTTATCGTTAGTCGATGATTTTACTTGTTTAAATATTTTATTTATAATTATTGGCTTTTAAGGGCCTTGGAGCCCAATATCTGCTTTTGGGTATTTTTTAATATGAACTCACTTTATGACCATTCTCTTAAAAATGCATTTGATTTTGATAACTTCTGTTTACAATTTGCAATTTGATATAGGTTTATAAATTCCGGACTTAGGATTGAATATAATACATAATGCCATTCTTGTATGGCCCTTATATATTTATTTCATGTTTAGGTTTCTTTGAACGTTGGGATATATTTGTGTATTTGATATGTTTTTACAATACCATATTATCATATGATTAAAATTACCTTAAACTATTTTTAGGATCTATCATTCATTTTCAGTATTACAGTGTCATTTACAGTATTCAAATTGGTTTAGAACGTAAATTCTGTTATGTTGGTTAATGTCATAATCTATTGTATTATTTATATTTTTTTTAGTTTTGTAACGAACGATTTTATATACACGAAAAATCCTGAATCAGTAATCAGAATTCAGAATCCGAGGGATTTGGTTTGCAGCTTAATCGCGTTCGGCAACAGTGCTAAAGAAGACCTTTAGTATCTTGCACCTAGGGAGTACTCTTATTCACAATGGCTGCAGAACATCAGTATTTTTACGAAGATGAAGTCTTTAGAATTAACAAGAGAGGAAACATTGAATTCGGAATGGTGCTTGAAAATTCTGAATTAGTAAGTAGTGATGAATCTGATGGTGAAGACGGTGGCAGGATGAAACAAGGGCACATAAGGGTTGCGTGGCACCCTTCTGGCGAGGAAGAAGTAATTCAAGAGAAAAAGGTTTGTCTAATTATTCATAGGCCTATATTTAGAATTGGAATTTTAATCAAGTGTCACAAACATATAAGTACTTAATCCGAATTTCAGATTTATAATAGAGAAGCTATCACCATAAATTTCATTCTTTTATGTAGGTAAGATTTGTTTTATCATGTTTAGTTTGATAAGCTAAGGCTATGTAGTGACTTAGTTTTTTTCATCAGTGAGTAGCTCCTAGGTTTAAAATTGGAAGATATAAACGTTACTCAAAAGATCTTGGCAACATACAAGAATGTATATATATAGGCCTAAATATTCAGAGATGGTAAATGTCTAGAACACAGTATTCCACTATTTTATTTAAAATCGGTCTTAGTCTTGCTTTTTGCACTTTGTAACAACCTTATAACAAAGTTCTGCTCCATGGGAAAAACCTAGGGGATCGGCGGGAATCGGGGTTCTGGGCGGAGAAGAAAATCACTCAAATATACCGATTTCTCTCTCTAATAACATAATTAAGAATACACTGCGGAACACCGTGTTTCCGATGTTTTCAAATGTTTTCTTACCGAAATAAGCCACCTTTCTAACACCCAGTCAACTTTGTTGTCTACAAAAATCGAGGTTCTGAGCGAAGAGAAACGGGAAATTTCTTGGGAATCAGGGATATTTGAGGGAAACCAGGATATAAAGTGTTAATTCAAGGAAAAACGAGAGATTCTCGTGATTTACAATTTTAAACTGGAAAATCTTGAAAACTTGTTTCATTGGAGATGTTAGACATAAGGTTAACTTTATAACAAAGATTTGTTATTCACTTTAAATTATTAAACTTAATGTTATCAAACTGAATTAAAAATTAACTTGTTGGGAATATTCTCAAACAAGGAAAAAGGCAGCATAAATCTTCAACTATCATAAATAAATACGGTATAAATATATAAATTTATTGGTTCATTTTATTATCAGTCAGCTGATAACAAATCTATTAATAATATTTTATACTATCAAAAAACCTAACATGACTCTGCAGAGCGCTGTATTTCAGCGAATAATACACGTTGCATTTTATCTTAATATACGAAATAGGCCTATTACTAACGGCAATATTGCTGTCTGCAAAGCGCTGTTAGCACTCTGCGGGCTTAAGTTAGATTTTCTAATTGTATAAAATATTACGAACAACATAAAAATATCAAATTGGCAATATCCCCTATATATGTGTAATAATTAATATAAGTTATAATCATGACAAAATATTATAATAATCATGATAAGAATGATAGTTTAATTATAAGAAAATTATGGTAGTAATTATTACTATACATATTTATAATATAATAATAATTCGATCGGACAATTAAAGTACACATTAATTTAAAATAATTAGCCTAATGTAGGCTAGTATTTCTAAATATTAATTCCTATAATTGCATCGGCATAGAAAGTGACATTATGAGGATTGGTGCTCTGTGGAATAATGTTTCATGATCACTCTAGTCAGCTGTTTCCAACATTGTAAAAACCTCTGCTAAAAATAACCCCTTTTACCCTGGATGCTCTTAAATTATCTTATATCTCCCTGCCTAAAACCCAGATCCCTGCAGACTTCAATGTTAACTGGATGTTGCAGAGTCATATTTCGGTCAAAAAAACATGGGCAATACAGTGTTAGGCGGTGTTTTTATTCTTAATTATATTTATTAGAGAGGAAAATAAGTGTATTTGAGTTATTTTTCCCCGCCCCAAACCCCGATTCCCGCCGATCCCCTAGCTAGACGTTATAGTTTGAGAGTGTAATATTTCAGACTAAAATCGTACGGAAGTGTCAAAATTGGGTTGTTCCGTGCCCATGTCATTCTTATGCAGAATAAATTAAAGGAGACCTATACTGAATGCAACTACATTGGATCAGAGAGTGTGTCTAGTTTGACTACATTTTAAACATAAATGTAGTTTCTAGGCAAACTACATTGAAATTGAATGAATTAAAGTTTTCTGCCTTTTTTACATATTAAATTTATCTGTTTATATATGAACATCTTGTCATATTTCTTTGTGATATTTGGCTAAATATTTCTTTTGTACACCATTGCATTCTGATACTCTGTATTCTATATATTCATACTCTATAGGCTATCATACATTAATTCTAGGCTACTTTAAAAAATAAATATAAATATATAGCCTATGTACACATATTTTAATAATATTGACCTGTGAATAAATAAGATTATGAAAATAATAATTAGAATTTTAAATTTTAGTGTCATTGTACACAAACAACTTGACCCTTACGAAAGTAGGCCTAAATTGAGAAAAATTATTCATGAGCGAGACTGGAGTAAAAATCGAGAAAGAATTGATAATATTATTCTTGACCAGACTAAAAATTCATGTTACGTTAATGTAAAGCATTAGAAATTATCATTAAAAAAATTGGTAATTTTCTGAGAATGCAGGTTGACTGAAACAAGTTTTATTTAAATTTTGTGTCTCATAATTCCAGTGTCATTTTTAACATCATAACTAATTCTTCAAAAATGATGATTGTATTAATATGCATCATACAGAATCATTTATGTATACCAAACGAAAAAATTTGAATTGATTTTTAGAGGTTTCTAGGTATACAGTTTATATGTAGGCCTAACTCCCTACAAACAAATAGATAAAAAAACTTGGTTAGGAACATTAAGGGTATGGTCTACATGTACTCAAAATTCACTTTGTATTTGTTTGGTAACTTGGTCTCATTCCAATACTACCTATAATACGAGCAAGGTTTGTATATATTTGCAGAAAACAGTTCTACAGAGTTTCCTTAAATTTTGGAAATAACTAAGTAAGCAGTTCTAGATAGGTCTAATGTATAGTAAAATCCCGTTTTTCTTGTGATATTAAGTTTAAATTTAAAATCTAAGATTCAATTGTAAACAGTACAAATGAAAACATCTGTTTATAACCTATTGACAGCTGTTGAGTGAAGATGATGGCGAACAGGATGTGAATAAAGGATTTGCATGCATATTTATTTCATGTACCGGTATGCAATAAATGAAAAATTATCAAATTAGTAAACGATTTGTAAATAAATAGGGAAATAAAAGCATAGTAAAGTATTACTAAAAACTTTAGGGTTTCAAATTAATTCTGATAGAGGAGTACTGTATTCAGGTAAATAAAAGGCAGCTAAAAAAGTAATATCTAAATATTTATTTGTTATTATATCAAAAACATAAAATCATTGAAATTTAAATTACATTTGACTTTTTTAATTATTGGAATGCAGTATTTAACTTAATTTAATGATTAACTTATAAAGGATATATTAAATTGTGTTACCTTATTGGCTGTGGCAAAAAGCAAGAGTCAATTACTGGATAGGACAGTTGTGAAGATTTATTTTTTTTTCAAAAGTTATTCAAATTGACATTTGAAGTTTCTATGAGAAGTCATGAACAGTTACGACTATTCAGTACAAAATTTAGAATGGAATCCTCGTGCACAGGTCGGGCTGGCGGATCGATCGTTGATGCCAGGCGATGTAGTCCGCCGTATGATCAAAGGTCGAGACACACAGCGAGGCTACTGCCGAGACATCAAGGTGGTCGCTTGCGTCCAAGTGATGGGCAGCAAACATGTCATCACCAACGTGAGCAGCGAGAAACTCGTTCCGCTTGAGGTAAGTTTATTTGTAAATAGTTGAACATAAAGATCATAAGTCATTTATTGAGCTAGATTATAAAAATTTGCATCAGCCAAGTCATATAAATAAATATAGTTGAAAACAATAACACTTAAAGTAAAATCAGATTACGTAATGTAAGAAATCGAGCCTAACCACAGCATTAGAGTTATCAAGACTCACCAAGGTAGTCATGGACACTTATAGAAGGTTCCATTTATCAAATTAGGCTTTAGTCCTCTTCTTAAATTTAGCCAAATCCTATTCAGTCTCAATCAAGGCGGAAGGGTATTCAACAGTTAAATGGAATTTTAATAAATAAGTCCATGGAAATAATAAGTGGAATGGGTAGATTCAGTATGTTGTGTACAAAAAACAAGTAGTTTTTTGTAAATATCACACTGCCTTCATATTTTATTTGATTTTATTGTTTGAGGTCTTAACCAAATCTTCTGTTTATTTGGTTTTTACATTTTGGATTGGATTGGTTAAAATCAAAACAAATCGAATATTTACTTACCGTTCTGAATACAGAATATTTTTTAATCGAATATTAGCGTAAGAGTTTATTTTCATCTCATTAGCCTAGATGATCCTCAAAGCTGGGCGTATAAACAGTAAAAAGTGTGGTAGTTGTATGCCATAAATTATGTAGGGCCTATATATATGATTTGCTATTTAAATCTCTCAATTAAATATACAAAGACTTTTTTAACTACAGTAGAATCTCCCATTTCTGATCATGATGGGACGGGGCCTTGGTCAAAACGGTCAAACAGTCAGATATTGGGTGGAGTAAATTGAACACTCAAGAATAGCTATGCATCATTGTAATAAACCTTAACGTAATAAATTACATAAATTAAGACATGTATAATTACTGAAAAATAATAATATTTATTTGTAATTGATAAGATTTTATGTTTTGTCACGCTCGGCAACATCAGGAGCATGAAACATAGACAAACGGACGGACGGAACGGTCGGTTATGGGGAGGTCGGATATGGGAGGTTCTACTGTATTGTCACAATAAAAAAAATGATAAAGCATTGGTTATATTTAGTTTTCATCTGAATCAGCTGCATAATAATATGCTAATTTCAAAATGGAAAATCTTTAGCTTTGCCAGATGTTTTTTTATATTATTTATCGTCTTTGAATATTCGACCAACTCTGTCAGAAATCTCGAGTCGAATTGAAAATCGTGATTCGAAGTTTGAATATTCGCACACCCCTACTAATTAATTATTTCCCCTACTACACCTAGCCTATTCCATTTACAGTGCATGAGCTGTGTTGGTACTAATGGGTTTAGCGTGTCAGACACTTTAATTAGGCATTCTTGATTCAAATATAGTTTTCTATTTCTTTAGGCATTCTTGATTCAAATATAGTTTTCTATTTCTTACTTTTCAACTAAAATTCGTATATTAAAATTTCCACAGATTTTTTAAAAAGTTATGTAAAGTGAAATGCTTTCGGTGACTTCCTAGTATCCTAGTATAGGCTATTGATAATTGAAGAAACTGTTGATATTATTAACCACATATTGTACTATTACAGCAATGCTGTTATAATTTGTTATCACTAATAATAGTATCCTTTCACAAACTCATATCTAAGGAAGACTTTCAGTATATAGGAGTTCTAAATTCTTGATAAACAATTCTTCGAAAGAACTTAACAAGTTTATTTTGCAATAGTAAGCAAATAGCAAGTTCACCTTTGTAAAAAAGTGGCATGTTGGCAGGAGTTCGCTGTGGACATCGCAGTTTGCTTGGACTCGTGGGTGGGTGGAATCAAAGCTGTCAACTCTAGCCTGACGCTGCAGTGCGTGGACGGATCACGCTGTGTCGTCAAAGACCCAGACACAGTCACCGGCTTTGAGGTGTTTGACGAGAAGAGAGACAACGTTAGTACAATTCCCAAGGTCTTTTTAAAAGTAATTATTCTTTGGAATTACCCATGATTTTCCCCACTTTCGCAGTAGCATATTGAAACGTAGGTTGAATTGCATGTGAAGCACTCTTTACGATTTGAGTTAATAAATGCAATAGTAGGCCTAGATTTTTTTAAATAGTTGGATATTATCAACATAATAATATTCGCTGAGATATCATAATATCTAATATGGAAAGGGATTACAGATATTTTTTAGATTAAATTAAATCTGGTGTAGTACTTACTGGAATCTCAGAAAAAAAATTCCTCCAAAATATGTCAAGTTGTCCCATATTCCTTCAATGTGTATTTTTGTTATGAACCGTGTGTTTTTACTGACTTCATTTTTTGTAGCTGTCTATCCCTTTCCATTTTACACTACCTAAACAACCTAAAGGTTGTAAAACACCTATTCAGAATTAATGAAAGAGAGTCTCCATGAATTACCTGCTCTGAATTACCCATTGTCCAACAATACCTAAACTGTGAAGTAATAAAGAGGGTGTTCTTTAATTTGGCTAATGACTGCTGTTAAAATGACAGGAGCCGCACGGCATTAGTTTTGAAACTGGATTCATACGACTTACTGGCTAGCATGTTACTCCAGAGCTACCGCATAAGTAAATCAACATGACACATTTTTTGAATTGTTTTAACTAGGACTAAAGTAGTATTAAATTTCCAGGTAAGTTTTCTACTAACTAGAATGAATGATATGATTTTTTTCATAATACAAGGGGGTACCCAAAAGTAACCGGAATTACGCTGCCGAAGGCATGGCCTGTGTAGTACGTATGTCTTCAGCTACATGTGTGTAGCACAGCTCATCCGGAGTTCAGTGCCTCTAGTGCTGTAGTCGTGGGTGGACGTATTCGTCTGCAGTGAGTTTTTTAGTGAACACTGTTTTGCCATTTCCTAGTTTTTTTTTAGTTTTGACGGGCGTAAATGAACAGCGCACTCTGAAGTTTTGTTTCTTGTTAGGGAAGAGTGCTGCAGATGTCATTGTTATGTTGAAAACTGCTCACAAAGATGAAGCTTTGGGTAAAACTCAAGTAGGAGTTGTTTTCACGTTTTAAAAATAGCGAAATGTCAGTTGTTGGAAAACCCTGTGAAGGACGTCCGTCGACATATATTTCCTCACTATGAGACATCCTAATTATACGATTCTTGCAGTAAATTGATAGCTAATAGTAAGTATACAGGCTAGGCTAGGCTACAGTCCACTTGAGTTCGTGATTTTACAAATGACGAAAAAACAAAACTATACCTGTTTGATTATTGCAAAATAAATAAACCATAAAAAGTACCTATGAGTAGCCAAAAATCCAATAAAACAGTCAAACTAAATATATTCATTATTTATTCTCATTATTACATTATTATTACCAAAATAACTGAGAAACAAAACAATAACAAACAGAGCTGAAGACGACTGAAAATGACGAATCAACAGCTGATTTGATGCCTCACTGTAAACTATCTCCGTCTCTTTCGTGTTGGTTGAAAATATATGAAAACAGCTGGAATTATTCAATTTACTGTCCTCAACATCCTGAAAACGTTACTGAGTCGAAATAGTTTGATAAACTGCCAAGGGATAGCAGCACGTGATGGGTTGACATCGTGCACCGATCGCATTAGACATGTACGTCTAACCGCACTGCAGACGGCGTTTGATTTACGTGAAACCACGTTGAAGGGTTAATGTATACAATTTTTATCTCAACTGGCGTAAACCAGTCAGGGAGCTGACTAGCCCTACTAACCCTCTCATAATATTCCTAAACTGTTAAGCAACCGTAAGATTTCAGTGTCAAAAACTTGCATGAATAAAAACCGTGTGATCTGCGATAATGATTGGTTTCAGGACTGCGAGTTCCCTCACAGAGGGGACTACTACCCTGGGCAGACACTGTGGGGGCCGCTGCACGGACTGGAGCAGGCTACTTGGCTGAACTGTACCAAGGAGCTCAGGGCCATCCGCTCCAACACATCCAAGTCCTGCAAGACTGTCAAGGTGAGTTGTGTACGTTTTGGACGTATTTGAGACCGGCTGGTGTCTGAACGATTATCATATCGCAAAGTTTGTTGTGTCAATTCCGAGGGAAAACCGGTAACTGTTTTTGTGAATTATTCTGCACCTAGTTACCTTTCTTTATTAGGCTGATAGCTTAACTAACCTATTTTGCAATAGCATAATTAATGGTTCCTGCAAACAAATCCCGATTATTATCTCTATTAGTAGTAAAGCTGCCCATTCTACACTCATCTTTCATTCATGTTTGACTTTTAAGTATGCTCCGCTTAACAATCACAAATCACTCTTTTCTCGGAAGATAAAATTAACATTGTCGAACAGATTGATGAAACTTTTTGAAAATTCAATTCATTATTACAGTAAAACTACAAAATAGTCTCCCCTGAATCACTGCTTCTTGAAGTTATTAAGTTATTGCAAATAGGAAATTTGGAATCAAGCACTTGAAATGGTGTCAAAATGTTCAAATAATTGACTGACTGCTGAATAAGATGTTTGGTTATTCCTGATAAATTTTTATTAGCATTAATGTTTTAGAATACAGAAGAGTCTAAGGAAAATAATTTTGGAGAACTACAAAGTAAATTTGGTTTTAAATGCTGTTTCCACAATATCTGGACAAAATGTTGGTCCTTAGAGAGCTGGATATGAGTTTATCTTCAGTATTAGAAATGGAGACTATAAAGTTAAAAAAATTATATTCTAGATGAATGTTGGAGTGGTTTTCCAACCTAATAAAAATAATTGGGTAAATAATCACTTACCAAATGAATGACATCTGCCCTTCAGGTGTCAATTTATTAAAATTCCTTACAGGAACCGGTTTCGGTCTTTTAACAGATCATCATCAGCCGACGAAACAGGTATCACATAACGCAATATATTTTCCATCGTTGGTGTTCGATAAGATGAAACATTTAAAAAATCTTTTTTGCACAATCACGACACATATTTACAAATAATGAAAAAACAAAGAACTATTTACACGATAAATCATATTATTAATCAGCTGTTAGTGTCCTGCATTACATTATTTAATAGCTATATGATTCATCGTGTAAATAGTTCTTTGTTTTTTCATTATTTGTAAATATGTGTCGTGATTGTGCAAAAAATATTTTTTAAATGTTTCATCTTATCAAACACCAACGATGGAAAATATATTGCGTTATGTGATACCTGTTTCGTGGCTGATGGTGGTCTGTTAAAAGACCAAAACCGGTTCCTATAAGGAATTTTAATAAATTGACACCTGAAGGGCAGATGCCATTCATTTGGTAAGTGATTATTTAACTATCTAGGTATCTAGGCTTTCGAAATAATAATTGGGTAGTTAAAAATATATTTTAGTGAGTTCCGTGTTTAGTAAAATTTAATTGCGTGTTGAAGGTAATGGTGGAAGGAGTGGAGACTGAGTCAGTGGCCGTGCACTGGCAGTGTCGCGCCTACTCCAAGGATGGAGCGGGCAACGAGAAGGAGCATAATAGAATGTGATGCATCTAATGGCTGTGATAAGAAATATAAAGGCTATACAAACAGATCGGTAAAGGAATGTTTTAAAGAACACACTGCGTTCAACCAAAAGAATCCTTCATCAAAAGTAGTGCAGCATTCAAAAGAAAACCGTAGCCATAAAGTTAATTTTGACTCATCAATTAAAATATTAAAAAGTTGCAAAAATAAATACAAAGCTCAGGCTTGGCAGGAATTTTTTTATATAAAATATTTTAAAGAAGACAAGGACGTTATGCTAAATAAAAAAGATGAGTTCTCCGAAAAAATAACATTCCAGCTATTAAATAATGTAATGCAGGACACTAACAGCTGATTCATACTATGATTCATCGTGTAAATAGTTCTTTGTTTTTTCATTATTTGTAAATATGTGTCGTGATTGTGCAAAAAAGATTTTTTAAATGTTTCATCTTATCGAACACCAACCATGGCAAAGATATTGCGTTATGTGATACCTGTTTCGTCGGCTGATGATGATCTGTTAAAAGACCGAAACCGGTTCCTGTAAGGAATTTTAATAAATTGACACCTGAAGTGCAGATGCCATTCATTTGGTAAGTGATTATTTAACTATCTAGGTGTCTAGGCTTTCAAAATAATAATTGGGTAGTTTAAAATATATTTTAGTGAGTTCCGTGTTTAGTAAAATTTAATTGCGTGTTGAAGGTGATGGTGGAAGGAGTGGAGACTGAGTCAGTGGCCGTGCACTGGCAGTGTCGCGCATACTCCAAGGATGGAGCGGGCAACGAGAAGGAGCAGCCCAAGGGCACCATCGAGGGCGATGACTTAAAGAGGTGCGAGATGAAGCTGCGGCAAATATTAGATATTTTAGGTTTTAGAATTTAACTCTCAAATAATGTTCTTTTCACATGTTCTCTACACCTGGTTTTTACATGACGTCATTAGTAGAGTGGAAATATTCAAATTTGAGACAGTGGTCTTGAAGTTAACTCGAGTTTTACCTAAGGTTTGGATTTTTAACCCCTCAGCGTGGTTTGCCGTCATATTAACGCAGTGCATAAGGCGGCCTACTAGTGGTTTGACGTTAAATTAACGCTCCGTGTCAACCTGTCATATGCTGCTATCTTTCGGTGAATATTGGAACTATCTCAGTTCCTTGCGAAATGGGTGACGTTCTGTATGAATCAAGGAATCATTCTAACCTAAATATGAGTTCCTCTATGCCTTTTTCTATTCGTAACAAGTGATAATAATCAGCTGCGTTTGTCAACAAGCTGACGAAATGCGTATTGGCAGATTATACAGCGCATGACTTATTGTTTTTACGATTCGTTTTATATAATACCAATATTTGTTGTTGAAAAGTGTTTGTGATAGTTAAGTTAGTATGTGATTGTGTAAGAAGGACAGCCCATGAGAGTGAAATAGACCGACGGATGGACAATAGACCTATTATTAATATAATGTAAAATATTACAGTATATTAATAATACAATACAGTATATAATACTGAGTAGTCATTAGATCTGTCAAGTTTTAGGTGATCAAATTCCTACTGTAATTATTACAGCTGTTACCCTTAAAATTCTTTTTTTATTATTCTGTATCATAGAGAGGTTGGTTAAAATATTTTGTAGCAATTAGACTGAGAGCTATTTCTATTTCCTCAAAGTTCCAGTTTTTCCTGAATTATCTCATTTTTGTTCAACAGGGGTTATGGGTGGGTCAACCAGTGTTTACTTGAGTCACCCATCTGATGTTGTGCCATCTTATCCCAAGAATTTCTCTCAAACACAATTTTTTTCTTTAAAAGAAATTCCCAACTGCCCACACCACAGGCCTAGGGCCTTTGTGTTTATTAAGTGAATAGTCCATCTATGTAATTTTCCAGAGGAAATATTTTTTTATTTTTTATGAACTAAATGTGTATAGTAATATTTTTGATTTTTTATGAACATGTATATTATCAAGATGTTTGTTTCAGACTGAGGCTGTTGAACGTGTTTGAACCCTGCACCTTGCAGGTGGGAGACCGTAACTTCTACACATTGACGGAGCATGACACTGTCACCACCAAGGATCAATGGCGCAAGGTGCAGAAAGAGGTGCGGAGCTCACTTATTTGTATGAAGTTCAGGCCTTATTACAATGAGAAGAGATAATAAAGGGATCATTGTATTCTTTTTGTGTATGAATTCATGTAAGAATTACTTTAGCAATGATTAACTTGATTTGATATTTTCTCCAGGAAATGGTCGCTCGGTGCTCCAGCAATGGACTGGCAGCCCCAGCGCCTCTGCCCCCTGGTTCTCACACCAGCTCCAAGCGCAGGAACAAGAGAGTCGTCAACCTCAGGGACTCCCGGCCGTCGGTGAAGTCTTTGCAAGGTTGGTGACACGCTATCTTGTACACACTGAATCAATTCACATTGTTAGCCGTAAAGTTTGATTAGAGCAGCAGCTGTTTCAAGGTGTAAGTATATACAATGTAATTTAATGAATATGCATACAGTTGTACTTCACTAAGTCAAAATTCGAGGAAAAGCCAATTTACTTAAAATTAAAGAATGTTTGAAATATCAAAAGCTAAAATTATAGACATTAGCGTTTTTCATATTTGAATTATACTTGTAATCAGTGAACTCATTACCAAGAAAAATCCACTAGAGAGTAAAATAAATGCAATAGCACATCAAAAATCAAACCGTTTACATAACGATAGTAACCATTGATATTTATGTTATCACTGTTTTAACGAAGCAAAGAAAACAATACCACTTACACTAACTTAAATACTTTGAATTTTTTGCATATACTTTTTCAATGTTAGAGGTTTTCTCAAGGGAAAAGAACAAATATAGGAATCGTAGAAGTTTTTGAATTAGCGTGGTTTTACTGCACTACCTAACACAACCTAGAAATGAAAATTCTGTTCGACACCCCATTCCTTCCAAAAAAAGACGGAAGACGAGGAATGCACCTGATGTCTGTGAGAGCAGCTACGCCCACCCTCTCTTCTAAACCTCCCCACAAATTGTACGCCATGTCTGCACAACATATCTTTCTAGTTTGGAGCAATGTTTGCTGGACGAGGCAAGTGTAAATTCAAGATGAGAAATGTACTAGCACATGTAGTTTCAGATCATCCAGATTTTCAGCTATCCTGATCGGGACCCGCCACATTAATCCAGATAAACTGGACTTTACTGTATACTGAAAAAAACCTTTTGTTGCAGTGAAATCAGCTGACGAAAATAATGAATTGTACAACTCTTCTGAGAGTATTTCGAAAACAACCCCGGTGGACTCAAACTCTGTGAAATCCTGTTCAACAGATTCTTCTGGAGTACAGGTAATAGTTTCATTGCTTCCTTCTAAGAATGTTTTTGAACTATACTAATGAATCATTTGATTCGTTAATCATTGAATTCATTGAAGAGTTTATATAGATTTTATCATTATCATGATTTTCTTCTTATTAAATTATGTATAACAGAAACATGTTAAATTGAGTAAAATGTGTTGTAGGTAAACAGCAATAATTCTCTGGATCAAACGGTGCCAGAACTCGACAAGGAACAAACATCTCTAACTCTCACAGACAAAAAGTCCTCAGAACCCATCATTAAAATATCCCCGGCAGACTCCAATAAAGGTAAACCATTTCAAATTATGTCCTCAGTCACCAATAAGTTAACAGGTTAGCGGTTTACACTTCAGTAACTGATTTTTTTACGCAATGTTAACACATCAAAATTTTTTTTGTCTTAATAGTGCTAAAAAGAAAACATCGACTGAAATGTTGGTTTGGTGATTTAAAACCGTTTCTGTATTTATATCATTCGATGGATTAAGACTGAAATTTGTAAGTTAAAGATAAGGCTACAAATCATATTTACTTTCAATGTGTGTGGGAGTGAATTCCGAAAAAAGAGATAATGGAGATGATTGCAACAAGTGGGGTCCACTCTGTAACCGAAGGGCAGACAAGACAAGACAATTCTTTATTTAACATATTCTTTGAGAACAGTTATGAGTCAGAAATTGGTATATGTGTGTATAATACACACATATACCAATTCAGATAGTATAGCAGTTCAGATAGTATTTCCGATCATGATGTGAATAACTATCTGGTTATGTCTAGACTCAAGTTACTGTTGCAGAAAAAAAACTATATTTACAGTCCTTGTAACTAGGGATCTGGTCTGCAGTGCAGCGAAAAATTTGGTACAGTTCTGAGCAAGTACTAATTGCTAGTATGGTATAACCAATTACCGGTATGGTATAGCTTTATTTTCTGTACAAGTTTCATATGGTACAAGTCATAGTTAATATTAAATACCATACTGAATGGTTTTTCATATTATTTTCCTTCAGACTTTTAGCGCTTTCAGGAATATAAAATTTGGATAAAATCTTCTTTCCTTGTTTTTGTGTATAAACATAAATACACCAGCGTCCCGGTAATCTGAATGTCCGGCTAATACGAACACCTATATGATTAACATGGGAAGAGAGTATGCAGGCTAGCTGCCATGAGAAATACATAAACTACGATTGTTAAGCAAAATGGATGGATCTCAACCACATGAAGCTAAATACTAAGTTTTATCCAAAAATACTGATTGATAAGCTAAACTCACAGTACATAACAATAGATTTGATTCCCACAGTCCAACTTTTTATTTCTGTTACTTTTCGGCGAACTACTTTTTGAACATTTGAGTTCATCTCCAGCAATGACCGTGATCACGTAAAAAGTAGGCCTACAGACAGCACTTTTTTATCATTGTTTGTTTTTATATGTCAATGTGTGTGTCGTGTTTTATATTTATAATAACAAGTACGTTACGGATAGAACGTCACTGCAGGAATAATTGATGCCGTTCAGGCAAAACATCTAGTGGACAAACCTGTATGTGAACTATGATAAGACGTAAGTTAATTGCTCTAAATACACCGTTCGGGTCTAAAATAATGGACTGTATTAGTATACTAAAACCTTGTTTATCCGGTTTTGATGGGACCAGGTACATTTCGGATAAGCGAATTTTCGGATAAACTGTTTTACACAATTTCGAAAGAAATCAAATCAAATCCATTTATTTCAATAAAAACCATAGAGTACTTTTACAAATTGAATAAGAAAACAAAAATCCGCATAGGACACAATGGCCGTTCGGGTCTAAAATAATGGACTAGAAGTATAATAATAGAATAAAAAATAATTAATTTTTTAAGACATATTATAAGTACAAAAAATTATTGATTTATGATAATTATTAATTTAAGACAGCTACAGACTCTAAAAGTTAAAAGTTAAAACATGAATGGTATAAATTGCAGCTATGGAAAGAAAAGGCTAAATAAATTGTGGTTAAATATGCATTACGGTTGTGATTCTTTGATTACAGTGTTTATACAGAGTTGACTTTTTTCGACTGACAGTATATGAACGGTTGGACGAAACACCTTGCAGTACCGGCTGAATTCGCCGTGCAGTGCCGGTCGAAAACGCTGTGCAGTACCGGCTGATTTTGCCACTCAGTGCCGGCCGAAAACGTGGCGCAGTGCCGGTTGAAAACACTGTGCAGTACCGGTTGAATTTGCCACGCAGTGCCGGACGAAAACGCCTCGCCGAGTCGGCCGAATACAGTCCGCTCTGTTTAAGTTGTCGCAAATCGCGCTGTACTTTTCCAGCAACATTTTTTATTTTCCTCTTGGAACCATTTCGGATAAACCAGAATTTTGGATAAGCAAGTACCAGATAAACGAGGTTTTAGTGTATTTTCACGTCACTTTTGGATAATCCGAACAACTCGGTAATCCAAACAGGTCCCAATTAGTTCAGATTACCGGCAATCTGGTGTACTATAAAGTATTTATATAATTTAATTTAGCCTCAAAATTTCTTTTTAATATGGATTGACATTATCAGTTCAGCAAACTAAAATTATATTTCCCATTGTGTAATAAATAAAGTATATACAAATATAACTTAAAAGGTATTTGTTTATTCAAGTTAGAATTGTTACAAAATGTTCTAAACAAGATAGAATTCTTACAAAATGGTCTTAAATAGGTTTAAAATTCCCTTTAATCATTTTAACAATATGCAGATTTATCCACCTGCCGTCCCTCGTGTGATGTCTTTTTTCACACTGTCCCTCCATCTTCTCTTGGGTCTTCCTGTTGGGTTTCTCGCATTCTCCTACTTCCCTTAGTAATGATTCTCTGTCTCTCCTCAAGAAATGCCCCACCCATCCGAAATGTCTAGTTCTAGCGATGGCTGTGTTATCATAATTTCAGTTAAACAAATTCAGTTAAGATAGACTTCAGATACCTCTTCTGGGGTAAAAATATGGTTATTCTTAACCATACTAGACGATTTTCTGCTGAAGCTGAATTGTTTATGCCTCAAGCCCCTACTTATGACATTGACAGAAGTAGTGGTATGTGTGGAATTTTTTATTATCCGAATTTTGATATGGTGTAGGAGATTGGGACACGACGGACACAGATGATGACTACGCAACCGATACAGGCAGCAACAGTAGCACTGCCAGTAGTCGAGCGTCCTCTCGGAGCGGGAAAAAGATAACTATAAAGGTGAGTGGCACAGGAATGTAATCTCCTGACTGAAACTCACTTTTCTATATTTTGCTTATTGAAGAACCACTCCTGGCTGGAGTTTGCATTGTGTAAAAAGAAAAGAGACATGATTGGGAGAAAACAAACCTTAGAAAGGTAAAAGGGGAAACTTGAAAGTGAATGATTAAAAAATATTATCTCTTCACTTTTTGTCAAATATTCCTAACTTCTACCTCTGTCTCTTTTTTTTCTTCTACATTGTACATTTAGTGATGGGTTTGTAACTTCTTTTTTTGTCAGTAAAATAGTTTTGAAAGAAAATGTTCACATAGGTGCGCCATTCGTAGCCAGAATATACGCAAATAGAAACAAAAACAAGTAATTTTTATGAATTTTAAGAAGCAGATCTTTAACAAAAATAATGTTATACATATCACTTAACTTTAAAGCCTTTTAACCATTAACACGAATCAATTTTGTCCGACAGGTAAACTTGGCGTTGCACTTCATGAAGAAGAAGAAGCTGCGTCGGGCCAGGAAGAAACCGCCGCCCCTGGTGTTGGAACCCGGGAATCGTCTGGTGGTAGAGACGCTGAGCACTACAAGTAGTGTCACTGTCGTTTGGCAGGTGAGTCGCCACTAAAGTTGAGTTGGTTTTGATGTCAAAAATTTTTCTATTGAATCATTTCTACCTCCTTCACTCAATCTTATTTTTGTTGTAAGAATATTTACCCATAAACTTGTTTAATCCCAAGTAAACATCTACATAACTTGTTTAATCCCAGGCAAAGTATCTAGGAGTCCTAGTAGATGAAGGTCTTACCTGGTCACAGCATAGAGATAACCTCCTTCCTAAACTCAATTCAAGTGTATAAAAGTGTTGTGCGGCTATAAGGTATACTCTAGCGGCAAAACAGCGAACTCAATAAGCTAGTTCCAGAGTCCCATAGTCCTGACAGAAATGGTTCAGTGATTTCTTTGAATGACACACCCTTGTCCATCTGTTCTTCATTAAGAATCCTTGGAATGTACGTGGATAATAAGCTCAAATTCTCTGAGCAGGTTGGTTGGATATTTGGAACTGTTGTTGGCAAGTTGAGGCGATTGTATAGACTGAAACATATACTATTGATTGAAGCAAAACTTAAGATTGTCAACTCGGTGCTTTTTCCTTCTATTTAATACTCAATTTCTTCCTTTGCTGGCTGCCTCACCCAGGAGAATCTAAAACTATTAATGAAACTTCAAAACAGTGCTCTTAGGTTCGTTTTTAACCTTAAAAATTTTGACCATATCAGTGAGTTCAGAGTGAAAGCAAATACACTGAGCATAAAACAAGTCAGTGATCTTCAGACCTCACTTATAGTCCATAATACCTTGTTGACAAAAAAACCTCAATATCTATTAAGAAAGCTGGTGTACAGGTCGGAGGTTTGTGAGCGTCGTATTCGACATAAAGGTCAGCTCCAATTGTCATGGGTTAAAACTGAGCTGGGGAAAAGGACCTTCTCCTAATTTGGACCTCAAGTTTATAATGGATTTCCATTCAAACAGAGGGCAAAAGGTTTTGAAGCCTTTAATATTGGAATTTAGCCTTGTTTTAAGTAAAAACTCTGTAAATATTTAGTTTTAGTTATTTTCATGACTTTGTATATTTTACTTAACGTTTATTTTATGATTTGTATTTTGTGAAGTCAAGAATCGACATGTAAAACATAACATTGATCTGATGAACAGTGGCAAATAAAAACCTTATTTATTTATTTAGTTCCAGTATTAGCTCACAGGTTGGGGTGATACGGCTGAACCAGTACAAAGTTCACTAAATTGACAACCGCCTGTCTGAAGTTTGACCATCGCTAAAGCGACGGTCACCAGTTGTAGGGTTAGTAATCTTTTAATAAAAGGTCTAATTTGCTTGTGTTAAACATTTGATTGTTCCCAGGACGGTTCCGTGGAAACAGACATCCCGTCGACGGAGTTGTATCCGATCCATCACCTCGACGACCAGGAGTTCTTCCCTGGGGACTTTGTCTACGAGGTGAGGGAGGAGAACTCGACCCGAGTCTACGGAGTGATCCAAAGTGTTGACCACGCGGGACGGACGGCCAGGGTGCAGTGGTTCAAAACCTACACTTCGCCCGAGGATCCCCAGTGAGTTGGGTGACTGAGGTTAATTAGATTATTTTTGTGTGATATCGTTTAACCCGTTCCTGACTGAATTTCCGTGAGATGCCCGATGCTCTCCTGTCGAAATTAAAATCAAGCCTTTTCCACTGTGAGACATTATTAGCTTGATATATTTAACAGCAGTGCTTCAACTCTCGTTGTGATCGCACACTTTCTTGTGTCACCCCGCTAGCTCTGAGGCGGAGTGTTGTGGTTATTTTTTGCGTTATCAATATAGTTTTTGTATTGTGCATGATAGATAAGTATAGTATTATTGACAACATGATATAATTAATATCTGTAACTTAAAAATAAATTTTGTATGTAAATTATTAGGTAATCACTTAAAAACAGGAGGAGTTTCTCCGCCTCCAGAAACATTGTGTAGTTCAAATACAGACGCGTTGGAAAAGATTATTAAAATATATTGAATAATTAATAATCAACGCCACAGTGTTTTGATAATTTGCAGATATTTGTGATTGTTAGATTATCAGCAGCATTTTTTCAGATTAAATCGACAAAGTACATTTTATGTCTCATAGCGTTGCGGCAGCTTTCTGATGCTCTAATATCAGTCCTCTATTTACTGGTCTGTGTATTCGAAAAACACTGAACTGAATGGCGAGGAGAGGGTTGGAACTATGATAAAAACACAGGATTAATACAATATTGGTGGTTTAGCCAGTTGCATGCCACTACTGCCAACCGCGCAAAGTAGCATAGTAGCAAGTCAGTTTTTGCTTTTTTTTATTAAAAATATTTTCCTAAAAATGTTCAGTGCCGACCCGATTGGTCCTAAATTTTTCTCGGGATAAGTGATAATTTTCATTTAGAGGCCAAAAGTAGAAACAGAAGTAAAAACATATAACTGAAAATAACCAACAATTTAAGTAAACAGACCTGAAATAGGCATGGATGTTAGGTTAGTTTGGTCAGGTTAGAATTCAATTATAGGAGATTTAAAATTTTATTTATTGTTTAGTAAATCTGATAACAGTTTGTATGCTAAATATATTTTCTCTTAGGCCTACAATGCTGCAGCAGAACGAAGTGTCTGTTTACGATCTCAAAGATCATCCAGACTTTCAATACCGGCCGGGTACTGTCGTCATCAGGGTCGCTAACTTTGAGGGTGAGGATGCAAGCTGCACCGCCGGCCAAGTACTCGACAACTACCCAGAGGGAAAGGTAAATTTATTTTTGATCGTATTTATTTCAACAGTTTGGATTTATCTGGTGTTCCTTTCAATCTTAGAAAGTTAAAATTTTTTGATATTTTGTTAATGATGTCTATTCGTATGTGTGAATTGAGAGAAGTGATCAACTAACAATATTTGTCGGTATCAGGTCCGAGTCTGGTGGGTGGACGGTCACATTTCCATGTGCTGGCCTCAGGATCTCTACAAGGTAATACTATTGTAGTCCCAATTTTTGTGATTTTCATTAGGCAGTTTTTCGATATTTTGTTATTAATACGATAAATATTGCCTTTACTTTCAAAATACTAACAAGATTGGGAAGACAGACAGTCCTAACTACCACTGTGATAGAAATTAAGTTAGGTTTAATAAACTATAAGTACAAATAAATAATAAACTATAACAGCTAGGACAAATTTGAAGTAAATAAACACAATAAATTATCTGTTAAAATATTGTTAAATAACTGAAAAGTCGTAAATTTCTATAGCTTTTATTGACAAATATTTTAATGTAAATAAATTATTAGGCCTATGAATGAATATTTTTTTGTTTGATGCTGAAAGAAAAATTGGATACAAAATAATTTTCTTAACTGTATTCTTGCACTGATACTGGGTAACTCAGACTATCCTCTGATACCTTTCAATTCTTGCGTTTCGTTGGCTGTTCAAAGGTCACCAACAGTTACAAAGTGATGTGGGACGGCGATATTCCCAGTCGAAAGGAACTTATGAAATGGGAATATTTCCGGTAATATTTCCTTGGCCAGGAGGATTGCTAAAAAGTGGGAATTAATGGTTTTCTTATTACTTTTAAGCAAGTTCGGATTTATTTACCTGTTAACAACAAAAATTAAGTTAATTTAGAAATAAATCATTCACTTACAGTCAATATCAATGCTCCTATTGTATAATAAACATTATGAACAAGTACAAATTCACGGAAATCACTAGGAATATAAGAAAAACATCAGAAATATATTAACTCAAAAGATGACAGACAGTCAAGAAAATTCTTTGTTACATGGCTAAGGTATTGTCTATATGTAAATGATATATATTTTTGTATTAAATAAAACTACTGGCCAAAGAATACTATTAAAATTGAATAACAATTTCAAATTTCCCATAGGCTTTTAGGTTCTTGAGCTTAAGCTTTTAGACTTTAATTACAAAAACTAATAATAATTTTTAAACGTTGTAAAGGTGTTTGTGTTTCATTTAACCAGAAAATTAGTTATTTGTCAATTATTTCGGAGTTTAAAAATACTGTTACTGGTAAATAATAGATTCCCTTAGGATTTTTTTTTTAATTTTTCTATTATCTTAAAGCAGTAAATGGACTTCATTTTATTATCTCTATAGTGCATAATACCTTTTAAACAGTAGGGTATAATGTGGTGCCATCTTAATTTTCCCGGGAATTTTGGGAATATTACCAGCAATATTCCCTGGGATTATTTAATTTATCCCTATATAATTAATAATTTAAATATAATTAATTATTATTATTATATATTATTATTATGGGGAGCGCGCTGGTCTAGGGGTAGAGCGCGGGGCTTTGGTGCCCAAGGTCCCGGGTTCAAATCCCGCCAATCACCAATGGCTTTTCGCTATGTGATAATGCCGCAACCCACACAGGGGTGCGCAAAAAGCCGCTACGGCTGAAGTGCCTTGGGAGTAATCCGCCCCTTTCAGTAAAAAAAAAAAAAAAAAGTAATAATTAATTATATTCCCTGTTTATAAATTCCCGGGAATTTCACATCACTAGTTACAGTACAGAGTAAAATAGTGACTTGCCGGCAGGTGCGTGAATACGACAGTGATGATGGAGAGCTGTGGGACGACGTGAGCACGGAGGCGTCATGGGAGACCGAGAGTGTGTCGTCCTGGCCGGCGGACGAAGGGTGAGCAGCACCTTTTATTGTTATTTTTCTTTTTTGGGGGGAAATGGCTCCAAACCCAAACGGGCATCCCGGGATTCAAACTTGTACTTTATGCATTGACGCTAAACCACTAGGAGAGCACATTGTCCAATTTTATTAATTTAGAGTTAGAAAAATGTATAGTAGGCTATTTACTTTCCTGTGAGAAATAGGTTAGATCATGGATATGTCTAAAGGGAATGTTTACAGTGCATCTAAACAGCTGTTCTCATAACCATATGACATCACTTCCGTAACACTTTTGCGTCCTGCAAACTGCTAACACACCTCAAGAGTTAGACATATTCAAGTCAAAAGATTAAGCCTGGATAACAAATTAACTAATTACGATTTTAGTTAACAATATTTCACTCTATCAAACATTTTTGTAAAAATTAATTGAGGTTTTGATTAAAATACTTCACTGTGGTTTTTTGTACAGTTGATCAAGTTTTAAAATTAAAAGAATAATTCCCATGAGAAAGCATTTATTTAAAATGACTCAATTAACCCTTCCCATACTGCAGGCGGATATAGCCGCTAAATTTTATGCGTAGTGGACGGTTGGCAGATATATTCACGCATCATAAAAAATAACCTGAGCCAAGTTTAAACTACTTTGATCAATAGGAACTCAAAAGTAATGATTAACATTACATTATTAATGTAGATTCTTTTTTTGTGTATTCTTATTTTTTCTCAAAAAATCATGGCATAAATACAGTTTATTTCAACTACAGTAAACTCCCGACTGATGGACTTAAAGAAGAAGATGATACTTCGCTGTGCGATCTCATTGTACTTAGAAAATCCAGTCAACCATTATTATAATGGGAACAAATGCCTTTAAACAAATCTCAATAATGGACTTTCCCTCAAAGCCAATTAAGACGGCAACATCAAATTTAGGCCTGTAATACGTTGCACTTGTCTCACGAATTGGACTGTTTTTTTACCAATGTGAAAATAATGTCTATGCAATTCTTTGTTTACGAAAAGGTAATTTTTTACTTGATGTCTTTCACATTATCAAACCCAACAATCAGTAAAGGGGGTAAATATTTAGAACACAGTATTCTACCAATCTATATAAAATCGATTTTTGACTTACTTTTTGCACTTTCTAACAACCTTTTAACAAAGTTCCTGTCTGCGGAAAATTTGACGTTTCATACGATTTTAGGCTGAAACATGACACTCTCAAACCAAACCGTCTCGCTAGGGTATTGGCAGGAATCAGTGTAAGGACTTATATAGCTCTAACAGTCATTTTTAACCACTTTCTGTGTATTTTAGGTTAGATTTGCTTTATCCGCGATTTCGATTATACGCGATTGCTCAGCCACCAATTACCGTAGATAATCGGGAGTCTACTGTTTCTGTCTACAGAAACAAAAACATTTTTACTCCAATTTCATTTCTCATATGAAGACTATGCCCAATTGGGGCGTAGTCCAGGAAGGATTAACAATCTACAAGTAAACAAACTCTAGCAACATAAGAAATAGTATTTGTATAGTAGTATTAGTGTTGTATTTGTGCAACAAGGGTTTAAAGTTAAACTTTTTGTCCACAAAAGAAACTGTTTCGCCAATTTCTGACAAATTCCTGAGTTGCACCTTAGCTTTATTACATCTTACTCTGACACTAAAACTGAAACCTGAAGAATGTTGAGCTACCATGTCTTTAATTTTACCATTTTTTCTGTAGAGTGGCTCTGGAAGAAGTGAATGGCAGCATAAAACCAAAGCTGGCTGCGAACATTGAGAAGGCGAGAGTGGCCATGAGCAAGCTGGAGGAGATCTTCACTCAAAACCCAGCTCTGCAGACCACCGACGTCATGCGGAAACTGCTCGAAGTCTACAAGGATTGTCGGTCAGTACTGTGTAGTTAAATGTCACTTTCACTTTGACTGCTGGATGCTAGTGGGTTGGCATTGAACCACACATTAAAGCTGCAGTAATTAACAAATTGTGTTTTCTATAGTTTTCACATGCAGCAGCATATGTTGGATGTAATAGGCTGGTTCATTGTTCTTAATGTGAAAGTCAAATGTAACACTTTTTCCAATATGAAACAATTTCAACATTTTAAACACAAATTTTATCTGAACACTTTGTCATGTCAGATGTTTTTAAAATCTTGTTGATTAAATTGTCATTTCATAATATACACTAAAACCTCGTTTATCCGGATTTGATGGGACCAGGGACATTTCGGATAAGCGAATTTTCGGATAAACCTTTTTTCCGTTTTTTGGAAGAAAAAGCTAAATAAACGCTTTCGGTTTTTTATATACCGTATCCGTAATACGGGAGCACATTAAGGTTGCGTTTTTTGGTTACAGTGTTTATACACAGTTGACTTTTTTCGACCGACAGCATTGTGAACGATCGGCCAAAAACGCTACGCAGTACTGGCCGAAAACGCCGTGCAGTTACCGCCTGAAAACACCGTGCAGTGTTGGCCGAATACAGCCCACGCCGTTTAGGTTGTCGCAAATGGCGCTGTACTTTTTCAGCAACATTTTTTATTTTTCTCTTTGGACCATTTCGGATAAACCAGAATTTCGGATAAGCGAGTACAGGATAAACGAGGTTTTAGTGTAGTTATAATTGGTTAGAATTTTTAAGTATTTTAGATGTAAATAATGGAAACATTTGTGTTAGTGAGTTAAAACGTTCAGTACTATTTAAGTTTTTTTTACAAACTTATCTAACTTACTACTGCTTGCTTCTTCTGAAGGGATTTTTGGTGTAAAGATTTGTGATTCGTTCTGTGTTCTGGCAACACTAGGTTGTTACTCTGCCTTGTATCATGCTGATTTGCATTGTTTGTAGTCCTTTTCTTGAGATGAGTACAAATAGAAAATGAGTTACTTCAATAATGTTACTAAATGAGTTACTTCAATAATGTTACTACAGTCAGGGTTGGGTGAAAGCTTCTCTGCAGGATTCATGCTGTTGAAGGCTAGTCATGATCCATAGGCTTTCTTCTGAACAATAAGAACTCATTGGAGGTTGACGGCAGATGAACTTCCCCACTGATATTATATCACATGGATTATGTCTGAAGTAAGTTTCCAACTAGGCACGATATGCTACTTTCAGCACTACATTTATACCAACGGCTTTGATCTTCTTCAGCCCATAAAGTCCAGAGCTGAGTCTTAGGCACAGTTGATCAATTTAATTATTCCAGGAGAGGCTTTGATCGATAATCAAGCCAAAATTTTTTTAAGTTAACTCTATTAATTAATTCAAAATTAAATTCCGGCTTGTCGTTAAACAGGTACTTGGACAAACTGATGGGGTCAACGTTCTTCCATGAGAGCCACTTCCAGGGTCTGCTGGAGCGGGTGAGGGAGCGTGGGCGCGCCAACACGGCGCAGCGCGTCGGTGACCAGGTGCGCCGGCTGTTCTGCTCGGGAGAAACCTCAACAGACGACAAGGTCGCTGCCAGGCGCAGTATGTATGTTTGGATCAGTAATAGGTTATCGAAAACAATTCCATTAGGCTGTTTTAAACACTAGTAGATAAGCTGAATTTTTTTCATCACTATAATACTTTTAGATTTTACATACTGATGCAAAGATTTTTCAAAGTTCAAAATTAGTTTTAACAGACTAGATTACTCTTAGTCGTTAATTGATGATAGAGTTTCCTGTGGAATGTGTTTTAAAAATGAGACCCTATTTGAGGATACTACACTCCATATATTTTTGGGCCAGGTCTGAAATATGTTATGGTGGTTTTATTTCTAGCTACAATTTGAGTCACAATTAAGTATAAAAGAATAAAGTTTCTGTAGAAAATATTGACACTAAGATTTTTATCACTAAATTTAAGACCTTTGGTCATACAAAGCTGATCCAAATTACAGTAAACTCCCAATTAGCCGCAGGCAGATAGTCCGCGAGGCAGAATATCTGTGCATGCCACAGAAAGCAAGAAATTATGTAAAATGAAGTTTTTGAGCATAAAACACCCGCATACCTTCTCGGAATTTACGCATAGGCTGGCAAGCAATCTAATGCTCAATGACACCGCACATCGCTGCTTTATTTTTATAGCTTATAACACCCGCTTTCTGACAGACAAGCATCTCTCAAAGCACTGAAACACATTCAGTGACATTAAAGGTGGTACATAGCTGCAGGGACTCGCTCAAAGAGCTAGCAGTCAGCAACTATGTGTGACTATGTTCCAGGACACGTAGGGAACGAATGTCCATTCTCCGTATGCCATCCTATGTATAAGGCAAGCAAAGACGCTGATTGAACCATTCAGGAGTAGGCAGAGCTGCTCAAGCTCTCCAAAAGGGATATCAGTCAGTTGGTGGGGACAGGACACGGCGCACTGAGGAAACATCTCAAAATGACCGGACTCTCACAAACGAACTCCTGTGAATTCTGTTAGGAGGACTTAGAATCTGCTATACATTTCTTCACCAGCCCTGTCGAGTTTTATGGAATGTCAAGTTTTTGGGAATCGAATTTGAGAGGTTCTACTGTAGTAGACCTAGACCTCGCTTAGTTGACTGGATCTCCAGATATGCCTCAAGCCCAAACTACTTAAATCTTGTACTTTTTCACCAACCTAGAGATTAAACTGTGTTTTTTTAGTTCTCTGTATCTCATTGTCTCCCATTTTGACTTAAACCACAATGCGCAGTTTAAGGTTGCACCTTGCCGTTAAAAGAAGTCTATATTGTGTGATTTAGACGTCTAATTTTATACCAAATTCTTTTGAATAATAAGTTTCTAACCTAATTTTAACGCTAAGTGTTTAAATACTTGTAGCTGTGATTGTAATTGGGGCGCAATGGTCGGCAACTCCTGTCAGATCATAAGCGGTCACCTTTATTAATATTGCTATTTATCTTTTGAAATAGTGATATATCCATAGTATGAATAAGAAATGACTGTAAGATGACTGTGGCGCGATCTTGTAGTCTTTAGACTAAGGCTGACATGTTTCTTAGATAGGACTGTTAATTAATAGCCAAACAACCAATGGCATATCTAAGGGACCTGCAGTTTGATGTGGAATGTGAACCTCTTTTGCATCTGAATAACAAGCTGGTCTAATTATAAGAATAGTCTTTGTGGATGAACATAGTATTCAATAGTGCAATGCAACAGAATATGGTATCTACCGATAATTACTCATAACTTTCCACAATTTGTGACCTCCACGTTGATGGATTTCAGGACACGCCACTGTCCCAGTCTGCTCTATTTTTTTTACAATAAATAGAAAAATTAACACTCACCAAATTATTTTTGCAGGTGAAGGCAAAGACCCCTCTCAAGAGGACTCGGAGGCCCATCAGATTTCCGAGTCTTCGAACAGTGACTCGGGAGTGTTCAACTCGCCGCCACCGCCGAGCACGTGTGCGGGTTCGTTCGCACATGAGGACGTGCGTGCCGACACGTCCAACGTGATGGTGTGCTCGGACGAGGGCACCAACGGAGAGCCGACCGTGTGCAACAGCCACGTCTGCGTCAGACTGTGTTCGCTGATACTGGCCCAGCTGGTAGAGGCTCATGCGGAGGTCATGAGGCGGTGAGATACTACATGTTAATGCATGTCTGCCACTTTGTAAAATGTTTTATATTTATTCAAATTCATATATCTTTGCTCTTAGACCAAAATGGTTTAAGCAATTAATTTTTTTTATGGAATGGCTCAGGATCTTAAAGTTGCGTTAAGATACGAGGATCACCGAGAAAGTAAAGAACGAAGGCACTGATTGCACACAATTGCGCGTGCGGGTACTTGCCCCTTCCTTTTCCTTTAGTTTGAAGTCAGTCTTGTTGCTTTGGTCACTACTTGTGGTGATTTAAACTGGCGGTGGCGATTTTAATATTCATGGCAACAGTTTTTTGGGACCGAAAAAGAATTCAGGATTTCATAATGAGGTGCAATAATATACACCGAATCCTATTGTGAAATCCTTAAACTCTTCAACCCACTATCCAAAATGCATAATGCATTTTATTACACAAATTGCTGTCACCATGTCACTTAATTTTCTGTGCAGAGTAATTTACACATAAGTGAGGTATCTCAACATTCTTGCTAGTCCACATATTATAGCCATAAGTGACTATTCATTATCTAACAGAATTCACACTCCACTAAAAAAACATAAACCCAACAATTTTGTCATGTCAAAAGCAGGTAAAAGCATCAGGCAGGTGGTGCCATCTGTTGTCAATTTTGTGAACTTTTTAGTCGCTGGGTCGTTTAGCCGACTCACCACTGCCTGTGAGCTAAAGCTGGAATTAACTTACTCAGATCAATGCTCTGCCACAAAAGTTTTGTAGCCAAAAAACGCTTTCTGAGAAAGTGGTCCTTTAGTGCAGTGGTCTAAACAGTTGTACTGATGAGTACAACGGTTGAAGCCAATCGGAAGGATGAAGATTCGAATCCCGACCATGAGCAATCCCAATTTGGCTTGCAAATGTGTGGGACAGTGGTGGTAGGGCCCACCTTAAATAAACGGTAAACGGCTTGGGGTGGATGTTGACGACATTTGTAGGCTTAATTGGGATTGCAGTGGACACTTGTGTTGCTTCTTTTACTAATGTATGGTTAAAGAGGGAGGTACGTTTTGTGTGTTTTTGTTTATAGTGATTATTAAAAGAAGAGTTACATAATGATTTTTCATTCAGTTAAGGCTAAAACACCCACCAGTTTGTAGGGTTAAGTTTGTGTTAAGGAATTAAATTGTTCACTCAGTAGATAGGTAATTTTTATAAATTAAGGGAGAAATCATTTTTGGTTCTCAGTGTATCTTAAATTGTCTATGTTTGTGTTAGGTTTGGTGGCAACGCTACAAGCGGGATGACACTAAGTGATGCGGCTAACACAGTGTCCCCTGCTGGTAGCACAGGGGAGGGGGTTGCTGTGGTGACGCCCCCCGCCTGCCCCGCGGCCCCCACTCCTCCCACATCCCCCATCGCCGTCACGCCCGTTACTACAGTTGTGTCGGTTCCGGTGCTAGAGTCACCCGCTGTGGAGGCAACGACAAGTGAGGAACTGACCAAGGATGGTGACGGAGGTAAGGATCTCTGTCTGGAGTTTTAAATTTTATACACTGAGAAAGTAGTAACTGCTGTAGTAGTGACTGTTAAGTAGTGTAGTTTTTATTTTATAAAGAATTCAAGACCTTACCGGTGATTTCATTTGTATACAGTACAGGATCATAATGCTGAAACAGCAAGAATAATTCAGTTTACTGACAAATGTAAAAAATTACATTTAGCTTTATGTAACTCAGGAGCTAAAAATATGTCTTTTAACCCTAGAAGTGGTAAAGTCGTAATTAAGAATAAGAAGTGGTGCCAGGTGGAGGCATTTGTCGTCAATTTAGTGAACTTATCACATTCTTGCTCTCACATTCGTGTCTCTGGGGGCAAGCAACCGAACCTGCTAATGCAGTTCACTAAACTGCCGCTAGGGTATGTCTTATAGCCAAGTAAGCGCTTTCTACTCTTAAGCACAGTGGCTGTATTGGTTAAAGCGCTACACTGACAAGTGTAACGTTTTAGCCATTTGGAAGTGCTAGGGTTCGAATCCCAACCATGAGCAATCCCAATTTAGCTTGCAAATGTGTGGTAGAGCGGAGAGAGGAGCCCACCTAAATTAAACGGTGGCGGGCTTGTGTGGAGGTTGGCGGCATTTGTAGGCTTAATTCGGATTGCAGTGGACACCTGTTTGGCTTTTGTGGTTAGTGGTTATTAGGGGGGCATGTTTTATGCTTTTTTGTTTGTACTTAATATTTCAAGAAGATATTAGTAATTATGTTTATGTTACAGTTAAAAGTAAAAAGCTTACCACTTCTAGGGTTAAGACAGAAAAAAAATCAACCGATCAGTGTTTTTTTTTATTAATAAATGAACAAGTGTAGTTTCTATTTTGTTGGAAAGCAAAATTATAGCATTATTTGTATTAATTAATATGTCTTTATTTTATAAAATAAAAAATAATTACTAAATAATAAGATAACATATGTAAACTAAAGATATTTGTAATGGTTACCGTATAAGAATTCTTCTATAATGAAAATACTAAACCAAACCATTGCAAAGCTTTGTTTTTATAGAAAATCTGCCAAAACTTTAATCACAGTTTATCAGGAGTTTAACGACTACGTTGCAGGATTCTCAATTCTCGACACGGCTCCCAACAGCCACAAGTTCAAACTGACAATGTTTCAACCGACGGACCCCAAGAACTTCTTCAAGACTGTACGCAACGAGATCAAACTGCTGAGGTCCTCGCTGCCCAGTGGGATCTGGGTGAAGGGATTTGAGGATCGAATGGTGGGTTTTGGTGGTCACCCCTGGCTAGCCCATGTGACTGTGGTATTTTGATGTCTTTAATTCACTGCAAAGGCACCAGGCCCATAGTGATGGGCAGTTAAGGATTAAGGTGGTGTGAGAAAAAAAATCAACTATCGTAAAAAATCATAATTTTAACGTTTATTTGTTGATTGTATCATAAATATGCTTTGGCATTATTTTTTTAAAGTTTTTATTGAAAACCTTTTGAGGTACAGGGTAATTAGTTCGGAAATTTGGCATTTTTCGTGAAAGGAGTGAGCGAAAACTGCTTAGATGTGAGCAATTTTGGGAACGTGAATGAATTACTGACTTTTTCAAGTAACCTATATTGCATTTTGAAACAAAAAAAATAAATTTTCATATACCACCGGAAATGATTAATTTTTTAACGCCACATTTTTTATCCGATAATCTCATAAAATATGTCATTTTGGAGGTCTAAAAATGGTTAAAAATTTACAAAAAACAGAATCGTTATCTTAAACAAGTCACTCAGGAAGCTTTCACGAAACAATCATATATGCGTAACGAATAAGCTACACTAGCGCCGACCTAGCAGATTTCAGTTGTCCCTAACGCCGCTCACAAAAAAAATTTAATCAGTAGAAGTTTCCATATCACTCGCTATTAGTAAAGGAAGTTCCTTTTTTTACTTTATACTATACAGTTCAGTTTCTATAATCTGTCATGTCCAATAATCCAGTGCTCTATTCCTCCCAGTTAGTCAGTAAGTTATAATCTATAGAATAGTGAAACGGAAATTCCCAAAAATAACTATGATTTCTGTTGAAATCAAGGTCGGCGTAAGGTTTGAGAGCAGTATGGCTCCATGGTCACATCCTCACCATCCCAATTAAATGTTCTGTATTCTTGTATTATCTGATTATGAACTTCTTTGTGGCTATGATACATGTCCTTTATTTTGCAAATCACCCATCCACTTCTGTGTTTTAGATTACATATTAACACATTCGCTGTGGCGCCCGAAACCCCCTTCCTCACGAGGAGCGGCCTTTGTAGTTTAAAATCAACCAATAGGAAAATTCCAAGTGACCCATACAGAAATAGATACTGCATTATAACAAAGCTTGTCGTAGTTCTCTCAGATATCAACAGGTGGCAGCACAATCTACATCGCCAGATCCACCATTTTGATTTTAACCTAAATGTCACCACTCGGATCTGAGCGGTCCGCTTGGCGCGCCAGGACCAGTACCACTCAAATCCGTGTGGTCCGCAGACAACGGGTTAATTGCTATGATTTTTTACAATGTACCTAACTGGACTATTTTATATAAATATTAGCAGCAATTAATAAATTTTACCACACACTATTAAATTGATCCTTCTCAACTAATCCGGAATTCTAGATAATCTGGCTCTAATCTTAATATCAGGCGGAGTAACTAGATCCAACTGTTTTGGATTAGTATTATTGTGTAGTGATATAAGCCATTGAGCCCACTTCTTACTGTTATGAAAACTTATATGTTATGATTATTCATTTGTGTTTGTTGGGTTCAAGGTAAAGAATAATCTGATTAAGAAAAAAATTATTGATTAGAGTGTTCATTTGCTAGATACTGAATTGAGAATATTTCATGGAACAACAATTTACATAGGTCCCATCAACCCTTTCGCCGCCAGACTTTTTTCTTATGTATATCCAAATACCGCCAGGGTCATTTTGTACCCAAGCGCAATGTTTTTATAAAACAGCTATAACTTTTGTATTTTTGAAAACATTTACATGATTTTTTTTATAGATTTGTTATAAAATTACCTTTATAAAAATATATTTTTATGGAGGTTTAAACAAATTTTTGATGTTAGGTACCAGCTATAAAATTAAAAATACAAATTAAAAATTTTGGAAACGAATTAGAATATTTATACATAAAAAAATATTTTACCAATATCCCTCATATCTTTTTATTAGTAAACACATTTGTTAGTAAGCATGCACAATTTGAACATCTTATATATTTTTAATTTTTTAAAATTTATTATAATTATTTTAGTTTACACAGCAAAAATTAATACAAAAAAAAAAATAGACGAATTAGAATATTTATACATAAAAAAATATTTTACCAATATCCCTCATATCTTTTTATTAGTAAACACATTTGTTAGTAAGCATGCACAATTTGAACATCTTACCTTGAAAAATAAGCATCTCTTTAGATTTTGAAATAAACTCTCTCCGGAGCATTCTTTCATTTACGTCACCCAACCAATGCACTAAATTACAAAAACTAATGCTGTCTTCCACAAGAAGTAGCCTACAGGTTTTTTAAAGCCCAAAACAATAAAAAGATAGCACCAAACTATTTACAACACACTATATACATATACTTAGCCTAAAAAAGTAAATTGCCTAACATTGATGTTGTCCAAAACACACGGCAATCTCACAAAACACAATCTCGGGGAATCTCGTCCAGCATGAGGAAAAAAACACGGAAAAAGGCAATAATATTGTGTTCTTCATGAAGCCGAGACGATGATGAATCGATTGGTATATTATATGTGGCTTTTGGATGTGGCCAGTAAAATAACATTTAAAAGACATCCGATATATCAGACCGTGGCGATTTTCGCGAGAGTGCCGCCGTCCGATATATCGGACCGTGGCGGCGAAAGGGTTAAACTTTTAAAGTTGTTAAGAGTGAAAACACATTTTATTTACATTCAACCAGTAGTTATATTTCCTATGTTATGCCTATAGGATTTGTTCTCCGTCATGATTCGAGGTCCAGAGAAGACTCCTTACGAGGACGGACTATTCTTCTTCGACTTCCAGCTGTCAGCGGACTACCCTAAGGCGCCGCCACTTTGTCATTATGTCTCGTACTGCAGCGACAGACTCAACCCTAACCTCTATGAGGATGGGAAGGTAAGGTTAAGGCAGGTTAGGTTAACTCATTCCCGTTTGACAGACCGGTCGACGCCTGAGGCCCTCTGGTCTGAACTAAAATCGAGCGTTAATCACTACGACTGTGCGTCACTATTAGCTTGATAGATTTAACAGTTACTTTATGAATTATATGTTTTGATTTCATTACCCTGTTACTTATACCCTTTAACTGTGTACACAATCACTTTTAGCAAGAAAAAAATTATTACTATACTTTTTCACCAGTTCCAAGCTGTAGACTTAGAAACAAGTAGGTACTGTTGTTTCATCAAGACTTATTTGTTTTCAAATGATTCCTTCATTTCACTTGACAAATCTACTTCTCTAGTTACCTGCAGTAATAAATAGTTACATGATAAATCTATAAAAAATAATCATTGTTACTGAATTTTCATCAATAAATACAATCGCTGAACGAATTGTGCAAACGAGAAAATAATTTACTGTCAACACAGAACATTGGACTCTAAATACGATGATTTAAAAGAGGACGCCAACACTATCTATCTGATGAGAAATTAACTAGCACACCTAACTGCGGAAAAAATAATTATGTCGAAATATAAGCAGGCAACGCATATTGTTTGCTCATAACTGCCCAACGGACACATAGCGCACGTCCTTAGTCAACTGTCTAGCGAAATACGCGGATGTGTAATGTGCGTCCTTAGACGGGAATGGGTTAAAATGTTGTTATAAAAGATACTGAGGACGCCTTAAGTCTGGAAGTGTTTTTTTTAGGTGACGTGGTTATGTATTTACACAACCATGTCACCTAAGACTGACTAACTATAAATTTTTATGGTTATCATCCAAGGAAGCTAATTTCTGTAGCCATATAATTCTTTAATTTGTATTCATATGTGAAAATTGTTTGAAATATTAGTTAATGTAGAAACTTGATTACAACTGTCAATTTTGTCAGGTTTGTGTATCGCTGTTGGGCACGTGGAGTGGTAAAGGAACTGAAGTGTGGTCTGTCATCAGTAACTTGTTGCAAGTCATCGTCAGCATTCAAGGTAGGTTCAGTTTGAAAAAAGTTGTTCAAATCGTCTTAAGGTGAGGTAGCCGTCTGATCGTTTAAACTTTTAGTAAAACTGTAGTTTTACTTTATTTGTTGAGGTTTTCATTTAGCTCTGCAACCGGTGGGCATTTTTATCTCAACCAGTGAACCCAAATTGGTAATTTAAGATAGTCTAGCAAAATTGTAAGAGATACATTTTAAAACACAATACTAAGTATTATATAGAGTAGAACCTCTAACTCGATTTCCGAAAACTCAACATTCTGTAAAACTCGACAGAGCTGGTGAAATTTTTTTTCATACCGCCCATAACCACAGGTACCATGTAAATTTTGTTTTTCTAATATTGGCAAAACTGGTCGAGTGGTGCCTTCCATCCTGGTTATACCTTTCTACCATCTTCCCCATCAGCTGTCAAACCACATTTTGTTTAGTTTCGGAGCGTCACTTGACCTTGACTGTCCATGTTTGTCTGAGTTGCTGGTTTCCAGTGCCAAGGGTTAAATACCGGCTCTAAAGCCGAATTAATTTAGACTCTGTTTTTTCTGATTCTTATTTAACTTAGTCATTACGTTAATCAAGGAAGCGTTAGACAAATTTCACATTCCTTTGCAGGCCTAATCCTAGTCAGCGAGCCTTACTTCAACGAGGCAGGGTACGAGAAGCAGAAGGGGTCGCAGCAGGGTCGGGAGAACTCCCGTATGTACAACGAGATGGTCGCCCTCAAGTTGGTGCAGAGCATGAGCAAGTTGATCCTACATCCTCCGCCTATTTTCCGCCAGGAGGTGTTCGACCATTTCAACAGCAACGCTCACAAGTATGCTCAAAATACTTAATATATGCTACAATTTTTAAATTTTCTTTCAAGAAATATTATACAATTATACCCTCTAACATAGCATCGGCCTTTTTCTGTTTTTTTAAACTCAGAAAATTTCTTCCGGGGAGGTTTGGAGGTATTTGTCTACAATCGGCTGAGGATAGGAGTCATGACAAGTTATTGTAAAATGAGAATACAGCTCCAATTATCCGCAGTAAAGAGTGGGTGAGCTTATAATCGAAATCACGGATAAAGCTGTAACCAGAAATTGTTACAAATCACAATGAGAGCAAAATAAGTCCCTAGTAACCTTTACTGAATGCTTGGTTTAACCCTTCAAGGCGGTAGTTTTTTAAGACCGCCAGACCCTGCTATGGTAGTGTTTTACAGAGCGCAGGCGAAGTCTACTCCCTCACATTTGATAATAACCCTACATCATCTAGGTCCAGCCAACAATCTATTTAACTAGATCTAGACATCATAAAAACAACTGAAATCAAAAGTAATAGTCTAAAAACTAGCCACCCAATTTCCAGTTACAATAAACCGAATCACAAAAGTTACACTTCAACGCACAAGCGTCTCTCACAAACACATCACTAATTTACATTTCCAAACAAAAAGAAAGACACAATAAACACCTAATTATCCAGACAACAGCTTAGAGTACAATTTTACATCAGTTTTCATTGTAAATATTATAAATATATGCAAAAAACTGCAGTAAACAGGACGTATGAACACCAAGTTGATGTAACGAACAAAGACTGTCCTTGTAAGCAACATATCTCTATCTCTGTCACACTCACAGCTGATCAAAATTGGTATGAAAATGCAGAGAAACTTATGAGCAATATTCTCCACATAGTCTGAGTTCGAAAAAGTTCACTAGGACGTCACTAGAATGCGCCAGCTGACGGGTTGCGTGATGACGTAAAACTCACGTCAAACCACAGCAGTGTCTTTTTTTGCGTGTTGTGGAACTCACGTCAAACTGCCTTGAAGGGTTGAGAAAAGCATCAGAGTTGAGTCGATTCCAAACATCGATTCCAAGCGTTTGTTGTTCCGCTGACGATGAACAGTAAAAGAGATATGTTTGTTTTCCTTGCCAAAATTTTGTTTTCAGAAACAGTCATCATTGTTTTGATGAAACTCGGATCAGAAAACTAATAATCGCCCTGCAAGACTCAAAATTATTGTGCACATTCAGTTTATTGTCGTAGCCATGTAAATAAAAACCAATATTTCGTAATCAGATATCCGCCTCTGTCACGAAAGTAACAACTACCCAGTAGAATTCAATAAATATCCTAAATTACTGATAGACCATATAACATGAGCTTTTCGTTTTAGATTATATTGTCAATACGAAACATCTTTGCTCAAACACAAAAAAGCAGACGGCAATTGACGGAGTTTGTATCGTTAAAAATAATACAAGAACATCATTGGTTGCTTTAAGGTTGCAACTTATCTCGTAACTATTCTTATTTCTGTTACTGATAAACTTCAAAACGACATTGAATTTCAAAATACTAACCATGACAATGTGGATGGCTATTAATTATCAGAATACTGTTAATTATATTATTCTATGAAATTAACTTTTAGGTAAATAAACTATGAAGATCTGAAATTCTACAGCAGAGTACTGTATATTCATTTTACATGATATAACGGGATTTGTTGTAAAAATAACAGTTAATATTATTAAATATTTTATTTATTTTGTTCAAATTAACTATACATAACTGTATACTTTGGTTTCAGTATTAAATTTTAAACAAATTGGCTATTTAATTTTTTTATGTATGTATACACAACCTTTAATAGGTATAAACAAAAATAGATTTTCATATACGTATTTATTTATTTTTTCATGAAAAAACTATAAATAATACACATACTTGGACCATTTCTTGATTCTTCATTCTAGTACTGAACAAAATTATACATCTTAATGTTTTCAGTATTTCTAGAATTAGTAAAGATTTATTTTTTAAAGGCTTGCAAAACCCGATAAACCTGGTGACACTAAAGAAAATAAATTGGACACTTCTAGTGTGTGTGTGTGTGTGTGTAAGCGTTGCATTTATTGGTGGCGGGACAATCAATGCCTGGAATCGTTAGAATCGACCCATCCCTAAAAAGTATGTAATTTTTGTGTCTTAACAAAGCTCGATTTGCCGACATGATAACTCAAGGGTTCTCTGAACCCAATAATTTGTTTCTAGTTCAAAACCAATGTCAGGCAGCTCCTGTCAGAGCCTAAGCAGTCACCTCTAACCAGGCATATGTGACTATCGCTACTACATACCTTATGACCTTGCCTTTAACCCACTTCCCGTTTGAATTTCCATGAGACGCCTGAGGGTATCCTGTCTAGCCTTCTTCACTGTCACTATTAGCTTGATAGATTTAACAGTAACTTCATAAATGATAATATTTTGATTTCTTTCCTTTTTTTACTATATATACATTCACAATTAGCTAAAAAAAAGACTTAATACTATACTTTTTCACCACTTACAAAAGGTAGGCCTAAAAACAAGCACTGGCGCTTCATCAAGAATTATTTTGTTTTCATTTGAATGCTATATTTTATTAACTTGGCACTTTTATTTCCAGTTTATATGCAGTAATAAATAGTTATTGACAAAATCTTTAAAAAAATTATCATTTACTTGTATTTTCATTGTCATCACTTAGCACAATTGCTGAATAATTAGTGCAAATGAGACAATAGTTTACTGTCAACATGGAATGTCGGACATTGGTGAAAAGTTATAAAGTTGATGATTTAAAGAGGACAACAACACTATCGGATAAGAAATGAACTAGTGCACCTAATGGGGGAAAAGAACTACGTCAAAATATAAGCAGGCAAAGCTCATTGTTTGCTCAGAACGTACAATGCACATCGTTGGTCCTTTGGCTGCCATGGCGGAGGACGTGCACTGTACATTGACGTGCCATGGTGATGACAAAATGACGTTTAGAAAAAATTAATTATAATAACAGAAACCGGTTTGCTTTGCAGGTTATGTAACCGGTTAGAAAGCTGGTTGGAGATATCTGAGAAGTATAACAATTCGCACCCGATGTCGCCAACGACACCAACATCCTTCCGCCAGCTGCACAGTGACGATATCGCCAACCACTGTGACGTTCTGCTACCTGAGTTTCCCCTCATCCCGGCCTCGAAAGGTTTCTGCCTCACGCTCCGCAAGACCCTCGTCACTTTCCGAGAGGTCCTCAACTCGGTGGGCATAGCCCAGCCGAAAAGTTAGCCCAAGGCGTCACGCTAGACAGGTTTTTCTACAAAATTAAGTTGTATTTATTGTAACGTTACTCGTATTTTGTATAAGTTGTATTTCGGTGTGGAAAAAAGTATTGTTATTCGAGTTTCATGTAAAGAGAAATCGCTATTTTCGAATGTTGTTATTTATTTCGCCGTGGTGCGGTGCGGTTATGCGAATTGAATGTGGGGGCAGATTTATAGATATTGCCAAATACTTTTTAAAAGTTGGTTAGAGCACTTTTAAACCCGCTTTACGTATACTACATCAGCAGTGATATATCAATAAGTACATATTGTTTTATAATTCTTAATAAATCTTTTACACAGCCAACACTAAATTTTCGTCACAACACTCACCGCACCACTTTATATGTTATGGTGTATATAGTATTTGCTCTAGCTTTACTCATGTCGAGGTTAGGTTAGGATCGAAGACTGGATCAGTTAATTATTTAATGTTCTTCGTGTTTTTTAACCCGTCGTTCATGTAACACATAGCTTTACAGTTCACAAAGATTTTGTATAAGCGACTGCCCTTAGAAATTCGTCATAGTGAAATGATTGATATTTCACAATTTATAATTGTACGAATGTTAATTTTCTGGAGAGGCAGTAGTCCTTCTCAAAGACAGTCGCTTCACCCTGCGAGAGGGTCACTTTGACACTTAAGGATTCATAGGGCGGTAACTATCGCAAGGACTGCAATTATTTTAAGGTCCTATCCAATTCCTTTTTCTTTTTGGCTATGCCGAGATAGTACGGGTTAATGTAATGTGTTGAATTTTCCTCCTGTCCAAGATGGTCCAAGCAAGTTAGTCTGACCTTTACGGTCATTGGAAAAGTTGTATAGCTAAGTTTAAAATAAGGACAAAAAGAATACTGACTTTGGAGCAAGGAAATTAAACATTTTCTTGAATATTCATTTATTAAGTGTCACAGATATTAGCCTAAGTTGAAAGTACTGTATGACCATTAATGGTTTCACTCAATGAACAAATATTAGCTTTTATGTGTTTTTTCTGTGTAACATAGTGTTACTGTTATTTTGTTTTCTATTGAAACAACAATAATTGCATTTTTCATAAGTGACTATTCGTATTTTCTTGTATTTGACAAAGTTTATATTTTTATATTATTTTCAATAGACTGTGGATTTTCGCTTTTTTGATGCTTAAAACCAAAAGAAATACTCAATATTTACTTTCTTTTGACTATTAATCTCCAAATGACTGATAATATGTACTGTGTTTCCAATTTTGATATGATGTACGAGTATTTACTATATATTGAAAAAGTCTGTTTACTTTGTTGTCCTTATAAGTATGGTTAATGAAGTGAATATATCGAGTATTGCTTCACTATATTAAATATAGTAAAAAATTTAAACGTTTTTGACAGGGTGGCACATAATAAAAATAAATAAATGGAGGTTTTTTGTGTAATAGTGTGGAAATCAAAAGTTATAAACTTTCTGAATGAATTCATATTCTCATAAAAGCGTTCAGTGTTCCTAATTTTGTGATCTAATTGTTTTTAATACAGGAATGCTAAGAGACCATAGCTTAGTAGTAATGGTTTTTCTATTAACCTTTTTACTTCCATTTCATCATTCATTCTTGGACGGGCTGGAAAATGTATTTGTCATATCATGTAAGGAGGATAGCAGAGATTCTATTTTAATTAATAGCTTTCAACCAAATAATATGTAATAGTCTTTACTGTTTGAAATTTAAAATATTTTTATATTGTATATAATATGTACCGTAACTATTGTTTTGCCAGGAGCTTCTTTATTTTACCTGTTGTATTTGTGTCGATCGTTATCTTATATTAAGATTAATATGTTTAGAATACGCTTTAGGTTTACAAACTCTTGCTACTTTTGTTAGTAATCTGTTATTATTTTGATTCTGAACGCAAAATAAAAAGACGCTATAGTACAAATTTTGTGTTATCTAAGCAAGGCCTAGTGGTTATTTTCATCACTATTTTAATATATTAGTTTTTAGTATATAGTATTTATATTTAACAAATATTTAAAAATAACTGTTCCAGCCTTTTTAGGAGAACTGTCAAGAGTAATAGAATTGAAAGGAAGAATAGGTTCATAACGGATCTTTTGTTCTTTTATTAATTTTCCCGATGTTTTTATTTAATTTTTGCTCAAACATTTTTTCAACACGTCAAAACTCAAGTTTTATGTGGTAATGAGATTGTCATAGTTATGTAATTTTATTATGAAACCTTGTCTTGATATTCTCTGAAGCTAACATTCCATGATGAATGTATATATATATTCCAATAGCTAGTTACGTTACGTTACCTAAGATTTCAAATTTTGAATCTTCCAATAAGAAATTTTTTGGGTCAGTGGTTACTTAAGTGTGGTGCCTTTATAGTTTATTTTATGACTTTTATTATTTGTAATTATTAATTGATCTTTGATTGCAATTCTTCAAAGAAGCGATGTTTGCAATTAAAAGCTGTATTTAGCTTTCATTGGATTTTTTTCAGCTGATTGAGGTAATATTCCTTATTTATTGCCTATTTCATCTAAATATTTTTTTATTTTGAAATTCTTTTGTAATCCCCTCATCAGTCTTTATATGTTGGAATTTTTCTAATTTTGTTAGTAAAAATGATTTATGGTATATTTTTAAATATGAATTCTCCAAATTCAATTTAATTTACAATTCGTATTCGTTTGTACTCAAGGATGTATATTCTAGTACCACAGGTATTGTTAAGACTGACTATACAGGGAACTGCTGACCCAGAGTTTTCAGTTTAGTTTGACATAGCCTAGTTGAAGAAGCTTCTCACGGTTCCGTGAGCTCTGTATTTCAATGCACAATAAACTTCTTGTTTGTTGCTATCCCTGAGTTTTATTGTAAACCTTCCCTTTAAATGTGTCACTATTCTTAAACCCTTTGAGTGCCGAACGCCTCGATCAGAGATGCAATAAAAATTGTAAATATTTTATTAACAGCTGATTTTGGCTTTATTTTCACCGTTAGTCAACAGCTAACATCACTGTGTGTAATATTCAGAAAATGTTTGTGATTGTTTTTAAAAAAAACTATATATTACTAGTTGGTTTGTTTGTCCAAGAGTAGTTATTAGTTTTTTTTGTTTTGTGCGAGTGGAATTAATGAATGTTAGATTACGTGAGTATTGTTATACACAATGCCGCGATTCAGAAAATCAAAAATTTCTATAAAAGCCACATTGCAATTAGGGTTGGTTTAGGTTTAGGCAGGATTGGACATCTGTAAATCAATCCACTTAGATTTATTTGTTATGTGGGAATGTTATTAATATGTCTTATCGTATCAGTATTGTTATAAACTATGCCGCGACCCAGAATATTCAATCTTTCACGCAAATCTCTAATGCTATTCGACTTAAGAATGAGGTTAATCTTAAAGATAATATGTATTTATTGTTAGGCGTTACGAAGTTCGTCGGGTCAGCTAGTAATTTATAAAAGTGAATCTTGTCCTGCTGCCCATATACTGGTGTAAGGTTTATATTTTAATTAATTTAACCACCTCAGTTATTCATCATCATACTTGTGTGTTTAATTGAAGACAGTGAAATGTAAAGATTTTTTATTACATGTAGCCTGGGTAGAGGTGACTGCTTGTGTTCTGAGCAGAGGCTCATGACTTTTCCTTATGATCTGATCAGAAGTCGTTCAAGGACCGATGGATCTGAACCAGCCTTATTTGACTTCCTGGGCTAGCATATTACCAATGATCTTCCACATTTAAAGCCAAATAAAGAAGCTATAAAAAGGAACAAAAGGAAAGAACATCTTGCTACTTTTTAAGTATCTTGTTTGTATTTATCAGTCAACTGCGGAAGAAAGCACGGATGTCTGTCCTGGTTAGTTCCGTCAGTTGCAGGATCGAAGTTGTGTTGAGTGACAGCCCGAGGGTCTTCAACAAGTCCAGGGTCAAATAGAAGAATCCTCTTATGTCAATGTTCAGGCCCTTCATGCACACAAGACAAGTCAGGAGCAAGTATTCATGTTAGATTTCAAGCCATGTTATAAATAAATATAATCAGAATAATATAATTATTAGTTATTAACTAATTATGGAACTGAGTTATCGATGGTCTAAATAGTTCAGTCAGTCTTAGTCAAATGAAAAAGAGTTGGTTAAGTGAACAGAATGAAAATTTCATATTGCAGCATACACCATTACCATTGCAATATAGGCCTAGTGCTTGTATTTACAATACTATAATACGAGCAAGGTTTATATATATATATATATATATGTAATTGGATCTCGAAAACAAATTTCTTAAAATTTTGGAAATAACTAATTTCCGAGTAGAAAGTAAGTTCTAGATAGGTCTAATTTCCAGGAAAATTCCAGTTTTCTTGTAATATTAAGTTAAAATCAAAAAAATTAACATTAAGCTTATGGAGAATCAAATTTAAACAATACAAATCAAAACATCTCTTTATAACCTGCTGCCCATATACTGGTGTAAGGTTTATATTTTAATTAATTTAACCACCTCAGCCATTCATCATCATACCTGTGTGTTTAATTGAAGACAGTGAAATGTAAAGATTTTTTATTACATGTAGCCTGGGTAGAGGTGACTGCTTGTGTTCTGAGCAGAGGCTCATGACTTTTCCTTATGAACTGATCAGAAGTCGTTCAAGGACCGATGGATCTGAACCAGCCTTATTTGACTTCCTGGGCTAGCATATTACCAATGATCTTCCACATTTAAAGCCAAATGAAGAAGCTATAAAAAAGGAACAAAAGGAAAGAACATCTTGCTACTTTTTAAGTATCTTGTTTGTATTTATCAGTCAACTGCGGAAGAAAGCACGGATGTCTGTCCTGGTTAGTTCCGTCAGTTGCAGGATCGAAGTTGTGTTGAGTGACAGCCCGAGGGTCTTCAACAAGTCCAGGGTCAAATAGAAGAATCCTCTTATGTCAATGTTCAGGCCCTTCATGCACACAAGACAAGTCAGGAGCAAGTATTCATGTTAGATTTCAAGCCATGTTATAAATAAATATAATCAGAATAATATAATTATTAGTTATTAACTAATTATGGAACTGAGTTATCGATGGTCTAAATAGTTCAGTCAGTCTTAGTCAAATGAAAAAGAGTTGGTTAAGTGAACAGAAAGAAAATTTAATATTGCAGCATACACCATTACCATTGCAATATAGTGCTTGTATTTACAATACTATAATACGAGCAAGGTTTATATATATATATATGTACACGGATCTCGAAAACAAATTTCTTAAAATTTTGGAAATAACTAATTTCCGAGTAGCAAGTAAGTTCTAGATAGGTCTAATTTCCAGGAAAATTCCAGTTTTCTTGTAATATTAAGTTAAAATCTAAAAAATTAACATTAAGCTTATGGAGAATCAAATATAAACAATACAAATCAAAACATCTCTTTATAACCATTTCACAGTTGTTGATTGAAGATGGTGGTGAACAATATGTGAATAGAGGTTTTGCATGAATATTTATTTTATGTATGTAATAGTTGAAAAATTATCAAATTAGTAAAAACTTAAGGGTGGAATAACTAGGTGCAATATAAGGAGCGATATGTATTTCCAAAATCTTTCCTAATTTGATAGAAAACTTATTCATTATATTGCTTGAAGCCAATGTAACAAACCAATTGGTGTAAAGTAAATTTCTCTTTTGCATTTCAATCCTTATTCCGTTTCTAACATAATCAGTTGATCATGGGCTAATAATAACTGTACAGTATATGATCAGCTCAAACAATTGAGGTTGGGTGAAACACCTTAAAAGACACCTTTGTTTATCAGACGCCGTGGCTCAATGCTAGCACGGTGGATTCACCTGTTGAAGGTAGTGAGATCGATTTCCGCCCGAGTTAGCTACATTTTTGTTCAGAGTTTGTGCAAGTTAGTAAAAAAAGTGTTTATGCTATATAAAATAAGTTGTATTAAGTCGGTTTTATTTAAACCATACAAACTGTGTTTACATTGAGTAATAAATGTGTTTTAATTTAGCTTATTAACTTATATAATACATGACTTATTCAATCCGAGCAAAGCTCGGTCACCAGGGACTTGTTGCTATTGTATTAATTTCTCATTTAAGGCTGAATCAGTGTCGAACGCTCACTCATAGCCAAAACATCTCAAGATTTTTTTAGTGTATAACAAAATTAGAGAAGGAAATATCAGTTCACATCAACAAACCTGCAACAGATCCTCCAGTATGTCTGCAATACTCCTTAACAAATTGTTCAGAATGCCATAAAGAAGATCCTGTGGCGTCTGGGGCAGTTTGTTGGCAAAGCACAGAATTTGACTGCTTGTCATTTCTATTTCTATGATTTTCCCACCATATTGGTCTTTGCCCAGTAGCGGAATTTCCAGTACTTGTGCAAGGAGCTCATTGAGTCTTTTCTCTAACGTGGATAGGTCAATGTCTGCGAAAACTGCAAGATCCAAATCTCTTTGGGTGTTTGATTCCTGTAATCCAAAAGATAGGGACTCGGAGGTGATATATGACAGATTTACCACATTATACCTTATTTACTGATGTTATATATTAAAGGACTTGGATGCTACAAAACAACCCATCTCCATAGATTAGATTATTGAAATGGCAACCTACCCAGGTATTTTAAGCCAAGTATGAATGAGAGATGAGTGTAGGATGATTGTGGCACGATCTTGTAGTCTTGTTACTGACTGAGGCTGACATGTTCCTTAGACAGGACTGTTAATTAATAGCCCAACAGCCGATGGCAACTAAGGGGCCTACAGTTTAATGTGGAATCCGAACCACGGCCTCTGAATTACGAATTGGTCTAATTATGAGGATGGTCTTTGTGGATTAACGTAGTATTCAATAGTGCTGACGTTAATCCACACAAGAGAACACTACACCCACCGACCATCGCTCACAACTATCCACAATTCGTGATCTCCAAGTAGCTGGATTACAGGACGTCGCCACCGTCCCAGTCATAGCCATATCTCCCTAGTATACTGTAAAAAATATCAGATAAAAGATGTTGAGAGCGATGGAATGGAAAGAAAGAGGTCTCTTAGGAAGAGATCTCATGGTTGTATTCTCAAACCAATTTTCCCAGGATTGAATAGTTACAATAAGGGGTTACATTTTTTTACATCTTGGTGTCTTTTCTTGAATATCTTAGACCAAGCTAAGTAGTCCTAAAGATTTTAGTTTAGGATTCAAGTAGCATTCTACTTCCTTCATGAGAGGTACTAAGTTTAAGGGAACAGAGCAAAGCTTAAGATGGAGGCTAGCGCCAACGCACGGGAATTACAACACATTTGGTTGACTTTGTAAATTTCGGCTTATACAACTCACATTAGGTTAGGTATTAAGTAGGAAATGCAGGACATCAAATACCTGTTGCTGCTGTTAGGTAGCCATCTTGGAGAACAGGCCGGTGCATGGAATTGAACTCTTATTTGTCCTGAGTTGAATATGGCGGGAGATTTGAAAGTGGTGCTTGATAGGATTTGGATGGTTTGTATGGGATATTAGAAATAAGTAAAATTGGATGGGTGGAAGAAAGAAAGAAAACAGGAATGAGGGTATAAGAGTATAAATGAAATAAATAAAATTATCTGGCCTTAACAGGTATCTACCAAGTGTTGTCTTGATGGGACGTTTTAACGAGAATAATTCTTGTGTTGACAGACACATACATATATACCTAGATGTATAGGTATACACTGTATACAAATTTTAACAACTTGTTTTTGGTCTCTAGGAACCTCCAGCACTCTAGTTCAGGGGTAACGTGCTGGCCTCAGGGGAAAAAGTTTTTTTGAGGCGGAAGTAATGCTTTATGCACACAGGTGGCCAGCCTGCAGTGTGGAACTCTCCTAAAAAGCGGGGTTACCCACTAAAAAACCTCTACACTTTAGGATTCAAATCTGGAACCGTTTGTCACATTAACCTAAATTTGACTTACGCCCTTGGGACTCACTCTATGTCCAGGCACTGCCTCTAGTGATCATTTCTTTGATAGTAATATTTAAAAAATAAAAATGTTCTGAAGTTAAAAACAATTAATTTCAAAAATCGATGTAACAATAAAGTTTAAGACAGTTTAAATATCCTCTCTAGATAGATTTGGCCTATTTCATGCATTATTACACCAAATGGATATTGGTTTTATAATCTTCTAAACTGCTAAAAAAATTAAGTATTGGTTGGTAATACCTCATAACCTCATTTCTATAGTAAGTTTCTGTTTCTATGTTTTGTAAAATAAAGTAACAATCTTCTTGTATTCTTGTAGTCACCTCTGGCTAGGTTTGTGACTCCACGGCTCCTCGCTGTCCTTAGTTCGCCGAACAAACCTTAAGCCCATGAAGTTGAGGTTAAAAAATACTTCAAAACGAAAAATAACCACAGTCCGCAAGACTTTGGTCTGACCATGCCATCTTCGGCGTTTGTTTTCCAATGGGAAATCACCGCCCTGAAGCTAGCTGTCGTATCTGTCGAAACTGATGATTTCCGTTCTACATTGGCAGCCTGCTAGAGAGCTTTAAGTTGGCGGTCTGCCAGCTGTCGAATCTGTCGAGGATGCCCTCATCGCAAAAATTCACCGAACGTCAACACCCCAAAACTACCCTTAGAATTAATTCTCGCGGTTCAAATTTCTTACACATAACAAGTGGTGTGTGTACTTTTACGCTGTCGAAGTTAGAAAGTGATACCACCTTCACGAGGGGTGGTTGGGAAATCGCTAAATGGACTAGGTTATCGATCGTTCTCCTGTACTAGGATGACTTATTTTAAATTTCTGCTACCGGAGAGCAGAGAATGGTTGCTGCTTGTATAGCGGGTACTGTGGTTCTAAAAACACTTACGATGATCCACCTCATAGTCTCTTATCTGATCACTTTGCCGTTGCGTGCTCGTACAGTTCGGTATCGGCACAAACTTGTTTTATAATCTTACTTGACTTTATAAATCGCCGTAATTTATTTGGTTTTTTATTTTTCTTAGATTTTCACCATTGATTTTGTGCAGATTATTTTAAGGGAGTAATCCATTATTTTTTAAATAATAGAACGATTATTTTCTAAACGACTATCACTCACTAATGTTATATTAGCGAATTTCCCATAGGGAAGAAGCTATTACCATAGGTCTCATGGTTAGACTTAAGCCCGGGACCATGTTATTTTTTCTTCTTTAGGTGGTTTCTTAGGAGTCCAAAACAACATATGTGTGTGTGTGTGTGTGTGTGTGTGTGTGTGTGTGTGTGTGTGTCTGTTAGCACGATAACTCTCGCAAAAATGGTCCGATCAAGACCAAATTTGGTAGAGACGTGTATTCCTACATTTGCTCGGACGAATTCATAAACCAGACATATTGGTCAATGATTTCCGTTCTACATTGGCAGCCTGCCAGAGAGCTTTAAGTTGGCGGTCTGCCAGCTGTCGAATCTGTCGAGGATGCCCCCTCATCGCAAAAATTCACCTAACTTCAACACCCCAAAACTACCCTTAGAATTAATTCTCGCGGTTTAAATTTCTTACACATAACAAGTGGTGTGTGTACTTTTACGCTGTTGAAGTTAGAAAGTGATACGACCTTCACGAGGGGTGGTTGGGAAATCGCTAAATTGACTAGGTTATCGATCGTTGTCCTGTACTAGGATGACTTATTTTAAATTTCTGCTACCGGAGAGCAGAGAATGGTTGCTGCTTGTATAGCGGGTGTACTGTGGTTCTAAAAACACTTACGATGATCCACCTCATAGTCTCTTATCTGATCACTTTGCCGTTGCGTGCTCGTACAGTTCGGCATCGGCACAAACTTGTTTTATAATCTTACTTGACTTTATAAATCGCCGTAATTTATTTGGTTTTTTATTTTTCTTAGATTTTCACCATTGATTTTGTGCAGATTATTTTAAGGGAGTAATCCATTATTTTTTAAATAATATAACAATTATTTTTCACTCACTAATGTTATATTAGCGAATTTCCCATAGGGAAGAAGCTATTACCGTAGGTCTCATGGTTAGACTTAAGCCCGGGACCATGTTATTTTTTCTTATTTAGGTGGTTTCTTAGGAGTCCAAAACAACATATGTGTGTGTGTGTGTGTGTGTGTGTGTGTGTGTGTGTCTGTGAACCCAATAACTCTCGCAAAAATGGTCCGATCAAGACCAAATTTGGTAGAGACGTGTATTCCTACATTTGCTCGGACGAATTCATAAACCAGACATATTGGTCAATGGGAACGGGTAGTTTGGGGGGGTTTTATACTCAAAAATTGGGTTTTTGCGTTTTTCATATGTATTTAAAAAAAATTGAAATTTTATCTTTCACTATTAGAATCAGCTTAAAAAACTACACAGTTAAGTTTCTTGAAGTTTTTCTCTATCTCCAATGGTTACCGAGATATTAAAAAATCTAAACACAGTACCGGTACCTACGTTGTATTTTGGGGCTCCTATGTTAATCTTATCGAAGATAAGAAAAAATTAATATTTCATTTATCAATCAATATTTTTGGATAACACTTGATATTTTTAGCTTCATGTTCTTGAGATACATCCATTTATGCTTAAAAATCATAGTTTATGTATTCATCATGACAGCTAACCTGCATACTCTTTTCCTATGTTAATCATATAGGGAATAGGTAAACTCCTTTATTTATGGACAGTGATGTTGATGAAACTTGGTATGAATGGTCAAAATAAAAATTCTTTATGCTAGAAATCCCTACTTTCAGTGTTCCCCGCAGCAGCTAACCTGCATACTCTTTCCCATGTTAATCATATGAAGAATAGACAAATATCTAACTCGTATATTTATCAACAGATTATTTTAAGGGAGTAATCGATTATTTTTTAAACGACTAACCCTCACTAATGTTATATTTTTAGAATTACATTAAATTGGTTAAAACAATATTCATCGATCTAACGGTAAGATACAACTTACTCTATGGCACACTCTATGGTGGATGCTGTGTATGTTTGATAGAGGAGGACTATCTTCTATCTAGGAAAAGATGTTTCACTATCGGTGTTCTGTCAGTGAAAAATGTTCTACCAGTGTTCTGACAGCATGTGAAGAATGAGCTGAAGAGTAAGTTGCAAAATTGTGGGCAATCTTCGCACACTCAGACTTCGCCTTGCTCTCTCCGAGAGGGGACTTTCGTATTCTGGGCCAGTGTTCTATAATAAGCTTCTTGCTGAAATTAGGACACTGACTGGAGTTGGATTTAAGAGGGCAGTACACAGATTTTTGGTTGACGGGGAGTTCTATAGCATCGATATATTCCCGTCTACCTGAACTAAAGATGTGTTAGATTAAGTTAATAACATTTATTGAATTTTTAGTTCTTACTTTGAAACCTGTCAATTGACGACTGAGATACACATTGTATGTATTTTTTGATTGAGAATAAAGGATGTCTATGTCTATTTCGATATGGATGTGTCTAAGCTCCGAGGGTGGTAGTAATTTGAGAGATGCGAAAAAGTGTAACGGAAGTAACGTCATGTGGTTATAAGAACAGCTGTTTAGTGGTCCTGAAAGCATTCCCTTAAGACATATCCATGATCAAGGATATGCAACACAGGCTACCGCCCACAGGGAAGAAAATACAAAGTCTTTTCTTTCTTCTGTGGCATTTACAAAAACGTTTATCATGTAGTAATCTAATACGAATGTTTTCTTATCTGGACAACTTCAGATAAAGGGAGCGATTGTAAATATAATTGTTTGAATAAGTTAATGTTTTAAGGAAACAGTAAGTACATTTAATATAAAGATTACAACTTAGAAATTGAAATTGTTAATATTTATTGTATTGAAATACCCTACTTGTACTTTCTGTGTTCTGTTTTGGTACTCATAAGGATGCATTCAAGGGACGAAATTTGTTTTTTTAATAAAACTTAATCTGCATAGGAGTATATAGTATTTCCCATATTGCATGTTATCATTTCTAATTAGAGACCTACCTGATTTCCTTTGTCGTGGTAGCCTCATTTTCCGTAGTCGATTTCATCCAGGCGTTGTTGGTGATTTTTCTTGAAGTTAATGAATGATTCTCAATTTGAATGTACCGCCATTGAAAATAAACTGTACCAGTTTTCCTCTCAAGAGTTTCATAGGTATATAAACTAGGCCTACGTGTAGTTAAAATTAGTATCCTATATATTTCGTCACTATAGGTACTTAAGTGTCACTTTTACGTCCGAGATCACGTGTTTGACGAGGCGTAGACGAGATTGAAAAATGAGCAAGGATGAAAAATACACTTTTTGTCCCAAGTGACGAAATATAATTTTCTTTTATCTATGAATTTAAGCTAAATACTGTAAAAACCAAAATTTGGCAATGTATTTACTATAAAACTTTGCTCATAACTTGGCTTAGAACTTTTCCTAGCTATTTCAAACGAACAGACGAGTAAAAGTTATTCATTATTGTCTGTCACAACCGACTCAATTAACTATGACCTTAACATCAGCTGATTTCTTTTTCTTCCCATGACGGAAAATAGGCCCTACGTATTTTCAACCTCACAACATGTAAGGGAAACAACTGTTTTTGAAGAGGTGTGACGAAAAACTCTTTACAGCGTCTTCTGAGCACTTTTCAGAACCTTTTGCTAACTTTTGCTAATTCAACAATTATTCTGAATTCTGTGTGAACCGTTTTTCATGTTGTGTATTTTCCAACTTGAGGTCCATAGGGCATTGCCCATTCATATAGTAAAGTGGGGATGAGTGTAGGACCTAGTCACAGAAAACGAATAGACAGAGGTCAAGACGTGATTTTTTAATTCATTATTTCTATCTATATATACCAGATAAAGTAATGAAAAATGAAACAGTAGATCATAATATTTTTGTGGTTTGAATAGCGTGAGTTGAGAGTTTTAGACGCTCTTCATCTCAAAAAGTGACCTCTGGTTTTTTTCATTTCTGTGGTGTGGTGTAGACCTAATGAGCTTTGAAATCAAGAAGTATTTTAAATCTTCTCTTCTACCAAATAGATTGACATGCTTACCATTTCCAATGTCATTCAGAATGTGTTACCCTATATTTATTTGAAATTAAAAATTATACAGACACAAATGCTGGTTTTTATATTTTGTTAAAGCAAAAATTGCAGTTCGCTTGGCTTGAACTATTATTGTTTTTAGTGTTACTATTACTCATTCTATAAGCCTTTTCACATAGGTGAAAAGAGTATTAGAATATTAATTAAATTTAAAAATCATTAACGTTAACGGATTTTTACGGATTTCTTTTTCATTAGTAGTGTGAAAAGGGGGTAGCCAGGCAATTAAGAATTCATTGGTTTACATGACGTCACCAGGGGGGAGTAAAAATGTTTGATATATCCCTACTAATAGAATATCGATTGAAAAAGTTTACAAAAGCAATTCCTCTTAATTGAAACCCTTAAATGGAACTCAATGAAGCGCAAGGGCCAATAAAAACATTTTTGAATATTTCATTATGCACTGTTTATGTTAAATAGCCTAATTTAATTTATTAATATTATGTAATGATTATTTTTAATAGTTAGCTGGTTTGACAATATTTTTTAACATGTCATGAGATTAGACGATCAGGTAAAATGTTTAATAATTATTTCAATATTTTTGCATTTCCGTTCTTTCATATCCACTTAAATTGTATTGCAAGTAACATATGAATACTCATTGAAAACAATAAAGGAACGAATTATGTACATTAAATAAGCTATGTACTAGTTACTAGTATCAAGATGTTTCAAAACTAAAGTCTTTTACCCAAAATCATTATAGAGATATGGGAAGTTAGTTTTTGTTCGTGGCCTAGCTTACAAAAGGGGTTAGGATTGTCCGTGTTCTTTAAAGTTAAAAACTGTCTTATCAACTTTTCTTATTTGCATATATGTTATGGTTTTTGTAGCACAGAGATGTGCTACAAAAACTATAGTGCTTTCCAACCTGATTATGTATTTTAAACGTTACCCCTGATGTTAAGATCAAAAAAATTGATTACATTGTCAATGTTTACATCTTAAAGTATATGCACCTAAATTAAAACTATATTAGACACAATAAATAGCTAATTTGTTTAAATGTATTTTATATTAATTTACTGTTGATATTGAACCAATTGTTTAAGTTTAAAATCTTAAGGTTTTGACCTGATCAACGATATGCCATAAGGCCGGAGGATACTTTTTCATGTTGTTTTTCAGTGTCCTTTACCTTTAATATATTCAGCTACATAGGCTACCTTATTTTTCGACATTAAAAATATTTTGTGTCCCAAAAATATCACACATTTAATTGATCAGTGCTTATCTGGTGATAACCGTAGACACATACACATATCAGCTAATAGAGCTGATCAAAAAGTTTTATTTTAGTCCCTTAATATCCATTTTTGTTATTATACTATTACGCGGGAACGTTAGAAAAACCGTAACTATAACACTTTACAAATACTTTACTCACAACAAGTGCTTTGCAAATAAAGATTCAGATTTTTGATTTTTTAATTTTAGTCTTTAATTTTTGTGGATCAAAGTCAAATTATTTTAGTGAGGCCACCACCTTCCACACTTCGGGCCTTTTGAAAGTCCACGTGTTTACGTTTAACGTTTAATTCTGTACGTTTGGTGTGTTCTGATATGAAACCTTGTTATTACACTAATTTCTTTGCAAAAAAACACCTTCAGGAAGTTTATCTACCTTGTCATAATAGAACTCAAATTATGACCAAATTGCAGTTAGCAAATTGTGACCAAACATTTTCTAATATACGTAGGTACCAGATCAATATGCAGAGATCATTCAAGATTGTTTGATGACAGTCATCTTCAAAGCTAGATAGGTCTTGATAGGTAGAAGACTTGGTCTTCGCACTCGCTGGATTTGCGCCTTTAAATTTTTATTTGTTGGGCTACATGAAAACTATGGTTTACAGTGGAAAATAATATATGACTTGAAGAAAATGATCAGAGCTGCGGTTGATTACACAGGTGTTTTCTAAAAGTTTGGGAAGTAAAATTTTGTTTGAACCTTTGTAAGGTGACATACTCATTTTGAACTCTAATAAACATAAAAAACCTTTTTGCGATCTTTGAGCCCATGTTACTCATAATGTATATAGCTGTGTAAATGCAACTGTGAGAATGTTACATTATTTTTGGTACATATGTTATAGCTGCGTAAATGCAACTGTGAGAATGTTACATTATTTTTGGTACACATGTGTTATTTTAATAATTAGGTAATGATTTTAGTTAACAGTTGAAAACAAGAAACAATCTCGTCGTCAACTTGACGCGTCGCAGTCCTCCGAGCCAAAGACCACGCAGATCCATAAAACTCTGAAATGGCGCACATTTTGACATTGTTTAGGAGTTTTTCATATTTGCGCAATCCCCGAGATATGCAATACTATTTATCTCTTCAAGAGAATTTTTAATTTTTCAAATAAATGAAAATGTTATTAGTTTTCCTCTTAAAGAAAAAGATTTCAGCAATTCCTGAATAACTAAACAGCCACACTTTACCACATCATAAAATCTCAAAATAGATTTTGCAAATACAAAAGGAACACAAACATTTAACAAAAATGTCAGACTGTCAGTGTATTTAAAACTATAACTAAATCTTAACAATCTACCCGAGATTAATCAGAGCAAGGACATCCAAGCCAAGAAGATTGCCGAGCTGGGCAGCCACTGCAAGGTCGATTTCGAGGTTGAGGGAGGCAAGTATGTTGAGGACGAGGTTCAGGATGCCGACGACATCGCCCAGCAGTCCTTCCAACAAGCCTCCCACGAGTTTCAGCAGAGCGTCGAGGAGAGGTCCCAAGAGGATCAAGAGATTCACTTGCACTTCGATTCCGAGGAGCTTGACATCAACGTATGCGTAGATGTCGGCGATGATACCCTCGAACTTTTGGGCGTAGCTAGAGTACTCGCACGGGTTGGCTTTAGAGACTCCCAGGAGCAGTCCAAGGATGGCGTTGAGAATATCTCCAAGACCAGAAAGGTCAACGGCTAGCAAGACTTCGAGGTCTAGAAGGGCGCCGCCACCGCCGCCGCCGCCACCGCCACCACCACCACCTTTTTTCGACTTCTTGCACCCTTGGGCACCATCTGCCTCATAAGCGGGTCCTAAGCTCTTTCCTGGATCTGCTTCCGCCACTGGCTCCGGTTCGGGGCTCGCCACTGGTTCTGGCAACGGGTTTCCTTCCACAGGATAATTCTGCAAGAAACAACGCTTTGTCAGAACATGGCTTAGGTTCGCCCATCCACGAAAACACTTTTCAACAACCATCGTAGTTCGCCATCAGTCCTGCCTTTAATGGATATGAGTGTCTGCTTGTCAAATTGAAAAGTGTTCACGTTTCTGGGTCATATCAAAACTACTGTACAGAGTATTTTAAACCGGATGAAATTGAAAACAGAATTTAACTTGACTGGTTTTCTAATCATTGAAAAAATATTGCATCATCTGATGTGTTATCAGTTATTATTATTGTTAAAATAACACTTTATGTAAAGTTGGCCACATTCAAGCATAATTTGAAGCAAGCGAGCAGCTGTTCATTAAGGAATAAATTTGTTGGTGCAAATATAAAAAATAGTAGGCATTAATGTGTAGTAAAATAAATTCACAGAGACATGTGTATTTTACATGTCATTATGTTTTTAATTTGCTTAGTTTGAAAATTGATTTTAATACTTAAGAGTTGATTTGCCAAAAAACCATTACTTTTATTACACCAGTCCAATTTAAATTATAATTTTCGACAGTACACCTGAAAATATAAATTATACATAAATAAATTCCCAGACTAAACACGTCACTCTCTTAAATACACTGACAGTCTAGATTCTAAATCTTACAACAAACTCCTCCTGAAAGCTAATACAATAAGTTAGTGTTTTAATTTAGCGGGTCTTTAAAGATTAGGGAACATGTTTTCTATGGATTCCAAATAAATTATAACTAAACTGCCCATAGCCTGACGACCTTACGTTGTGAACGAAAATATAATGCGACAAGGGGAATAACTTTAAAATATTTATTTACAAAATTAATAATTACATCCACACATCTTATAATCGTAGCTATTATTAGTTCGATTCGTTCTATCCAAGGTTGAGCAGAACGCCAAGGTCGAGGCTCAGGATGTTTCCAAGCTTGACCATAACTTGTACATCAACATCCAGTCCGAGACCGGTCAGCAAGCAAAGAACTATTTCAAGAAGTTTTGATACAAGTTGAAGAACTCCTTCGAGCAAACCTCCGCCTCCGAGCAAGGCCGCTAGTAATTCGTCCACAAGTTTCAACACCGGTCCGAGCAGACCTTCGAGCAAACCTTTGCCCTCTCCACTCTGAGAATCCATAAACTCTTGCATCTGGTTCTTTGCACATTCCATTTGTTCCATCATTTCCGGTAACTTGCAACTGTCATTTCCGTTATACAGAATCTGGACGGTTATACTCAATATGAGGTTAAGCAATGAGCCTAGCTTCTCGTGATCGATTCCCATAGATTGGAGCATGCAGTTGGGCTCTGGTGACGGTGCTGGGGATGGAAGTGCGTCGGCCAACGGGTGTGGGGCCGACATGGCCGGGCCCTGAAACAAGCATTGGTACACAGTTGTGATAATACCGCTCCTACAGCTGTGATGGAAGCGTCGATAAAACAGGACATCTAAACCTGTTTCCACATTTCAGTCAACACATGAAGATGGACGATTAAAAATATTAAGCTCACATATTGACGTATTTTATATAATCTGGTAAATCTAGGTAAATACACTGACAGTCTTTAGTATATTGAAGCAATTATAAATAAATTACACTAAACTATTAATTTTAGGACGTGTGGTTGCCTCTACAGTCGCTAATGGGGGAATCATTTGCCCTCCAAAATAACAAAGGATGGTTAAATACTTGTGCGTCTAACGAAACCCTGGCTTTAATGAGGAGAATCTTTAAGCAGCCTACCATTTTCACCAAGTCTAAAGCAAGGATTGCTCTATTTTATGTTGTTTGAAAATAGAATCAGTTAAAAAATCAATTCCTTGTTACATATTTTTAAATTCGCGATTTGATTTAAAATATGTTATGTGTGACTTTGAAATTGTATTTAAAACGCAAACACTTTTGTCTGATAATGGCGTGTGTTAAATACCTGCAATAAATGCTGCAAAAAATATTTTCAAACTTTTATTCAAAAAATACAATTATAATACTAAAAGCAGTTAGTGTTTGAGGAACCAATTTTATAAAACTCTTAACTCTAGGCTATCAGAGGTTGAGAAGAACTCCAAGATCCAGGTTGAGCAGGTTGCCAAGCCTAACCACTAATTTAACGTCAACTTTGAGTCCGAGAGACTTAAGTAAGCAGAGGAGAATGTTGATGACTTTGCTCAACAGGTCTCCAACAGCCCCGAGAACTCCTTCGCTGCCTAGCAACCCCGCAAGTAACTCATCAACAGCTTTGAGCAGTGGACCGAGCAAGCCCTCCAACAGCCCCTTGCCGTCTCCGTCGTGTTTCTTCATGTACTTATCCATATCTTTGCGGGACTTCTGCATCTTCTTGACGATTTCTTGCTTCTTGCAAGGGTCATCATGGTTCTCTAACAAACTGATGGAGAGGTCTAGCATAACGTTTAGGAGGGATCCCATTTCAGCGGGGTTAACCCCATAGGACAACAACATACAGTTTGGGGCGGGTTCGGGGGAAGCTAAAGCGGTGGGCCCAGGGATCGCGTCTGCCTCCGGAGTGGGGGCGGCGCTGGCGGGGGCGGGGGCCTGAAACAGTCGTTAGCACAACCATTCAACTAACTTATAAACAAAATACCATCCATAAAGCTGAAAAAGTATAATCATGCACAGCTTGGTTTAAAAGGAAAAGTATACAACGAAATGTGATAAAATCTTTATCGTCGGTGATTGGTATCTTATTGTCTTTCTCTTATCTATTCGTTTTACACATCTTATTTGTACACATACATTACTTAATTTTCCAGTCTTAAAATATTCATAAACCCACTTAAACTTAATTATGTTTGGCAAACTTAAAAAATTATCACCCAATAAACATCATCCATACAACGAAAAAATGAAAAATTGATAGAGGCGATTTTACTCTCATGCTTGAGTAAAAACAAGTAAAAGTAATTTTTACAATGACATTAAAGGTTTTTATGCGTTCTGTTTCAGTAATATATAGTCTATAATTTTATTGAGCAATATTCTGCGATTTAAAATAACTTAGCTATGTTTGTGTAGAGTGATAAAATGGTAACAAAACCATACTAAGATATATCTTAAGATGTGCGTTTGATTTTCATATTATAATGATTCAAAACTTGTGTGTTAAAAAAATAGAGTATGCACATACTTTGAGGGATCATATTTTCCTTTTTATTTGAGTCGTATTAAAATTCGAATACATTAATATTTTTGATAAGTATTTTCTTAATGCCAAACATGAGTACGTTAGATTCACGATTTATTATTTTTTATCAATACGTTAGTTCTGAGTCACGAGCTAAGTTTTAAGCTTATTTTAAGATGTAAACATTGAAACGTATTACAAATAAAACAAACTATTGTTTAAAATACATGGATGGGTAATCAGAGAGTTTTTGTTAACGATTTTTTAAGTGACTATTATAAGTAACTAGATAAATCTAACCTCAGCTGTATCTTTCCGTCCCTAGAGTGGAAAAGGATTAATTTCGACCCACAAAGCAAACCTAAGTAACAATTGGTAACTGACATGGATATGTCTTAGCTCTGGGGTTGGGATATTGGCAGTCCGTCAGACCGAAATTTGAAACGGAAGTGACGTCATATGGTTATACGTACAACTATCAAGAGGAACTGAAAACATTCCATTTACAAATATCCATGATCTTATCTATTTACTTAGGGGAAGTAAATACATTTTCCTCCATCTACTATATAAAGCCTAACTTTACTCCCTGGAATGGATTACAATACTAAAGTAAAACTTTTAGTCCCAAGGAAAGAAAAGTATAAAGTTTTTGTCCCAAGGGAATAAAAGTAATTCATAAGAATAACTTAGGAAAAATCTGGCACATTTTGTAATTAGCTATTAGAAAAAATAGTATCTGATTGTAGTAATTAATTCTTGTACGTGAGCTGGTAAGTTTGTATTGATCGCTATGAGGTTATGTTAGCCATTTTGAAAAATGATAGTGATTCAGGTGAAATGATATTCGGTAATTTGTAACTTATAGGCATCAACAACTGGCTAACAACTAACATGTAAGGCGTGTGTGCATCATGCCTCGAAAAATTTTCCTTCGAAGGAAGTTTCCTCGGGGAAACTTTAGTATACTGACAATAGTTTCAAATTCTTTATGTATAAGATAATGCATGTTATGAAAACTAACTCCAAATTTGTATAATTTTAATCAATGTTTTGTCGATACCTATTCAAGCCATCTCAGTATATGTAATTAATGTTAATACTACACACTCTGTTAACATAATGTTAATAAGTTTGTATTTGTTATTTCGTAGAAAAATACGTTTAAATTGTAATAAGTATTATTTTATTGATTGTATGGAAATTGTTGGTGTTTGTATATGTACTTGCCATATGAGTGGAAAAAGAGATGTATGTCTCAAATTTAATAAACGGCACCAGTGGACTGACAAATACTTTCCCTTTAAGTAAATGAAAAGACAATAATCTTTAATAAAACTATACTATTCTTTAAAGTTTATCTAAATATCATTTAATAATTTATTGTTCCAAATTTAACCATCCAATTTCTGAAAATAACAATAAAAGAAGCAAAATTAAATTAATTGTTAGGATTTAATGGGGGGGACAAACCCCTCACCCCGATAATGCCGTTTTTTGAGTGGGTTTTGTTGGGTGATGTGATCTTACGCTGCATACCAAATTTCATGAAAAACGGCTGTGAAATGAGGAAGAAATTGTTTTTTTAATATTCTTTATTAGTTTTGGTGCTCTCAAAGTACGCGTTTACCATGGGTAATAAATAAATTCTCTGGAACCGTTGGTCGTAGACGAATAATTTAAGATACCAATTTATTTAGTTTTTAAGCTGGTTTTAATGGTGGTAGTCAGATTATACTTTACCTTTATTGTTTTTGAAAAAAAATTATGAACAATTGACATTTAAAAGCCCATAACTTTTGAACCGTAATTTTAACAGACATGAGGTTGGTGTAATATTATTTAGTACTCTATGTACTATAAACTACTAAAAAATTAACTATCAAAATCGTTATAGCCATTTTTGAGATATATTGATTTTTCATATTTTTAAGGATTTTTACAGGTGAACTACCCTTATAATCAAAAACATTAAGAGTCTGCATCAGTGGTAGCCATCTTGAATTTTAGTCCCGTAAGAGCAATGTTAAATTCTGGCGGAACATACCTTCACTTTGGCGTGTGTAGTGGCGTTAATTATCAAAGTATCAATGTAAAACTTTGGAAGTACATTGATGAAATGTGGCTCAAGGGCATGACCTTTTCAATATGTTCAATATGTTCAAAAATTTAACTTGAAATAAAAACAAAAATCCAGGAATATTTTACAAAATAGTTCATTATTATGTTTTTATTGAGAGCGAAAATAAGAAGTTCTGTAAGGTGGTGCCCTGGAGGACTGTAATACCTTTAATTTGACACCTCTTCCGTTAATTTATGACAATAGGTAAAGGAGATATAGGCGTCAGAATTTAGCATTGCTCTTACGGGACTAAAATCCAAGATGGCTACCACTGATGCAGACTCTTAAAAACGCCAGCAGATAAGTTGAATATATACGTAGACTACATACAAATTTCATCTAAATAGTACCAACGGAGTAGGCTGTGGCTACAGATAGACATCACGTCGAAACTCACTTTTTCAGGGGATCCCAAAACGGTTATCCACTCTAAACTCAAATTCGAAAATTTTGACAAAAACAATACTTTTTCCACATACTATCGTTTAAGTGGGAGAAAGTAAAAATTAAACTAGAAACACTAATAAATATGTGACTGAAGAATGTTTGTATTTACTTCCCTATGGGAGGTAGGTTAGAACATGGATATGTCTAAAGGGAATGTTTTTAGTTCATCTAAACAGCTGTTTTTATAACCGAAAATTAAATACAATAGCCTTGGTAGTTTATATGGAAGCGGGGTCCAAACACTTCCCCCTGCACCTTTTGCGTTACACAAATCTACTAACACCCCAACAGAGGTTAGACAATTATCCATTTCAAAAATCAACGGCAAATGTTACCCTTTTTCAGTTCTTAAAATGTTTATTGTCTTGCCAGACAGGGATGGCTAGAAGTTGACTCTCATATATACGTATTTCAGAATTAGCTATTGAAACACCCTGTATCTGAGTAGCACAAGTGAATTTTTCGAACTTGACTTTTACACAGTTATGTAAGTTCCAGCATTTCGTCATTAGCATTGATGTCGTTTGCCTGAATAGATATGAATAAATCTTTTTTGTCTGCATGGTCTGATGCATTTAACTGCTTTGTTTTATAGTGTAGATATAGTAGGCCTAACTTCCTAACTTTTAATAATTTTTAATTTTATTTATGAACACTTTTTTATCTATAATGAACACTAATTTTACCTTTCTAATCGGTTTACCTAGATCTGGGTGAATTGATCACTTAAAAAATTATTTGAATGTTTAATAACGTGAAAAGGCTTAGCCATGGAGAAAGTATTTAGTTTAGTTTTTAAATCTTTATTTTCAATCTCATAATTCAATTTCTTCATAGCTAGTCATGATTTAATTGATAATTTTTCATGTCTGTAATGTTTGTGATATTGTAATACTGAAAACTTCAGTGGTACCAACTACTAATTCTGAAAGTCACCGTTTCGATTCTGAGAAACCACCACAAAATGTTTTTTATGATTCAACACTGACCCCAGAAATCTTCATTCATTTGTGTTTTAATATACGTATATATGTAATATGTGTATGATTAGGAAAAAGAAATAAACTAGTCCTCGTAAGTAACAAAGCAATATGTCTAACCAACTTTTAACTTAAAACATTAACTTAACCTTAAAATACCCGCGAGGTGAGTTGACGTCCCTAAATTAATTTGAATTAATTATTTTTGTGATAAGATCTAATTATTGTGTCACTATTATTCATGTGGCTATTGAACTGTGTGTCTGATTTGAATAGATTTAAACAATACAACTAATTACAGTCCACTAAAGTTTTAAACAAATAATTCTTGAAAACTTTGGGGAAATTAAGTTTCATTCTTATTCTTAGTCTAAGTTAAATGAGCAAATCGTTTCTATTTCGTGTAGTACGATTGTAAAACGTATTATTTTTCCATTTGTTATTAATATTTTTTGTAAAAATAGTAAATAATATAACGTGGTTTAAATGTTCACATAAATTTTGTGTTCACTTTGAGCAAACAAGAAAAATAATTACAAAAGGGAAAGGTTTTGCAAAGGCTACATGCTACATGTCATTCAATCACTTCATCAGTCATTCATTGATATTTGATTTAGTTAATCGTTTGAAAAAAATCATTACAGCGTTTCTTACTCTTCTGTATTATCGGGGCATGTTGTGTTATACTTCTGGTAAACCACTTCTGGTATAAAGCTCTTATGAGTGGAAAAAATTAGTGCCAACGATTTCAACTACATACAAACTGGGATTAAATGTATTGTATTTAATTTATAGCTTAGGAAGAAAGCTTTTGTACTTCAGGATATGAACTGAAATTCATGCAATAAATAAAAAAAATTAGGGACAGATCTTCCTTATCATATGAATACTAATTTGTAATTTTTATATCAGATACATTAGGAGTTTTAGGTTTTGACAGTGAAAAATTAAACAAAATTTGAACTATGCGCCCTTGGTGAAGATTTTAATGATAAAACAATTTGATCTTGAAGGATTTTTTTAGTTGTGACGTAACAATTTGAATAATTTCTGACATATTAGTTACAATAAAAAATAAAATTTTGGATCCAAATCTCTGTTCGTATAATTTCAGCAAAGTTAGTCGAAAATGATGAAAAAAATATGAAAAATCATTTTATTTTTACAAAGTACACATTTTTCCATTGATACAATTTGAACCACTGTTAAAATCGCATGCTATTCAGAAAATATTATCATTTTATATATGAAAGTGTGTGTGTGATTGACGGGGGAAAAATATTCATTTTTTTGGGATAAACTATAATGCAGAAGATGGGAAAATATCTGAATTTAATAATGTTAGAAGTAGGCCCAAATCACAGATTAGCTAAAATATTAAACAGTTTCATATCTGTTTTGTGCTTATTTCCTTCAAATAAATTATGGTAGGCCTACATTGTCAGAATTATCTTAATGATATCAGAGAACATAGTAAAATAAAATGCTTGGCACATGAAATCATTTAGGGTCCCCATTTTTCATTTGCCTTTTTCATTTCATAGTAATTTCATTTATGCATTCATATAATTTTCTTTCACCCCCCTCATTGTTTAGCACGGGTAAATTGTGCTTTAGAACGTAAATAGTGTTAAAATAAAAAGCATCTAAGCAAATTATTTTGGTGTCTAGCCAATCTACTTGAATTAATTATTACTGCACTAAACTGAATGTGCTTTGTTATATCTGCATGATATTGTTCTCACTTAAATAATCATTATTCAATATAATTTATTGTACTTTTTCAACGCGTCTGTGTTTTTAACTACACAACGTTTCTAGAGGTAGAGAAACTCCTCCCGTTTTCAAATAATTACCTAATAATTTACATTAAAAGTTGAATGTTTAGTTGCAAATACAGTATCAGCCAAAATAAATAGTACTGAAACTGAATCAGCTGTAGTTGCCTTCTCGATCAGCTGATTCAATTGGTGATTGTTGCCACGGCTTCACGTTCATTACTTCTTTCTTATTTGAGGTTAGTTTTTTTTAACATGGTGCTAACAACTGTAAAAAAACTTTTATCGTAGAGCATTATTTTCGCTCATACGGAAATTGACGTGCGGGTGGTCCAAGCTTGTCACACACTGCTTTACGTTTTCAGGAACATTTCCACAAAAACCCGCCTAGTAATGCTGTGATTCTTAGTGTTGTTGAAAAATTTCGAAGAACAGGTAGTGTTTTGACTCAGCGAAAGGGCTTTTCAGGTCGCCCAACTGCTGTCTGTACAAATGAAAACCACGCAAGAGTGTTGCAGCAAAGTGTTACAGTCAAAGAAAAGAAGCCTAATGCGAGCTTCTCTTAAACTGAATATTAGAAATACGTCAATGAGAAGAACGTTCAAAAATATTGGTGGTTTGCCCTACAGGATACAAACTTCAAAGCTGTATACGTAGAATAAAGTATTACCATTTCAGTACTGTTTATTTTGGCTGAGACTGTATTTATATAATGTTTACAATAATGCTATACTTATCTGACATGTCCAATACAAAAGCTATATTGATAACGTAACAAATAACCACAACACACCCCCTCCGAGCTAGCGCTCAGAACGAGAGTTGGAGAGCACTTGAGTATTTCAAATGCGTTGGAAAAGTCCAAAAATGATATTGAATATTTAATAACCAACGGAAGTATGAATCTTAAGGGTTTTGTTAATGTATGGTGATAATATTGCATTTTCTATGATTCAAAATAATTACTCGTATATTTTCAAAATTAGTATTACATTCAAAACGCACGACAAAACAAGCAATATTTACATTTGTTTTATATAATTTTATTAAAATTTATATTAGTTAGCTTTAATTTGTAATTTTATATATTTTTTATAAATAATTCTATTAAAAAATTTTAAAGTTTATTTAAGGCAGACGTAATTGTAATATATAACGATTGCATATTGCTTAGCCTAATTTTATATTATATTATAATAGTATACACTGATAAGATGTTTACAGCCGTATTCAAAAAATGGTAAGTAAACGTATCACATAAAAAATATCTAGGTCCATAGAAGTTTTAGAGCATTTTTATGAACAACACTCTTGTATTTGAGAGGTTAATCTGGAATTTAAACTTCAATCACTAATATTGATAATACTGAACAAAAAATCAAAAGAAAATACGAAAGAAAGCAAACAAATTAATTTACTTGTTGATAAATTTAATAGGTTTATAACGAAGGTCTAATTTTTTGGTTAAAGCTAAGGCTAGATAAATCCCAAAATGTATCAATTTAAATTGGGTTTGACGTATTCCTAAAATCCACCATATAATTTCCAATTTGTTCTTTATGCTTAGCATACATTTTAATAAAAATATTTAAAACACTGTAAACTTCAATTTTTCAATAACATGGGTTAAATTGTTATATTTTTAAGAGTTTTTTAAGAGCATATCTTTAAATTTTGTTCTTAAATATTACGTATAAACCAAAGTATGTAACGTTATGAAAATGAGATGTTATTATTGTGAACTTTGGAGATTGTGATTATGCAATAAATAATTTTGTTTACTTGCCCTATCTTCGTTGAATTAAATTTTAAATTTATTTAAAATTAATCCAATTTTGCACCATTAATATTTTTAAATATTTCTTTGAAAATATATTTTCCGGATACCACTCACTAAAAATTAATTACACTAGTTAAACATTAAGTGCAAATGTAACAGGGGATTACCCCGTCTGGAGGACTCGCTAAGAATCAGTTTACAATTTACCAACTAGCCTCCAAGCGTTGCTAGACAAACACGTTAACACTAGCCTCTAAGGAGTCTTCAGGGGGGCGCCAAGTTGATTTAAAACAATTAAAAGCTTTAGTTGTATTATTTTTAATTGATTTAACTAGAACTTAAACACGATCTTTACGTTTTATTTTTGTCAGGCATATACTTTCTGTTTGGTTCTGAGCTACCGGTGTTGCCTACAAGCTACAGTGTTTGACACCGATTTATCAATCAATCAAAAATTATTTATTGAGAAGAAAATTTACAACAGCTAAGTACAAAGGTACCATACTAATAGTCCCACATGGGTCACAAAGGACCTGTGCGTGTGACGCGTTCCAATCTGGCTGCACCAAATGACAATAAAATAAATTATATCTAAATTAAGGATCTACATTGAAAAAATATATGATTGTTTTTAAATAAAAAAAATTACAATGCCCAAAAAGTATATATAACTAATAGAAAACCATATTCCTGTAAATACCAATAGCAATAGAGTAGAATAGCGAAAAAACAAAGAAAATAAAAAAACACATAAATAGAGGAAAAAGGTGCAGTTGAAAGTCAAGTTGTGTACAGTAGCGGAGTACAGACAGTAAAGTCACTGTACTTATCAGAGTTATCAGAGTGGATGAATTGATAAAATTCAAGTAGACAATTTATTTTCTCCTGCGTCTGAATTGGCGTTACTAAAAATAATATTTACTAATGTTCTACAATTCAAAACAAGTCGCCCTATGTGATCTATCGTTAAAATCTCATTCAGCCATTCTTTTCCAATAATACCATACCGTCTTGCTTAGAAACCAAGTTTTTGGGTGTACAGATTGACAACCAGTTAAAATTCACTTCTCATGTTGATTCCGTTTGCAAATAGCTAAGTTCTGGCATTTTTATTGCAAAATTTACCCCTTTTTGGATTCAGAAGTTATTTTAGTGTGGAGCTTACTATGGATTGCTTTTCCCTTATCTTCATGCGCTTTTGCAATCTGGGGTTTTGAATGTAAAAATTCAAAACGTGTTTTTAAGAGTCTGCATCAGTGGTAGCCATCTTGAATTTTAGTCCCGTAAGAGCAATGTTAAATTCTGGCGGAACATACCTTCACTTTGGCGTCTGTAGTGGCGTTAATTATCAAAGTATCAATGTAAAACTTTGGAAGTACATTGATGAGATGTGGCTCAAGGGCATGACCTTTTAATATGTTCAAAAATTTAACTTGATATAAAAACAAAAATCCAGGAATATTTTACAAAATAAATCATTATTTTTTTTTTATTGAGAGCGAAAATAAGAAGTTCTGTAAGGTAGTGCCCTGGAGGACTGTAATACCTTTAATTTGACACCTCTTCCGTTAATTTATGACAATAGGTCAAGGAGATATAGGCGCCAGAATTTAACATTGTTCTTACGTGACTAAAATCCAAGATGGCTACCACTGATGCAGACTCTTAAGTTACAAATGAAAGCGATTCGAATAATTTTTAAGAAGCACCGCGCATTTTTTTGTAAACCGCTTTTTGTCAACAGTAGAATTCTCACTTTCCTATCTTTGTATATCTTGAACTGCGTAGTATTTGTCAGTAAACATTTAGACCTTTTTCAAAATTCAACCCGCTCTCTCTGCTACGGTTTGAGAAGCCGGCTTGATATAGATATCCCGAAGCACAAAACTTTTCTTGAAAACCACCTCTTTTACAATGGCATAAAGTTGTTCAATGCATTGTCCGCCACCTTAAAAGTTGAAACAGACGTGGACAAATTTGGCAAAGGGGTTAAGAATCTTCTTTTGTCACGCTGTTACTACAGCATTAAAGACTTTTTAGTCTAATTTAGACTATCTCTGTCGAACAGTTTTTTATGATATTATAATTTTAATTTTAATAATTATTCCTGTAAGGAACACTTCTGTCATGACGCTATTATGCAGTTTGTAACTGTCTTAAATAAAGAGATTTGAGTTTGAGTTTTTATCAACGATTAATAAAGTATGCCTACTAATTAATTTTGTATGTATATGGGCCTAGACTTAGGCAGGACCATCGCGTGCTCGGGGAAAGCCACAGGCCACGAAAAAGTGATAATACAACATTTATTAAATACCTATTTTTGAAGGTCATGTGTAATATTCACATAAATATTCTTGAATATCACAGTTGTAGCACACACAACACACAAGTAGGCAAGTAGTACACAAGTAGGATGTGTGCATTTATCAAATACTGTAAATACATCTTTGAAACCTATCAATTTAGATATTTACAAAGCTTTCCCGAATTAAATATTTTCTCAAAATTGAATTACCTCTGTTCGTACGAGTCGCTAACATTTTCTATCTCAAATTTGCCCGACCGCCGACGGCTGTTAAGGGTCGGACCCTTTGGAAAAAATGTTTATAGATTTCATGTTTTTTTATCTAATTTCATTAAATACATATTTAGCTTTAATTTAAGACCTTTTTTAGTAAATTCTGATCACAAAAAATTGTTATAGCCATTTTGTGAGGTAATCTGTATCTAAGGTCTGAATTTAAACACTTCTCCTGAAAATGATTTTTTTTTAATTTAACCTTTTTTCAGGAACAAAAAGATATATCTCAATGAATTTGGTTTAAATTCTGATCCGCAAGTAATAGGCTTTAAGCCGAATGTAGGATGTGTTTTTTTATATGTTGTGTATTATTTTATACAAAAAAATTGTGAAAAAGTAAAACTTGAAGTAAAAATTATAGTGTAATGTGTTTTTGCAAACCCCTACACTCGGTTCGAAGACAAAAACATGTATTTTAAACCAACCAAAAATTAAGTCTCCAGCGTTTATGGTTTCTCAGAAAAAGGTACATAAAATTGTCAAATTTAACATAGAGAATATACAATGATTCGAAGGCGGTGCGAGCGATGTTAGGGACAACTGAAATCCGCTAGGTCGGCGCTAGTGTCGCTTATACGTTAAGCATATATGGTTGATTCGTGCAAGCTTCCTGAGTGACTCGTTTAAGATTACAATTCTGTTTTATGTATATTTTTAAACATTTTAGACCTTCAAAATGACATATTTTATGAGATTATCGGATAAAAATGTGGCCTTAAAAATCATTTCCTGTAGGAAACGATTTTTTCTCATTTCAAAATTTCACATAGGTTACGTGAAAAAGCTCTGTTATTCATCCACATTCCCAAAATTTCAGCTCAAAAACAAGCTGTTTTCCCAAATTACGAAAAACGCCAAATTTCCGAATTAATTACTAGAATTGTTTTCATAAAAACTCGAAAAAATTATGACAAAGCATATTTATGATACAATCAAGAAATAAAAGTTAAAATTATGATTTTTAAGATAGTCAATGAGAACGACGTAACCTGCCATGGGCGCCATGAAACATTGAACAACGACCATTGTGAGATTTATTATTATACAAAGGCTTCCCACATCTCGCCCGGGCGCCAATAATCCAAGCGGCGGCCCTGCTCTTAGGTTAGTTAATTATCATGTGTTTTGTATATCATATGAGCATGGATTTTATACAGGGTGTCCATGAAAAACGTTTCAGGACTTCAGTGAGTGATTAGGTCCATTAAAAGGAAGAAAAAATTGCAAAGGAGGTATGGCATAAAACGCTTATTTTATCAGATATCCGCCATTTTGTATTTTTCACAAAATATTTTTTTGTTCAAACATATTCTAACGGATTATTTTCAAATTTCGTATGTGTTTTACACTAGTAGACTACTACTATAAAAACGAGCATTTTTTTAATGATAGTAGACTGCTAGTGTAAAACACTAGAAATCCGTTAGAAAATGGTTGAAATAAAAAATATTTTGCGAAAAATACTAAATAGCGGATGTCTGAGAAAATAAGCGTTTTAGGTCATATTATCTCCATAGGAACTTTTTTCTTCCTTTTAATGTACCTAGTCATTCACCGAAGTCCTGAAAAGTTTTTCATGGACACCCTGTATAAATTAAATCTTCTTATAAGTTAAAGTCCAAATCAAGAGCCATTTATGTCACACCCAGATCATTTCACTAATCAGTTAGTATTTCTTTCACTTGACTTTCAAAGGGTGTAGATTGTATAGTTTTACGAAAATAAAATAAATAAATATACGGATTTAAAACTTCAATCGGACTTTATTGTTATCGTTATTACACAATTAAGAAACGCTGACAATTGCTTGGATATAAAACAAATAAATTATAGTATAACTGCGAGAAACAATATGTTTACTTCAAAATTTATTTGTACCGACTGTTTGGGGTAGGTCATTGTCAAAGTTTAAAACTAGTTTCATCCATTCATATTTACAGTATAAACTATAGTAATCCCGATTCTAATTTGTGACTGATATACAATTCAAGAATTATATTTGAATCTAGTTAGCTTGGCCTTTGTACGGGTTGTACGACTGGGAATTAAGAAGCAAAATGCTTATTATGTAGGCTAAATATTTACCTGAAATCAAAATAAGTTAAACAACTTCAATCAATTCTCGGTTAAATTATTTAGTATAAACTTTAAATTAACAAATGTTTATGATTAGTAAAGTTTGGTTTAGAGTAAGATAACATTTTATCATAGAATGATTCCAAAATAGGTTTAAATTCAATGATCAATATAAAACTTAATATTAATTTTAATTGGACATCTCATTATATTTTTACATGAAATCACTTTAATAGATTACATGTTAGGTAAAACTTATTTCACTCAAATTTGGGTGTTTGAGAGTTCGATTATTTTAATATGTCGAGGGTCAGTTCTCCAAAAGGTAATACCAAAAAAAGTTTCATCTTGTGTGTGTTCTAGTTTTCACTGAGAAATGTTACAAAAGGTCAGAAATCGTTGCAGAAAGATAGTCAGACTGAGAGAAAAAATTGAAATAAATCCCATTTCGGCTTTTCTGGGGTATTAAACGGAAAAATAACCAAAAATATAATAATTTCAAGCAAGTAAATACAAAACTCTAATTTTATTTCTTTACGTGGTATTATAATTATATTATAAATAATCTGTTATATTTTTGGAAATGTCAATGACCTAAATTATTAAAAGCCAAATGAATCAATAAGGATTAAAAATAAAATTAATCAGTAGTAAAATATTTAGTACATATTTTTATTGTGTATATTCATGAACCTAATCCATTTTTTTAGTTTTTTTTAGGAACCGTCAAAGTAATGTCTTATACCACAAAAATCAACCTAACTAATATAGCAGTTTTACCCGTATATAAGAGATTACAGATTTTCATTTCAATAACTATTTTTTAGAAATTAGTTTATCCAACCCCAACCAATTAAAAATGATTTATTTTTTAATATATTTTATAAAAAAATCATAATGTTATGCAACTACTATAATCCAACTATTACTCTATGGATATTTTTTACAGAAATGTCAATCTATTTCACATCCGACTTTATTCGGAGCCAACTAGAACAGTAGCGTTTTATTCCAGATGTTTTCACTTCCCTTGTATTTTGTTGTCTCTTTTTTAATTTAACTTCCAAAACTATTTTCTCTTTTTATTAAAAAAATTAAGTTGAATTCTTTAGTCTCCGGTTCTATACTGCTTTGATACGTTTTACAACTCATGCACGGAAAAACATAAACAAACTCCAATAAATAGTCCATTGTCTTATCAAGCCGAACGGTAAACATAGAGTAATAATATTCCATTGATTTCCTCTTTGTTATCTTTCGTTCTGCATATAGGGAAAGGTGATAAATTTAATTTCAGAATAAATATTTCAATCGATATAAAACATGGTTATTTGTGACATTAAAATTCTGATATATAATAAATTAAAAATTTATGAGTTCAAAAGAGTATTTTAATGATTTGTAGTTAAACTATAAATACAGCATATAAGAGTAAATTTTATCTATATGGATTTTTTAAATGTTATGAATATAATTATTAATATATTATTTGGTTTTGCTCTCTATAGTTTTCAACCAAAAATTATTAGTTACTAAAGTTTTTTTGTAGAAACTTGTGATACAATATGTAGGGTCTATGTATAAATTTTGGGTTTTCGTAAAATATTTTTCGCTACACATTTCATTGTAATATTCTAGACCGACACACGAAAATAATTAAGGATGCCGTTTAGTAAGCACAATATTTAAGCACCGTTTCTCCTAACATTTCCACAAAATATACATAACCTATAAAACTTTAACTCCATACCCTTATCGCTGGAACAATATTTATTGGAAAAAACTACTGTATTAGCATTTTTAGCGAACTACTTCACAGTTCCACAGAGTTATTTATAGTTTAATAATACCAACATAAAAGACGTAAATTTTAAATGTCTACAATCACGGACATCTAAAATAATATCGGCGTTGACACAGAGGTTTCCATCGGGTACAGCGAGTTTCCGAATCCTACCATTCTGTTGTCTTTGTCCAGATTATGAGATATCCGTTCCCAAACTCTTATCCAAATTTAAAATCCGACTTACCACCAGGACGGCGAGAAGGGCGACCCCAAAAACTCCTGCGATTGTGACAGCCTTCATCGTGGGATCCTCTTCCTTACTGTGCGAGAATCTCCAAGTTCTTTATCAGTATGTCTTTTATAACATGCAATCTATTATTTGTTCGACACCTCCACAATCAGCAGCTCTGTTTGCCCTGTTTATAGCTCCCCGATGATACAAAATAGATAAAAGTTCAAATATCTGAAAAGGTTTTAAGAGGAAACATTTGTTACATGAACAGTATAGTGGTATGAATTTGTCGAGGTGACAAAAATTTGTTGACTCATGTTGTATTTATTTGTATTTTGGGTCTGAAAATAATAGAAATTATGTTTTGGGACTGTGGCTAAAATATTTTATGTATATTAGTATTAGTTAGTGAAAATAGCAAACGTTTTGTAATGAAGTGGATTTAAATTCCAGTTCTCTGAATGGTTTAACACGTAAACAAATATAAATTAATCTTTAAAAATTGCCATACTAGATAAACAGGTAGCAAATTTTAATATAAACATCACTTAGAACGCTGGCAAAAACAATGAGATTGACCCAAATCATAATTAGTTAAATCTAAAGTTAATATTTGTAACATTTAAATTCTTGAGAGCAGTTCCCTGTTTTTCGAAGACTATGCTATACACAAAAATTAAAATATCCCTATATAACCTAATTTATAATAATCTGTATTTAATTAAACGTCAAAGCCACACTCACTGACTCACTCATCACTAATGCTTCTACTTCCCAATTACTAAAGAAGCTGAAATTTGGTATACTGTTTTTTAGGCCTAAAATGGGTAAGTCTAATAGTTTTTGTAATGATTTTCCCATAAACATCCACCCAATACGTCTGCAAAGTTCCCATGTTAATCTTATGGGAAAAAATTTTGTTTTGGATTCCAACATATGTTGTCTTAACTCTTAATGTATAAACAGCAGTTGTTTTATTTGAACCATTTGATAAGCCAAAGAAGCATGCATAAAATAGTACTCAATGGCATATAATTACTTACTTACTTACTCCTGTGGCCACACAAATCCAAGGAGATTTTTGGCCTCGCCAACAAGATGCCTCCATCTTTCTCTATCCTCTGCCTCATCCACCTCTGCGCCCAGTTTCCTGATGTCTTTCACCACCTGGTCATCCCATCTGATTCTAGGTCTCCCCAGTGGGCGTCTTCCTTCAGGCTTTCCTCTCCACACTCTTCTTACACTACTATCTTCTACTCTTCTTCGAACATGCCCAAGCCATCTAATTCTCCTACTTCGGATTAAAGCTGCAATATCAGGTCTTCCGTAAAGTTCCCTTAACTCTTTGTTCTTTCTAATCCTCCACACCCCATCTTCCAATGTTGGCCCGTATATTCTTCTCAGGATTTTATTCTCAAAAGTTATTAATTTTCTCTCTATGTTCTTTGTGAGGGTCCAAACTTCCGAACCATAAAGGAGAACTGGCTGAATTATTGCGAGATATATTCGAACCTTAGTGTTTCTTGACAGGAGTCTGCTTTTCAAAAGTTTCGATAAGCTCCAATAGCATCTATCAGCTCCATTCAATCTAGCTTGTATTTCCCTATCCATCTTATTCTGGCTTTTTATTATCACACCTAAATACTTAAATTCTTCTGTAATAGAAAATTTATAGCTCAAAACGTCCAGCATTCAGTTCTCCGGCTCTGCCTGCCTTCCTATCTTCATATAATTACTATAGCATATAATTACTACTGTGTAAATAGAATTTGTCTCATTACACATTTAGGCGATTATGTATTATAATTAAAAATCTAAAGTCTAAATGTTGGCCAAACTAAAAATATTAATTACGATTTTTGTGATTAAATAATTTGAAAGTTTCTTAAACTGTAATTTGTTCAAATAATTTAAATAATTAGTAATTAGCTTTACTATCCAATGCCATCTTGATCATTCGTTAATGTAAAACTATGAAGCAAATATATACTGTACAAAATGAGAAGTTTTAATCACTCTTTTAATAATTTACAGATTTTTGTGAATTATGTATCTTGATTAAAAATCAAATGTTTATACATATTAGGTTTATTATAATAATCAGCTGTTGTAGGCTTATATTTTTATACTTTTGCTATCTGAAATATATAAATGGTTGATATTGTGTATTATTATCGAATACTAGTTTTTGTGTGTGTGCGTGTGAGAGTGTGTATTTATCTGGCTTTAAAATGATCATTGGTACACTAGTTTAAGATGATCTGCCTCTATTTTCTATATGTGTTTTAATGTTTCAAGTCCACATGAATACACTCAACTTTTTGAAATGGATATGTCTTAGCTCTGGGGGTTAAAAACATTTCATAAGATGGAAAATATTTAACAGGTTTCCATAGAAACCACCAGGGCTATTGTATTGAATTTTTAATATAGTAGAATAAGAACAGCTGTTTAGATTAATTGAAAACATTCCCTTTAGACATATCCATAATCTAACATATTTCCCTCAGGGAAGTAAATAAAAAAAGTTTTACAAATATTTTGGCTTAAAATACCTGGATAGGGCGCAAATTCAGAGAGGTTTCGGTAATAATAATAATACTATTTTTTATATTTACCAGCGAATTTGAACCTAATAAGTTTGTTTTGTATATCGCTGCAAAGCGCGATGGTTTAGGACTAGCACAGTGTAATCAAACTTCAAGTTAAATGTGTTTGTTTATTTTCCAGTGACAGCAACGTAATGTATTAAAAATTATGACACTCATATTCAGGGTTAAGTTACCCAAAAAGGTTTGGTCCTTGTAAAAGATCATGTTAACAGCATATTTCTAATTTATAAACACTTATTACACGAGTTTATGACAAGAGGTTGAACGTCTACAAAAACCAGATCGGACACATCACACTGTTGTGAATTGAGCAAATTTCTTAGAACTTATATTATTCCCATCATAATAATCTAATATAACTGAGTATGTAGGTTTGCTACAATAAGGGTTGTTTTATTATGATAATGAGCTTATATTAAGGCTGCTCTCTGAGTTAAACACATACAACATTTTATCAAATTATGTCAATAATTAATAACTAATGTCAAAAACTTAAATTTTATTCAAAACTAACGGAACACCCTACAGTAAACATGTGTTAACTTTAAGATTGGCCATGTTTTAAAGTCGTGTAGCATTACGGCTTCATTGTGAAAGATTATATATTCTGGGTCGCGCCACAATACTGAAACGATAAGACATATTAATAACATTCCCACAAAAAAATAAATCTCAGTGGATTAAATTAACAATTTTCTAATCCAACCTAAACCCAAACCAAACCTAACTGCAATACGGCTTTTATTATAATACAGCTGATTATTATAATAAACGTAATATATGTATAGACATTGCAAATATTTTTTATTTGGTCAATATAGGTAATATAACACGTGACTTTAAATCAGACAGAAAATAACAAATATAAATACATAATTCCATAAAAACCCACAAACTACGTGGTGAAAAAAGCTATTCATTTTGTACATCATATGTTTACTTCATAGTTTTACATTAATGAATGATTCAGATGACATTAGTAAAGCATATTGCAAATGGAAAGTAAATCAAACAGCTGTAAATCAAGAAATCAAATGTTTGAATTGTAGAAAATTTGTAAACAAACTTATTTCATAGCGATCGGATGAGTATAGTTTAACAACGCATAAAAGACATACATACATTCATTTGAATATAGAGATTATAATTTCAGTTTTAATAATTGGTTAAGGTGGAGGTATACAACTCGGAAAAATCCACTACGGTGGACCAAAAGGCCAGTGTTAAGATAGAGAAATAGAGCGTTAATGAGTTTGAAGAATTCTGTTTAGAACGCATTAACAACTGTTAGAAATGTGCAGTAAATCAAGGTTGAAATACGAGAAAAAGCTGTCCACACACTGGCATGTCACGTATCAATCAAAATTTGAGTTAGGCCTGCAGGTTAAAACGAAATAACATTTTTGTCAACACAACCAAATATTTCAATCCTAATAACAGAAAGTAAACAGGCCAGAATTAGCGCAATTTCATATCCTATATCAAATTTGGTTAACTGCGCATTCCTAATACAACTAATTCGTTCACATCAGGATTCTTTGAAACTTGGTTTCACCAAAAAAATCCAACAATACTGATATAAACCCGATCTTTTATTTACGCTCACGTGACTGGGATTGAAGGTATATAAGAAGAATATAGAAGAATATAATATATACACAAATTAATTTAAATTTGATTAAATTGATTAAACACACGTATATATTGTCTGAGAACACCCAATGTTATTCTTACAGAGAATTCTAAAAAATCAATATCTTTCTCATTTCTCTCAACCGCTTTACATGAATCCTGTGTTTTGTTATTTAAATAGGCATTAAATAATGTGATAATTATTAAGATGCGTTTTTTATTTTACGTACTTTTAAAGGGTGAAAGTATGTGTAATTTCACTCATACACCGTGTATTTGTTTTAAAAACAGCAATTATTAATTTAGCGAATTTTCCTTAGGGAATATATTTTTTCCATTTTTAACGTGCTAAGAGAGGAAACTGCCCTCAAAAATTCTAAAATTTAAATAAAAACATTGAGTTATGATACATAATGTCCATACGTATAAAACTTTGATTTGAATCACTGTTTTAAGCTATATTTCTAAGTGTGCTAACACTTACATTTACACACAGACGAAAATTTTATAAACTATTAATACTTTAATCTTATACTGTGTATGTATTGAAAAAAGTAAAAATTACCAATAATTTCATTGAACACATTAAGAAATAATTTTATTTAAATACGATTTGAAGTATTGTTGTAATTTGTTGGCCAATTACAATTAATTATAAATTATTTTATAGTTAAAGGTAATACGGTACTTATATTGCTAGTGTGAATTTTTAGGTGATGGCTGGCAACACTGATAAATTGTCTTTACTCTTTACAGACCGAACCCCTTCCCCTATTCGATGTAATGTTATGTCAGTCTTGTCAGTTAGTTCAGTTTCAATTTCGTCAAACATAACCTTACTTTGTTTTGTTTACACAGTTACAATAAGACAGCAGTAATAATTAATTTTTGGTGACCACAATTCACTATCCAACGAAACAGTTTTGATTCCTTTAAGTGTAATATTTATGTCTTAAAATTCTTCCAAAAAACATAAAATATGCAATCAATCAGTGCCCGGAATATGTCTGTTCTATTTTTCAGTTTTTTAAATTTATGTGTTTTAACATTAGGTGGTCCTGAAGAAAATGAAGGGGTTAAATACGCCAACAAGTGCGAGGGTAATGTTATAAAGATGAAATTATGACTTTGCTTGATTTGGAATTTGTTTAAAACAAATGATATGTTACCAAGTTTTATTTTTTTACTACCAGGATAAGGATCTTTTTAAGTCATTGATTATTTTTGTATTTTGAAAACAGTTAATCATATACAAAATTTCAAATAACCTTTCCTAACCCTAGAAGAGGCAAGCTTTTTACTTTTAACTGTAACATAAAAACAATTACTAATATCTTCTTGAAATATTAAGTATAAAACATAAAACATGCCCCCCATATAACCACTAAAGCATAACCTCAAAAGCATACCAGGTGTGCACTGCAATCCCAATTAAGCCTATAAATGTTGTCAACTTCCACCCAAGCTGGCCACCGTTTATTTAAGGTGGGCACCCCCCACTCCGCTATACCACACATTTGCAATCCAAATTGGGATTGCTCATGGTCGGGATTCGAACCCTAGCACTTCCGAATGGATAGAACATTACGCTCGTCAGCACAGCGCTTTAGCTAATTCAGCCACCAGTGCATTGGAGTAGAAAGCGCTTACTTTGTTATAAGACATGCCCGGTGGCAGTCTAGTGCACTTGCCTCCAGGGGGCAACACAGGGTGATAAGTTCACTAAAATTGACGACAGATGCGTCCACCTGCCACTTCTTATTGAATTTTAAATGTGTCGTGAATTATGACTCTACCACATCTAGGATTAATCTTACAGTCAGTTACCATACTTTTTTAACTGGCTGCATTTATAATATTTTTAAAAGGTTAAACTTTGGACTCGGTAGAGTTCAACTCTAGGGTTGTGTACTGTTAAGGCTTGTGTCCTGTGTATTTCAATGGAACACTGCACACTCATATGGTAACGAAGTGGCAGACGGGCTGGCCAATACTGCATCATCCCCCCTTTGTTTCAACCCTTCTGTGGTGTTTCATGCTTTTCAGACTATCAATTTCAATTGTCATAAGAAAGAATTCTTTTATAATTAGCAAGCTCAAATTTGTTCTTCGTCAAGTTGCAAAGAGGTTCCTGAAACTTGGCAGAAATCCAAACTTGTCACAGGTATCGTTACTGGTCACGGTAATCTGAAAGCACCAACTGCGCTGTTCGGCGATTGTAGGAAATGTTATCTGCAGGAGGAAACTGCAGATCATCTACTCTTTGATTGCGCGGAGCTGGCAGAGGTAAGGTCCAATCTCAACTTGGTAAGTAGTTTTTCTGCCTCCTGACGAGCTCGTTGACAGGATGCTGCAGTTTTCAGATCTCTTCATCTAGAAGATTCCTGATTCTCCAGGAAAGAGAATTTTAGTTGCGCAAAAAGCTGCAACGGCTGAAGCGCCTTGAAAAACCGCTTCGAATGAAAAAGGACTGAGTACAAAAAGTCGTAAAAACTTTACAAAACCATTGATTTAATAACACTTTTAAAACTTCATGTAAGACCTAATAAATAAATATTAAGGATTAATTTAACCATCATGGTTGTTTCAATGGAACACTGCACACTCAGTACACAACTGCACACTCAATACGTATCTCAAGATCACAAAACTCCACTTGTTTAGATAAGATTACATGGGTTCACTTAAACACAAACTTAATTTCAAAGTTTCAAAGTAGGCCTAATTTATTAAATAATTGACATTTGTCATTTTAAAAATCTCTGACAGTTTAATCAGTAAGAAGAAATCTTTAAACACATCAGAATAGAGTTAGTTTTAAAAAAAGATGTCCTGTTTCGGGGATTGGGAATAAATCAATTATGGCTGTAAACTAAATGTTGATGACCAACTTTGTATTTTCTATTGATTGATAATCAAGTGTCCAAATGTAATTTAATTTTTAAAGCAAAGTCTAACATGAAACATTTTTATTTTCAGTCTGCAAGATTGTTACTCATGAACTTGAAAGTCGGTTGCAAGAAACAGGAAAGGTTCATGACGTAATTGAAATAGGTTATTCCCTAGATGATATTAAGCCTAAAAAGAAGACTGAGTACAAAAAGTCGTAAGTAGGACCAATGATTTACAATAGGTATCTACGAACTTAGCAACTATATTATTAAATACTTCATGTAAGACCTAATAAAATACAAATTGGAAGTTCAGCTATGTTACACTTTGCTGTACTTTTATTTATTATTTCATTTTGCGCTCAGTTAAAATATTTGGTGGCACATAATACTACAAATAATAATGTATCTCAACTTCAGTTGCTTAAAATAGGCTACTTATATTACAACATCAGCTTTATAGGCCTAAGCATGCTAACCAAAATAATACTCATCATTAATTTTAAAATAAAAAAATGAGAATTAACCTGATATATAGATTAGTTGTGTATTTTTATTTGTAAATTTTTTACAAAATTTTTTATTTGTAATTGCCTTTCAGCGAGCTACGTTTGGTGGAATCTTTGGACAAAATATGTGACAGAATTCTCGAATACAACATTCACAAAGAGAGAGATGACAGTTCAAGGTTTGCTCGAGGCATGAGTCAAACCTTCAAAACCCTCCATGGCCTTGTGTAAGTTGCTGTATCTTGGTACCAAGTTCACATATTGAAGAGTTATGTAGTCAAAAATGTTGTGTGTCAAAAAGAAAAGTGAATATTCTTTGGTAGATTTACTTGATGACAAATTTCATGAATCTTGCCCAATATTTTTCATCAAATACAAGTGTATCAAATTTGCTGTCGCAGAGGAATCAAACTATCATTAAATGTACCTAAATTATTGCAGTTCACAATTGTGCGTTGAACTCTGCATGTTTTATGTTATAATAGGCCTACTATCTTTAGGGTTTCCTTTTCGAAAATATCTACTCTCTGTTGTATATTTGATGACTCCCTTTGTGAAAATATTTTTGAACTGCAAAACCTGATTACACTGTTACCTCCAAAAAACCAATGCAAATGTTATATTAATAGGGATCCTATCGATCGTCCGACATGCCAAGTGTCTGCCAGTTTTTATCCAGCCAATCAAAACACAGGATTTCCAGAGCAAAACTTTTATTACTTCTTTAATGTTTTTATTTTTATTAATAGCAATAACTAATTTAATACCACAGAGCGCTGTATGATGTTGGTATGTAGGTCAGGGTATTCCTGGTGTCGACTGGAGGCTTTCTGTCGGATACTTGGCAAGTTGAAAGAATAGCGGACGCTGTTGAATAGCAGTTCAGGTGCTAGTCCAAGAATCTAGTCAAATTCTAGTAAAAGAATTGTTAATTGTCATAATAATTATTATTTAACTCAATATAATTATTGTTCATGAATTATTGACAAACATAGTGGCCTTGTCTCTTTTGGTTAACACTGGTTATGAAAATCTTAATCTGTTTAAAAGTCGCCTCATTAGATACCTAAATGCATCGGTTCACCTAACTCAGTGGACTAAGATACTAAACTTATTTCAACTACAATCTTTTGTTCACTTCCTGGAGTTATTAGTGTAGATAGAAACATTAAACCTATTGATCTCTAGGACAAATAGGTAATAAGTAAGATTCTTCTCTAAATCTATTACAGGCCAAATTACAATATTTATTCTAATTATTACAGTGCTGTAATTTTTTTTGTTTCATAGTGATAAAGGAGTGAAAGTAGACCTAGGTATTCCTCTGGAGCTTTGGGATAAACCATCTGTTGAAATAACCAATATGAAGACACAGGTTAGTTCCTATTAGGTTTACTGAATTTAATTCAATGTAAGCTATCAATGACAAATCCCAACATAAATGAATAAAAATAATATTTTTTTTAAATACAGTAGACTACTGATCATCCACGAGCACATTCCCTGCATTGCTGCTTAACCGTGATCGGTATGATAAATGTTAGGAAATGTGGCAAGCGAAGTTTAGTGCATAAACATCCATCTTCGCAAATTATAGCTACCACCCGCAGATATTATTGTACGCAACTGCATGCCATTATGCCCAGGTATTATTGGACTTCTTGGAAGGAGAACGTGGACATTTTTAAGAAAAATTCAGTCAACCATTATTAATAAGGAATCAAACACCAATATTGGACCGGTTTTTTATTGATTTAGCAATAATGTTTATGAAATTGTGTGTTTATTACAAGTTGTATTTGTAGTCTGCCACATTATTAAACTCAACATTTAGTATAGGTTATTAAAGATAAACTATTTCCAGTATATTTTAGGTTAGGTTTACTTCATCCGCAATTTCGATCTCACGCCATCGCTCTGCCACCCATTACAGTGGATAATCGGTTAGTCTATTGTAATAATAATTTGAAATACTGATGTTACCTTGTACGTATTTTGAGTTGAATATGAGTTGGATGATTGTAATTAATTTGACGAATATGTAGCCTTGTTACTGGAAAAGACTATTCAGCTATGTTTTCTATTTAATTCGGCTAAAAAATACTATCAAATCTAAGTACCTCTTTCACACTTATTACCTATTTCAAATCCATTACACTCACACCTATTAAATTTCAATAGTGTGAATCGATGCTGGAAGAGTTTGAAGGGGAAATAGAAGATTGGTACTGGGGACACCAAGAGAGGAGTTTACAGCAATACCTGTGTGTTGAGAAAGTGCTGGACGCAAACAACCAAGCCTGCCTCTCGGAGCCTTTTGACCCGTCTGAGAAAAGGAAGAAAGGGGAAGTCGATGAAAGGAGAAAAGGCAAAAAGAATCGATCAAAGGGAGAACAAGGCAAAATCGAAGATGAATTATAGATGGGAAACTGAAATTTTGATGGATCAATTTTAAATTACTTTTCAGGAAAATCAATGTAAGTTTGATGCGATTGAGGTTCTTTATACTTTTCAGCTCCTCGGTTCGAGTAAACAGAACTTTTCTGTTTCCTCCTGTGATCCTGGGATTGGTATAAGTTAACGCAAAAAGGTGGGACTAACTGAAACAAATATTTTTTGTATACTATTATATTTTATTTTAAAGTAAAGTGCCCCACAAAATAGTAATATTGTCAATCTGACAGCACCGGAAAAACAATGAGCACTCAACTGATAATGTGCTGTAAGTTGGTTTTTTTGTCCCCCCTTTTCATCCCAGTAGTTTTTTAATGCGCTGGAAGTAAAGTTTTATATGTACAATTTTTAGCTCAGGTGAAGAAAATTCTTTGTGGAAAATGGAGTTGTGTACATTAGTACACTCATCATATGGGAAAATTGTTCCACAAAGTTTGACGATTTTTTCCCCTCGGGTCGATAGAGCTATGCTCTCTTGAAGATACAAATTTACTGTATATAATTTTATCCCTTATATTTCATGTACATACATAATGTCATTATACATACTTGTATCATTCCTGGGAAGACTGCTCAGGTGCATTTATATGACTGAAGCAGGAAAATTTATTTAATGTAAACTACAGTAGTTATATGCTAGTTTATTTCATTCAACCCATATTATATTTTTATGTTTTATTTTTTATATTTAAATCTGTAAAATCTTATGGAAAACAGTCTGTACTTCGTAATGAGTTCAAAAATTTATTATACTCTCCATGTACCCCTGAAATTCCAGAATACAACAAAATTTTTGTATTCTAGTATTCATTTTTCAGGTATGTTAGCCCCCATAACTCATCATATTTTATGAATAAGAATGGTAGTTCCATCAAACTCTATTAAAACTGGAACACATTCCCCATATTAACAAAACAGCAAGTTTATTTCCCAATTAATGGCAGGTTGTTGGTTGTGATACGCCAGTTCATTTGTCAAATCTCAATTTCATCACTTCACAACATTAACATAGGCCATAAAGAAAACTCATCACCTGAAATCAGCTGTCCTCTCAATCCTGGACAATCGTTGATTTGACTGAAATATCCTTTTGGGAGAAAATTCAGGTATCAGTATATTTTGAGTGGTGGTTGTAATTTAGGTTTACATGCAATATTGCTAATATTGTTTTAAATTAACTAAAAAATAAGATGAGATCACACACAGCATACTGGCGTGAGAAAATTTCATAGAACTTATACTATTTCCCATCATAGTAAACCAACAGTACTACGTATGCAGGATTACTACAATAATGGTTGTCTTTCATGTGAGTTATACCTATTCATCTATTCTCTGTACGAATTACATGGGCAATGAAGATTATGTCAAGTAATTCCAATTATTTTCATTAATTTTAATTCATAAAAGGGCATTATTTTTGTTTGCCTTTTTATATTTATATTATGTGTATTCCATGTTGTTGATCCATCAGTGTTTTTTCTCATTCATTTTTATGACAAGAAAAATACAGGATAAGCAGCACTGATAAAAATTGTATCTGCATTCCTGTGGGAAATACCTTAGATCATGGATATGTCTGAAGAGAATGTTTTCAGTTCCTCTAAACAGTTGTTCTCATAAGCATATGATGTCACTTCCATTACACTTTTTGCGTCTCTCAAATGCTACCCCAAAGCTAAAACAAAATAGCTTTAGTTTTGGAAAACACTCATTCTAACCTTAAAGCTTGCTCGTTTATTTAAAAACATATACTTTATCACTTTGGTAGTCAAAGACGTTTGGTAATATGTCGCTAAAAGATCATACCATTGAGGTGCTCATAAAATCTATTGAGGCTTTTATGTGGTTGCTAACGATAGCTAACAATATCTGTTGGTTGGCTCATTTGACTGATTCTATGAAATTGAATGAACCTATTTGTGTGATTCATTAAATCTACTTCAAGCCATGACTTAACAGTAAATTTAAAATATGTATAGTTAAAAATACTTACTTTAACATAATTTGATTACTACTGCAGAGTTTTGGTCCAAGTTCCATTGTTATCCTACTTTGTCCTAAGCTGATATTATATATACAATAGTTTTGTATCTAGTCATATTTTGAATAAATATTTGTATAATTCATCCGTATCTCTTTATTCACACATGTCATTCACTCTCCAAACAACAAACCGCAAGATTATAAATATGTATTGAATTTATTTTCCAATAAAAATAAACCATAAATATGAGTATTTCCATGTATTTTAAATAGAACATTGGTTATGAAACATGAAGTAAAAATGGTAAGCCTTTGTGATACTTAGAAATTAACATACAAATTTATATTTGTAGGGACTGAATTTAGAGCAACATTATTTTTAACCTCTATAATCTTTTAGGTTTTTTAATGTTTGAAGGTCCTGGATTGTCATCGATAATTTTTAGTATTACGAACACACATAGAACTATGAACAATTACCACCAAAACATAACCAAACTCATCAACAACACACTGTACCGGGAAAACACATTAAATGAACAATCAGCTGATATTTTAGCGCCAAATGTAATGTATCACGAGACGCCAATTGGCGACCATCGCACTGAATGTGTTGATTCAGTTTTATTATGTTGGTACTCAAGGGAAAATAACATTCATGTACAGTATTTTTTTCACGCACGTCAACAATGAGCAAGATTATAAAGGTAATTCAAGGTTTATGTCCGTGAATAGTTGTCGGCCGTTGGATGTGAAATACCCTGGTGTGGATTAATGTCCAGAATATGACATCCACCCTCATAATTAGATCAATTCATAGTGTAACCGGGACCACCACTGGCTTAAACGTGCCTTCCGAAGCACGGTGTCTGAGACACAAATTTCATTTGTGTCATTACCACGAAACGAACCCGGATTAATGGGTGGTGGGTCAGTACTCTACATTCTCAGCTTTTACTGCAATGAAAAAAGCAAAAGTGAAGAAGGTATTTAAAAATAAAAAACCTTACATCAATCACATTGTTTTATTTCATAAGACAAAACTCATGCACAAAATTGGTAAACACAAATAAGTTTAAAACATCTAAATGCTTAAAATTTGCAATAAAATTTATAAAAAAGTCAAATAAAATTGCACTTGTGTACAGATTTTTACATTATTTACAAATCCTACAGATTACTTGAGAAAAGGCACAAGATTTTAGATCAAATAAAACTTAAACGAAAATATTATGTGATATGTTTAAAGGACAAGTAACTGGTACTTTAATTTCAGTTGAAAGAAATAGTTATATGTATAATTGGTGGTAATAATTATTTATATATGTTTTTGCAATTAAGATAATATTTTTTGGCGGATTTTCACTGAAAATGTACAACTATAAAAACACAGTGAAAAAATATTCAATACCGGGAAATTGAAAATATTAAATTACAATTCAAATATTATATAATACTTGATAACAAACTAAAATATAATTGTGTACAAAAACTAGATTCTTCTAATTCTATTCTATTTTATTAAATACTTGAAAGGGGCCAAATAAATCTATTTGTGATTGTGTTTAATTTTAAACTATTTCAACATCAGCTGAAACTGTTAAAAATTATATACACAATTTTCTTTAAAGTTTCTCATAACAAAACAGACAATTTATACTTCTGAGTTTGACCGTGGGTAAAGTTGGATATTTTGTAGCTTGAATTTGCTACAATTCATAAATAAAAATTGGTAAATTTTCACGAAGTTGTACTATTACCACACTTACAACAGAATATTTTATTTACTTAAAATCAATTCATACTATAAACTGAGAGAAAACGCAATTGAACAACACATTAGAGTCTTGTTAATTCAAAATAATAGATTTGGAACACACCTATTGTACACTTGTATGAGAAAAAGAGATTGTATATAGAGTTATATCCAGCACAGAGTTCATTAGAACGTTACACGAGTACACCACCATTGTTACCACAGGTTTGACTTACCAATAATTACCCTTAAATATAAATAAATATTATTTTAAAACAAAAAATCCTTCAAAGAAAATACAGTAAGTCCGGTTTATACGGATTAATATGGCGGGGCCCTGATCTGGATAGCCGAAAATCCGGATGATCTGAAACTATACCATTATAGACATCCCTGTCACATAGAAAACGATTGTGAATAGCGCCTGGAATTTTATCGAATTATTGTTAGTCTAAGAACAAGAACTTAATTAAAGAAAAACATCTTGTATGCAATTTCATTTGTAAAATTGTTATAGCCATCGGAAATAAATAAATTTGTGTTGCAGACTGCATATTACCTTAGCAAAGCCAAGAAATATCACAACGTTTAACATGTTCAAAATTTTGTTTATTTTTATTAAAAGTTAAAAAGTTAGTTTAGACAGGAAATAAAACGCTCTTCTGATGTTAAAAAACCTTCTTCCTTTTACAACCACACATAACTACAGATTCAGTACGCATTTTGACTGTAAAAATAATACTCAAACACACAACCTTTGTACATAAAACCTCAAGCACCTACACTTTTGACAGTTCAGTATTGAAATGTCAAATGGTCACCGCTCCCACACTGACTTGTAGCGCTTCGCTTGGAAACAACCTCAATATACAGAGTGCATGTTTATCAACTTACACATTCATCGTTCGTAACACTTGCTGCGTCCAGCAAGGTGGTTGTGTCTGAAATTTTGAAGAAGCTTGAAATAAAATTCACATCTTAACTGTTTTTTATATTAAATCATTTTTTCAGAACCCAATCTGGATAGACCGGACTTTACTGTACATAATTAGATTTCTAGATCAATTTACCTTTGAGTTCTATGATTTGAGATTGGTTGGTTAAAAAGTAACACCCAGGGGTTTAAAAATTGAACGTTTTAATATCACTAGATAATGTAAGGTTTTAGATTATCCTCCATTTTAATTTAATGTGTAATAAAAGGAGACAATATTTGAAATTACTAATAGTCGAGTTTTCTTAAATGTTCAAATTTGATATAAATTGAGTTTTAAAATTAAATTTAACCCTTACACTACCATAAATGTGATGCCACTATCTGAGGCTTACACCTGAAGCACTAACTTTTGTATTAACAATACCATTGACATAATAACTACTATAACATATCCTACTTTTCCGTAGCAACAAGTTTAACAAATTAGAAGGATGTGCTTAGATTTATTTCAAGGCAAAAAAAATACTGTTTACACATAAAATAAAAATGAAATAACACCAAATTCTGTACTGTTAAATTTCAATGCCGTAAAATATCCATGATTAACACATTATTTTGAATAAACAAGTTATGTATTAGCGGAACTCTAATGCATTGTAAATAACATAGAAGAACACTGCAGAAAAATCAAAACTAAACCTTCAACACAAAAACACTTAATTCTAATAAAATTCAAATAAAACAACTTAACTAGTGGTGAACACAGTCTTGTCTGTTGTGGAAGACGAGCATAAGAAATTAATTCAAACTTAAACGTAAGTAAATTATTACTCAATATAAGACACCTAAAAGAAACTGAATAAAAAACTAAATTCCTAAATGAGAAAATTTATAAAACCACATTTGAAAAAGTTTTTCTTGAATTTCATTACAAAACTAAGGTAGTAGACAAAATTAAACTAAAAAATAGCTCTCCACTGGTTCATTCATACATAAAGAAACTAAGTCAGCATAGCCTTCTAGGAATTAATATTTTAACACCTGATCAAATTTACAAAACTTCCACAACAGTTTTCCAAATCGATTTATTCACTCTAACATACATAAGACATGACTTACAATATTTGTACTTGAACACAATATACATTTAAATTGCATTAACAACATTTAAAAACTAAAAACAAATAAGTATAAAGATACTCTTACAAGATCAAGAAATAAATATAAAGAGATATATCATTAAAATGAAATATATCAAAGACATCAGAAAACTGTAAGTTTACATATTCAACTTTACAATGTATTATGTACAAAATATTATTAACTATTTATTATATACTCTACTATGACACGTGAATTTGTCTTTGGTTTCCTTGAAATCGTTGCCAGCCAGTAAATTAAAACGATTAAAATTTTTAGAAAAAGAAAGCTAATAGATGAACTTAACAGCAAATATCAAAATTAAATCTAGAAAAATGTATCAACGATGCTCCTTAAGTATTGCTTTCCTAACTCTAAATACTAGGGTAACTAACATAATAATTTACAATAAATAATCACTACCATTGCAAGATAGTTCTACGCTAAAACTTTTTTCAACAAAGCGAGCAGTTTTTATTGGGTATTAAAAATTGAGTAGTAATTATGATTGAGTATTCAGAATCAGATTTAAAACTATACGAACTTGAAAATTACAGATTTTGTATATTATATTGAATATAATAAATAACTCCTGTACAGAAGCTAAAAAGTAAAAAAGCTAGTTTTGTTATGATTATTACACAAACAAGCAATAAATTAAAACTTCAAACAACAATGGAAAATATTTGATGAATATAAGGAAAAATTTTAAACATTTCACATAAATACGGAGCCAAGTAAACTTTTGGTGGGTTGGTTTTTGTATTACTCAAATCTAAAACTTAACAATAAAATGGCTACCAGTTGTATAGTAGATGACTTCAAACTAGTGATAAGGTTTAGAGCTAAGACTAATATTGAGGTTTCTCTAAGGAACAGATTGGTCAAATTCCTTCCAAAACGAAAGAACCAACCAATCATAGGCTCACTTTCAGTCTTCATAGTCTGTGACGGTTGGCGAGAAATTCTGCAACATCCCGATGGTAAAAATAAATCAAAATCAGGCGGAACCAAGGAGAAATCAAATTAAAAAATTCTATCTACAAGTGGGTAGTAAAATAAACAGAACTTTTTGAATAGTTTCAAGAAAGCCATACCAGTAATAAAGAGTATAGTAAAAGCTGAAGAGAAAAGAAAAAAATATTAAACTTCAAAGTTTTGCAGGGGAAATTTCTCAAGAGTAAGTTTGAAAATTTGAATACAAGAAATATCAATATTGGATTAGTTTACTTGAACCTAAAGATATATTACAAGCAGAAGATAAAACTGAAGACGAGTGAGAAAAGAATTTAACAGGAAAGGGAATCTATTTGAATTTTATGACAATTTAGCGTAGAAGCTTACGGGAACAAGACAAGAATAACATGCAGTGAACGTTAAAATAATTACAAACCACAACCAGACGACACAAAACAATAAATAACAATCAAGTACAACTAAAATATCACAAAAACATTATTGCAGTTTCTAAGAGATATACTTTTAATTGAGCCCACACCAAATTACTCTTTCAGTTATTATACTATAAAGGAATTAAATAGGAGATAATTTTTTTTAATATGCAGAAAATTGTCACTTCATCAATTCAGAAGCGAAATAATTGCTAGTTTAACAATAAATATTTTATGGTTGAAACAGCCTCTCCATGATTAATGTGACTTCAGATATATAATGAAATAGATACAGATGATAAATTTCTGAACGAGGGCTTTTGATAGCGCAAAACTTTCCATATTATGACATTGAGGTACGAAACTACGATCCCAAAAACAAAAAAGTGGACAAAATAAAATGTACTAAGGAAATTTTCAGTTTGATAACATTACTGAAGAAAGTACTAAACTTTCTCCGTGTAAATTTTCACAGTTCTGTATAAGTGTTACGGTGTTAACTGTTAAAGTAGCTACGGTACATACAAGGCGTCCGAACAGGTGTTCCATGGACTCGGAACCTGTAAAGACAGGTATACTCGAGGTTCCCGTGGTTTGAATCGATCACCAGCTCGACAATTTTGAAAGAGTGGTCGACCTCCTGGAAAACAAACATTAGATTGAGAAATACTTTTTACAGTAGAACCTTGCTAATTCGAAAACCTCTACAATTTGTAGATTTTGACGATAATTTCAAATATTTTTGACAGAAAATATAGCCTCTAAAATTTCCACAATTCTTCTGATTCTTTGCTTCTTTACAGCATCGATAATATACAATGAAATCAATGTGTATATTGTGTTGTATCAATGATTACAGCTATTGTGTTGTAAATAGTTGAATTTTTGGTGTGCTACCGTATTTATTTTACTCCCTAGGGCAGTGGTTCCCAAACTGTGGGTCGCGACCCACTGATGGGTTGTGGAAGGGTATCAGGTAAGTCGCGACATGGCACCAAAAAAATTTATTTTTAAAAACCTTAATTTTAAACTCAAATAATTTACAAAATTAAGAATTACAATTTTTCCTACAGCTTATCTGTGAATATATGCGATTTGGGTTAGAATATAATTTACAATAAAAATAATATTAGCTGGGAAGTAAGACGTCGCGTCGAACCGGCTGGTAATGGCACAGTGTAGCAGAGCGGTAGCTAAGCGCCAAGCACCAAAGGGTTTGAGTATGGGTCATGATTCTATGGCTCAAATTTAATAGGAGTCAGCATGCCCTCTTCCCTACACCTTTAACTCAAGCAACGTCATCGACGTAAATAATGATTTTTTTTTATTTAGATTTTGACTCTCGATTGTTTTTATATTGATTTTTTATCGGGTTCACGGTTTGTTTACGTTGTCGCGCAGTGTGCAGTTTGACAATAATTTCAAATGATTTAAATATATGTAATACTGTACCTCATTAGACAAACTTCAGCTAAATATTCGGTGGGGAAATATTAATTTTCTGCGTGTTTATTGAGTATTAAACTTAAACCCTGAAAAATACTAAAATAATTTAGTACCAGCATGTTTCAAAAGTGTAAATTTATTCAGTAGCCAATGGGGTTTGAATCCTTAATAGAGAAATTTGTATGTTTCCTCTCTTCAGGTTTTTTGGTATAAACTACATAAAAAATTCAAAAAATTTCACTATTAAAAAATGTTTAAAAATTAAACGAACCAGTAAATTACTCACCAATGCATCAAAATACTGCAGACTTTGTCCGTTATCTAAGTACGTGAATCTTCCCAGTAAAATGGGCATGTCATCTTCTTCAGACTCCAGCCCCTGCAAAATTACAATTTTCAGGAATTCAGGTAACCAACCAAAAATGTACCTATGACTATTAAGTCTTCAAGAAAAGAAGGTAGCTTAGCTATTTTTAGTTTGTCAAACAATTTTCAATTGAAGGAATTCTTAAATATGAAGTTGTGCCATAGTAATCTTGGCTTGCTTCCAAATATCCAAAGAATATTTCCAGATGTAAACAGGTCTCTTTTTCCCCTTTACCCTACAAACAAATAAAAAAACTTAAGTTTATTCCCAAAGTAAATTATTTACAAACATGTCCAGTTAAAATTTTTATGTAGATTGCTGTATCCTAAGATAATTTCTTTATCATGTCCGTTACAAAAATCATATATTAATTATTCTGAAGTAATATCAAATAATCAGGTTTTTTCATTTCCCTGACTTTTTATACTTTCACAACATTTTTCCTGAATCCTGAATTTACAGGTTCGTGGCAACCCTTTCATTATAAATTTACAGTTTGAAATACATCAACCCACAATGCATCGTGACATTTAAGCTGTGTTTACATTAATTTGAGCTCACATTCAAGCCGTTAACCACTGCGAGTATAGGCATTATAGACATTAGATTAGATTATTGAAATATTCGACCATACCACAAGGTAGATATTTTAAGCCAAGTATGAATGAGGATTGAGTGTAAGATTGTGGCGCGATCTTGTAGTCTTCTAGTCAGTTAGAATGCTGACATGTTCCTTGGACAGGATTGTTAATTAATAGCCCAACATCCGATGGCAAATAAGGGACCTAAAGTTTAACGTAGAATCGCATTCAAGTGCCGCTCACATTCGAGCTCGAATTAATGTAAACGCGCCTCAAGTCACAAGATCGTTTAGTGTAAACCTCACCAAAATATGGAAGTCTCGAGGGGCTGTGTCGATGTTGCCAGACAGACTGAGAGCCTTGGGTAAATGTTCCAGCGTGAACCCAGTGACGGTGATGTTCTCACTGAGCTCAATGATCAGAAAACCTTGATTGCCAACAAACGCCCAACACCGACCGGGTACTATGCCAGGCTAGGGAATAAGAAGAAGAACATTAGACGTGTCATGTAAAAAATAAATTGATATTCACTTTCAATATTATCTTAGCTCCAACTTACAATGCTATGATTACCGAACCCAGTGAATTCATTACTGATTAAAAATTTAAAAACCTTTCACTGGGCTTGAAAATGTCATATTAGTTGTATTGAAATTTTGAAACCAATCCATTCAAGGATTACTAATCATTTTAATTTCATTCTCATTAGCATTTTTAAATCTCATATTTTATTCTGGAGTCTATTGAGTTAATTTCAAACTAATAAATGTTTTGTCCTTGTGAAACTGATACAAAACTGAGGATTTCAATTTACAACATGGTCGAAATATCTGGAAGTTTGAAATTAAAGACAAGGTTGCAACAGAAAACGATTGAAAACTGACTCATAATGGATTAGATTAGTTAGTTCTTTATAATCTCAATAACAATTTAACCGAAATAAAAAATTAATAATTAAAATGCATGGTGCCTATCAAAATCCAAATTCCCTGAATTTTTCAGAGTCCCGGTAATGCGAACATCCGGCTAATCCGAACAACCTGATGGGGACAAAGTTTACAGAGTTTAAATTTAAAATGAAGAAATGTAATCTCAATTATAACATTTTAATCTACAGCATGGTTACTCTAATTTTACATTACCGCGTACAGAATGTTAATAATATACAATAACTTACTTTTTAGAACATAAGAATTCAATATAAAAGAGTTCATCTTCAGCAATCACCACGATCACATAAAAAGTAGGCCTAGAGACGGCACTGTTTTATCATTGTTCATTCTTATGTGTCAATATGTGTGTCGTGTTTTATATTTCTAATGGCGAGTACATAAAGGATAGAACGTTTCAGCAGGAACACTTGAACACGTAGTGGACAAACCTATATTTGAACTGTGATAAGATGTAAGTTAAATGCTCAAAATACACAGTTTCCAAGTCTAAAATAATGGACTTTATTAGTCCATTATTATTAGCCCGAACAGGGTTCGGTCCCAAAAAGTACGGATTACCGGGACTCTGGTGCACTTAGAAAATTCCAGGTTCTTGACAGAAAGCACACCGTTTCTCTTGAAAATTGTAATCGTCTAAGATGGAACTGGTAAGAAAGATTTTGCTGACAAAAGAAACTCAAAAACAGAAAATGAACTAAGTGATTTTTATGATTTTTTAGTTTATTATTTGTGAAAGATTCACAAATTTTCAAGCTGATAGATCATTTTATTGGATCATAGGAAATTCCCTGACTTGTCCAGGCTTTCCAGATTTTTTAGGTTGGTAGACATAATGAAAAGCCTAATGCATAATGAAAAGACGTGTTTAAAATTCCTCTAAGTTTCATTATTTTACCAAAATTTATAGTCTCTGATTTCTCAGTGACTAACAATGAACTTCTGAAACCATGTAAATCGTATGAGTACAACTCACCTCTAGAGCGACCTTAGGTTCATTCCCCGCTTCGCTCCACAGAGGGTAGCCCAGTACATGGTACAGCGGATTCTTCCCCAAGAACTTCTCTGTGCACCGCACACTCAACACTGAACCACCTACGACACAAACATTGTCATATACTATTCAATAATGTCACAATCTTTATATGTTTGCGACAAAATTAAAAAAACAACAGAACTCGAAGACTCTATCCTCAGAAGGATAATGACCTACGACAGCCTTCCTTTGTCCAAACTTGAATACTTTGGCCTCATTGAGCAACACATTACACATTACATAATCATTTTATTGGGTTCCATTAAGGTCCATCTCTCCCAGACTTTTATCTGACAGAAAAAAACAATAAGAATCATATTAGGTATGTCACCTCAGATAAGTTGTAAAAATGCCTTCAAACAGCTAACCTATTAACAGTTCATTCACTTTTTATTTTTGAATCTGTCTGTTGTATTAAATCTCAAAACATCCAACCGATCTACACAAACCATGGATACAACACCAGGTGTTCATGCAATTCAATACTGATTAACAGTCTTTAAATATTAACCCAACCATATTTGGATGAATTTGTTTCAGGCTTTAATTCTTTCTTAATACAGAAAGCTACTCAAAATTTGGGTTTAAAGTTTAAATAAGAGGTAAAAAGGTATCTATTAGAGTCCAGTTTTTATGATCTTGACACTTAACTATTTAGGTAGTTAAATTTTAATTTATTTTATTCTTTATTTCTTGTCAAATTCCCCGTCTCAGAGGACTACAGATGGAATAATTATGTATCATATATGTATGTATACGTTTGGAAACAAAATTCTAAATTTTCTACGTGCATAAATTAAAGACCGGTGTGTGGAACTGTAAATCAACTTGTGTTGCATTAGCACAGAATAAGTAAGATTAAAATTACAAAATCATTCAGTCTGTACAATAAATATACAAATATTGAGCTACTATAAGAAAAGGGTACTTATTATTTTACAGGAGATATGCATTTGAGGCAATTATTATCAGACAACTTAGAATAATCTACTGATTTAACTTTTACTGCAGGATCTTTTCCTGTCTCATATAATAAAAATGCAATTCAATACAAATTATGCAACAATGGAAGTGAATAACTAACCGGAAGAGGCAAGAGCGTAGTCGGCTTTGGCTATTTTGTCTGCGTCATAGATAGCTAGTAGTCGTTCAACAGTAGCATTAATGTAAGCTTCCAGTTCTACTGACAGCGCAATGGGAGGATTCTCTGGGCTGGGTTCCGTCACGATCTTCTGAATCAGTCGAATTGAAAATAACTTCATCCACATACTCTAACACTATACTATTTAGGCTAATGGGGTAGTTATGCAGAATCTCACATCACTATTCTATTTCAGAAAAAATATAATAAACATTTGAGTAACACTAATTTTATCTAAATCAGCTCTCAACCATACATAAAGTTGTTCAAAAAGTTATCAAAAAAAATAATACAATCTAACATTAATTAAAATAACACCTGAATCCAAGCAAATAAACTACCTTCTGAATATGTAAACCATGAGCTGTCTTAGACCAGTCTTCTCATTTATTCCTTTTCATTCATGCTGGTAGGAGTAACACATACAACTAAGAGAATATTTTAGGTTTTGAGCAAGAACTGTATTACATTTTATGATAGTTGGCTTTGTTACTGTTAAAAGACAGTTGAGTTGATTCATTTACAAGGATCAAAGAATAAAAAATCAAACCATCACAAAGGTTTCACAAAACTTTACTCATAATATCGACAAACTCCAGTAACTCCAGCCTTAGTAGGCTTAATTGGGTTTGCAATGGACACTCGCTTCTTTTACGACTGTATAGTTAAGGAGGGGCATGTATTGTGTTTTTTTTGGACTTAGTATTTTAAGAAGAGTTGCAAAGAAAGAAAAAAAATACAAATTAAGTTCAAAAGTTCTGCCACTAGGAGAGTTGAAATACCTGATAGTAGTATCGGTAATCAGTTAATATCAATGATTTTTCTTTGGTATCATCTTAAGAAATAATGAGGACAGTTTTGTTATAAATAACAAATCTCTGCAAACTCATTTCACTTACCTGGTTGACTTGTAAATTGATCACATTCTCTACGATTTCTTCCTTTACTTTTGTCATTTCCAGCAAAATTTGCTCCCTCAGTTTGGAAATCACTAAAAAAGATTTTTTAAATTGGTTTTTTCCCAAAAACAGAAAACATAAATATTAAATTCAATTGAGCTAAATCCAATACTATAATACGAGCAAGGTTTGTATATATATATATATATATTTGCACACGGATCTCGAAAACGGCACCGAGGAATTTCTTTAAATTTTGGAAATAACTAATTTCCGAGTAGAAAATAAGTTCTAGATAGGTCTAATGTCCAGGAAAATTCGTGTTTTACTGTAATATTAAGTTTAAAATCTAAAATTTAACATTACACTTATGGAGAATAAAATGTAAACAATACAAACCAAAACAGCTGTTTATAACCGTTTGACAGTTCTTGATTGAAGACTGCGGGGAACAATGTAGAGGTTATGCATTAATATTTATTTTATGAATTAAATAAATGCAAAATTATCAGGTTACTAAACAATTTGTAAAACTTAAGGATAACATAGCTGTGCGAAATAAAAGCAGAAAAAAGTATTTCCAAAATCTTCCGTGTTTTGATAGAAAACGTATTCGTTGTATTGCTTGAAGCCACTGTAACAAACCAATTAATTGATGTAAATTAAATTTCTCTTTTGCTTTTCAATCCTCATTCCGTTAATAACAAAATTAGTTGATCACAGGCTAATAATAACTGTATGGATAGTTAAACAGTAAATGATCGGCTAAAACAATTGAGGTTGGCTAAAACACCTTAACCGACGTCGCTCATTTGGCAGACGCCGTGGTCCAGCGGTAGCGTGTTCAAACCCCATTAGGGGCAATACTTTTTGTTCAGTGCTATATTAATTATGTGTTTTAATTTTTCTAATTAATTTTTATAATACATGTATTATTCTAAACGAGCAAAGCTCGGTCACCAGGTACTAATTAGTAATACGGTCTTACATTATTCAACAGCTAAGTGACAACATTTAATATATAATAGGGAGGCCACCTTAAAGAAACGGTGGCCGGCTTGGGTGGAAGTTGACGGCATTTGTAGCCTTAATTGGGTTTGCAGTGGACACCTGTTTTACTTTTGTGGTTAGTGGTTATAAGGGGGGGCATGTTTTATAGTTTTGTTCATACTTAATATTTCAAGAAGATATAAGTAATTATTTTTATATTACAGTTAAAAGTAAAATGCTTACCACTTCTAGGGTTAAATTATAAATAGAAAAAAAATTTTGAGGTGTGCGGATAGTGAATTTTTTTTCGGATCGGATTCGGATCAGCTAGCCCAAGTTCGGATCGGATAGTTAGGGTTCGGATCGGATAATTTTCGGATTCAGATATTCGCAATAACACAGTGGAATCACACTTATCTAAGAATAAATGAGAAAAATCGATACAATGTTATCAAAGTTATTAGATTGGACATAAAAAATCATGAATTCCTCATAGGCAGAAAAACAAAACTAAAATTTTTACTTCACTGCATTGAAAAGTAACAAATTTTAATATACGCCATATTATTCACGGAATGAAATCAACAGAAACCTTATAATTCGCCAATAAATTATATAAACAGTTCTTAAAAGTTAATTATATAAAACCATGGATGGATTTATAAATAATAATTCTCAATTTTATTTCATGATTTAACTATTTTAATTATTAAAATGACAAAAACGAATTGCCATAAACAAAGAACCAAGATTTGACAGACGACGTCGGCTCGTTGCCATCGGCTATCTGCGTATCGGTAAGGATATGCAATATTTTTGTACCGGTGACAAAGTCACCGTTATGTTTCTGTCACTGATATATCTGACAAGCAAATAGAAAAAGCAGTGACAGCGTTGCCGCTGACTATTGGACAACGGAGTATCGGGCAGAACAATATTTAAATCCATGAAATTATGTATCGTACCTTGTCGTAATCTAATTAATTATTCATCTTAAAATTATCTAAAATGTTTCATTTAAAAACTAAAATAATAATTTTCTAATAATAATAATCAGCTGATCTGACACGCACAGCACTCAAGAGAATAAATTTATATATATATATATAAAGCACACAATCGTATTGCTCAAACCCGGAGAACTCGAGAATATGATAACAAAAAATAGTACATCATGTCAAAATATTTCAAGTTTAATTCGATCACATGATCGAATTATGTAGACGATCAAAATTAAATAGCATATATAGCATAAATACATATATTATAATATAGCATATATATTACATTAATATTTTTGCTGCAAATACCAGAGCTATTATGATGGTTGAGCTTTGTTACCAATTAAATCGACAATTCAAGCCGAAATCATATTTTATGCGAAAAAATATCAAACCCCAATCTGTTATTCGGTGCAACTATCGATGAGGCTATGCTTTGTATTTCAAAATGCAATATCGTGTTGAACTTAACGGATAACTTAAATACATAGTTGAAGAATCGAATAATCATACCGTATCTTCGGACCGCCAAAAGACGTTCTTACATTCCAATAGGTTATGAATTGTGTAATTTTGTCATCTGCTTTCTGTTGATCCGTATCGCTGACGTATCTCAAACGGAAATTTTAGCATTTATCTTTCGGCTTTAACCTCATTTTATACAGTCTATCCGAAAGTTCTGATATTTATAGGACTTTTTCGGATACTTGTTTGCATTCGGATCGGAGCCGGATATCCGATCCGACTTTTCGGATATCCGCACACCTCTAAAAAATCTCCTTAACCAATTAATTTTTACATTTCAAACAACTCAACAAAACAAAAATAATAACAGTTAAAAAAATAATTTTCTTTATCAGCTGATCTGACATGCACAGCACCCAAAAGAATAAGTTTGTATATATATAAAGCACACACCTGGAGGAGTTACCCAACTTACCCTCTCCCCACCTCAGGTGATAAAATATCAGGTTTTTGTGTGGGTTGTTACATAACTAAAAAATTACCTTCGTCCTCATTTATTTTGTGCTGTTCTGATGAAAACTCTTCAAATTTGGAACCTATTGCTGCCTGTTCCGCAACTAAGTTCTTGTGTGAATTTAAAGCCATCTGAAAATATATTACAGATGAATATAATGTAATATTTTTATAAAAATAAGTATGTTTGACTAGTTAAGAAACCAGTAAAAAGTGTCCAAAAGTGTTCTCTCAGACCCCAACAGGTGGCAGACCAATCTACATCGCCAGATCCACCATCTTGATTTTAACCTAAATGTCACCACTTGAATCCGAGTGGTCCGCTCCACCCACCGAGACCAGTACCATTGAGATCCGAGTGGTCCACAGCGAACGTGTGAAAGCATGGTTTAAATATACATATTAAATATTATATAAGTGCAATTACTATGTGTTTGGATCTTGGATGAAACAAGAAAAAAATTAGATTTTCCTTATTAAAAGTAAATAAACAATTTTTTATGAGCTCTTCCTAACATTATTTTGAAACTTACGAAACTCCACTTCTTATCCATTTTTCATAAATACTAAAATATTTACAAACCAATCACCTCAAGATCTTGTATCTGCTGATTCAACACACCAATTTTTGACTCAACAGAACTTTCTTCATGATTGAATTTTTCATTCAGTTCTAGTTTCTGCAAAAAAATAACCACATTACAAAAAGTTACATTATTTTATACGCACACACACACACACACACACACACACACACACATATATATATATATAATTATTTAATTAATTATATAACAAATAAATATATTATATTATTTTTCACTCATTTCATTTGCATTTCACTCAGTGTAAAATAGTTTTTCACTCATAAAAAATTTAAAAACTAAAATATAAAACATAAATTAAAAATAAAAATTCAAAGGTGGGCCTTCTAGGGGCTCATATAGATGTATATCAGCTGTATATGTACGCTAAAACCATGTTTATCCGGTACTCACTAATCTAAAATTCCGGTTTATCCTAAATGGTTCCAAGAGAAACATAAAAAATGTTGCTGGAAAAGTACAGCGTGATTTGCGACAACATAAACGGCGGGAACTGCATTCGTCCGGCACTGTGCGATGTTTTCGTCCGGTACTGCGCGGCGAATTTGGCCGGTACTGCATGGTGTTTTCAGCCGGCACTGCGTGGCGATTTCGGCCGACCATTTAGGTAAGAATATTACTTTGAGAAAATATTAGTGTTCCAAATAATCCCTTTCAACCCAATTAACAAAATAAAAATCCAAAACTCACCAATTTATTTATTTCTAATGTGATTTTCTCCAAAGCTCCTGTAAGTGCAGTTTCCACCTTGGCTTGTTCAACCGATTGTTTCTCCCCCAAGGCGTGTTTAAACTCTGCTGTGGTTATCAGACGACGCACCAATGCTGTCAACAGCTGTTGATCAGCCAGTAGATGGTCCCAGTTGGCAGAAGTGGCTGTGGCAGGGGGAGGTTGGTAGAACTGAGACTCATAGGGAGGTGCAGATGGAGTGTAGTCAGGGGTGGGTGGTGAGTCTGTCCACGACAACTAAAAAAATGTCAAATTATCACTTGACGCTATCAACAAGGTGTTTAGCAAATATTTCAAAATAAATTCCTGAATTTTATGAAAAGTTCGTAAACCAGACATATCGGTCATTCGGAACGGGTAGTTTTAGGGCGGGGTTTTGTACCCCAAAATGGGTTTTTTGCGTTTATGTAATTTTAAAAAATTTGAAATTTTATCTTTTACCATTAAAATCAGCTTAAAAAACTACACAATTTAGTTCCTTAAAGTTGTTCTCTATCTCGAGCGGTTATGGAGATATTAAAAAAATCTAAATAAAGTACGTTGTATTTTGGGGCTCCAATGTTAATCTTATGGAGGATGAGGAAAAATTAATATTTCACTTATCAATCCATATTTTTGGATGAAACTACATATTTAGCTTCTTGTGGTCAAGATTCATACATTGATGCTTAAAAATTATAGTTTATGTGTTTATCATGGCAGCTAACCTGCATACTATTTTCCTATGTTAATCACATAGGGGATAGGCAAACTCCTTTATTTATGGACAGATGTTGATGAAAGTTGGTATAAATGGTTAAAATAAAATTTGTTTATGCTAGAAATGCCTACTTTCAATGTTCCTCACAGCAGCAAACCTGCACACGCTTTCCCATGTTAATCTTAAGTAGAATATAAGCAAATAACACTCATATCTATCGACCGATATTTATAAAAATTGTCATATATTATTATTGTTATATTATTGATTTGAAAATTTTCTGAGTACGCAGGTCTGCTGCGACAGGGGCATTATATTATTTAATGACTAAAACAGCTAAATTAAACATTATCTATCTTATAAATTAATTAACCTTATAAAGTAAATGTATATACAAAGTAAACAATTATTATTAAATCTTAAAACAACTATCGGAAAAAATCTTTCAATATCCAGTAATATCTGTCAATGTAATATCACTATCAAAATATAGATACAAGTGTAATATGAGAAAAATTAAAAAGAAATATATCAAAAATATGAGGACATCCCTTCCCTTTGATACAAGAATTAGTAAAAAAATGGTCAAAATATTTTAACAACTATTTGTTTAGTGGGAGTTTCTGAATTTAAAAAAGCTCTAAGAATAAAGATTACTCTAAAATACTACTAAAATTCTAAGTAAGTTACTCACAGATTTAAAAGGTGATACAACAGCAGCAAACATCGACGCTACTAGGGCAGGGATCCCAGTGACAAAATCAAAAATCCAAAACAAAACCGCAGACAGGAAATATGCAACACTTGTGTACACCGTCACTGCACCCTCTCCCAAAGTTGACACAGCACTGCTGATGTAGGAACCCAGGCTGGCAAACAGAACAGAAACACTGCAACAAAAAAATAACAAAAACATGATGAGCAAAAATATCATTCTTTGTTCGAAATTCAATGTTGCAATGTCGGTGATGGTGGGTTATACTGTTTAAGTGAGCTAGGTTCCAGCTTACACGAGGGCAGGTTCAGATTCCAGATCCCGAAACGTGAAACTTTGTTTTACTAATTGTGATGGAAAATGTCCATAGTGAAAATCTAAATAAAAATATCTTGTCAACAATTCTACTTGGTAAAAATATTACTAAATTTAACATTTATGGTGCCTGATAAGTACATAATTGTAAATTATTATTTGAAGATTTTTTTTAAGTTTTGATAAGTTATTTTTGAAAAAGTTGTTTTTTTAATAAGCCTTGAATTGGTAGCACTTGCAAATGATAAATCCATGTACAATGCTATTAATATGTTAGCTGCCATGTCACCTCTATCGGTGTGACAAAATTCACTTTAGAAGTTGTTTTTTTTGTTCTAGTTTTTTCCTTGATTTTCAACGACAAATAAAAATTGTAATCTAGAAATAGACAGTCAAACCCAACTAGTGATCGGTGTCTGAAGTTTTATAATTATAGCATGTTCAAATTAACATCAAAAAGTACTGACGTTTTGTTAACCCGATTGGGGTGACAGTACATTTCTTTAGCAATTTAACATATTTTTCTGGTAGTTATCAAGAAAAATATATTCTGTAAAACAATACAATTTTGCTCTATTTAGAAATGTTTTTAATATTTTTTTTAATTGGTTTTACATCGAAAAGAAATTTATTTTAGGATCAGTAATAAATACAAGGTATGAAAATAAAATGGGAAATGGTTTTTAATTTATAATGGCAAACAATTGAACATTTCACTTAGCTACATCAAAATACAAGACAATGGGTTGCGTTATATAAAAAAAACGTTCTATGGCTTTGTTGCCAAGATTGAATTGATATATTGAAAATATTCACAAGACAATAATGTCCAAAAACTACAATTGTTCCTCAGAAAAATCAACAGTACACCGGTAAACGAGGGCTGACTGCATCCGTATGAGCAGGTAAGTTGTCTACACACCGAAAATCTCCCTATTGTCTACCGAACACAACAAAATACGACACTTCAGACTTCAGATTACTGATAATTTAGTGTCACCCCAATCAGGGTGAAAGCGTTTATTATCAGTGAAATTTTATAAAATAATATACTCTCACTCTAATGGGAACGACACTTTTCCCAATATTTTTACTACTTTTTTGGGCGGATAACACAATAAGTAACCTAAATAAATATAAGTAATATTACCATAAAATTGAGTGGCTTTGAAAATGGCAATAGAGGAGAGGATAAAAAAAATGGCAGCTAACTTGTTAATAGAATCAACTAACTAACAGTAATGTCTTTAAATGTGTTAGCACACTTAAATTATAAACACAATGTAATTCCTCATAGATAATGAGAAATAAGCAGTAATTCCTAAATAACTGTGAAGTATTTATTACAGTTTGTTGGTTGGTTGAATCAAAATAAAGTCATAATATTAACTGTCCTTAGCAAACAGCTCCTTAGTACTAACTAATGAAGTCAAAATATTGACTGTCTTCAGCGAACAGCTCTTTAGTACTAACTAATGAAGTCAAGATATTGACTGTCTTTAGCGAACAGCTCCTTAGTACTAACTAATGAAGTCAAAATATTGACTGTCTTCAGCGAACAGCTTCTTCCTTAGTACTAACTAATGAAGTAAAATATTGACTGTCTTCAGCGAACAGCTCCTTAGTACTAACTAATGAAGTCAAAATATTGACTGTCTTTAGCGAACAGCTCCTTAGTACTAACTAATGAAGTAAAGATATTGACTGTCTTTAGCGAACAGCTCCTTAGTACTAACTAATGAAGTAAAGATATTGACTGTCTTTAGCAAACAGCTCCTTAGTACTAATGAAGTCACAATATTCACTATCCTTATCGAACATCTCCTTGGTACTTTTATTCTTATTTGAAGAAAAAAATGTTTCCCTGCCCCAATTTTTATAGACTATATTCTTGAACCTCTTCAGGGAGGATTGGTGACTCTTTCATGTTTATCCTGTTAACTCAGCATTCAGGCACCGGGTTCTGGGAGCTGGAGAAACTTCTTCCTTTTTAGATCTTTTAGACTGTTCATTTCCACCTTCCCATCCCTAAAAATCCTTTCTCTTCGGTGATTTTATAATATCAACAATTTTCACAGTCATGGTACCTAGCCAGTTTGTACACAGACCTCTAATCCTCTAATGGTTTTCTAACGATTCCATAATTAAGAGGAGGATTCTAAACGAACCTGTTAATCGGCCACATAAACCACGACGTGATCCCGCTCCAATCCACATCCTGCTTCTCAATAGCCTCCTCCGTCACGGTCTGATCCTCGGATCTCTCCCACCACTCGGAAGTAGCGATCCACGGATAGGATATCCACGAGCCATCGAACCATCCGAATACGGAGTACAGCCATGAGGTACTCCACCCAGTGAACTCCGTTAGGTAATGCCAGACGAAAATGAACGGAGCGAATACCCATGAAAGCACGTTATCTAAGAGAGGTGAAGTTTCGTCTTCTCCGAGCCATTCGTAGGTTTTGTAAGCTGGAACAGGAATTTAGGGTTAAAAACATTACTACCGAGCAAATTATGGACTATTACTTATAAATGAACATTAAAAAAAATAGTATAGAAAACTGGTGAGTTTTAAGTTTAACGATTGCTAATGTCACAAAGACCACATTTCTATCCAGTAAATTTCTGCAACATTTGTAACTGTTATGGAAGAATGTTGAGAGTTCTATCATAACTGCAAGGCCACCAATATACAATATATAAATAGTTGGTTTTTAAATTACCTTTAGAAAATTAAAATTTAGATAATTGTTTAGAAACTACATGTTGGATAGGGCACTTTGCTTTTGTTATGAAATCACCCAAAAGCAAAGTACCTTCTTGATCAAGTTGTTTCCAAAATTTATTCATTTTTCATTTAATATTGTAAAAAAACTGCCTTGTATTGTTGTAAAACCAAATACAGCAAATATATAGCTAACAATCCATTGTTAACTAAGAAATATATAAGTATAAGATGTTAGATATAAGAATGTTACCTATAAGAATGCTCCAGCATGGGGTATTCTTTATTGATTTAGTGCATCACAATACCATTAGGAGTGCAATGATCGCTTTAATCACTAAATTAATTAAAACACTGCCACCAATTAATTAATAATAATGTCCCTAATGCCATCCCAATAGGGTTGGTACGTTAATCCAGCCGATCTAGCTATGCCAACCCGATTTGACCGTGTAATAACCCTTCTAGGCGGTTTGATGACAGTTCCACGTCACACAAAAAATGGCACTGCTGCGGTTTGGCGTGAGTTTCTCGTAATCACGTAACCCTTCACTTGGCACATTCTAGCGACGTTCAAGTGAACTTTTTTGAACTCGGATTGTGTGCAGAAAGTTGCTTCTGTGTTTCTCTACATTTTCCAATGAATTTTGATCAGCTGTGAGTGTGACAGAGAGAGATATGTTTTTCAATTTTTGTCTTTAGTTGTGTATTAAGCCTTATGTAGTTTATGTTAACTTGTAATACAATAGCGACATCAAATTAGATTCTAGATACCTAGAAAATTAGTGTTTATTGGTTTTCTTTAGTTTGAATTCTAATTAGTTATGTATTTATAGAGTTTATGTTTTGAAGTGTAAATTAATGATCTTATTTACTGAAAATAAATTGACTATTTGACTATTATTTTTTTATCATGTAATAAAACAAAATAGACTGTTGGTTAAACTTAAATGTGCTATCATAAATGAATAAGGAGCAAATGTGCTCAAACTCAAAAAAACAACCGTAGCAGAGTCCAGCGGTCAAAAACTGACCGCCTGAAGGGTTTGAATGGTTAGTGTCTTAGATACAAACTTTCTCGAACAAGTGTTTCCAGCATTTGTTAAATTTTTGTACTAAATATTTAAAAACATTACATAAATATGAACAGCAAACAAACAGCAAATACTTTATTAAAAGATTAACTAAATATGCAGTCTTAATCTTTTCTTTTTTCATTATTTCAGGAACAATGTTCCCATTTTCAAGTGTACTTCAAATTTTTTTATTCTTAAGTTTTACTTCATATCATTTTTTTTAAATCAATATTCAAAAATGTGATCCGTGCGGTGAATTAAAGACAATACATCATATCTAGCCAGATAGTATGACTGACTGAGTCACTGACGCTGGTTTCTATCCAAATTAATTTGCGACGAAAATATTCTTTAAAATGTGAGTGTGTTATGACTTTCTCGTACTGACTTAAATAACATGAATAAGTTATGAACAGGTCAAGCATGCAAGTCAAATACTTTATCTAAACCTAGATTACTTTTCTTGTTTCATTATTACGTGGTCACTTTTCTTAAGTAAATTTTACTTAAGTTTTTCCTTCATATCTTTATATATAAAAATAAATGAATATATGTATGTATGTCCTTTATGCGTTGCCAAACTACTCATTTGATCGCCATAAAATTTTAGGAAGTTGTTCTTGATGTGTCTGGGAAGGTTTTGGCGAAAATTTTTTTTCGAAAACTCCATAAGTTTCCATTTTATAGTGCTTTATATTTCTAATGTTAACATTATGCGGGATAAGTTTGTTTATAAATTTTTACAATCAAAACATTTGAATTCTTAAACTACAGCTTTTTTGTTTAGCAATATACTTTACTATCCAATTCCAACATAATCATTCTTTAATGTAAAACTATGAAGAAAATATGTGCTGTACAAAATGAATAGCTTTATTCACCATGTTAATAATTCACAGTTTTTGGGGATTATGTATTTATATATTTTATAAAATATATGTTGGCCAAATAAAAAATAATTACAATGTTTATACATATCACGTTAATAATAATCAGCTGTTATATATTTTTCTTATAAAAGCTGGTATTACAGTTAGGTTCAGTTTGTGTTAGGTTGGATTAGAAAATTGTGAATCAATCCACTCACATTTCTTGGTTTTGTGATTAATATGTCTTATCTGTCTTATCGTTTCAGTATTGTTATTCACTATGCCACGAGCCAGAATATCTACACAATGAAGCCGTAATGCTATTCGATTTCAGAACATGGCCAATCTTAAGTATTAAAAAAGTACTATTAAAAATTACTGAAAAAATTATTAAAATTATAAAAATTCAACAGAGCGGACAAGACACTGGCCTCTAGACACAATGGTGGAAAGGTATACAAGCCCAAAGAGCGCCTCGGCCTTCCACAAATTCTCAGAATTTTGTAAGGGCCGGGTAGTAAATTTTACGAAAGAATGGTGTTCAAGGGTTAAATCTCACGACAATTTATTGAGACACAACATGTGATTGAGTGATAACTGAATTCACTCAATTAAGTTAGCAACGCTGAGGTAAAAATTTAGCAAACCGACAATATAACAGACTAATTAGTTTAAATTGAGAAAGGGTAGAGTTAGAGATTTGATAATCAACTCTCTTTAGTTAATCTTTAAACTAAAATTATGAAATACATAACTTATTCTGAGCAATTTGGCACATGGTTTAAAAGCATGTTTTTATAAAATTTAGTTTTAAAATTGGAAAGGAATACAACTCACCACAGAGAGCCAAAATCGACCGATATTTGGCCGTCCCTCCCTCATCACTGCTGTTATATTCCTTTCCCTCAAAGAAACTTGTTACACAGTGTTAATAAGTCATGATTAATTACAAATTACAGACCTGATATTAAATTGCGCTTTCATGAGTTTGAAAAGTTTAATAAATAAAAAACAATTTATTCTTGTTCCAAAATTTTCTAATTAGCTATTCACTATATTCATGTGGAAATATACGTTGATATTTTTACTTTCTCTAACTTATACAATAGTATATGGAGAAAGTATTGTTTTCACAAGTTTTCTAATTTGAGTTGAGTGTGGATAAATCTGGTTTGAGGTCCCCTGACTCCATAAAAGTGGTTTGGACTGATATCTGCCTATCCATGTGTGTGGTGAGCCACAGCCTATCCCGTTGGTCTGATTTAGATAAAATTTGGAATGTTCACCGTATCTCCAGGCGTTTTTCATTTTTTGAATTTTTTATTATTAAGGGTAATTCATTCCTGGTACAGTCTCCATTTCAATAATCTAATCTAATCTAAAAACCCTTAAAAACGTGAAAAATCCAAATTTTTCAAAATGGATCTAACGATTTTGATTAAAATTTAATATTTTATAGTCATCTATAAAATATTAGTAATATAAATATTACTTGTCGTACAATACTTCATTTTTTCAATCTAGGTGCATCAAAATAAGTCTTAAAATTCAATACGTAACTGCAGTAAATCAATATATTAAGAAGATCACTATCAATTTTATTCAGTGGTAATGAATAAAAGTCAAAATATTGTTCCATTTTATTTATAAAAGTCGTTACATGGTAGAATATAAAAACATTACATAAAATAGGCACCTTATGTTGTAAAAGCACCAGTTAGTCATGTTAATCCTAACATATATTAAAGCTCTTTTTTAGTTATAAAGCAGTATAATTCACTACATATATCATAACGCTACAGATTTTATATAAATTAATTATGGAAGGTAAATAACTATAATTAACGAAAGTTTTTATTTAAAAAATCTTATAAAAAGTTTTCTTTTAAATACAAACCCCACTTTTTTAATTTCAATGATTCAAAATATTTCATTTCTTAAGTTTCCAGTTTATTAAGTTAAAAAAGTTCCACAGAAAAAAATTCAATCTAAAATAGTAAACAAAATTAAGAAATGCGATGTTAAAAGGTGGTGCGAGCGATATAATCTACTAAAAAAAACATAATTTTAACATTTATTCGTTGATTGTATGTTTTGGCTTAAATTTTTTTAATATTTGAGTTAAAACTTTTTGAGCTTCAGGGTGGTTAAATCAGAAATTTGGCGTTTTCCACGCAAGGAGTGTGGAAACACTACTTATGTTTTTGAGCTTAAATTGTTGATGAATAACAGATTTCTTTAATGTGACCTATGAAATATTGAAAAAAGGAACAAAAAGTTTGTATACTACAGAAAATTATTGTTAACCTCTTGAGGAGTAACCACAAATGAGCCCATTTGAGTACGCCCGTCATATGACGTTCGTTCCCCCCTGAGGATCCACGTCATATGTCGGGATGACGGATGTTTCTTAAAATATTAAACTAATAAATTAAAAATTTATTATGGATTATTACACATGAAAAAATTTAAAAAAAGTAAAATAATATTATTTAGAACTGATGCGTGATTTACAAGGTATGGTAAATTATGTTTATCAGGTTGGTATCGTCGATGTTTCTCTAGAATTGGCTTAAAGCCAATGTGATGATGGTGCGTGCGCTACTTTTTGTTCAACTGATCTTCTACCTGTTAGGTTATCCTAATGATTTTTGTTGCTGTTTAGCTATTGACTCCTTTGTAATGGCCAATAATGGGTGATTACCGCTATACCCGCATCATTGTTTTGAAATATATCACACCTAAAACACGTTCTAAGAGATGTTACTAGTATGAAAGATGTCCAAATAGGTTTAAAATAAACTTTTTATCCATTTATTGTAGTAATAAAATAAATATATTCAAAGAAATCCATAATTTTTTCTTCCTCCCAGGGGTACTTTTTATGGCAATACCCCCACTCTACGTAGCCTTGATATTAGTCACGTCACATGATGGGCGTACAGGTTTAAACCACAGTTTTGATGCGATAATATGTCATTTTGAAGGTCTAAAAATGTTTAAAAATGTACAAAAAAACAGAATTCTCATCTTAAACAGGTCACTCAGGAAGCTTGCACGAATCAACCACATATGCGTAACGAATAAGCGACACTAGCGCCGACCTAGCGGATTTCAGTTGTCCTTAACACCGCTCGCACCGCCTCAAGTAGCAATACCATCAATCCGATAATAGGTGTATACAGTTTTAAATTATGAAGAAATGGTAACAAAAACCAATGCACATTAAAACAACTCTCACTCTTCTTTGGTACTAAAAATTTAAAGGAAATTAAAACTAAAGATAAAAATGAAATAATAAAACAAGTCACATGGTGAAATATATGGATATACAATACTTATATTTATAGGCATCATTGGAATTGTATAACAGTCTTATTAAGTTCATAAGTCTTTCAGAACTTTTGTTAAAGGAATCTATAAAAAATCTTGGAATGTGGTAAAATTTCAGACGGTGTAAGAAATATTATGTGATGAAATGTTATACAACACTTTACAAAGGTTAAATGTTATGTTTGTGAAGTATAATACAGTAAAGTCCAGTTTATCCGGGGTCTGAAACCGGAAATCAGTTAACCAGCAAATATAAAAGGATACACGTACATTTCGTACAGACAACGATCGTGAATGGTACCTGCAATTATCTTACTGCTCCGAACTTCATGTAACTATTGTACAACAGAATAGCTGCATCATATCGCTGGTGTTTAATGGATAAAGTGTTGTTTTTAATTTAATTGAAAAAATTATACTCTAGGAAAAATAATGCAGTACTTTTTATTAGTTTTAGGTAAGAAATAAAACACTCCTTTTCAAAAGGAAACCCTATTCTATTCCAAATGAAGTCATTGTTAAATCTAGAACCAGGTAATTTAATAAAAAAGTCATTAATCAGTTTTTGTTTTTTTTCTGACCTCTTTTTTATGTTATATCCCTCCATAAGTAGGGAAGTAGTACGCATATGTCAGCTACATACTTCCGCTAGTAACTCTCCATTTGGCAAAAATACACAACATGCGTGGTTAGTGTTCATCAAATGGTAAACATTCATTTATTAGTAACAATTGCTACAATATGACAAGGTTGCAGTTGCGTCTTGCCTTTTTGAAGGTGCTTGATATGAAGCTCATATTTTTAACTGTTATTTAAATTTTTTAACCAGATCCAGATAATTTGGAATCTGGATCTCTCGTACCCCGATAAACCAGACTTTATGGTATAATATTTGATATTAGGCTATATTTTAACAACTAAATCTAATTAGTAAAAATGTTATGTTTGTGAAGTAAAATATATGTAAATTGCAAAATATATACTTTCACCATTAAGAGTTATTGTTAGTTTCACAGGAATAATAATTGCTTATCAAGTAAATATTAATTTAACAGTGCCTACTAAACCTAAACCTTTCGACTAGGTCTATATGTATCTCAATAACTTTTTTTTTATTCGTCACATTAAGTGTTGAATGTTATTTTCGATTTTTTCTAAATTCTGAAATTTTTTCAATATTAAGTTCAAAGTTTGGTAGACACCGTGTATTGTTAAGTTATATAGGAAAAATACATAATATAGGTTTATCATAAAAAGGATGTTTATGAGTAAAATATTTAGTTAAAACCATATGAACAGTCCTCGTTCGTTCATTCAACGGACGAATAATCACGTAATCAATAATAATATTCACGAATATTAATATTCACAGTTCGGGATGGACAATATACGAAAGGAAAATTTACTCTTCATTAATCCCAACACTGTTCAAAATTAAGGAAACTTTGTTTGAAAATATTTTAAAAAATTATCATCGCTGTGTCATCCATTCACTTCTTTAACCCTTCAAGTCGGTTTGACATGAGTTTCATGTCATCACACAACCAGTCAACTTGCACATTCTAGCGACATCCTAGTAAACTTTTTCAAACTCAGACTGTGTGGAGAATATTGCTAATGAGTTTCTCTTCAGTTTCCAACCGATTTTTAACAGCTGTGAGTGTGATAGATATAGAGATATGTTGTTTACAAGGACAGTCTTTGTTTGTTGCGTCAACTTGGTACTCAAATGTCCTGTTTACTGTAGTTTTTTGCGTATATTTATAATCTTTACAACACCAACTAACGTCAAATTATATTCTAAGCTGTTGCCTGGATAATTAGGTGTTTATTCTGTCTTTCATTTTGTTTGAAACTGTAAATTTCATTTGTTTTTAGTGAGAGGCGCTTATGCGTTGAAGTGTAACGTTAGTGGATCCAGTTTATTTTAACTGGAAATTGGGTGGCTAGGTTTTAGACTATTATTTTTAATTTAAGTAGATTTTATGGTGTCTAGATCTAGTGAAATAGATCGTTGGTTGAACCTAGATGATGTAGGGTTATTATCAAATGAGAGTGAGTAGACTTCACCCACGCTCTATAAAAAACTACCGTAGCAGGGTCCGGCAGCCTTAAAAAAACTACTGCCTTGAAGGGTTAAGGTCATCAAGGATTAATGTCACTGCTGTATCAGGTTTTAGAATTTTGTACAAAAGACTTAAACAGATATTTTTCTCATAAACAATCCAACATGTAAATAAAACACAGAATACAATTAACAAACAGATCACTTTAGTTAACTTGACAGAACCATTAAGAAGGCTATCATTTTGCGAGATTCATTTTTTTGTATTTTGTGTAATTTTTTAAGCTCTTTAATTTAAAATGAAACTTCTGAACCAGATAATTTGCAAAGATTAAACAATCGAATCCACAGGAGAGAACAAAGTGTACTCCCAATTATAAATGTTAAACAATCGTTCTACAGTATTCTTTGAAGGAAAGGACATTTTGGCAGTGGTTAAACCTGTAAAAAACCAATTCTGGTTACTTACCTGTCTAAATATGTACTTAAGTATTAGCCACACAGTTAAATGGTTACAAATATTGATGATTGAAATTGTAACACTAGCTCAGTAACTACCCATTAAATAACCAGTAGAGAATGTAATGTAATGTTATCTTTGTTTGGTGTCACTAGTTAATTTATAAACTTAAAAAAAAACTTGTCAGAAACAAAATTCCAACTAAGATTAGAAAAAAAATTTAATAGGCCCCAAAAAATGTTAATAATTATGGTTAAATAGAATTACAGAAAACTTTCTTCACCAAGTAAAAGTAAAACCTTTTAGTTCAACATTTTTTTATTAAAATCGGGTGATTTCAAAAGTTGACTATTTGTCAGTTGGAAACAACTGTGAAATAGTCAAGAAACTACAAACTACGACGAGACCTGTATAGTATCATTAAACTAAGTAGACTTTAATTAAAGAGGCTGTCGGTCCCATGGAAAATTTTCGCCTTGGAATTGCAAAATAATTTTGGAAAACGGAAGTCTTTTGGGCAAATCCTAATTTAGAAAACCAATGCAAATTGTGTTAGTTGGTTTGATGGAGTAAAGAAAATTGTTCTTAGAGTGATGTGTCCAGACCTACAAGATAAAATAAATAATCAGTTTATGAGTCTTGAAGCCACATCGTATGTGTGGCTCTTAAATATTTTTTTTAACAATTTTACCTTACTTCATCCTAAATAAACAAAATTCAACCTCAATTTCGCCCAATTCTCTTAGTCATGTCAAAACAAAAAACGTTAAAAAAAGTAAAATCAAACCTTAAATAATTGTATTAAATAAGGTTCTACAAACCTGCCCAAATGATGATGGGAATCAGAAGAAGAATCAAAGCCCAAGTCCTCCGCTGCTTGGCGGTCCCCCACCTGTCCACTTGCAGCACCGAATTCACCTGGATTGTCGACAAATATAAACATATATTGAGAATTTTTCCAAACAAAGATTCAATTACCCAATACCCATAGTAATGTGGGTGTGGTAAGTACCCGGAGGATAGGAAGATATAATTTTTTTTGTTAATCTACATACTCTAAATATGATTATAATAAGATCAAAAGTGTTAAAAAGTCTTTATTATTGTCTTCACAACCATATTAGAGCCTACTTCTAAAAAATATTTAATTAAAATACCCTAGGCTTGGACATGATTTTGTCAAATTTATGGGATACTAGCTGATTGTTCCACATAACATGCTCTAAGGGCTAAGGGTGATAAAAAGGGTTTTAAAGTTTTCAAGATGTTTTCCATAAGGAAAGTTTTTGACATGGATATGCCGTAGCTCTGGGGGGGCACACTCCCGTTTGAACTGTGAAGCGCCCGCTTAAGGGTTAAGCAATTTATATATCTAAAGGTTTAATTCTGAAAGTATCCTACTAACATGAAGAAAGCTATTATTTACAAACTACAATATATGAATGAAATTTTGGAACCCTAGATTTGCTACATTTTTAGAGGCAACACTGAATACCTGTCTATTTAGTTACATTAGAATTTTTCCAATTTTTATAATCGACTTTTATCATCAATTATTGTTATTAGTTTCCACAAAATAATATTTTTGTTTATGAGGAAATTGATGGTTTAATTATTATAATAGGCTATAAAAATAAACACATTGGTGTGGTAATAATGTTATCAATCAAGGGGGAATTTCAGTTTCTTTTAAATTAAAAACAAAAATTTCATTTACAAAATTTTGTAGGTTGAATTCAATAGAACTTGAAAAAAAATCACTCACAACTAAACTATAACTGATGTGTGATTCTTCACTTAAACAGCTGGAAACTAAAAATTCAATCACAATTTGTCGGGTCATTTTCCTACAGTGATGTGACTCATTCTTCTGTTCTTCTTTAGTTATACAAAACATAACTATTCAGATGCCCTGGTCCTAGTGATTGCTGCCCTATGTTAGTAGCCAACTCACCTTCCACAGCAGCCAGACGTCCGCCCTGTGCACGGCCAGCGCCGCCTTGTACAGCCACAAAACTGGGTACTGGTACCACGAAACGGCCACAGGCTGCTTCAGCGGGATCCTCGCTGCATAACACAACACTTCAATCTCAATACATTATTATTTATCATTCATTGATAAGGAATTATTTGAAATAATACTAAATAAGCTTTCTAAATAAGCATGCGCCTGTCTTCACTTGCCAGGGTCTGGCCAAGCAACGAGGCTGGGAAAAGGACAACAAGAGTTGACCTCAGCGACCTCAGGAATGACCTTCAGCGTGTCTATTTTTAACTCGTTGACTCGGCCTTACCCTCTATCCCCCGCCCCCAATATTAATGTTCCGTCATCTGTCACTGCCAGTAGCATTCAGTTATAGTTTTGACTATACATTATTAATAGACGTGTCATTCATGGTTAAATGTTGTCGCCAACAAAATTTCGGAAGGCCCGGTCCATTGCTGACAGTGTAGTGCCCGGCTGTAAGCTCACTTGGCCCCACCCTCAGGAGTGCGCGCACACTCGTAGTAACTTTGGGGATGAATGAGTTGATGTTGAGACGCGCACGGCGCACATCCCTCTCTCACCCTTATGAATGGCTGGGGGGAGGCCGAAGGGAGGAAGGGGGGTAGCAGACGGCAGCGCTCCTGTACGGGGAACCACGTACTAACTCCCCGAGCCGATTCAGAAACCACTCAAGCCACTACAGCTTGCGCATAAGAGTGACACGTCAATTAGTAATGTATAGTCAAAGGTTATAGGTAGGTATTTGTAGGTTAAAATCCGGACAAATCGATAATCTGAACTACCTACAGTCCCTATTGTTTCGGGTTTTCAACGCTCTACTGTATTTTTAAAGCAACTTTACACTGTATCTCCGGATTATTCGAACAGGGTTCGGTCCAATTAGTTTGGATTACCGGGACTTTGGTGTATTGGGGTAAGGGATAATGTCAAGCGTGTCAATGTGTTACTCACTTTCCACATGGTTGTTGTGCTTGTGCGCCCTCAGATGTAGAGTCTCCGTGACCGTGGTTGTGACCGTCGTCACGATGGTGGTCACCAGCGTCACTATCCAGCTCAGCAAGGTCACATGGTTGTCACTGCGAGTCTCCTGCTTAAAGTTACCTGTAACATCAACTTTTAATAGCCTTAAATTGAAAAATAGACTTTTTTCAAAGAATTCATGAGGACACTTCGTAAAGGAGTTATCCTTTACGAAAAACACCCAGAAGGACAAGTATGGAGATACACTACACCTACAGGAATTTAGGTCAGACCGGGTGTTCAGCCAGGAGTTAAGACTTCAGAAAAGACAAAGGTACAATAAACAACAAAGGTACAAGAAAGAACAAAGATGATGATGAAAGCCTATCACACAGGATAGCCAAAACACTGATCAATACTTTTAGAGTTGATTGATTGGAACTAATCCTAAACCTATTATTAGCTCATAACAGTCAGAAAACCATCTAGAGTCAGTAACTTCATCAACAGCAATACTGTAACTTTGATAATTCTATAAATAAGCAGAAACTGAGAGACCACAAACACGATTTTTTTTAATTGAACAGGGCTAGGGTACAACTAACTACCCATTGCTACCTCGACCTGTAGTTCTATTGTAACACCCTGAATTGTATCAGTCCCACAGCTCAAGGCCGTTAGCAAAGCCCAACAACTGTGCGACACCCAGCTCTTTGTAGTCCTCTGGGACAAGAAAGACCCTTCGGAGGAATTTTAACCTTCTCTGGCTCAAAGCTGGGCAGTCTAGCCCAGAAATGTGTTGAATAAGTCTCGATTCATCAGTTGGCGTTCTCACTACAGAAACTATTGTGGATACAATGCTCAAGTGGAGAGCGACTGGGAATGAAATTTTACTCTTTGAGCAAACTCGTGAAACATTTAAGATTTCCTTAATAGTTGACGTGAATCAATAGAAGATCAAGCGTTGCATGGCTCAGCCCTTTCAAATCTCTAGTGAAGAGGTTTCCTTCTTTTCATCTCTAGTGAGACCCTCTAGTGATCACTAGTGATAAAGGCTCCTCGTAGTGAGTCATCCTGGTTATTTATTTACATTTTTACTGTTTTTAGGAGCTTCTCTCATATTGTATTATAGACACTCCAGTGATCCCAGGATGCTATTAGTATTCTTGTGTGTAAATGTTGCTAATAACATGTTCCTAGGATGTATCATGTAAAGTGAGAAAAGCTCATAAAACTATAAAAATATAATACATGCCTCGCCAAGAATCCATCTTTAAAATTTTTTTAAATACTGATCTCTTGAGATAAGGATTATTTTAGTCATTTCTACTGATAAACCACTATCCTTCTATATTTTTGAAACTTAGTAAAGGGTTCAATCCTCACTCAGTATCTCCAGAGGGAGTTTGACGCTGGTCCCGGTTTCATGGATATTTACAAAACAATACCTGGCGTAATACTTCTTCACAGTTACATTATTCATTGTTGATTACCTGAGAGGTTATCATAGATCTCGTATTCACTGTCACTGTCCAGTCCGGAGTCATCGAATATCCTCCGTCGAGGCAGCGGCAGATTGAGATTGGTCAGCTGTGTGTTGTTGTGTCCCGAGTGTCCATTGTCCAGCATCTTATCTGAATACAAATTTAACTATAAGTTGAATGAAAGAAAAATCAATCTAACCTTAACTGGGTTGTAAAAATTACTCATTCAAGAATTATTTACATGTTGACAAGTATGTTATAATGTAAAGCTGATTGAAATAGTAAATAGGAATTTTTTATTTTAGAATTAGCCAAAGGCCATTCTCATAATTAGACCAATTCAAAATGCAGAAGCAGTGGTTCGGATTCCCTGTTAAACTGTAGGTCCCGTAGTTGCCATCAGCTGTTGGGCTATTAACCCTTTAAAGAGTACCGTATTTTGCGTCAAAATAGGATTGACGTTTTAAAAAGTCTTTCTAATGGTTCCACAAAAAGCAGTAGCGACATTTTAAAACGTCATTTGCCAAAATTTGTTCAAATACATATAACTTGATATTGATTGATTCTTAAGCTATAACCGATAATTAAAGACACTTAGATACGCGGAACATGTACTTATGTGTTTTCGGTAGGTTGTGGGTAATCTGCGGAGGGTTTATTAGGCGGAATGGTCGTAGCGGGAAGTTAATAGTTGTTGTTGTTGGAAGTTAATTGAAGTGAAATTTTTATTGAAGCTGAAAAAATTTGCAACAGAGACTTATTCTTATTATTCAGAGACTTATAGGGAAGAATGTACGTCACTTACCAGGACGTACTTCAACCTCAAAGATGGATGAAAACAAAAGAAAATAAGCAAAATAATACATCAAGGTCACCGATTGCGTATCTGTAGTCCTCGAGACTGTGGGAATTGACAAAAAAATCGGTTTGGCAAATACTATATGAAAGTTTTATTATGAAAGAAATAATGCCAGAACAAAAGGACTCACGGATGGAAATCTGTTCTGAAACATCTTAAACATTAGGAATGATCCTTAACTGTTCTAAAGAGTTATTACATGTGACGAATCGTGGTTTTTTTACCTACCACCTAGAAACTAAGTAACCATCAATGCACTGAAAGAGTCAAAATTCATCCCGAATGAAGAAAGCTCCAATCTGATATTGTAGTTAGTTTTTAAATAAAATATGAATTGTACTCAAAACATTTTGCTTTATTTAACATCGCTGTTTAAATTGATTGATTTTTGCACTTAAACCTTTTGTTTTGTTTCATGTTATCCGTTTTCAGTATGCTACAAATACAGATTATCCACAATTTTCACTATGCAAGGTAGTCCGCCACTGATTCCGTGGAAAATCGGAAGTAGACTGTATTGTGATAAGATTGTCATTATGATCTGAATACAAGAAGTGTCTTAAGGCTGTGTGGCACTCACCGACGAAGTGGTTGTGTTGGTTCGAGTAGTCCTCTTTGTACGAGGAGTAGCTGTAGCTGGATCTGGAGGTGGAGTAGTCGTAGCCGGCGTCGGACGAGCGCAACGGCCGCCGGCACAGGTTGGGGATCAGCGGGATACCGGGCGCCAGCGTGCAGCCGTACAACTGCGAGCTGGGCGAGTACACGTTGTCCGTCTTCGGCAGCTCACTGCGGCAGAGAGGAACACGTGTTACTCAGTATTACTAACTACATATAATGTGAAGCATGGGAAGAAGATGGACAGGAACAAGTAAGTAACAAGACTGGATATGGTAATTATATTCAATTATAAGGAGAGCATTCAAGTTTTTAATCGTAAACCAGGGGCAGTAAGAAACTTAAGCGAACACTACACTTTTTCTAAGCATTTTATTAAATATCAAAGCTTTTGAGAAAATTGTGGAAATTTTAAGTCTGCTTTGATGGGATGAACAAATTTGGAATTTTCATCATAAATCATTGCATTTGACTACTGGCATATAGTGAACATTCAAAATATAATAATTCAGCTTAATTTAAATGCTGCTAACAAAAATTGGACTTGCCAAAAATGGAATGTACTATATAATGGTGAATCCCAAAAGCTGCCCTAACCCCCCCCCCACCCTCCAATTAAGCGACCTATCTGGTTTTCGATTTAGACTCAATTAATGCATATACAGTACACATTTCTTTACCAAAACTACAGAAAGCTGTGAAAACAAAGGTAAAAGAAATACCCCCGTCGTTGCAGACCTGAGTACTCGGCGAATTTCCAAATCAATAATATAATAATAATAATATATGACAAGTTTTATAAAAAATCTGTCCATAAACGTGAGAGTTATTTGCCTATTCTCCATAAGATTAACATGGGAAAGAGTGTGCAGGTTAGCTGCTGTGAGGAACACTGAAAGTAGTAATTTATACAATAAATAATTTTTATCTTAACATTCATACCAACTTTCATCAATATCTGTCCATAAATAAAGGAGTTTGCCTATTCCTATATGATTAATATGGGAAAAGAGTATACAGGTTTGCTGCCATGATAAACACATAAACTATGATTTTTAGGCATAAATGGGTAGATCTCAACCACATGAAGCTAAATGTCAAGTTTTATCCAAAAATATTAATTTTTCCCTATCCTCCATAAGATTAACATTGGAGCCCCACAATACAACATACTGTGTTTAGATTTTTCAATATCTCGGTAACCGTTGGAGATAGAGAAAACTTTAAGGAACTTAATTGTGTAGTTTTTAAGCTGATATCAATGGTGAAATATAAAATTAGAAATTTTTAAAAATTACATGTGAAAAACGCAAAAAATCAATTTTGACAAACCCCCAAACTACCCTTCCATAAATATGTCTGGTTCAATCCGAGCATTTGTAGATTCTTTCCAATTTTCTTGATCGGAATTTTTTACGAGAGTTTTCGTTTACAGACACTGTAATTTCAAGCTTTTAATCGTAAACCATATAAAAACTTAATAAACTATTTTTTCTAGTTTTTATATAATATAAATATATAAAATTATAAATATTTAAAAATTTAATAAATAATTCTTTTTTGTTCATCAAATTTAAAAAATTTGACTACTGGCTAAAATACAAAAATAAAAATATAAAAAAATATATATATAAAAATTTAATGACTATTGTTTTTGGACTCTGGGCACCTAAAGACGAAAAAATAACATGGTCCCGGGCATAAGTCTTACCATGAGACCTACGGTAATAGCTTCTTCCCTATGGGAAATTCGCTAAAAGCAAAAAAATTGTTAGAGTATAATATTTGTTTTTTTTTCTTTCAAGAAAAGGCTAAATTAGCTATCTGTAAATAGTATTCCTGTAGATAGTGCCAATTCATCTTTTTTGAATTAAAAAATTTAAAATTTATTATTTTAAGGCGGGATAGTAAATTTAATAAGACCTTATCTACAAACGGTATTTCGATTCCAACAAATATGGCTGAATTTCCAAGAGTGCATTTTTCTGTGGTTTTCTCTATATCTAGATATAGAATATACAAAAAACTTTTTCCATCAACAGGTTACTTATTTTAATAAATAAAAAATAACGTTTGTGATTTTCAGTGTGACACTTCTGGTTGCATTATTTCTGAACATGTTAGTATGAAAGCCTTTAGTTTCCAAAAGCAATTATTGAAAACTATTCCGCTTCTCATTTACACAATAAACACTCAACAGATCCCCTTCACAGATCAATAACAAAAATCCATTGTTCCTAATAGCAAACAGCTGTTTACGATGGCAGATGTCGGCCGAAACAGCTGTTACCACCGATATTAACGGGGCTGGGACAGCTGATCAAGCCTACTGTGAAAACACTTTTGACAGTGCTAATGGTAAACACAGCGAGCGACAGTGGGACGACTTGTTCAAGGTCAACCATCAAAGTAGGCCTAGGTCGCCGAGGTAAGGATCTATACCGTTGGCGTTTCGACAAGGTCTCATTCCTTTTCTGTCACCTTAATCTTCATTGTTTTACCATTTACAGGATCCAGTTTTGACGACAAAAATGCGTCCTCGCGAAATTCGGAGTGCAAATCCTTAAATGCGAAAGAGTCGAATTCGTCGTGCGGATTCAAACCTGTCCGTACACGTTAATGTAATTCAGAAAATTGGCAATAAGTGACTTTGAATATTCATAACTTTATGAATTGGGTGGTCTTTTAATTATATCTCTCGATTACTTGATCAAAAATACCCCCGTCGCAGCAGACCTGCGTACTCAGCGAATTTGAGGGGCATTTAGAGGGGGAGGCATGATGGGGCATTTCCCCTCACAAGCCGTTTGGTAATATCGTTTGTTATTGTTTATAGCTGTCGAAAGTAGAACTTTACTATTCGTAGGGAACACTCAGTGTATATAATCTAAACACAAATTATATTACGAGTTAAAATTGAAAAAATAGTACCGTACGGTAATAATTTACTTAAATATTAAGTCACAATTGTTACCGGACCCTAAATTGGAATTTGCTTAATCATAAATTTTCTTCTTTACCCCTTGAAGAATGTGCTTACAATAACAGAAAAACGATTTTTTGAATGTATTTTTAACAAAAATTCCGGGGGAGGAGCCTCTTCAATAAGGGGGCATTTCATCCTCCTCCGAATGCTATGCCCCCTCTAAATCCGCCCATGTCTATCTAAACCTCAGCCGCACTAGCGTAAAACAAGGTTTCGTATTTTTTAGCAATTTAATACAGTGGAACTTGGATAATTCGAACTTCTGTAATTCGAAAACTTCTTTATTTCGAAGTTTTGTCTTGGTCCCTAGAATTTTATATAAAAACAATGTTAAAGTATCTTGGTTAATTCGAATAATATTTTGGATAATTCGAAGTTTTTACAGCGGAAATCTATAGTGTGTGTATAAGTGAACAAGTCATTGTGTGCGATTTTCCAGAAAACGACGTTCGGGCTTCCTGTCCTCAGACTATTTTTAGCTAGATCAACGCGCCCACCCCACTCACTAGTCCATTACTGCTCATAAATCACAACATTGACATCTGTGTGTATCATCGGTGGTGGTTTGTTCCGATATTCGTCGTCTGCTTTCATGTTAACACGTCGTGTGTATGATGGCTTCGTCAAAGCGAACCTACAAATCTCTGACGTTGCAAGAATAAATAGCGGCGATCCAGGAGGTAGAGAAGGGATTTGAAAAAGTTTGTAATACTGTAGTATGAGCAAAGTTCTTTTGTATAAGCAATGTGAAGTAAACAGGATTTTATAAAGATTCAAATTTATACTCCTACTGGCTTGTACGTCTAGATATTAACGACGAAATATTTTAAATAATCGGTTGTAAGTGAAAAAGTGGTTATTTGTTTTGACTTCTAGACCTAACTGAAATTAGATTAGATTATTGAAATGGCGACCACACCACAATGTAGGTATTTTAAGCCAAGTATGAATCATGAATGAGTATAGGATGATTGTGACGCGATCTTGTAGTCTTGTTACTGACTTAGGTTGACATGTTCTTTAGACAGGACTGTTAATTAATATCCCAACAGCCGATGGCAACTAAGGGACCTACGGTTTAACGTGGAATCCGAACCACGGCCTCTGAATTACGAATTGGTCAAATTATGAGGATGTAACCTAAATGAAATCATGAAAGAAGAAAAAATGTTCGTATACTACAGAGAATGATTTTTAAAGTCACAATTATGATCCGATAATCATAAAATATTTCATTTTGGATGTCTAAAATTTACAAAAAAAACAGAATTGTTATCTTCATCAGGAAGAGTGCATAAAACAATTGCATATGCCTTTTGAGTAGGTACGACACCAAATTGTCGGCCCAGTCTTATTTTGTCGTCTGTACGAAAACAGATGCATAAGAGAGCTCAAAAACAAATCGGTTAGGACGTTTAACTGTTGAGCGTATTCTAGGGCGAAGGCCCATAACCGAGTCAAGTGCACACCAACACCGTCCTTGCCTTCGCGTCCTGTGGCCCCGGTCTTGGCCTTTTTAGGACCACGATGACATCATCGTCGGCCCACGTGGTCGGTGGTCACAGCGAATACACCTCGTTAGTAATGGTATACTATCGGTAGAGTAACGTAAGCAAAATAATTGTTCATAAAAATTCAGTTTTATCCGTGACCACAACAAATATTTTAATCGTAAATATTATAAGAGTACAACTCTACCATTGCGCGGTTGTTTGAAGTAATAATTTAAATATAATCTCAGTTTGAATACTACAAAGCCCAAGTAAGTGTATGCATTGATTTAAAAAAAACCAATGTTATGTGTAGGTGTGAACATTATTTTTTTTAAATAAATACCAACCATAGTTTAATATTGACATGGGCATGTCTTAGCTCTTTTAGTGATTTTAAGATGGGAAATATGTAACAGGTTTCCATAGAAACTACCAAGGCTATTGTATTAATTTTTTTTAAACAGCTGTTTACATGATTTGAAAACATTCCCTTGAGACACATCCATGATCTAACCTATTTCCCACAGGGAAGTAAATACAAACATTTTGACATGAATATGTCTTAGCTCTGGGGGGTGGGGTGTTAGTGATATTTAAGACGGATAATACGTAACAGGTTTCCATAGAAACTACCAGGGCTATTGTATTGTTTTTTTTAATTTTAAAAGAATAAAAAGAAAACATAACCTTTAGACAAATATACATTGACCTAACCTATTTCCCACAGGGAAGTAAATACATTCATTTTATTAAATATATTTTTATCGCAATATTATTGCAGTGAGTTGTTTTATCATAGGCTAGGTTAATTTTTAGTAGTGTAATTTAGTATCCACTCATTTTTAGTCTTCAATAATCTTATCATACGAGTAAATCTTTAAGCTGAAGTTTTAATTTTCAACGTTTCTCATTCAAGTATATAATATTTCTCTTATATTAAGACTGAAGTTTTCTAGTTTTCTGTTTTTTAATGAATGCTCACATTAACCTGTAGATAAACGTAAATTTAAGTCCCAAACATTATCGGTGGTATGTATCAAAATATTTTCACTTACGTGCAAGTGCGTATCTCAATTTAAACACTCACCTCTGCCGAGTAAATATTGTTTTTATCGTTGAAAACATTTCCATTGGTAGATTAATAGCACAATTACAAAAAAAAACAAAATTCACAAACACAAAACGTAAAAAAATCCTTAACAATACGCTTGAATTAAATCAGTTTAAAATTCACGACATTCTTCGTCGAGTCCAAATAAGAACTAAAGTCTCGTACATTTTAACAAGTTCATATGCAATGTACAATAAAAATTACCACTAATAAATAATTAGTTTAGTTCACTGAAAAGAACTTATAAAGAATTTACAACTTGTTCGGACACGCACAGCTCTGACGCTGACACGAACTAAACTATCTGAGTCTCGAAGTCAAGTCACTCACTAACATTGACAGACTGACACAGACAGAGACTGAGTCAGAATCAGCGGATAGCGGCACGACTCCAGTGTTGCCTACTCCAGTGTTTCCGTTCAGAACGTAAAATATCCCTCGCCTAACTTCAAAAATCCCTCTTCATGCTTAATCCAAACAATCCCTCTTTTAAATTTCGTTATGTTACCGCTGTCATTTTGAAATTACAGTGATAAAATTTGAAAGTTCACGAATAAATCGTCTACCAAATCACATTACACACTTTCTAATGAAATAATTTATCATAGTTGAAAAATAAACAAAATATTAAGTAACATAGATATTACGTATTTTTATAAAACCAATTTTATCACTGTTACGTTGTTTATACCGTATACAATAAACTTAATTTAAAATCAATACTGTACTTCTACTCGATATTGGAAACACCAAGAAAGAAAATTCCCTAAAAATCACAAAATCCATCCCCCTTTCAACCCTAAAAATTCACACTAAACACTGGAGGGGGCTAAAAGAAGGAGAAACAATCTATAGTAAGATAGTTTTCGCTTTACAGCTTATTAATCCGCAAAGACAATCCTCATAATTTGACCAGTTCATCATTTAGAGGCAAAAGTGGTTCGGATTCCACGTTTAACTGTAGGTTCCTTAGATACCATTGGCTATTGGGCTATTAATCAACAGTTCCTGTTTAAGGAACATGTCAGCCTTACTCAGTAACAAGACTACAAGATCGCACCACAATCATCTTACGCTCATTTCTCATTCATACGGCTTAAAATACCTACTTGGGTAGGTTATTATTTCAATCTAACTTATTCAAATCATTTCAAAGAACAACTGAAAAATTACTTTTTTGTAATAAAATATGATAATTTCTAGGAACTATGAGGTTAAACGATAGTTGATGATTGATGTATGACATTACAATATTAGTGGTCATCTAGGCGATTACACGATTGAATATTTGATTTGTTTCTCTGAAAAAATATGATTACTTCGCAACTAAACCTCATAGTTACACAAGTATGAATGAGGAATGAGTGTAAGATGATTGTGGTACGAGGTCTGGAGGGCTAGGCCCATCGCCATCCTGGATGATCCACCATAGGTGAACAGCATGACCTGCCCAACCAAAGCGTGACACAGCAATGACGACCCTCCTTATTTAAGTTTATGTTTAATATATTTTGATTAAAATCTGATATTTCACTTGTTCCGGCTCTGTTCTGATTTGATTGTTCTAGCCACTCCAAGAGGTAATCCAGCAGCTACAGCGGTAAACGCTAATGCTGTGATTCGCCCAAATGAAGTCCTTTCGCCCGTATGTAAGTTGCTCATACACGTCTGGACGGATGGGGGAAGGTGGGTTTAGTTTGGGTATACACCGCTTAACGGTGGAGTCACCACATAACCCTCGCAGGAGCGGGGGTACTCATAAAGAGTTACCACCTGTTAAAAAAAAGATTGTGGTACGATCTTGTAGTCTTGTTACTGACTAAGGCTGACATGTTCCTTTGACAGAACTGTTAATTAATAGCCTAACAGCCAATGACATATAAGGGACCTACAGTTTAACGTGGAATACACACCATGTACTCTGAATTACGAACTGGTCTAATTTTTATGAGGATGGTCTTATCGAATTAACGTAGTATTCAATAGTGCGGACGTAAATTCACACAGAACACTACACCCTCTCCAATTTTATCACTGTTACGTTGTTTATACCGTATACAATAGACGTAATTTAAAATCAATATTGTACTTCTACTCGATATCGGAAACACCAAGAAAGAAAATTCCCTAAAAATCACAAATTATCCCCCTTTCAACCCCAAAAATTCCCACTTAGCACTGGAGGGGGCTAAAGGAAGGAGTAAAATATTCGTATCACAACTCACAACTATTGTATAAATCCCCCAAGTAGCTGGATTACACGACAGGCCACGGTAAATATTAAATATGATAGAAATAAGGGTAAATTCCCTGAAAATACCCACAGATTAGCAACCCTGGTAATCAGACACTGAGCAACGCAGCGCATAGTTCACACATGGTCCACGCGCCACACACGCTCTGCTGGCAACTGTTTCATGACTCATCTGCCAGACAAATTAGTACCTAATCCTCTGAATTAACTTCCTTCCCAGTTATCAGTAACTCAAGAGCTCTGCTCAAAGAAGATCTTTTCAAGTGTTACTTCACTCACTGTGTTAACGCAGCCCTCTTGGGACGATTTTTAACGGATTTGGACACTCTTTTTACGGCACTTATTATAAATATTTTATGAAAAATTTGCAAAACACTTTATAAAATGTATATATTACACTGCATTTCAAAAATACCAGGACCACGTTAAAACCGCAACTAACCTATGAGGTTGCCTGTGTAGTAGAAATTGTTTGTCGGGGCTAAAATAGCTTAACAGCCTACAGGGACCTACAGTTGAACATGAGATCCGAACCACAATTTAGCCTCTGAATAACGAACTGGTCAAATTACGAGGCAAATGAAATGGCAACCTACCCAGGTAGGTATTTTAAGCCAAGTATGAATGAGAAATGAGTGTAGGATACTGTGGCGCGATCTTGTAGTCTTGTTACTGACTAAAGCTAGAATGTTCCTTAGACAGGACTGTTAATTAATAGCCCAACAGCCGACGGCAACTAAGGGACCTACAGTTTAACGTGGAATCCGAACCACGACCTCTGAATTACGAATTGGTCTAATTATGAGGATGGTCTAATCCACACAAGAGTACACTACATCCACCGACCATCACTCATAATTACTATCCACAATTCGTGACCTCTAAGTAGCTACTATAGTCTATATAGTAATACTTTTTAAAACAACTTTTACTTCACCCCAAATACCTTCAAGGAAGTGTATAAAAGAAAACGCGACCTAGTAGACCCGTTTGAAATAAAAAATCACAAAAACAAAACCAGATCGACTTAACGAAAACACAACTAAAGAGAAGTGTAAGCATTACTCACGTAGTTTAAACAATTACGTCACCAAACAGATTCCTCCGACTGCTCACTTCATTGAAGAGGGTTTTAACTGGAGAAAAAACCCGAACAGTTCACTTAGCGAGAGTAAAAACTGAAACAAACGCTTCTACAGTCTACTCCACCGCTGGTGTCGAGGTGGGAGGGGGAGCGGGGGTGAGTTATTTCGATCACAGCCTCGTGTTGGTCCGTCTCCGCAAGTCTCCGTGTCATTTTTACACGGCAACAACAGCGGAGTTGTTCACAAGCGGTCACTACATAAAAAAATGAACTGTAAAGCTCGGGCCATTACGTACGACGGATGCAATGGAGTTTTTCGTCGACATTTGTATAGTCTAGTAGGTCTAGTCCGGGTTAATTATAACCTCCCACTCTACTGTTATGTGTAAACCTGATTTGAGAAGGAGTGATAGGCGATACTTGGGAGAGGCTAGTGATAGGCGATACTTGGGAGAGGCTAGAACTAGGCGATACTTGGGAGAGGCTAGAACTAGGCGATACTTGTGAGAGGCTAGAACTAGGCGATACTTGGGAGAGGCTAGAACTAGGCGATACTTGGGAGAGGCTAGAACTAGACGATACTTGGGAGAAGCTAGAACTAGGCGATACTTGGGAGAAGCTAGAACTAGGCGATACTTGGGAGAGGCTAGTGATAGGCGATACTTGGGAGAGGCTAGAACTAGGCGATACTTGGGAGAGGCTTGTGATAGGCGATACTTGGGAGAGGCTTGTGATAGGCGATACTTGGGAGAGGCTTGTGATAGGCGATACTTGGGAGAGGCTAGTGATAGTCGATACTTGGGAGAGGCTTGTGATAGACGATACTTGGGAGAGGCTAGTGATAGGCGATACTTGGGAGAGGCTAGTGATAGACGATACTTGGGTACAAGCTAGTGATAGGCGATACTTGGGAGAGGCTTGTGATAGGCGATACTTGGGAGAGGCTCGTGATAGTCGATACTTGGGTACAGGCTTGTGATAGGCGATACTTGGGAGAGGCTCGTGATAGACGATACTTGGGTACAAGCTAGTGATAGGCGATACTTGGGAGAGGCTTGTGATAGGCGATACTTGGGAGAGGCTAGTGATAGGCGATACTTGGGAGAGGCTAGTGATAGGCGATACTTGGGAGAGGCTAGTGATAGGCGATACTTGGGAGAGGCTAGTGATAGTCGATACTTGGGAGAGGCTAGTGATAGACGATACTTGGGAGAGGCTTGTGATTGTGTATACTGGGGTAGAGGCTAAAACTAGACGATACTTGGGTATAGGTTAGGGTTTGATGAGAGGATTAGAGGCCAGAACTGAGCGATCTTGGATAGAGCATTGGGCACAGCACAATCTAACACAAAATATTGAGTAAGGTTAGTTTCAATTAACTTTAAAATTATCTATAGTTCACTAAGACAATACTCATGAAACCTATCAGTCTAATAAAACAAACTGTAGTTTCATTATTTTATCGCACAATTGCAAACTTTCTTACTAGAAATTCGCAAGATAAAAATGATAACCGAAATATTTGTAACCCAAACAAACGTTTAACAGATGACGAGAGCGCGACCGTTAAATTCAAACTGCGGGGTCGAGGTCACGATGTCAACGCCGGACCTCGGTAATGGTAATGAACAGATGACTCAATAAGCCAACGACTCCTGCCTATTAGCGGCTCTGCTTCGTACATGGCAGTGCCTTAGTATGCAGTATATACAGGGTGTCCATGAAAAACGTTTCAGGACTTTGGTAAGTGATTGGGTACATTAAAAGGAAGAAAAAAAGCTCCAATAGAGGTATGGCCTAAAACGCGTATTTTCTCAGACATCCGCCATTTTGTATTTTTCACAAAATATTTTTTAATTCAAACATTTTTTGGCGGACTATTTTGAAATTCTGTATGTGTTTTACACTCATAGATTAGTATTATTAAAAGAATAACTAGCATGATCCAAGCTTAAAATCCAAAATGGCGGCCATTTTAAATTTTACCGTTAACAAAGTATTTAAGTTTTTAAATTTTAAATGGCCGCCATTTTGCATTTTGAGCTGGGATCATGCTACTAATAGTAGTCTACTAGTTTAAAAGACGTTTAAAAATGTTAGAAATAAAAATTATTTTGTGGAAAATACAAAATGGCGGATATCTAAGAAAATAAGCGTTTTAGGCCATGCCTCTATAGGAACTTTTTTTCCTTTTAATATACCTAATCACTCACCGAAGTCCTGAAACGTTTTTATAGACACCCTGTATTTGAAATGTGGTTTCTCTCAACTGGACCGTTTTGATTTTTCATCGGGTTGGCTTAAAATAGAACCATCAAAATCAAATGAAATAATCTTAGTCAGTAGTAAAGCTATTCCATCAAACCCTTCACACACACACGCACACATTACTCTAATAATTTATATACGTTACTTAATAAATAAATAAAAAAATATTTAATTAAAAATAAATTAGTAAGACGAGATAACAAATCGACCATAACAACAAATAAAATTTACATTTAGGGCAACACGTGTATTGTACGAATTAATTAATTAAGATTATACACGATGTCAAAACAAGGATCGTATTCTGATAGCGCCCACATTACCGCGATACCGCCCACTCCAACGATACAGTAAAGCGTTGAGTGTGCGTCGAATTAAATGAAGGCGTTTACAGCTGATTTACATCAGTACACGCGACCGCAATCATTCTGCTCCCGCTAATCTGCCATAATTCCAAGGACGTTCTGTATTAAATATGTGGCGATATAAAATACTGAGCCCTTATAAATTAGTTCAATAATTCCTAATTATTAAAAAAATTAAAAGGAAATAATATTTTATTAGATTTCGAAGATAAATTGCTGAAAGTATTACGTAAGTGTACAGTGAACAGGATTTGATACAAGATATAAAACTGTACCCATGCTGGTATGTTATATTCTAGTATTGTAGAAAAAATCTTAAAAAACTAAGCTGTTCTGAAATTGTCTCAGTTCAATGTGTTAGTTCGTAATTCAGAGGCAAAATAATAGTGGTTCGAATCCCACTTTAAACTGTAGGTCCCTTAGATGCAATTGGCTGTTGGGCTCTTAATTAACAGACCAATTTAAGGAACATGTCATTAGTGAGTGACAAGACTACAAGATCGCGCCACGATTATCATCCACTCATTTCTCATACATACTTGTTTTAAAATAATTACCTGGATAGGTCCTCATTTCACAAAGGTAATAAAGTAAAATTAAATCTTTCTGGCCAAACTCAATTTTTTTTATTGGAACGGAACAAACCAGGATGATTAAAAATTACTTTTCCCTATGAAACCTCAATTACTACGTTTAGTTGACACTCAGCTGTAGTAAGGGTTGCAGGATTCTGTGTTAGCGGATTAAAAGATACTTATTAATATGACAAAACTAATTAGAAAGGATCAGAAAATATGTATAATTGAAATTCGTTATACACAAGAAAACATTTTAATATTGTATGATTTGGACGTAGATTTAAAAATCAATGATAAATGTAAACAAGCTAGTATAGATTATAATTTGACAGTTGTTTGTTTTTCTTTCTATTAAATCACTTATACATCACATATTCTCAAAATCAATGATCAATGCTTTAACAATTTAGTGTTAAAAACTTCAAAGACAGCTGATTATTACCAGTAGGTGATTCATTGAAAACTGAAAGCAAAGTGCGACTAATATCGCGTAAAAAGTGGATTTTAAAATGCTCGTTATTTACATTTTAAGGGGCGGCGGACAATTTCATTGTTATCAGTTGGGATCCATGCAATCGCGAGATATAACAATCGTGCGATAGCATTTTTCTCGTTATTCCTCCATGTTTTCTCTCTGAAATACATTGTTGCTCACCTATAGAAATCAAGAAGGTGGAGAAAATAAATAAAATATATTTAGAATGATTTTTATTGGCGGCTTATCAGTTCTCCCGTTTTTTTCGAAGAAGATTGCGTAAAATGCCTTCCGGAGTGTCAGAGGCAGACAGACAGACACGAATTGAGATAAGACTTGTTTCGGCTTCTCTAACTCAGGAAACGTAAATACAACTAAAAAATTAAAAACTCTGAGCAATGTACAGAAAAAGCTCTTATTTTACCTATAAATGCGTTCGAAACAGGATTTTTCAAAACCTCTGCAGCCCTATTTTCGTCTATCTTGACAAAGTTATTTCGTATTCTGTATATTGCCATGGGGTACACCACCACATGGAACCCACAAAAAGTATACAGAATAAAGGTTCTCTGCGTTTTTAACAACCCTATTCCACCCCTCAACAACAACAGACCGTGAGGAGGGCTACGCCCAGACATCAGCTGTCGGGGAGAGCAAGTAATTAATTACAATTCCATTTGGTAATTACCTAGGGAAGGAAATGTGTTATCTAATGATCAAACAATAGTTACCAAGGCTTCCTGAACAGCACAGCAGAATGGATAACGCTCCAGAACGGGCTTTGAAGATATACACTTTACAAAATCTACAATTTGCGAATTCCCTGCCAGAAAGAAGTTATTACCATATGTGGTATGTTTGGATACCACACTAAGTCGAGGACTAAAATAATTTTTCGGTTTTAAGCCCTAGAGCCAAAACCAATACTAGTTACTCACGTAACCACACGAAAGGGTCGAATGGGATTTTTGTAACCCAAAATAGAGTATTCACGTATACACAAAAAAAACTAGCACCGTTGAAATCAGCTGAGAAAAACAGTTAATTATTTTGAATCTTCGTTATATGTTATGCGGACTGAAATATAGAAACTGGTAAACACAGTACGTTGTCTTTTGGAGGCCCAATGTTGATCTTTTATGTACTATTTTTTAATTTAAAATAATTACTAAATAATTGAGCAGATATTTTTTACTTATTTATTTTGTTTTTTGCTGATTTTGATTTCAGTTAAATTGTTTAGGCATACTAATATGTATTCTCTTCAACACTAAATAATACAATCCACTACAAAGGACGGGCTTATTATGTGTAAATAACTATTAACGAAGTAAAGGTAAATTTTGGCGTGACCAAGTCGTTTTTTTCTCAGTTGCGACGTTTCAGTACAAAATCTTAGTTGACCTAACCTCAATTTAAAATATTCCTCGATAAAACATAGTTTTAATTCAGTCCCTTCAGATTCGTTAGGTCAAAGTTTGACTTTAGTAACCATGTAAGAAAATAGTAAAGGTAAATTTCGGTATAACCAAGTCGTAAGGGAAATTTAGTTCTCATTTGTGGCAACACTGGTCGTGCTGCGTGAGTCAACATAACCCATAAACCTCTTGGCTTGTTCAATAGTCATAAACCCCCACTTAACACTTGCACGTAAAATATCTCCCCGCATACCAACCTCTTCATATTTTTTAAACGTAAATTCTGAACAATTTACAATATTACCAACTTTAAACATTTAAATTTATATAAATTTTAATTCATTTAAAATGTATATTTAGAAAAACTCTATTAGGGAATTTTTCATAAGGAAGAATCTATTACCGCAGGTCTCATGTAATGACTTAAGCCCGGAGGCCAAAAACAGTAGTCCAATGGTCCAATCGAGACCAAATTTGGTAGAGATGTGTATTCCTACAAATGTAGGTATGTGTACAAATGTACGAAATAGTCCGAGTAAATACTCAAAAATTTGAGTTTTTGCGTTTTTAATATGTAATTTTGAAATGTTTGAATTTTATCTTCCACCATTAGAATCAGATTAAAAAACTACACAATTTAGTTCTTTAAAATTTTTCTCTATTTCCAACGGTTACCGAGATATTAAAACACCTAGACACAGCATGTTGTATTTTGGGGCTCCCATGTTAATCTTATGGAGGATAAGGAAAAATTAATATTTCACTTATCGATCAATATTTTTGGATGAAACTTGATATTTAGCTTCATTTAGTTGAGATCCATCCATTTATGCTTAACGTCCATAGTTTATGTGTTTATCATGGCAGCAAACCTGCACACTCTTTTCCCGAGAATAGGCAAACTCCTTTATTTATGGACAGATATTAATGAAACTTGGTAAATGGTGAAAATAAAAATAGTTTATGGTAAAACTGCCTACTTTCAGTATTCCTCACAGCAGCAAACCTACATACTCTTTCCCGTGTTAATCTTATGGTTGATATGGAAACTCTCTTATTTTTTTTAGATATTGATCACGCTTGCCTAAAGTTAGCCTGTTATTGTCATGTTATTGATTTGGAAATTGGCTGAGTACGCAGATCTGCTGCGACTGGGGTATTTTGATTTTTACTGGAATATTGAGAAAACCTTGAGTATCTTACATTCCGCTTTATAATAGGCGAAACCGGTTTGTGTACATGTTTCCTAAGCTTGTTTCGCTATCCCGAGATGAAAACCTCGTTAGAAGACTGACTTCAAGCTTCGCATCTGTAGGTGTGTAGCTTACACTAAAACCTTGGCGCAAAATACCATCGTATTGGTAGAAATAATCTGATTAGAACAGTGGAAGTAGGTAATAGGTTCGACATGAAACCCTAATGTCTAAATAATATAATATTTATTTAGCTGCGGTGCCTACGTTCAGTCTTCCTCACAGCAGCAAACCTGCATACTCTTTCCCATGTTAAACTTACGGAGAAAATGGAAATAATTCTTATATTTATCGACAGATATTGATAAAACTTGTCATATTTTATTGCTTTGGAAATTCGCTGAGTACGCAGGTCTGCTCGGACGGGGGTATTTTACGCTACCGCGCCCCCACTTAAGAGTCTGCATCAGTGGTAGCCATCTTGGATTTTAGTCCCGTAAGAGCAATGTTAAATTCTGGCGCCTATATCTTCTTGACCTATTGTCATAAATTAACGGAAGATGTGTCAAATTAAAGGTATTACAGTCCTCCAGGGCACCACCTTACAGAACTTCTTATTTTCGCTCTCAATAAAAAAATAATAATGATTTATTTTGTAAAATATTCCTGGATTTTTGTTTTTATATCAGGTTAAATTTTTGAACATATTGAACATATTGAAAAGGTCATGCCCTTGAGCCACATCTCATCAATGTACTTCCAAAGTTTTACATTGATACTTTGATAATTAACGCCGCTAAAGACGCCAAAGTGAAGGTATGTTCCGCCAGAATTTAACATTGCTCTTACGGGACTAAAATTCAAGATGGCTACCACTGATGCAGACTCTTAATATTTCTCTTTTAAACGCGCGTTACAGTAGGACCTCTTCAACATCAGTACAGAACCACGATCACATATCTCGACCAGGGATTATGACTACAAGATATCTGTGGCGCCACACAACCACAGTATCAGTTTCACGTTTTTATTTGGCTAATTCGATACTAGAAGGCGTAGTAGTGTCTCGTATACTGTATTAAATATCTTGCCTATAAACAAACAAAACGTTTTATTTGTTTGAAATTCATCGCTAGTGACGGTGGATATATAATACAGTGTTTAGCTTTTTATTGGGGACATTCTTCATCACTATTAGTAAAATTAAAGTTTCAGGACGTGCCAGATCCCGTCCTCAGTTGGTCTGCAACCTAGAACATGACACGACTAGTACACAGTCCGAACTAAACCGGTATAGAGCAGAAAACAAAAATGTTTAAAGCAGTAAAATTTACCGAGTTTCTAGGTATCAAACAAATTATGACCAAATATTTATACATACATGTTTTATTTTTAAGACAACAACAGAAATCAGATACTTTAAACTCTATAGTAGTGGCAGCCCTTTTTCCACAGTTCAAATCCATTCCCGTTAGAATTTTCATTTTCCGATCTTGCATCCAATAATAAAATCTCGTAGTAAATGTACGTCAAAGTTATTTTATAATTTCTCTTTCAATAATTTTTATTGTGAGTAAGAATCATTAAAATTGCCAAAGGAACATATTAATGAACGGTTTTAATTTGTTAAAATGTTATTTTACGTAACTTATTCAAGTATTATGTTTGTTAACTCTCCCAACTTTAGTTTTCTATTCTTATCTGTTAATATATAAAAATTATAATTAATTTACACTAACTTTCAAACGAGTTCCTACACCAAATGCTAGATAGGTCTAACAAGGAAATACTGTATGTAATTAGACAATAAGTTTTTAAAAATTTAATATTGATATTATTCTAGTTAGTCAGTTTTTAGTCATTCTTGAATATATTTTACCATTTAATGTAAAATTACCCATGCTCTTGAATTGGAAAAAAATGGGAGTAGAAAAATAACCTTACAAAAAATATCAAGGAACAAAAGACACACACACAATACCTGAGGACAAACATAATACCCCCGTCGCAGCAGACCTGCGTACTCAGCGAATTTCCAAATCAGTAATAATATATAACAGGTTTGCGTAATAATATCCGTGATAAATAAGTTTACCTGATCTCCATGAGATTAACATGGGAAAGAGTATGCATGTTTGCTGCTGTGTGGAACGCTAAAAGAGGGCATTTATAGCATAAACATTTTTATTTTGACCATGTATACCAAGTTTCATCAACATCTGTCCATAAATAAAGGAGTTTGCCTATTCTCTATATGATTAACACGGGAAAAGAGTATGCAGGTTAGCTGCCATGATAAACACATAAACTATGATTTATAAGCATAAATGAATTGATCTCAATCGCATGAAGCTAAATATGAAGTTACATCCATTAATTTTTTCTTATCCTCAAAAAGCTTAACATCGGAGCTTCAAAATATAACGTACTGTGTTTAGTTTTTGTGATATCCCGGTAACTATTGGAGGGCAAAACTTTCAAGTACTAAATTGTGTTTTAGCCAATTGTATAAGAAAAATTTAAATATTTTTAAAGAAAATTTGGTGTACAAACCCCCAAAACTACCTGTTCCGATTGTCCGATATACATCTGGTTATGAACTCGTCCGAGTAAATGTAAGAATAGACGTCTCTATCAGACCATTTTTACGAGTTTTATCGTGTTCACGGACACACACCTGTAAAAACTTTTTAACGGTATTTTTTTGGTCTCTAGGCACCTCAAAACGAAAAGTAACATGACACCCGGGCTTAGCTCATGCCATAAGACATACAGTAACAGATTCTTCCCTATGAGAAGAAGCTGCAGATCCCAAAACTTCGTGAAAGTTTTATTTTACTAATCATGGAAAATATGTCCGTGGTATAAATATAAATAACATTCCAACAGCTTTGAAAATACACAAATAATTCACGTCCGTGAAGGAAAATTTACATCCAACCGTGTCTGCGGTTGTATGGCAAGGGGAGTGGGGGGGGCAAGGTCCCCAGTGGATCGGGTGTCGCCGACCATCCACCGGAACCAGCTCTGACTTCCGCTTTGGCCAACACCTGATCCAAACTCCCGCCGGTTCGACACCGCCGCGGGAAAATCGTTCGAAAGCTGCTTTCATCAGATCAACGAAAGTAGGAGTGGACGCCCTTCACTCGGTCGAACACAAACTGTTCTGGCCGATGAAAAATACAACTGTGCTGTGGTAAAAAGACGTAACAGCTGTTGATGAATTCAAAGTAAAACACCGTTGCATTTGCCTTTACCCGCACAAGACCAAGGTAGGTATTTTAACCCAAGTATGAATGAGAACTGAGTGTAAGATAATTGTGGCGCGATCTTGTAGTCTTGTTACTGACTAAGGCTGACATGTTCCTTAGACAGGACTGTTAATTAATAGCCCAACAGTCGATGGCAACTAAGGGACCTACAGTTTAACGTGGAATCCGAACCACGGCATTTGAATTACGAATTGGTCTAATTATGAGGATGGTCTTTGCGGATTAACGTAGTATTCAATAGTGTGGACGTTAATTAACACAATAGACCACTAACCCACCGACCATCTCTCACAACTATCCACAATTCGTGACCTCCAAGTAGCTGGATTACAGGACGTCGCCACCGTTACAACACAAGAAATAGAAGTGACTTGGACATCCTGTTGATCTATTTGTAACCTCAATTGCTCAAGTATTGTTCATCATCATAGGCCTAGGGTATGTGTGGTGAACTAAAAACAACGAGTTAACCGTAGCCGTGTGAGTCACATAGGCTAGCCAAAGGTCACCGTTCATGGTCTAAGATGAGTCGCCGGCCATTAGTTTGGATCTAGCAACTTTTAACTTATTAACACTAACACACACGTTAACAATTATATTAACGGGAGAAGCGAGGCGTGCGGAGTGCCACAAGGCGATAGTCTGGGGCCATTTCTGTTTCTGTTCCCAATCAGATTTTTAAACCGGCACGAAGGCTATAAACATAACGTCGCTTACTACGGGTGCCAGAGTTTTACCCCTGAGCTACCGTGCCGGTTTAACCACGAAGGAAAATCTCCCTTTTGAGGTTGAAGGCTATACAACACCTTGTCAAATTAAGAGAGTCACAAGAGAAACAGTCTATAGTTAAAACGAAGACATAATGCTCTGTAATGTCCTGTGTTCATTGAAGAAAATCTGGAGGACAGATAAGGCACTTCTCTACGTAGCCACATAAACTGCTTACACGCTGCCCACAGCGTTCGACTCAACAAAGAAATGAAAACCTTAGAAAATAAGACACTGTTTAAAAAAAACAGTTGCAAGACTATTCAGCTAGTTTTAGGCCTATCGAAAATTGTAATCCAAAGTCTCAAAACATAGAAAGTATTATTTCCGACAATCACCGAAGTTAAAACGATAATTTGTGATGAAATTCCACAGAAAAAATAAACACCATGCTGGCACAAAAAGTTACAAGCACGTACAAGAAGTAGCAATGCGTGCCAACACAGAATTGTAATCTCCCCGGGCGAAAAAAGAACTCATCGCCCACACGAACCGTCGCGGATTTTAAATTATCCTCATTTGAAAGAAGCAACAATTAGGCAACTCCAGTGAAGAGAGGAAGAATGCGTACAAAACAAAGCCCCTCGGGTGATGCAGATACGAAAAGACGCTACATTTGCATTATTGCGTGACGTGAAAAGAAGTGGACCTAAAACACAACCCTGAGGAAGCTAAATTTCTGTTATTTTATCACTTATCCCGCACTAATTATATAGTACCTATTCCAGTAATTATATACGGAGGTTTATTGACTTTTATTGACAGATGTGACGCCATTATTATTTTATCAAAAACACTTAATTGAACTCATGTGTTATTTCATATGGTGAAAACTTTAATTTTTCATCTTAACTGGCAAATGGCTGTACTTCCGAAAAAGGACTTCTACTATAGATGTCGAGTTTTTTGGAGTAAAAATTCAAGCTTTCGCCTAGAACAACTCGAATTGACCCACCCAACTGACCTCCACGAAATGACCGACATTTAACACTTCACGAGCGTTTACCGTATATATACGCAACTCAATCTGGAGTTCACGAGCGTTTGACGTACGTCAAAAAATTAAAACGTCATTTAGGTATTTTAAAATTGTTTCTTGGATGTCTATAGTTACCTAAGGCTATAAATAAATAACATTGTTATAATATTTTTTTGGTTAGTTTCTATTTGGTGGGTTGGCATCACTGATCTCGAAACATCTGTTCTACCGGCCGACTGAGTCATCCTCGGGTTGTTTCGCGCGCTCTTAGATAGTATTTTGTTTACGTCTAGTCGCCTAGAGAGAGGTTAGACTGTGATGTGATGTATAGTGGAAATGACTTTTAGGTTGAATTATCCGAATTTTTGAAAAAATAATACAACTGCTTTACATACACACAAAACAACATCTAAAAACTATTTACATGAAAACAGGTTTGTATAATCATCTTCAACCATCAGATGGAAATGGAGAAAATCAAAATTCAAAATTTATATTTTTACTTAACCAAAATATTTTTCGCGTAGTTGCCGCCGCTCGTTAAGAGTTATATATTTCTACTATCAATAGCCAACCTCACTTAAATCCGCAGAGCGCTTTATGTCGGCAATATCGCGTGTATTATTATGCAATGCAAAATTTATAGGTTGCCGACAGATAGCACTCTGTGGAGTTAAGTTAGGTAGGTTGTTATCATGACTGTAACTATATAAAAAATCGATAACCAACAGCGCTGTATTTCGGCAATATCCGCTAAATAGCCATTTATCGAGTGTTCGCAAAATTACCTAAATTCGACCTATACGTCATTTTTCGGATGACAGATAGGTCATTATTATTAGAGTTCTCCTAGGTGAGAGCTTTAATTTTACACAAAATCCCGAAATCTATAGAATTCCTTTTTCGCAGTGCATGCAGCATTGAAAATATTACTCAAACATAAAATTGAGCTTAAAATACTTCCAATACAGCATTTATATGTTTTCAAAGTCTTAAAAAATTTTTATGTCCGTAGTGGAAATACTGGAACAAGTAATCTATTTTACAGCACAAGGCATAATAAACAAGGAATATTTCGCTTACCTAAAGTAAATAAAACATTATTCAGACATTCTTATCAGTATAAGGGTCCGAAATATTTCAACCAAATTCCTGAGGAAATCAGAAATTGTTTGACCTTAAATCTGTTCTCTTCTAAATTAAAAAAATGGCTTTTTAGTAAACCAGACATAAATTTCCTTGATAATATTCTATGTTAATTTACCAAACTGGTCATAAAATTTCAGTAATTTTTCGAAATTTTATAACTTTCACCAAATTTAAGTTTTCATCAAAGTTCATTTATTTTTAAGAGTAGCATTTTCCGATTTCAAATAAAAAATCTGTTATTTTCGTTGTTTAGTTACATATTATTTGCTTTGTTTAGTTATTTAGTAATAAGAGTAAATGTTTATTTTCTTTCTGTTTATACATTTTATTGTTTAAGACGTCATAGTGAGCGGCAACATGAGAGACTTTAAATTGTTGAACTGGACTCATCATATAATAAATAATAGTATTTTTAATTTTGTTAAACGTTTGTCACACATACTGGACAATGTGGCAACGTAGTTCCAAGATTTTATTTTATTTTGTGAATTTGTATTTATTGATGGAATAAACTTATTATTATTATTAATTGTTTTCATTTATAAAATTGGTCAATTTAATTTAACGAATTGAGTCTTTGACAGATTACCGTCACAAAATAAAGTACCGACGAAGTAGAAACAAATCAACACAGTGAAATAAATCAAATGAGCAACCTCGTTGGCTGCCCGTTGATCACGTTTTAATTAATCCACGGACTACGAAACAGAACCCCGCCGCGCCGGCGCAAAGTTGCATAATGTACCAAAACAACGGTGACGTCATCGGACACACCTTGATGACGTCACACAGGTGGCCAGCGATTACGTCACGGTTGCATGTGTACTGTTCACTTGTGTTATAGTGGCTACAGTGTGTCCGCCGAAGAATGGGACGTTCTTAAGTTGGTAAACTTCCAACTTGCAGTGAAATCACTGTAGATGTTTTCATGATGTCCAATTCTACAAGAACGCAAACGCTATTGTTTTGTGAAATATTATGAATTCTTATGTAAATCTACGTCTGAGACGCGAACGAGTCGATGTCCCCAGTCAAAATCCTGTATGGACTAACTAACTAACACTACCAAGGGAAAAAAGCTCTTAAGGTTTCGAAGAATTCTTTTCAAAAACGCTTTAATCAGAATAGAAATTTATAGTAAACAGAATTTGATACAGAATTTGAAAACCGTACTCACTCTGGTAGGTCTAATTTAAATTACGAATTCGAGCTTGGCCTAAGACAATTAGTTGGAAATAATACCGATATAAAATCAGATTGTCTTTGGTTTTACAAGTTGAAATATAAAATAAACAACGATTAAGCCCAAATATTTGCGTTACAAATTGGACGAACTCAAGAGAAAAAACTTAAATGCCACCATACTTATTTTTGTATATAACCTTATTTTTCTTAACATTTATACTTTTCGTACACAAGAAATACCCCCGTCGCAGCAGACCTGCGTACTTCCCAATCAATAATATAATAATAATAATATATGACAAGTTTTATAAAAATCTGTCCATAAACATGAGACTTATTTGCCTATTCTCCATAAGATTAACATAGGAAAGAGTGTGCAGGTTAGCTGCTGTGAGGAACACTGAAAGTAGTCATTTCTACCATAAATAATTTTTATCTTAACATTTATACCAACTTTCATCAACATCTGTCCATAAATAAAGGAGTTTGCCTATTCCCTATATGATTAATATGGGAAAAGAGTATGCAGGTTTGCTGCCATGATAAACACATAAACTATGATTTTTAAGTATAAATGGATAGATCTCAACCACATGAAGCTAAATATCAAGTTTTATCCAAAAATATTGATTAATATGGGAAATATTAATTTTTCCCTATCCTCCAAAAGATTAACATTGGAGCCCCACAATACAACGTACTGTGTTTAGATTTTTCAATATCTCGGTAACCGTTGGAGATAGAGAAAAACTTTAAGGAACTTAATTGTGTAGTTTTTTAAGCTGATTCCAATGGTGAAATATAAAATTTGAAATTTTTAAAAATTACATGTGAAAAACGCAAAAAAACCTCATTTTGGGGTACAAAACCCCCCCAAACTACCCGTTCCCATTGACCGATATGTCTGGTTTACGAACTCGTCCGAGCATTTGTAGGAATACACGTCTCTACCAAATTTGGTCTCGATCGGACCATTTAGAGAGTTATCGTGTTCACAGACACACACAAACACACACACATATATATATATAATATATAAATTTTAACGACTATTGTTTTTGGTCTCTGGGCACCTAAAGAAGAAAAATAACATGGTCCCGGGCTTAACTCTTGCCATGAGACCTACGGTAATAGCTACTTCCCTATGGGAAATTCGCTAAAAAATCGAGAACCAACAATAAAAGCATTTTAACAAACTGTAATATAAAAAATATTTTTTTCATAAATCACAACTTACAAGGATTTTATAATGTTTCGTCGATAATATCAGAGCATAATATATCATCAGACTTATTCTGGTAACGTTATACTCTATCAAATCCGTTTCACTGAGCATTGCTCACTATGTTCATTCCGGTTAATTATTGTAAATATGACGTTCCAATAAACAAACATTTTTCGTAGCTAGTACACAGCTGTTTGAAAAGTACAGTAGTGCAAATTAACTAAATAAACGGTGTCAGTGAACCGGTAAAATTACTGTTTCACCGGAAAATTCAACATAGCTTTTAAATTCCGATGGTTTTTAATGCGGGTGGTGTCGTTTAGTTTATCTCATAAAGGACTGTAAATCATTTAAAATTTTTCTCAAAATCGTTAGACCCGTTTTTGAGAAATTTTCAGTTTACGTTTTTTGGGAGATTTTAAGGGGTAAAATACCCATTGTTAAAAATGTAAAAGTGTTCGAGATACCGAGGATTGTTACATACATACCGAATTTCATGAAAATGGGACCAATAGTCTCGTCTCTAAACTTCTGCACATCCCCCAAACATATCACTCTAAAACACGCTTTTTGATTTAGGGGGCACTAAAATGGATATATCCACACTCAACTCAAATTTGAAAATTCCGACGAAAACCATACTTTCTCCAATATTATCGTATAGGGGTGAAAGTAATTAATATCACATCACTTAACTCCAAAACGTAAAACTCCGTACAAATAAATTAGTATATTATTGTTTAGTCTTGAGGTTTTCTCGTTACTCGCCGGTAATGTGTGAAAAGCCACAAGTTTTCATAAAATTAGAACCTGATCGTAACGGGAAAACAGCTGATCACGTCCGCCGGAAGAACGCGTTGGCATTGAGTAACAGCTGATTACCATATCTGCGGGAACCACCTGAACTGATGGAGGCCATTAATGTATGTCCTGAAACGAACATCTTTCCCCATTTGATTATTCGAAGGAATTATCTAATACTGTTTGGTAAACATTTAGGTTGCATGTACACAATATTACGATCAAAACGTAACTTATGGTAAAATTACTTTGTCTATTTAACGTGTTAGTAAAACGTTCCATTGACTGGTTGCGAATTCTGAAACGTTAAAAATTAAATACTTATATGCCTATTGAACATTTTTATGCAGTTCAAAAATACAGTTGATGCAGTACATTTTCCCACATGCAGTAAAGTATGTCTAAATGACACTAGGCCTACTATTTTTATGGGCGAAAAAACCTTGGCGAAAAAATCATTAAGTTATCTGTCAGGTGGTATATACTGTACTTATACTTCAAAATTAATTTAGCTATGCTGGAAGTACCATTCAGTCTATTTGTAGTGTGAAAAATAATTAACTATATTATCAATCAATCGATCTAAATATATAAAACAAAGTCGTGTTAGTTACACGCATTATAACTAGAGAACGGCTGGACCGATTTTAATGATCTTTGATTTTTTGGATTCGTCTCTGCTCCGGCCATGCTTTAGGCATATTCAGTTTCCATAAATTCAATTAGTTTTCATTTTATAGCGTTTTAATTTTCTAATGTTAACCTTATGGGGAATAAGTTTGTTTACAAATTTTCTACAATGAAAACATTTGATTTCTTAAACCAGCTGTTTGTTTACTGTCCGTTAGCAATATGCTTTACTATCCAATGCCATCTGAATCATTCATTAATGTAAAACTATGAAGTAAATATGTGCTGTACAAAATGAACAGCATTATTCGCCACGTTAATAGTTTACGGTTTTTGGGAATTATGTACTGTATTTATATTTCTATATTTTCTGTATGATTAAAAGTCACGTGTTTATATGTTTGCCAAAAAAATAATTACAATGTTCATACATATTGAGTTTATTATAATAATCAGCTGTTGTATATTTAAAGCTTTCACAACGAAGCCGCAATGCTAATTGTCTTCAGGACATGGCCAATCTTTAAGTTAACATGTCGTATTTACTGTTAGGCGTTACGAAGTTCGCCGGGTCAGCTAGTTATATTATAAATCAGAAAAATAGTTAAATTTGAAACACCTATTTTAATGGGACTATTATAAAACATGTTTTGAAATTATAAATACACGTTTCCTACAGATTCGGAATCGCTGTCAGTTCATAGTGTGTTTCCCTCGCGCGGGAACACAACACAGCTGATCTGTTGATTACGTAATTGAAACGGTTCCCGCGCAAACTGATAGGCCAATGACCTTGACTGACGGCCTCGGCCTTGTAAAAGATTTATTACTCTATTGCAGCAGTCAAGAGAATGTAAAAAGCCAGAAATATTAGGACTACATCGTTACGATAAAAATAGCAAGTGTGTCTAAGTAAAATCTAAATCACACACTGAAAAATAACTAATCCAATGGGTTTAATTATGTTATCTGAATGAAGGCATTCAGAGTACCCTAAAACACAGTAAGACGGCCAATGAAAAGATAACTTTCTTGCGGTTGCTGGCAATAGTAAATTTCGTGACAAGGGCTGAAAATGGCGTTTGATTGTCTCGCTTTCAAGTTAGCACCGAGAACGATCGAGCGGCTAGACCTACAAATAGGGATCTCAATCCCGGACCTAAATTTCAATCCCGGGATTTCGAGATCGAATAAAGCTAATCCCGGGATCACGGGATTAGTCCCGGGATTACCGTTTTGATAAATCGAGAATGTTTTATGTGATGAAGACACCCCTAAAAAATTTATTTATTAAAGCTGTAAATCATCAACAGTTTCATCTTTTAAAATCGTAAAGTCTGGTAGCTTTCGGAATTTTAAACAGATCACGATGTACTCACTCTCACAACACAAATCTCCCCCGACTCGCACAGCTGTTTGCTAAACGAAAACCCGATAGCAACTAAAAATGTTGATCATTAGTTGGAACATCATGAAGCAAAAGAATATCAAAATAAAGCCACCTGTGCGGCCGTGGGATACATCGTTCGTGGGAATTATCTGCAACGGAAGTTCGGAGCGATAAGTAAAACTACTCAGTGCTGTATCAGTATCCAAAAATAAGTTGTCATTGTTGAATTGCGCTTCGGTTTTAAGTAAAAATTAAACTTAGAGAAAGGTAAATTGGTAAATATCAGTTTAACAGGACATAATAAAACAAATAAGAACTATTATTTATACTATTATTATAATCAAACATTAATGACGACATTTAAAATATTTAAAAAAATCTGTGTTTGCTAAGACGACTTTTGCAGTAGTTTAAACATTTAAATCACGAAAAAAATTTAAATTTATGTTTTTCAATAGGTACCCAAAAGACCGGGATCCCGGGATTGAGAAACCTACCAACAAACAAAGTGTGGTTAAAAAAGGAAAAGAAAAAGAATCAAAAACAGCTGATTTTATTATTTTTACCATGCGAGTCCTATAAACAAAATTTCGGACAAGTGACGTAAGTTCTTAAAGTTAATGGTTTTTTGTTATTTAAATTAAAATATTTTTAACCGCCGTCATTTTGAAAATATGAAAGCAAACTTAATGATAATTTGAGAATATTTTTTTCTTTAGCCATTAAATATGTGTGCGAAGTTAGGTTTCTGTATCTTAAATAATTATTTATATATAACGTTTTTTGTATAAAATACAAAATGGCGGCTAGCGGCTAAACGAAGGATTTTTCGACATATGTTTATTAGAAATTTTTGGTTTATTTTGATGAGTACTATCACCCCTCGAAGTTTGTCCCCGACTTTAATGAACACCCTGTATATATTTTTAAGTTAACAGCTGATCCGGAAAACAGCTGTTTCCAAGACTAGTAGTGATAATAATTCACAGTCAAGTTTAACATAGTTAAACTCTGATATTAGAAAATATTTTAGTTTAGGGAGATAGCCAATACATGAATAGACTGATGCAAACACGACTCTTTAATTGTTATTCCAATTGCATTTTCAATTCTTTTCAATCTCAATCAACGATTCTAAAGTTTTAATTCATTCGAGAACGTAAGAACCTATTCTGTTCAACGTGCAACGGCTATTTCCACTCCAAACTCACAAACTTCCCACTAGTGATTATTTTCTTCCGACAACCAGCCAGAACGATCGTGACTTCTCCAGATTAAAATAACGGAAAGTTCGGGAAACCTCTTTCCACGAAAATTAGGAATAATGAGAACAAATTACACTTTTTAAGCTTAACCGACACATAATGAAGGAGGTTTATGATTTGAACGTATAATTATGTTCTGTTACGATATTTATAGATAGTAAAACCTACGATAGAACATAAAACAAAAACTTCATGAAATACACAGACGTCAAAACCCTAAGAAAGTCTTGTTTTTATGAATAGCATTACTTTGTAAAGCATTCTCTATTATATTATAGGCTGGGACGGTGACGACGTCCTGTAATCCAGCTACTTGGGGTCACGAATTGTGGATAGTTGCGATATTCTGTGGATGGGATATTCTATTGTGTGGATTAATGTCCGAAATATTGAATGCTACATTAAGAGTCTGCATCAGTGGTAGGCATCATGAATTTTAGTCCCGTAAGGGCAATGTTAAATTCTGCCGGAACATACCTTCACCTTGGCGTGTGTAGTGACGTTAATTATTAAAGTATTAATGTAAAACTTTGGAAGTGCAATGATGAGATGTGGCTCAAGGGCATGACCTTTTCAATTTGTTCAATATATTCAAAAATTTAACTTGATATAAAAACAAAACAAACAAAATATTCCTGGATTTTTGTTTTTATATCAAGTAAACTAAACTAAAATCCAAGATGGCTACCACTGATGCAGACTCTTAATCCGGAAATACCACCCTCAAAGTTAGCAACTGTTCGTCATTTACAGGCAAAGTTGGATCGGATTTCACGTTAGACTGTAGGTTCCTTTAATATGTTGGCTAATTGGCTATTAATTAATAGTTCTGTCTAAACAACATGTCATGTCAGCCTTAGTCAGTTACAAGTCTACAAGATCGCGCCACAATCATCTTCATTTCTGACTCATACTTGTCTAATTTTCATACTACAGTACTAATTCCTAGACAGGTTGCAATTTCAGTAACTAACATTTTGGAAAAATGTACAAAAGAGTTTCCTGGAGCTGGAAGTACAGTTGCATTACCAGGTTACGTAACGCCACTCATTTGTTCGATTTTGCAAAACACCATGAAAATACAGTACCAGCCAAAATAAACAGTACTGAAACTGAGTCAGCTGTAGTTTCCTTCTCGATCAGCTGATTCAATTGGTGATTGTTGCCACGGCTTCGCGTTCATTACTTCTTTCTTATTTGAGGTTAGTTTTTGTTAACATGGTGCTAACAACTGTAGAAAAAACTTTTATCGTAGAGCATTATTTTCGCTCATACGGAAATGGACGTGCGGGTGTCCAAGCTTGTCACACACTGCTTTACGTTTTCAGGAACATCTCCACAAAAACCCGCCTAGTAATGCTGTGATTCTTAGTGTTGTTGAAAAATTTCGAAGAACAGGTAGTGTTTTGACTCAGCGAAAGGGCTTTTCAGGTCGCCCAACTACTGTCTGTACAAATGAAAACCACGCAAGAGTGTTGCAGCAAATTCAATTCAAACATCTTTTTTCCTGCATATACAATAAAGAAAGGTGTCACTAAAACTATTCTAATTGACAAAACTAATTTCAAAATTATACAAAAATATAACTAATTATACAAATTGAAACTAAATAACGTTGATAGCATTTGTTTGTGTATGGATGATTTGGTATTTGTAATCATCTTAGAGCTCATCAAAGGAATACAATCTTTGTTATGAGAGATCTAATTTTTTTTTAAAATATGGATTGACTCTAAGGACTTAATTTCGTAGATTTTGTTAAAAATTTTATGCGTTGGTTTTTTAGTATATAAATCCAACCTATGAAAATTTAGAGCAATTTCCCCCTGGTTCTAGTGTTTAATAGTGATTTCCCACAAACGTCATTTAATTTATTTTTAATGATAAAATTGTTTCAAAAATTTCATAGACAGTCATTTTTTTCATCGTTGAAATGTTCTTTTCAGGTCGCGGAATTCAATAGCCTTCGTAAATAAAACGCATTGTTCACAAAGTGTTACAGTGACCGAAAAGAAGCCTAATGCGAGCTTCTCTTAAATTGAATATTAGAAATACGTCAATGAGAAGAATGTTCAAAAATATTGGTGGTTTCCCTACAGGATACAAACTTCCAAGCTGTATACGTAGAATAAAGTATTACCATTTCAGTACTGTTTATTTTGGCTGATACTGTACCATCAACGTTGTCAATTATAAACCTTGTATCTAAAGTATCTTTGTAAATACTTGCATTACTTAGTTTGAAATTCATTATGACGATTGTGTGTTTATACTATATATTGTGTAATTGTTAACGTTTTCCATCGATTTGTAAAACAATTTAGGTATTGAGCTTTTAAACGTAATTTTTAAAATTTTCTGACAAAACGATAAATTTGTAGACTACGACTAAAGGTTTCAGAGAAAAGTTAAATTTCCCGTCTGTTTTTGGTATTTAACATAAACAATTTTTTATTAAACATAAAAATTGGGGTTTTAAATGCTCGTTATTTACTTTTCAAGGGTCGGCGAACGATTTCAATCCTTTCTCTGGAATGTGGAGAATGTATGAAATAAGTTTCATTGTAATCAGTTCTCCCGTTTTTTTTCGGAGAAGACGGCGTAAAATGCCTCCTGGAGCGTCACAGACAAACAGACAAAATTGAGATAAGACCAGTTTCGACTTCTCTAACGCACGAAAAGTAAAAATAACTAAAAAAAGAATAATTCTGAGCAATGTACAGACTAAACTCTAATTTTATTTATATAGACGTATGACGTGTTCAAATATTATTTTTATCTTGAACGAATAAAGATGACTTATGACTTATGATCCTTAAGAGTCTGCATCAGTGGTAGCCATCTTGGATTTTAGTCCCGTAAGAGCAATGTTAAATTCTGGCGCCTATATCTCCTGGACCTATTGTCATAAATTAACGGAAGAGGTGTCAAATTAAAGGTATTACAGTCCTCCAGGGCACCATCTTACAGAACTTCTTATTTTCGCTTTCAATAAAATAAATAATAATGATTTTTGTTGTAAAATATTCCTGTTTTTTCCTATATTTTTGTTTTTATATCAAGTTAAATTTTTGAACATATTGAAAAGGTCATGCCCTTGAGCCACATCTCATCAATGTACTTCCAAAGTTTTACATTGATACTTTGATAATTAACGCCACTACACACGCCAAAGTAGGGTATGGTATGTTCCGCCAGAATTTAACATTGCCCTTACGGGACTAAAATTGTGAATTTTACTATTACACAGAGGGTCAATAAGCTACTCAAAACGTACAAAACTAAATTTTATTTCAACAAAAATTTAAAAAAATACAACATTAAAAATTCATAATTTGAGCACATAATTGGTACAACATGTACCGTATTATCACAAATGTCCCATCTACTCGTCTCTACTCTTCTGCGCCTAGACGGTTGAGCTATCCAATCGATCCTAATCTTCATCAGAAGAAATCAACAAAAGATTTTTTATGAATTCATATATATATTCACCACTAGGCGGCTCATCATCTGTTGCAGTTGTGTCACTTTGCTGTGGACGACTGCGAGGAAGACGCTTGCGTCGAATGCCAAAACTATGCGAGACGAAACTGGCGGGGTTCACAGATGTCCCATCTACTCGTCTCTTTACACTTCTGCGTCTAGACGGTTGAGCCGAATTAACTTGACTGTTTCTGGGTGATGTTGATGTGGTCGCAGGCGGATGAGTGTGATGGGGATCAACGCCACTCTGCGAGGTCGAGGCTCGCGATGCTGCCGAAGTGATCGCTGGCATCGATGCTTGACGATGGTGTGTGTGACGAGGATCGACGCCACTCTGCGAGGTCGGACTTCTCTAACGCACGAAAAGTAAAAATAACTAAAAAAAGAATAATTCTGAGCAATGTACAGACTAAACTCTAATTTTATTTATATAGACGTATGACGTGTTCAAATATTATTTTTATCTTGAACGAATAAAGATGACTTATGATCCTTAAGAGTCTGCATCAGTGGTAGCCATCTTGGATTTTAGTCCCGTAAGAGCAATGTTAAATTCTGGCGCCTATATCTCCTGGACCTATTGTCATAAATTAACGGAAGAGGTGTCAAATTAAAGGTATTACAGTCCTCCAGGGCACCATCTTACAGAACTTCTTATTTTCGCTTTCAATAAAATAAATAATAATGATTTTTGTTGTAAAATATTCCTGTTTTTTCCTATATTTTTGTTTTTATATCAAGTTAAATTTTTGAACATATTGAAAAGGTCATGCCCTTGAGCCACATCTCATCAATGTACTTCCAAAGTTTTACATTGATACTTTGATAATTAACGCCACTACACACGCCAAAGTAGGGTATGGTATGTTCCGAAGAGGTGTCAAATTAAAAGTATTACAGTCCTCCAGGGCACCACCTTACAGAACTTCTTATTTTCGCTCTCAATAAAAAAATAATAATGATTTATTTTGTAAAATATTCCTGGATTTTTGTTTTTATATCAAGTTAAATTTTTGAACATTTTAAAAGGTCAAGCCCTTGAGCCATATCTCACCAATTTACTTCCAAAGTTTTACATTGATACTTTGATAATTAACGCCACAACACACGCCAAAGTTAAGGTATGTTCCTTTAGAATTTAACATTGCTCTTACGGGACTAAAATCCAAGATGGCTACCACTGATGCAGACTCCTAAGTCATTAAACTACAAAGACAGCTGAATATTACCAGTAGGTTATTCATTTAAAACTGAAGCAAAATGCGACTAATATAGCGTAAAAGTGGGTTTTTAAATGTTCGTTATTTACTTTTCAAGGGTCGGCGGACAATTGCCTTAGAAATAATAAGCCTTGAATAAGCCTTTGAAAACCTTCTCTGGATTTATTTTGTAAAATATTCCTGGATTTTTGTTTTTATATCAAGTTAAATTTTTGAACGTATTGAAACATGCCCTTGAGCCACATCTCATCAATGTACTTCCAAAGTTTTACATTGATACTTTGATAATTAACGCCGTTAAAGACGCCAAAGTGAAGGTATGTTCCGCCAGAATTTAACATTACCCTTACGGGACTAAAATTCAAGATGGCTACCACTGATGCAGACTCTTAACCGCTGCTTTCCAGCCATTGTTCTTGAATGATCCTCGTTGTAAACATTTCGCAAGAGATTTACAGCGATAGCGGAGAAGTCGTTCAACCCGTGTACCAAGTTTATAAATAGTTTGGCAACTGTGCCAACTCGTACTCCAGATCCTGAGATCTAAAACTACGACTACGCACGGTGTTTGGAGGTTGGGGACCTTTCAACACCTTAGTGTGAAAAACTCTGACTTGGCAAACCGTGCTAATTATTTATACCGATCGTCATCACCTGCTGCGAAATCTAAGTTCGACGATTTTTAACCCCACCCAAAGACACTCCAGAATATTCACTTCTACAACTACTTTCGGTATTTTTATTGGATTAGAAGAATACACAAATAATTTATAGTTAATAACGGATTAAACTAACTTGTTTTAAGTTTTCAATTAGTTATACTTTCTCCCGCTGTGCATTTGGAGAAAGAATTGTTTTCATCAACAGATTTGAGTTTGGAGTGGAAATTTCCATTTTGAGGCTTCCTCAAATCAAAAAAGTTGTTTTCAGTTTGATGAACCCGAAACAAAATAATAGGCCCTGATCGCTCGATTTTTGTAGCATTTGGTAAAAGGGTAAACTTTAGCATTTTTTACTTTTAAAGGGTATTTAACCCCTAATTTTAGTTGATTTAATTTTTTCTTTTTATGAGTTATTCTTCAAAACGTTCTTTGATGCCAAAGTAAAACTAATAAAAACTCACAATCTATCAAGACATCTCATATTCTTATTTTCTTTTTTATAATGAAATAAACTATTCTTGACTGTACATAAAAACAGTCACTTTTTATGAACAAAACATTTTTACGAAAAAAATCTAGATTGTGTAAGGCACTGAGAACCGAAATTATAAGCAATGGTGTATTGGGCTAAAAGTGTGTTCAGGTTAATTTATAGGTAAACAAACTATTGAGGTTATGTAAGCAGCTGGTTTGTGGGAGTTGGTTGTTCAAAACAGCTGATCTGTGTCAAGGATTGCTAACTTTCAAAACATAACCTAACATAACTGTTTACCTAAGAAGATATCTTACCCTACACTTCAGGTTTTTAGATTCCAAAATTTCTTATTGAACCTATCTCCTTGCTCAAATTAATTGAACAGTAAAATGAAATATGACAATTCTTATAGCTAAACTAACTTTTCGTTTACCAATAAATTAAATTCATTCAGCATATAAACTGATTGATAGATTATAAGATTATGAATTTACAGAAGTCGGCATACTATTTTCCAGTTAGTTTCTTAAAATGTAGAATAATAAAATAGACGGTTATATATTATAATATTTTGTTTTTTTTATAAATTCTTATTGACTTTAAAAATAATTGAAACAATAACTTACTGGTATTTGCAAAGGCTGAGATAACAAGAACCAAATTAAAAATTATGATAAATTATTGGAAATTTTGTTTATTAAAAAAATCTGAATAAAGTATGAAAGAAAACTTTTATGTTGTCACACGTGAAATCTCATATAAAACGGACCATTTTTCAGAGTGTGTAAACCACTTGAGTAGGCCTAATAGTTTATATGGTACCAGTATGTTTGTGCAATCCATTTAAATCAATATTTGTACAAACTCATGTTTATCAGGCCCACTTGGTACCTATTTTAACGAAACAGGCATTTTAAATACATTAATATAGATATATTTTATAGTTTAACACATAAAAAAACCTAAAAACATCCTAATTAAAAAAAAATTATTATTGATTAAAACAATTCCAATAAGACTGATAATGAATCTTTGAAATAAGTTACTTTGCCATTTTTCCACATGGATTCACAATCAACAACACTAACTAGGCCTACAGAAGCATAAATAGTTTGGAGGTTAGAGATAACAACAGATAGGGTACGGATACTCACAGTCCTACTACAAATGCATTGCGTTTCCTCATAAAGACAGCTGTTATCAACATCTGTGTTTACAAAACTATATTTGAACTTTGAATCTGTACCTGCCCTTTTCCAACAACCATTTAAAACGGAAAAACACCAAGCTACTGATTAGTAGTGTAGTAGGCTTAGGTGTTATGTGCCTTGCTAATATCGTTTGATAACTTTTACAGATAAGCTAATTAACATAGACATTACACACTAAAAAACAATAAAATAAATTGAATCAGTGACAGTTGCTTCTATTGAAAATTACATTTAAAATTCATATTGAAATTTTTATTGAATTTTATATAAGATTGTATTTCAGAAACCTTCTAGTTTCCTTGTTTTCGATCATTAAAAAAATCAAATTAAAATCAAAATTTCTAAAAAAAAACTATTTTAGTTTTTAAGGGGACATCATAGGCCCTATCTCAACAATGTTAAATTAACAAACTTAAGAGCCCGTTTCCACAGCAACCATTTAAGATATCAATTTTGTATAGTGTTATATGTAGTGTTTTGTAAACCTGGAAGAAAAATAACTTATAATTATGGTATTAAAAATTTTATAAAAAATATTTTGTATAAAATTTATTTTAAAAAATACTGATTTTTTGCCTAAAAATGGTTGTAAAAGTTTTTTAAATAAATCTATTGCTTTTATTTTGCTTCCAGCCTTATAACACAAGATAAAATGTATCCTGTAAAAATTCCATGCTTCTATCTCTTATACTTTTTGAAAAAAAGGGTCAAACAGGTGAAAATTTGTGATTTTTGAGAAAACGCGATTAAAGGTTGAGTATACAGCTTTATTACAATAACAAAGGCTTAGTTGTTACTTACAAGGTTAAAACATCCCAGGTTCATAGGCATATATATTTGGCATCATTATTATTACTAGTTCAGACTATAGGTAATTTAAAACAAAAAACAAAAATTTCTAAAAAAACTATTTTAGTTTTTAATGATTTTGGTCGAAAACAAAATAACATCAGTTCCCCTTTTCTGTGAATAGAAAAATTCAAACCTATGGACCCTTAAATGGAAATTGTACGGATTTTCAACAAAAACATTTAACTTTTTATCTAAACTTTCATAAACTGCATCATATTAATTTTACCTTGATGTAACTAGAGTAAATTATTTAATATTTTGAATACTGTTAATTAGACTACAAGAAATTATAGGTGAGAAAAATTAAATCAACGGTCAAACACGTGCTAGTATATGCATGGGACCTAATAATAACTTTGCTCCTATACTCATTTATGGTTATCAGCTGACCGTTGAAACGTTTTCAATTCACCACTTTACATGGCAGTAATAGGTAACAGTTGACATCATATAGATAGACGACGTATAAATCAACCTTAATTAAGAAGCAATCATGAAGGACACAATCCAACAATCTTAACACAATCCAGTAGATTAGATTAGAGATTACCTTTTGCTTTTTGAAATGATGACCTACCCAGATAGATATTTGAAGCATGAATGAGAAATAATTGCAAATGATTGTGGCGCGGTCTTGTAGTCTTATTACTGACATCTTCCTTAGACGGGAATTTTAATTAACAGCCAATGGCATCTAAGGGACCTACAGTTTTAACGTAGAATCCAAACTACTTTTGCCTTTTCAATGACGAACTGGTCTAATTATGAGAATGGTCTTTGTGGATTAATATAGTACTCAATAGTGCGGGCGTTAATCCACACAAGAGAACACCAGACCCACGGACCATCACTTATAACTATCCGCAATTCGCGGTACCGGTATCCAAGTAGCTGAATTTCAGGCCCTATAACTAAAATTTATTCCAGAAAAATGATTTCATTGTCCTTCTCTATTCCAGGCTTTAAAAGCAATTAATTTTGCACCATCATAAATATCACAAGTTGGTACGTTCCATAAAATAACACATTACGCCTCTAACACGGTTTCAAACTATGATATGAACTCCTATTAGGCCTAACTGATATTTCACTCATATTATAATTTTCTAAACATCAGTTCTCATTTAATACAACTTTTTTATGATTTGATACTGAACCCAGCTGCCTTAATTTTTTAGGCTAGAAATTGGTAACATACAAGAAGAAGCGGTCAGCCATAATTTTCATATAGTATTAATATGATGTAGCCTAATTAAGCTCCACAAAACTGCCACATGTTGAAAATACACAAATAAGGAAAATAAGGCACTAAGATGTTGTGCAAACAGGATTGCAGTATTGAATACAGGTGTGTAATAAATAACTAAGTCTTGTTAGGAATTTTTCTGTGATATGAATGGTTTGTTTATACGTAATACAATAAATAAAACACCATTAACAATTTGATGTGATATTTTGCAACCATTCAGTCTAGTGAAGTGTGTGACAGGTTTCCATGGCTGCTTAAAAAACTGCTTAAATTTCACTGGACAGTGGAAATCATATCTCCCCAGATTGCTTTAGTACGTTATTCAATCTATATGTTGGGATAAATATCGCCAACATACATCATTCTGTGGGTAGATTCCCAGTATCAAGTTACATGAGATTATGGCTGCTTCGCTAACAAATGACCAAATGGTTACTACATATCAAAATCAAATATTCAGTTTTTATCAATAGCAGGTTTGTCAACTTAACTTATAAAGTTTTATCTAATATTGTTATTCTGGGAAACCCTTTTTAAATTCATATACTGTATTTTTGCTGTAATGGCATAATGTTTGCTTTGGTCTAGCAAATGCACTTTGAAAATATAAAGTAGGCCTAATTGTCAAAAACGTTCTTGAGAATATCCCTTTACAAGATTTGTAACAGATCGTAGTTTAAGTTTACAAAAAATATTTAAGTTTACAAAAACATATTAAATTAATAAAACAATGTTAACTGATTGCGAGGTTTTGTACTTTAACTACAACTTATCATTCTGCGAGGGCAATCATATTGTCATTGTAAGTCACAAACTACACGTCATAGACTCTATTTTACTAATAAATACTAGATTGGGTTGATGTCTTCAATAAATATATATGAATCGTTAAAATGTTATAAAATTGAGACAAAACCCAACACCATTCTATTCATTTTACAATGTTCATTAATAAATTATGCTTGTAGGCATGGCTTGTTAAATATCATAGCACTTAGAGAAAATTTTTTGGAGACCTACTTTCGATAATACGTGGTAGCTTTGATATTGATGATTACCATTTAAATTGTTTGGCAATTATCGATTGAATATCTACCTACTTACGGGTAATGTTTAAGATCAGCAAAAACCGCTGGATTCCTATAGCATCATAAAAACCTTCCTCCCAATTTTTCGAAGTATGTTACCTAGATTAACCCTCTAGGTGTCCATTACAATAGCCATTATGGGCTATGCATCACATGCTGGACATTATGGTCCAGTGATTTTTGGCCAATTTGCTGACTTTTATAATAATAGACAAATAAAAATAAAATAGGCTATTCCAAAATGTAGTAATAATAGTCTTAGCTTCTTATTACATATCATCCTTATAGGTTAAAATCCAGATATTCTCTTAAAAAAATTTAGTTTCTGCTCGCTAATGACCATGCACGTTCTGTCATATACGCCATATTAAAATTCCAAAACAAACATTTTGTTCAAAATTTTATTGTGATAAAGAAATCACTTAAAACCATTATTTACAACAAAAACTTAGAAATTCCAGAGTATGTGAATGAAAAATGGTGCCTTCTTGCAATGTTTACCAGTTTTATCAAACTTTTTGTTTTGTTTTTTGGGGTTTTAGAGGTTTCCAGTCATCCACTTCATTTAAATACCATCAGATAAATCCCTAATATCGCTAGAACGCAAAACATAACACATTTTAGCGAAGTAAGCAAACAACAACACAAACAAAGTTTCGCAAAAAATTGCTGCGTAGATAAATAAATAATCACAGACCTTCAAAATTGGTGTGAAAAGGTAAACATTTATTATAACCATTAAGCCTAATAGTTTCTGAATAATAACTTTGTTTAATCAATCGTAAATCTTTAACTAAGCAGTAAAGTAAAGCCTGCGGAGTCGCCCAAACTTGGGCAATTGACACTTTGCGGTCGAATAGAATTTGGGCAATTGACACTTACAGGGTTAAGAAGCACACAGCATAAATAGATGAAATAACAATAATCACTCACTTGAACCAGTAGACCCCAAAGTGTTCTTGATAGTAAGCATTTATCTCCTCTGGAGATTTGAGGTAGTCAAAACCTGTGCGTCGGGTGATGATCCCATTAGACAAAGGCACGGCCTCATAACGAGACCATGTCTTATAGTCCATCTTTGAAAATCTGCAACAAATTGATAAACTTGAAATCATGAAAAAAGAAATTTGAAAATTACTTTAGGCTACTTTACACAGGCTAAAAAAATATTTTAGTGTCCTCACTTATTTGAATTAGCAATAGGATAGGCTGAAATGATTTTTCAACTGTTAAATGTATGAGGTTAAAGCCATATTCTGTTTCAAATTTATCTGCCAACACCGTAACCTACTTATAACACCATGAATGAAGCACAGTAGATGATTTACATTTACTTCAAATGTTTGACAAATCAAGAATAGCCACACATTATATCATATACTTACCAAATCAATATGTACAGGTATTTTCCATTAAGTAACACAAAGTACAATATAACACTTTAAATAAAGAAAAATATCTCAGTGAGAGGTAGGTTAGTCTCTATCAACCAAACAAACCAAACCGCAAGGCGCTAACGCTAGCTAGCTAACCTACACGTAGAGCGCGTAGAGCGATCGCTATGGAAGTTGGTGGGGGTGGGTGGGAGGGAGCGAAAGCGATTGAATGACGGTGACTCAAAAAAATTGATATCGACAAACCATCTGTTTGATATCACAATTCACAACTCACAAGATTGGACACCGTCAACCAAAGAGAATAAAATATTGGTTAATACGTTGACCAAAGAGGAGTACGATACGAGAGACAATTTAATTATTTCTATTATATATAATAATACTCATAATATTACTACAATGTCGTAATATTATTCAGAGCCAAATTTACGTTAAATTATATTTCTCAATTGGAATTGTTTTATGGTAAGACCCTGTTACAAAAAATAAATAAAACACGAATATGATAAAACTAAATTTAACTGTGATGGTGGCGTCATTCTGTAATCCTTTTACCTCGTTGTTTTTGGTTCACCACACATACCCTAGGCCTATGATGATGAGCAATACTTAAGCATTTGAGGTTACAAATAGATAAACAGGATTTCCAAGTCACTATTTCTTGTGTTGTAACGGTGGCGACGTCCTGTAATCCAGCTACTTGGAGGTCACATATTGTGGATAGTTGCGAGCGATGGTCGGTGGGTGTAGTGTTCTCTTGTATGGATTAACGTCCACACTATTGAATACGACGTTTATCCACAAAGACCATCCTCATAATTAGACCAATTCGTAATTCAGAGGCCATGGTTCGGATTCCACGTTAAACTGTAGGTCCATTAGTTGCCATCGGCTGTTGGGCTGTTAATTAACAGTCCTGTCTAAGGAACTGGTCAGCCTTAGTCAGTAACAATAAGACTACAAGATCGCGCCACAATCATCTTACACTCAACCCTCACTTATACTTGGCTTAAAATACCTACCTTGTAGTATGGTCGTCATTTCAATAATCTAATCTAATCAAATAATAACTGTTTCGAAAAAATAATCAATAGGCTACTGGCTACATGACTATGGTAATTAATGGTTTATGAATTACTCATTTTAAGAAGATGAACATTCAAACACATTTGTCAATTTAATACTGTTAGCACATTTTGTTCGACATGTGAATTGTTGTTTTGTATACTTTTTATGTTTCTTGACCTAATGTTTGTGCTAGGCATATGTAACAATTGTCAACGCATGTGTATAATGTTATAAGACATAAAATATCTGATTTTTAAAATTTTTGATTTTTCACCAATCTCGAATAACCGATTAATCAAGAAAAAATACTGGGACTAAACAATATGTATTCTAATTAGTAAACTAATTTATGTATTATGTTTGTGTGTTGGAAGATGTATCGTAAAAAACAGGAATAAATCATATCCGTGTAATGTGTTTTCAATAGCTTAATGAAATAGTCTACCATACTAGTCCACATAATTGAGACGTCTTGACATGGGTATGCTCCAATGTTCCATGTCTAAGCTCTGGGGGGGAGGGAGTGATTCGGGCTGACGTGGAAATTGTAACGGAAGTGACGTCATATGCCTACAATGACATCATTTTAGAGGAACTGAAAACATTTCCATTAGATATAAAATATCCATTGTGTATTTCCTAAGGAGCAGTAGGTAAATACATTTTTGGCGTGAATATATGTCTTAACTGTGGGGGGGAGGAGGTGTTACCAAATTGTAAGAGGAAAATTTGAAACATAAGAACAGCTGTTTAGATGAACTGAAAACAATCCCTTTAGACATAATCTAAACCTATTCTAAATCAATAATCTAAACCATGATCTAAACCTATTTCCTACAGGGAAATAAATACAAACATTTTTACAAGAATCGTTTGTCAGGTTTCATCTGAGCTCTGAGGTACACGAGATTTTACATATTTTATTGTTTACTTATGTTTATATTTATTTTATTTATTTGTCGGCCGATAAATAAATAGCACATCCGCCGTTCCTTCCCACCAACGTATTCGCGTCGTAGTCTACTGATCAGGGCTCGGATGAAACCTGGTGAACTGCATGTCTAAGATCTGGGGGGGGGGCAGTGTTGGCAATTCGCGTCACACGAAATTGTGGCGGGGGTAATTTATTATATGGTTGGTTATAAGGACATATATGTTCAGAGGAACTGAAAACATTCCTTTAGAAATGTCCATCATCTAAGCTGTTTCCTAAAGGGAAGCTTATACGTTTTGCTTTAATTATGCTCTTTGAGGGAAAGGAATATTATTCCCGTTTCTATTGCTATTACCATTGATTTTATAACTGCGTAAGTATGGAAATTCAATGCTATTACACACAATACTGTACAAGCTGTAGTATGTTACATACGTTCATCTATGGTTACAGCTGTTGTAAGATGTTTGAAGCCTTTTGTTACGTCTCAAAGGCTACTAAATATTTTATGTTGCCATGGCAACAGTTTGTTTCTGTCTGTTTACCATTTTAGTTTTCATGTTATAAGGTTATTTACAATGTTTATAGTATATATGAAACTATTAAAATGCTTCTGACTCATTTCTTTTTATAAGTAGTGCAGTGTACTATAAATTTAATTTGTTTCACTGTCAATCAAAATGTCATATAGAGACTTAAGAAGTTAGTAGTTATTTCATAATTATTTTAAGACTGCTATAAGTCATGATAAAATAGACTGTACATGTTTTTAAATAAGATTATGCTTATAAACTACTTAATTACTTCTAAATTAAATTTAAAAAAATATTTTAAATTCTATAAAGTCATCAAATATTAACTAACTTGTAACAGAGATGGTTGCAGAGACAGTGATAAAATTAGATTTTTTGAAACTGATGTAATACTGCCATACTCAGTAGATAATTTACAGTATTTTAGTATAGGTATTAAATTAAACACGGTTAAAAATACAGTGTGTTAATTTATTAATAAATTAATACCTTCTTACAAACAGAGTAAGTTGCTATATATCAAAAGTTGCCAATTTTTTGTAAACAAAGGTCTATTTTCCTCTCTAACCTTACAAAATGTTCCTCGAAGATTAATCAGTGAATATGTTCGGTTGGCGGAGATGCGGCTTAGTGAAGCAGTTATAAAACAAGTTGTTGCATAGAATTAAAATCAGTTTGCAGGTTGCTGGAATTATTCTTGTATACTTATTTTTGCATAATACTAATCACATCAAACCTATTTACAGATTTCACCGAGATGATGAGGGCACTCGGCTACAATCGACTCATATCTATGGAAAACTTCCGCTCACCGAATTTCGCACTAGTGGCTGAGATTCTCGTCTGGCTCACACACAGATTTGAGCCTGATGCAGACATACACACAGAGTTCCACAATGAGGAAGACAGAGTGATGTTAGTCCGTTCTGTAGCTGAATTTATGGTATGTACTGTTTAGGTGGTTTTAAGACTTTTCTCATTTAGAAACGGAAGTTATAAAACAAAAAGCTCAATCTTAAGTATTTAATTATTAAATAAAAAAGCTTAAGCAAAAGGGTTTGAGGGTTTAAAATATCCTTAAATTTGTAAAATGGCTATTTGACTGGTAAAAAACTTGCTGGTTTGTAGGGAATAACCAGTTTGACTTTGCCGTAACTGTACTATTTACTAATTACCTATTTAAAAATAACTTGGCTTTAGATGTTAGCAACGTTTTGTTAGCAGGTTAAATGTAAGAAAGGGCCATATGGCCCTAACTTTGCCTGTTGAAATAAAGAATTTTTCATTTCATTTGTGCATTTTCATACAAACATATTTTTATAATCCCATTACTTAAAGAGAGCGATGAAAATGAGACGAGAAGAGTTTAAGATAAATGGCAGATGAAGTTTCTACAAAAATTAAATTCTTGATTTATGACACCCAGAATTCTTTACATAGAGAAAAATCCTCAAGAGAAAAATCACAAACTGTACTTTAATTTTAAGTATGGTAATCCTAAAGATTTTAAGTATAAATAATTTTGATTATTGTTAGTATATTCTAAAATAAAAGTGAATTTCTAATTTTAGTTCATTCTGAATCTTCAGAATACTAAACAATAAGGTGTTTTTTAAACTACAAACACAGATAGGATTTTTGATCCTTAACCTCACTAAACAGAAACATTTACATTATTCATGAAAATACTATGGTCATAAAAAGTATATAGGTTGTTTTGTTGTATTGGCTAGTACTTTGAACTTTGCTGCACGAGGGGTGTCAATTTGCATTTCTATTGCCTCCATATACACCCCTAGGCCTATATAGTTAGTTGTTAAACCTATTTGTCACATGTGTTATTTTTTCTTTAGGCAGTTAACGCTGGTATAAAGTTAAATACCAAATGGCTATACCAGGCTGACGGATATTCCGTCAAGGAACTCCTTAAGGTTGCAGGACTGTTGTACGATGCCTTGAAAGTTGATCGATCAACCAACGAACAACAAAGTCAGTTCTCATCATCATCTATCATCGATCTGTCCTCTAGGGTAAGTGATTGTTATCATTACTATCATCATTTATTGCCTATCTCCTGTAAAGCTTCCTATATCTAATCACTATTTTTACTCACACCAATATTATTATTATTACTATTTTTAATTTATGTACCATTTATTTATATGCGTTATGATTACATGTATGACGAAGGGGCCTGAATGACCTTTCAGGCTAAATCACCACTCTAGGTACAGAGCCTTAGGGTATGGGTTCAAATTCCACCTACCGGTACCTATGGTATAAAAAGTGCACGTCACGTTTCCCAGGTTTCACCCATTCTACTGTAGAAAGATTAGGTTACCATTTGTAATGCCGACCTACCAAGGTATTAAATGAGTGTAAGATGATTGTGGCACGATCTTGTAGTCTTGTTACTGACTAAGGCTAACATGTTACTTAGACAGAACTGTAAATTGATAGCCCAACAGTTAATGGCATATCTAAGGCAACTACAGTTTAACGTGGAGTCCGAACCACTGCCTCTGAATAATGAACTGGTCTAATTATGAGGATGATCTTTGCGAATCAACGAAAACGTGCGGTAACGTCCACACAGGAGAACACTACACCCACCGACTATCGCTCTAAACTATCCACAATTCATGACCTCCAAGTAGCTGGATTACAGGACACGTTACGGTCCCACTCCAGCTAGCTTGGTGGAGTGGGCTACTCTTGATAACATGCGTACAACTACTAGAATGTACAAAAAAAGCTGTGGCTAGCAGGTAAAGTTATATAGAATTTGAAAGCCACAGGATTGTTATATCAATTTTATTAAGATCTAAATCCCTTAACTTGTTTGATTTTTCATACATTTATCCCTTACATTTTTTCACTCTACTTAAATGAACTTATCAAAATTGGTAAATTATAAAGTATAGTTTTTATGATTCTACAAGTTGAATGTTTTGAATGAGTTGAATCATTCAGCTTCTGGCAAAATGAGATTGGATCATGAATGTTGTGTGAAATTAATTATTTAAAAATAGTCTCCAATTGATAAAGGTTTTAAGGAACACAGTGAACATAAATAGGCTATTTTATGGTGATATGGTATTTTATTTTATTGTAATCATACTCAATTTGTGTGCTCTGATTTTCAGCTATCGGATCTTAAACTTACTAGAGAATTAGCCTCTCGCATTACTTCTAAAGGAGCATCACTATATCAGCTTCTGGGGAAAGAAGTTCAGTTGAGGGTGAGGTATTTTGATATTTTTAACAATTTTATTTTGAAAGTTTGTTCATCCATAGTCAGCTCTCTGACTGGGTTTTGCGAGTCCAGAAATCGAAATTGGGTACGTTATAAGAAGCTGTTCTGGTAATAAGCTTTTTCACTGTCCAGTGTGATGGATTCACAATCACCTTGGCTCCTTCTTGTCTCACTCGAGACCTAATTCCAGACTAAGCGTGAGTACCGAGTCTGCCTTGGGTTTTCACAGAGTGATGTATTCAAACTGGGAGGGATTCTGTGGAAGAAGATTAAGTGATCTAAGGATGTGCTAGGGCAGGGGAGTGAAATTTCCTAGGGCGTGTAAAACCCACACCTTTAAAATTAAAATTTGAGAGCTCCCTGAGTTGGACCCGTTCATTGTCCAGTGATTTGATGTTGTGTTTCTGGTGTTGGGTGTGGTGGGGGGGTTATTGAGTTCGGGCATGCAACTCCCTAATGTTTTTTGCAGGCCTTCTATGAGCCAGGTTTTTGATTGGTTTGGAGGTAATTTTAATTTCCCTAAGAATTAAGTACTGTCCATATTTCGCCTTTCCCCTCATTATAAAACTACCTGTTTTGTACAGCTACTGGAATGAATCCCTCTTCTGTCCAGTAGTTGTACAAAATTGTGCAGTGAATTGTGATGATTTGCCCTTTCGACTTTCCGGGGGCTGTTCAACCTCCAGTGTGTAACATCTAACTAAAGATTTTCACTAATTTTTTACCACACACTACATAACTAGTAATAGGCATATTTATAATAATAAGAAGATACTTATTAAAAACAAATCAAATGTAAACGGTTGGTAATTATTATTAATTCCTTACAGGAGGAAAGGTTGGCGAGTCTTGGCTCCCAATTGGAGCTGTCAGTAGTTGAAGAAGGACTGAAAGAAGCAATATCAGCCAGCAAGAACAGTGTCACCACCACACAAGTAAGATACTGTACTTTAAAAGTGTTGGCCTAATGATAATTCATTACCGCCCAAGGAAATATTTTGCTTGGATTTTATTCAACCTATTATATATCAATTTTCTAAGTTTTCAAGTAGAACCTGATTGAACACAATCTTTAACATCATACCATATTTAATTTAAATCAAAATTCAACAGAGCTGACTTTAACTAGTTTTTAAAAAGTACTGTTAAATGTTTCCAGGCAGCAATAGAAAATGTTGCAACCACTGAAACAAGTCTAGATACAAAAATCGAAAAGAGAAAACAAGACCTTGAACGGAACAATAAAAGACTTCAAACTCTGAAGAAAGTCAGGTGAGCTTATTTCTGCTAATTTCAACGATTTAAAAGTTATTATTTTGTCAATAGGTTTTTTCCTGAAAGTTCTGTAGCTGGTTTTATTTTACACTCTACTCATAACTAAATAATTGAAATTGAGTGTTATGTTTTAACTAACCAACTTTCAAAATTGAAAAATAAATGTTGACAAAAGTGAAAAATTTCAGTAACTGGATTCATTCTTGAATGAAATGTCATCTAATGAAATTTTAATTTTAGTTACCACTCATATACATTACTGGCTATGTTTTCCCTAAATAAATTACAATATTATCATATGTTACAAAGATAAAAGGGATCTGTATCCCTCATCATTGTAACACAGGGATTCCAGATGGCCTTTGTTAGTTTAGGTACCTTTAATCAAGCTACTTGGAGGTCATGAATTGTGGATAGTTATGAGCGATGGTCGGTGGATGTTATATTCTCTGGTTTGCATTAATGTTCATACTATTGAATGCCGTATTCATCCGCAAAGACCACCCTCATAACTAGACTAGTTCGTAATTTAGAGGCAAAAGTGGTTCAGATTCCACGCCAAACTGTAGGTCCTTTAGTTTCCATTGGCTGTTGCGATATTAATTAACAGTCCTTTCTAAGGAACATGTCAGCCTTAGTCAGTAACAAGACTTCAAGATTGCGCCACAATTATCTTACACTCATTTCTCAATTGTTAAAATACCTAAAATTTTAGGTCGCCATTTCAAAAAAAGGTTTTTATAGTCGACTCCAAAGTGAACATCATTTGGTTCTGAACTGGGGAACTAGTGCAGGAATTTTTTCTCTGTCCCCTCCTCTCATCCCAGTACTTTTTTGTCTAGGCCATCGCCCAGAACCGTTTTACACATTACTTCAGGCTAGACCTAGCGAGTTGTAACATTATCACTTAGCAAAAAGCCATTGATGTTTGGCAGGATTTGAACCCGGGACCTTGGTCACCAAAGTCCCGTGCTCTACCCCAAGACCAGTGTGCTCCCCATAGTGCAATACCAAGTTTATGTTGATAGAGTTCAAGACCTAGCTTGACAACCTAGAAGAACTCCCTAGAGTCAAGTGCTTTGTAGGACGGAAGGCCTACCTCTTGCCTTGGCATGTTCAGATGATAAAGCCTATTCTCATCCACCTAAACCACATCCTTTTCTTCCTGCCTCACTCCTATTATTGCACTTGGTCTGGCGTCATTAACTGAAGTCCTTACTTTTCTACTGGTAGATGGCATAAGAAATCTTTTTTGTCTTGCGGTTAAGATAAGATACCGGCTTCCAAATTCCACTAGTGAAAAATAACAAGGACGGATCCAAACTGTGGATATATACTCTGTGTATTTTTCAGACCGGCGTTCTTAGAAGAGTTTGAGAGGTTGGAGGTGGAGCTGCGACGGCTCTACCAGGACTACCTGACCAGGTTCCGGTGTGTGGCGTTCCTAGAACAGCAGCTGGAGGATGCGGAACTAGCTGAGCAAGACAGATTGGAACACAGACAGGTCAGGACTGAAAAATATTAGACAGGTAACATAACAGATCAGTGCGTATACTGGTCAATGAAATCAAAAAACTGTCTATTTAGGTCAAGATATTGTCTTGTTACTTCTTAAATCTCAAGGGTTTAATTTTAGTAGACATTTTGAAATTTGTTAATAGATCATTAGCAAAAAACAATTCTTGGAAATATTTCTGACACTATTTATTTGCTTCTATTTTTTTATGTAGACTAAGTTTACATTTAGTTAAGAGTTTTTTCCCTCTTTACTCATCGCCAAGAGCTAAAAGTGGTGAAATTTAAGTCACAAAGGTACTGAAGCGGTGTTAGTCACAAACACTCTTCCCCTTATAGGAGTCATCCCCCACTGATATTGAAGCTGACTCGTTTGAAAGTGGCAAGCATATGCTGCAAAATCTGCATACATTAGATACTACAGGTATATGGATTTATCATATATGGCTTCATTAACTAAAAACTTGTTCTGGTTATTTTAACACACGGTTACCACGATTTCAATAGGATATGGGTTTGAACTGCATATCTAATGCTGGTAAAATATACATACATATCTAATAAAGCAAAAAATATTTTATTTAAAGGTTTTTCAACTTTTAGACCTCTTTTTCCTTTAAAAAATTTTATTTTAGATAATTATATTTTAGTGAATATGTACTATTTATTAATAACCATCCATGAAAAATTGTACCGGTGTGTAAATATTTAGATAAAAGTTGATTTTAGGCGGCAACTAGAAAGATGTTGGAGAAAATGCGACAAGAAGAAGCGTTGAAGTTACTTGACGATGACATGCTCGACCCTACCTCAATGCCCCCAACGGAGAGTTTGGAACCAAAAAAACCTATTGCGTCTCAAGCATCGAAAATAACCAGAGTGAGAACTTCAACTGGAACAGGTGAAAAGGAGATATTTGATCACATTTTAGGCATTTGGAAATCCTGACTCTTCTCTCTATTTTCATGTTTGAAACACTTTTATTTTTAAATATTTTTTTAAAACATTAATTTAATCACAAATATAACACAAGAAATTATGACTAATTTCAGTATCAGGAAACAAAATAAGCCTTGATAAAGAGCAGGTACTTGTTTCTAAGCCTACCCTTTGGAACTTTTGAAAAAGTATAGTAATAATTCTTTTTTTTTTGCTAAAAGTGAATATACACACAGCAATCGGGTTAAAGAAATCAAATCATTATCATTTTTGAGGATATGTTTAATCTATCGAGCTAATAGGTATGCACAGTCACAGTGAAAAATGCTCGGTTTTAATTCAGATCGAAGGGCCTCAGGCGTCTCATGGAAATTCAGTCAGGAATGGGTTAATCTTGAGCCCTAACAGGAGACCCTGAACCCTAGAGGTTCTGACAGAGTTCAGCATTAGAGTTGGTATGGTCTGCAGACATTCTTACCCCCTACCCAAGCAGTTGTTCTATCCCATCCCTATTATTGTAGATTAGATTAGATTATTTGAAATGGCGACCATACCTTGAGGTAGGTATTTTAAGTCCCATTCTCGCCCCCTACCCCAACCCGTTGTTCCCATCCCTATTATTGTACATGCACTGGAAGCAAGACAATAGTGGGAATGCACAGCTTCCCTTCCGATCGGTAGCACTATAAGCTTGGTTGTCGTGCAGTATCTGCAGAACATTATCTGTGGTTAGAGATACGATCCCGGCCTCCAAATCCCATAATCAACAATATCCTAGTGATATAAATACTACGAAATTAACTAAGCCTTGAGTTAACCTTTTTGCTTAACTGTTCCAGCTGGCAACCGAATCTATGGCGGTATGAACGTTGGAGACGATGAAAGTTTGGACAGCGACAGTGATCTTTTGATGGACGACGATAACGATTCTGCTTCCGATGACGACTTGGAACTTTTAGATCCTTCGGGCAACTTGACTGACCATTCCGATGATGACTTTTAATGAGGAAAAAGTCTGTAGCAGGTTTACTGTGAATATGGGTTTTAAAATATATTATTATAAGAGGGAAAAAAGTTTAGAATGAATTTTTTATCCTATTTTTATTCTAACTTTTTGAAAGCTTTTGACCCTTAGCGGGCCAAAGATGGATATAGTCTGTCCTCGTTAAATAGTACGTTTTGACCAAAAACGGAAACCCTCCGTCCTGACTTTTGTAAGAAGAATCTGAAATAGCTTTATGATATTGAGTTTCTAATAATTAATTAGTTGAGTAATAACTATGTGTTGTGTTCCCTTCCTGAAAGTCTTAACCCAATTAACAATGGCAGTCATTAAAGTCAACACAGCTAACTTCACTTGTGTACAGTATAAGAGTCTGATTATATTTTTTTACCCATTAAGTCAAATTAAGAACAATTCTTTTCCAGCTATCTAACCCATTCTAGTCTTTTACCCACAGGAACCAAGGGAATGAGATTGTTTCTTACGATAATGTTCGAGGTCTCCTTTCATTCCTTAATACCCAACACGAAACATACGGAAGTGTAATTTGGAATAACCCATAGGCTTCCTCATAATGCAGTTTAAAAATATAAAAAATATCAAATATCATTACCTTAAAATATTTTCGGTTAATAAACAAGGCAAAATATCATTAGATTATGTATTTAAATGATATTCGTATCACAATAATTTTACAACTAAATACAAATGTAACAATAACGATCACAACCATATTGCCGCGTAGGGCAACTTTTGAGTCAGAAGTTTCCTTGTTTAGACACCTATATTTACACTTGTGAGCGCTCGTCCATGCACACTAGGACGGTGGGAGGTGTGATGAGGTTCAGAAGACTGTGATGGTGTCTTGCGGTACAATCTTTCATTTACAGTGACTAGTTTGTCTGGACTAGTTTGTTTAGTCTGGAGTGGATTCAACCCTTTGAGTGGCAGAGCTTTTGAACTTAATTTGTATTTTTTTTATATTTTTGATATGGATATGTCTTGTCTCTGGGAGGGAGGTGTTGGCAATTTGTAAGATGAAAATTTGAAACAGGTTTCCATATAAACTACTAGAGCTGTATTGAATTTGTGATATATAAGAATAAGAACAGCTGTTTATAAGTCCTGAAAACATTCACTTTAGACATATCCTTTATCTAACCTATTTCCCATAGAGAAGTAAATACAAATTTTACCTTGACTCAGCAACTCTTCTTAAAATACTAAGTTTAAACAAAAAAAACACCCCTCTTAAGCATACTGTTGTAAAAGAAAAAAACAGCTCCACTGTAATCCCAATTAAGCCTACCAAATACCTTCAACTTCCACCCAAGCCGATCACCATTTATTTTAGGGGGCCCTCCCACCACTGTACCACACATTTGGAAGCCAAATTTGGATTGCTCATTGTCGGGATTCAAACCCTCATCCTACCAATTGGCTTTGACCGTTGTATTCGTCAGCACCAGTCTAACGGTATAGCTCACAGATGGCAGCACTGTGACGGTAATTGTTGACTATGATAGCGCTTTACGCATTGTTGAATATAATCACGATAAAGAAACGCTGCATCATTTTTACCACTCGAAGGGTTAAGGAAATCCAAATTATCAGAGGTTGTGGTAAAACTTATGAATTCAGCTGGTATGGTAAGCACTTTTGTCAACACACACTAATACAAAAGTGATCGACTGAAATATCTTTAACCACTTCCATAGTAATTAATGTATTCTTTTTCAGAGATTTTGCCCCCTGAACTGATGAAACATTTATTAATTGTTTTTAGATTAACTTAGTTTCCTCCAGTTCCTGCAGGTCATAAATTTTCTACACCTTTGGTTTCAACATTTTTAAATTATTTGCTAATGCTGTATTTTCAGTCGTCTAGCACAATAAGTGTGTGTCATGTCAATGACGGTGAATGTGCATGGAAGTAAAAGTGACTACGCAATTTGTCTGTATTTCATGTTATGACTGTAGGGTGTTTAAGTGTTTTAACCCTAGAAGTGGCAAGCTTGTTACTTTTAATTGTAACATAAACATAATTACTAATATCTTCTTCAAATATTAAGTATAAACAAAAAAAACATAAAACATGCTCCCTTTTATAACCACTAACCACAAAAGCAAAATAGGTGTCCACTGCAATCCCAATTAAGCCTACAAATGCCGTCAATTTCCAACCAAGCCAGCCACCGTTTATTTTAGGTGGGCCTCCACTCCACTATACCACACATTTGCAAGCCAAATTAGGATTGCTCATGGTCGGGTTTTGAATCCTAGCACTTCCAAATGCTCCTTCCAATGCTCCTTCAAATGCTTTAGGGTTGTCTTTGAGTCTCCGTGACGAGCGGACGTGTTTGGTTTCTTTTGTGTGTAATGGTTAGTGTATGGTTCGTTTGTAAGTTTTTTTGTCTGCTTTAAACTTTTATGTTTTCAGCTTTATACTGGTTTGGTCCGGATTATATGTTAATTATTGTGCTATGTTTTAGATATTAGTCCACCTGAGGACGGGATCAGATTCCAGATCCCGAAACGTCGTGAAACTTTGTTTTACTTAATATCGTGATGGAAAATGTCCGCAATAAGAATCTAAATAATACTTCCAAATGGCTAGAACTTTACCCTCATCAGCGCAGCGCTTTATCCGGTTCAGCCACCAGTGCTTAGGAGTAGAAAGCGTTTACTCGGCTATAAGACGTTCCCAGTTTCAGTTTAGTGAACTGCATGAGCAGGTTCGGTTGCTTGCCCCCAGAGAGCAACACGGTCATGAAGGTGATAAGTTCACTAAATTGACGACAGATGCCTCCACTTCTCATTGAATTTGTAAATGTGTCATGAATTGTGACTTTGCCACTTCTAGGGTTAAATGTCAGCTTTTCAAAATATTTAAAAAATTAAGATGACCGATAATGCGATATTAGCAAATAATCAAATGACTACACCACTTGATAATGACACAAGTGTTATCATCAAACATAGTCGTAGAAAATTTAAGACCTGCACGAACTGGAGAAGAATAAGGTAATTTAAAACCACTTTTAATCATTGTGCCTGCATAATCACTGTTCCACCAGAATTATAATGTTTTTCAGCCAATTTAGATTTGATACAGAATTCCTAATTAATGTTTTACTTGAGTTTATTTTTACCACGAAAACTGTAAAAACTAAACCTTAAGTTACATTTTTTTTCTATTATAAAAAATATATTTTATTTTTTAAGAGCATCAATCTGAGAGTCTACTGCACCAATCTCATCTCGTACAGCTAAGTCTCAAGACTTTGCCTCATATGTTATCCGCAAAAACTACTGTGGAATGAGAAATTTGTTACAGATCACGTATCCTCATTTAGGTTTAACTACTTTAATCTCTGAATGTGATAAGGTGAGGTAAAACATAATATTGCTTTACTGCTAAAAGTTGTGTTAAGCTCAAAGTTAATGTCCATTTGAACTTGGATAATTCAAAATGGGGGAGGGGTTAACAATTTCAACCATCCAGAAACCAATGTAATTCAAACTGAATGAACAAAGTTTTGTAAAATGAATAAATATAACACAAACAGCCAACACTACCTATCGGATGAAAGATGAACTAGCACATCTAATGGTGGAAAAAATAACTACGTCAAAATATAAGCAGGCAAAGCACCTTGTTTGCTCAGAATCACTCAGAACGTACAATGCACGTCTTTATAGAAAATAATAATTTGTCTAGAGAAATGAGAGGACGTGCAATGTACGTCCTTAGACAGAAATGGGATAGCATTTAGGAAAAAATTTTAACACTTTGCACTTATTTGATCGATTTCAACGCCTATTTCATTATAACCATTACCTAAAATTACCTTTGAAAGTATTGTAATGATGTTCTAAGAGAGGCTGTTAAACTGAGGGGCGGTTGTTCTAAGGGATGGTAAAACTGAGGGGCAGTGAAACTGAGGGGAGGTTAAACTGAGAGGCGGTTGATCTGAGGGACAGTTAAACTGAGGGGCGGATGATCTGAGAGACGGTTAAACTGAGAGACGGTTGATCTGAGGGACGGTTAAACTGAGGAGCGGATGATCTGGGAGCCGGTTAAACTGAGGGGCGGTTGATCTGAGAGGCTGTTAAACTGAGGGGCGGTTGATCTAAGGGACGGTAAAACTGAGGGGCAGTGAAACTGAGGGGTGGTTGATCTAAGGGATGGTTAAACTGAGGGGCGGTGAAACTAAGGAGCGGTTAAACTGAGAGACGGTTGATCTGAGGAACGGTTAAACTGAGGGTGATTAAAAGAGTTTCCTCTGTACCTACTTGTTTTGTAGAAGAAAAATATGTCTAAAGCTATTAACCCAAAATTTCTGATTCAATGATTGAGTTTTTATTGTTTCAATGTGAATCTCAATTAAAGAAAATTTTGAACTATCCAAGTTTTAATGTACGAAGTAAATCAAGTGTAATACTTCTGGCGTGGTTTGTCTTTAGTGTATCTCAAAATAGGATTTATTTACAACAACGAAACAAACTCTTTTGAGTCTTAATACTACACATTGTTTGCCACTAACAATAATATATATTTATTGTTTCCTTCCAAAACATCTTACTTTACATCCTAGAGTATGAGCATGACATAATTTCTAAGCATTTATGAGCACAATAGGATTGTTAAAAATAATTTGGCTTATCTCATAGACATATACTTGTAGATTTTGGTGAAAGTGAAAATAAAACTATTTATGATTTCCCTTTTTTACATGGTAGTTACAGCCTTAATATTTCGGATTCGTCTACAAGGTTGCTATGTTGTAAGTTGGAGTCAATCGAAGCAAATTTTTAAACTCATTCAAAAACATTCACACCAATATACTCTTATAGGGTGGCCATAAAATATGTTTGGCATTAACATTGCTTATCAAATTCGGTTTTGTCTTGCTTTCAATTTGATTTTGCTCGGAAAAGACAAAAGTAATTGAAAAATTACAAAAATACTAGGATGAAAAACTAACTAATGAACTATATTATGCAATAATTACAGTAACTAAAGAAAATCTTTAAAATATCCTTTACACAGTGTTCATAAAAATAAATTAAATTAGTTTCAAACTAATTACTAGTTATTGCTTCAGTAGCTTAAAAAAAGGTTTAAAATCTGAAGTTGCTGTTTAGAATTTTTTTTAACAAATCAATGAAACTAATTTATCTTATTGTCACAAAACATGTAATTCCTAACTTCATAAAAATGTTATGAATTAAAAACACAGGAATATATTATAAGTAGAGGAGAAAGTAACACAGTATAAAATATTATTATAATAGTTTAAAGAATAGAAGAAAATATTGCCTCATTTTTACATTCTAGGAAACATACAAAAATGGCACAAAATTTACAAAATACAATGTGCAAGGTCTTTTTACAATTCACACTTTCAATGAGCATTATAGTCTGTTCATTTCATTCCTTAGCTCTTATATATTCCATGTATCGGTTCATAAGATCTCAAAGTTAGGGCCACCCGAGACAAAATGACTAGAAGATAAAAACAGACAGAGAAACCGGTTTTTGTTGAACCGGTTCAGGTTCAGCACCGACCGGTTGCACTGTGGCAACCGAGGTTAGGTTAGTGTTAGCTGGCCTTTACTGGAGGTGGCACCTTGAGAATTGGCTTGGCAATTATTTCCGGTAGTCCACAAACCGGACTGGACCGGTTCCACTGATTTTCTACAGCCCGGATCAACCGGTCCCGATACCGACAAAGTGTCCGATCCACAACACTTGCTGATCGAACACAATCGTCTCCACCGAACTCACAAACCCTGTGAAGAAAAATTCAAGTTATTTACAAAAATCTATGATATTTTAATATAAGTTCTTAAGATTTTATTACTACTGCTGCCCCCACCATCGTGATTCTCGTCCCCTACCACATCCTTATCGGCAGAGGACATGATAAAATATAATATTTGGTAGGACGCAGGCAGTAGATAATGAAAATTTTGTGTAAAAGTAAAAGGCTTAGATCAGAAGAGATGAAACTAATTTATTTACAAAATGTAAACATAATCATATTATTTTTTTAAATATGAAATTTAAAGATAAAAGTTAATGAAGACAAAAAGCAGATAGAGAAGAAGTAACACATTTTAAACTGAATAACATCAAAATAATTGACTTTCAATTTTTTATTATTAATTTATTTCTAAAAAATCAATTAAGAATTTGTTGAAATACATACAGTATCCTAAAGATTGTTTCTCAATCACAAAAAGCAATTAACACTGATGATAAATGTGAATTTCATTCGTATTGTTAATCTAATTTCTTAAAGTAATAAAATAATAAAGCTGGTATATTGATTTTTTATCTGTTGATTTATAGATGAAGGTTCAGGTGTCTTACACACTTTATTCTCTTTCTCTAGCTGAAACCTAAACATCACTCGGAGCTTACTGCTAGCTATGTATAAAACGTGTACTTATTTAACTACTTTTTTAACTAAGAAATAAATTAGCAAATAAGTAAAACTGACAATAATTGCGTTTTGGCAGTTTTTAGCGTTACATACACCAAGCATTATAATATTTAAAATATATTTTAAAGGTTTTTAGAAATACAACAACAAATTTTTTACTAAAATGTAAAAAGTTTTTAAATATACACATACATATTATTGTTATTCTTTAATTTTAGGCCAGTATTCTTTGAGGATGTCTTGATCACGATCTCAGAAAAGTCCGCCAAAAGAGTAGTAAAAAAAAAATAAAGCCCATTTATTTCTGAAGCTTGGTGTCATTTAATCCAGTTACACAAAACTGCTACATACTATAGACAGTGATTTTTGAGAGTCTCGATCCGAAATGCTCAAGCTACAGTAACGGCATGTCTTGAATCGAGACGCTTGGCACTCAAAGGGTTAGTACTAGAAATTGTCTAGTATTTAGTTCATGAGTAATTTTATGAAGCTTTAAGTAATTTTCCATAACTGAATGACATTTATTACACTCGGTCAAATGGACGAATACCCACAATGGGTTACTAAAGGTTTTGTATAAAAAAAGTACAATAATATTTCTTATAACTTCAGATGACATAGCAATCTGCAATCTACAATTACTAGTTAATGTTAGTCTGCGTATTATGTACATTAATTAGCTACATAATTACCGAAATCAGTAAAATATTTTTTATTTTTGATGAGAATCATAAAAGATTAATGTCTCAGATTAATCTTTTAGTGTAAAACACAAACCTGAGAGGTAAATGTGGTGTGCTGACTCAAGAGATGGTGTCGGGTTAAAGGTTTAGGTGGTGCCAGCGATGCTATGGGAGACACCACATCTCTCCCATGGGAGTATGGGAGTTTTCAGCCCCTGGAAAGAAGGGAGTGAGAGGAGAAGGAAAGGTAAGAAATGGATAAGGAGTTCCAACAAAGCTATCCAGGATGTGGGCCGCCGTAGTCCTTTGAGTCAGGGTTCCTTCCATGGTGGAAAGAAATAGATAGGTGTGCTAATCCGGTTAAACTCTAACGTCATGCTGGATGCAAATCTGAAGATAGCTAATTAAAATGTAAATTCATAATGTTTTAGAAAATTTCCCATAGGGAAGAAGCTACTACTGTACACTAGGTCTCATGGCAAGAGGTAAGCCCGGGTGCCAGGTTACTTTTCGTTTTGAGGTGCCTAGAGACCAAAAAAATCGTTAAAAATTTTATATACTGTATATGTGTGGTTGTGTGTGTGTCCGTGAACACACTAACTCGTAAAAATGGTCTGAGACTAGATTTGATAGAGTTGCGTATTCTTACATCCATGATATCAGAGTTGAACCAGAATAGCATACCTAACATTCTTTCAACCATGTGTTCCTCCTCAGAGGACAAACAAGGAGGGTCTACTACTCCTCCAAGTGTCTAGATCAGAGGAGGAAATTCAAGGATGAGAGGAAGCATTTCATAATGATTAGTGCAAAAAGTAGAATCTTCTTCAATGTCCACTTCCGAATGGTGGAACATATTCTAAGAGATAACTATAGCTATTTAAGCATAATAAAATGCTTAAAAGGTATATGCGAATAGGAAAGTTCTTAATTGTGAATTTAAAAAAATACAAACCTGTAATGGTGCATGATAGCTGCGTCACCTGGTACGTTTACTGTACCATGTCCCGGGATGAACTCCCAGACAAAATGGTTTCCAACCTGTGGAGAAAAACTACTATTATACATGTCAAAAATGGATTACCTTTGGTAATTGCGACCTTCCCAAGTAGGTTTTTAAGCCAAGTATGAATGAGAAATGATTGTGGCGCGATCTTGTATTCTTGATACTTGACTGAGGCTGACATGTTTCTTAGACAGGACTCTTAATTAAAAGCACAACATCTAATAGCATCTAAGGTACCTACAGTTTAGCATGGAATCAGAACCACTTTTGCCTCTAAATTATGAACAGGTCTAATTATGAAGACGGTTTTTGCGGATGAATGTAGCAATCAATCACATAATTTTTAAATTGTAAAAATTGGAAACGGGTTCATCCTATGAACTGGATGGAAATGCTATAGGTAAACCCATAACAAAACCTTTTATGTCTCAAACGTAAAGGTTTTATGATAAAAGAAAAATATGTACTGGGAAATAAAATGTTTGGGATACTGCGGCGACGCGTAGCTCGGACGAAGTAGTGGTCAAAATGTCACTCACATATTAGCAGCGACTAGGGTTCTCAACGCCGGTATCCCGGTCGCTTTTGTTTGACATTTAGCTTACAGAAGTCTTGACTTTCCACAAGGGAAATGAGTCTCTCAGTGTGTAAACAAACATTTTTTCGTCATACTGCTTCAAAACAGCTGTTTTAGATACATGTGTTGAAGAGCAGAAGATGTTATTTTTTCTTCCTACGACTAACCCTATTATGATTAACAGCGTCTGCGTCCCAGACGTTAACCACCGGAGGATCTTGTGCACATGAGTCTATAAGACACACTGGTCTCGTGATGTTTTCAATAGTAAAAAATTATCGGAAAAAATTTAGATATTTCTGCTAACGAATAATAAAAATCTTTTGTGAGTAATTTATCAATTATTCCATTGTGTATAACTAATGGCTCCGACTTTTCATCATGCACCAGTTCCCCATGAATTTTAATAGATTTATTCAATTGATATGTAAATTAATCGAAAGGTTAATCATATTAGTTTGGTGTCCAAGACTGATGAATGATATCGATTTTTCTCAGCCTACTGATTTATTCAATTGATCGTTGCAATGATATTAGAGGTATTTTTTGACTGGAAGTTTCAGTCTCTCTGAAACTGATTGTTACACTTGCTTCTAATCTACATCAAGTATCTTGGACAATACTCCCATGTTTAATGCGTTATTTGATGGGCCCTCGTTCAATGTATCGTTGGAAACTATACTATCAGCTGTAATATCAATTAATGTTTTCGACCCTCACTTCAACAAGTGAAAAAAACATTTTTTTCTGTGGATATAAAACATAAAACAGAACACACTGCGTCACATGAAATATGACAGTACTCAATAGGTTATTTTTTTCTTTACGCACCAACAAGTAGTGATGATTTTTCGAGTCCTAGGCCACAAAAGATAATTTTTTATGACACTTTTGATTCGGTACAGCATTCGATTGTAAATAATTGATAAAGTACGGTAACTGCAACAATCACTATTGTTTTAACAATAACAATAACTAACACTGAAATAGCATAAACAACCAATCAGGAATCAAGAAAGAACTGCTTCAACGTAAATAATATAACAGTTGATTAGTGTAAAGTGACAGAAATGGTCGACAATTATTGGTACTAAATAAGGTTATAATTTATGTTTTACGAGTTTGTTTAATTTTATTTGCGGTATGATAAAAATATAGTTAAGCACACGGCCAAAAATTGTCTTTATGATATATACTCGCACATTTAACAGTCTCGGTGTTGCCCTCATATCAAAAACACCCTTTTTTGGTCCAAGTAATAAAATATACTATTAACTTAAACTCCAGAAAAAAATAGTATAGGACAGCCAACAGCCACGACATACCTCTATGACCCTCTCAGGCCGACAGATGTACTTGCTCCGTTGCTTGTGGGGGTGCAGTTTCGCCCTCCGTCTCGTCTTGTGCAGGGTCATCAGTTGTGTCTCCAACGCACTCCGAGGTCCTCCTCCAGTGTAATCATCTCCCCACTGCAGGTAGAAGAAGGCGTTCTGGAAACTGTATGACCCCGTATTCCGAGTGTTGATTCTCTTGCCCATCCAGCTGTGAAAGCATAGGTTAAAGATGATATTTGTTGTTAAAAAATTAATTTGATTCCCTGGCACTGTAATTTTATACTTTGTGTGTTAAAACATTAATCAAAGACTAATTTGATATTAATAATCTTAGTTATATAAACCCACTACATTGATATTATAGATGATTAATGTATGACACTATTCTTTGCCTTTCATAAACAGTGCCTTATACAGAATATCGATCTTCAGAGTACAAGTACAAACTACAAAGTACAGAGAAAGTTAGCACACATGGAAGATAAAAAGATAAAGGACAGGAAGACAGAAGAAAAACAATATATAACACTAATACTTAATCATTCTAGGGGAATGCATTTAGTGGACTATAATGACATACAATGATTTTGACCCTTTAAAAAGTAATGATGTTTCAAAACGTCATTATGTCAGAGCTGGTGAGGAGTAAGAGGAAAAAATCAAATCACATCTAGAGTAATTTTTTTTTATTTTCACTAAATTTCATTGCAGCATAGGGTAAATATAGCAGGAAATATGTATTGGGTTCAAAATAACCTAAAATGTACATTTTAGAACTTTTTTCATATAAAAAGTCTTTTAAAAAATACCAAACTTCAATAGCAGGTGTTTGAAGAACGTTTTCATACGCTTTTATTTTCCCCAAAACTTCACGCCGTGGCCACAACCTTTCCTGCTGCAGCCACCATCATATGATATCCCCTCTCCTGCAGATTACCTACCGAATACACTAATACACACTTACCGCATAACTATGTGTCTTTAATTATTGATTTATAACTTACGAATCAATCTGTATCAAGTTATATATCCCAAATTCGCAAATTCTGTCAAATGACGTTTTAAAACGTCTTCATAGTGTTTACACAGAAAGAGGTGACACAGTTATGTTAGGGGACTTGGTAATATGGCGTATGACTTTGAGGCTCGCACAGTTTATCTCACAGAAACCAGTTACGTTATTTTACAGCCACACATTTTATATGAAATTAACTGTTCAGTTTTGTTCATACAAACCTCTGCTCATGTAGTCCTGTAGTACACAGCTGACTTGGTCGGAACACGTGTGGTTGTAGAAGAAGAAGTGAGACACGCCGAGTAGTGAGTTGAGCTCAATAAACTCTGTCAACTTCAGCGTCTACGGACAAAACAACCAATGTAGATTTTATAAATGAGTTCTGATTTTTAAGGGTTGGATGAATCATTCGAATTAGCCAAATATTTTAGTGCTTTTAATACAACAAAAAATCTGTAATTGACCCAAAAAGAAGTAATTGCAGTCTATAATAATTTAAATATGTAAAATTATCACAAGCTTGTCTAAAAAATAACAATTTTCATGATGAAAAATACTGCTTAAATATTACCTGACTATAGTTGTAATGGAGAGGCTTGATGCAAACTGCAAGTCTATCTGTCGTGTTGGTCGCAGTGGGTGGTTGATGCACAAGTAGAAGGTTTGTGGGAGGAACACGCAGTCTTGCCACTACAGAAACTGAAGATGGTGTTGTTTGATTCGGCCGGAGTGGACAGAGGACGAAGCAAGCCGAGTACTTGAGATTCCAGTTTTCTCTTATAACCTGTTGGAAGTGAAGAGGATTTTACTTTATTAAAAAGTAAAAAAAGGCATTAAACCACTTTCAATTTCACAATTTGGTTTCTTTGATTGTGTTAAGGCACATTATACCCAATAGTTATGTAAAAAGCATATTTGCTTCTACTTTTTGATACTGAGATGTTGTAAAGTAAATATAAAATAGAGGGTTTAAGGATTCACCCCATCTGGCTGATTATCATTTTTGTTATAATTTAGGGTGAGAGAGGGTGCTTAAGGAAATAACCTAGTACCAGACTTAGATTAGATCATTGAAATGGCGACCATACTACAATGTAGGTATTTTAAGCCAAGTATGAATGAGGATTGAGTGTAAGATGATTGTGACACGATCTTGTAGTCTTGTTACTGACTACGGCATGTTACTGACATATTCCTTAGACAGGACTGTTAATTAATAGCCCAACAGCCGATGACAACTAATGGACCTACAGTTTAACGTGGAATCAAAAACACGGCCTCTGAATTACGAATTGATCTAATTATGAGGATGGTCTTTGCGGATTCAATAGTGCGGGCGTTAATCCACAAAAGAGCTACATCCACCGACCATCTCTCACAACTATCCACAATTTGTGACCTCCAAGTAGCTGGATTACAGGACGTTGCCACCGTCCCAGTGAAAGACATAGAGGACTAAAGGATTGAAAAGATCTAAAGGTTGAAGTGCAACTCTATCCCACAATTCATAGATTTTTCACTGAAAAATCAGTATCCAATCAAGGATTTAAGGTGGTGCGGGAGGAAAATTTTAGTATTCTAAAAAAAACATAATTTGAACATTTATTTGTTGATTGTATCGTAAATATCTTTGGCATAATTTTTTTCAAGTTTTCAGTGAAACCCTTTCGAGTTACAGGTTGATTTATTCAGAAATTTGGTAGTTTTCATGCAAGGAGTGTGGGAAAACAACTTATTCTTTTGAGCTGAAATTTTGGGACATGGTTGAATAATAGATCTTTTTCACATAACGTATGTGAAATTTTGAAATAAGAAAAAAAAATTATATACTACAGAAAATTATTTCTTAAAGCCACATTTTTTATCCAATAAACTTATAATCTTACTGAATTGCTATCTTAAACAGGTCAGTCAAGAAGTTGCATGAAACAATCACATATGCGTAACGACTAAGCAATACCTAGCAGATTTCAGTTGTCCCTAACACCAGTTGTGGCTTAACTGGAAGTATAGGTGGACCCATCTATACAAAGAACAACATTTTTCTGCTTATGTAGCCAGGACCAACGGTTTGAAGCATGGTAGCAGTCTGAGATACAAATTTCATATTTTGTCATTACCAACAATCGAACCCGTGGTGTTTTGGGTGGTAGGCTCTACCCACTGAACTGTGATTGATATACATTTCCCCCCTGTTGAAGTCCTCACATCAAAAAGGATGGACACAATCAAAGAGAATATATTTCTCAGTTTTCTTATAACACTTGCAATTCATGCATTTGCTCAAAATAAAAAATAATGAAAAAAAAGAAATAAGGAAAAAATTAAAAAAGTAAAGGAAAAATAATAAAATAAGGAAAAAGTAAAATTATAAGGAATAAGAAAGATAAATAATAAAATAAAATAAGGAAACAAATTTAAAATAAGGAGAGCTTATAGTGGCTATTTCATCACATTTCACAACAAAATCTCACCCGAACTTTCCCTGGGACAGAGATGGACATTCCGGTAGAGTTCCCTGGGTACCAGAAACACAAAATTTGAGAATTTTCCTCCGTTTTATGTGGTGAGTAAACCATCCACAAATATTTTTTCTTCTTTGACCTGCACTTGCCAGTTGGGGTTGAAAAAGAAAGGGAACGCTTACTAAAAAGGGACCGTTTGTCTTTGGCTGCAATACTTTTCGTGAATGCAACAGATACCCCAGGAGCACCACTGGTCAATTTAGCAAAATTACACTTCATTTCATGTAATTCTTTTTCTCTTTTAAGTGGCTAAAAGCATTGTACACAATTCCTTGTATCTGACCACGCAATGACCTTCCTGAGGAACATGTCGACTTTGACGTCGAGGCCGTGATGACGCCCGGGTGCTGTGTGCCTGGACAACTGTACAGCCTTTCGGGATGACACACACTATGCGATGGCGAGGCGGCGACTGATCCCCACTACCATTGCCGTGCCCCCCCCCAAAGAATAATGACCTTCCTGGGAAGGACTGCAACGCCACACACCGCTCCGGCACAGCTTTTTTTAGCACTACACCTCTGGTGGTAGGCTCTATCCGCTGAGCTATGATTGCCATACATTTTCTCCCTGTTGAAGTCCTCACATCAAAGAATGGAAGAAATCAAAGAATTTGCTCAAAATAAAAAATAAGGAAAAATAATAAAATAATGAATTTAAAATAAGGATAGAGCTTATAGTGGCTATTTCATCACATTTCACAACAAAATCTCACCCGAACTTTCCCTGGGACAGAGATGGACATTCCGGTAGAGTTCCCTGGGTACCAGAGACGACACCAGACTCTCTCAGGGCCACGGGTCTTGGTCGCAGCGATCACACGTATCGCTCGTTGTCCACGCCTCTCGTAATAGGCGGAGAACACAAAGAACTTAAACCTGCAGTAATGAGAAAAATATGATTTTGGAATGTATGCATAAGACCATGTAAAATACATAAGACCATATAATTAAGTATATTTGAACAATAGTCCAAGTCCATATTCATATTAAAACAAATCAACAAACACACGGCATAACGACTATCATATAAATCCAAAACCTATATAATGTGTAACATAAATGTATCTTTAAAGATTTTTATTGACTTCATACTATTGAGGGGTGGATTTTTTCATACAAGCTGGAAGATTGTTAGAAAATTTAATGTCCTGGAAACAATGGCTTTTGATCAATTCACTTAATTAGAGTTGTAACAAATTTAAGTGGCGTTGGTTCTAGTGTCATAGTAAAACCAGAAACAAACATTTTTCTCTCCAAAACAATAACAGAACTCTCGCATCAGAGCTCTAATCCAAAAATAGTTTTCATGTTCTTTAACAAAAAAAAGATTGTAACAACATATACATTAAGGGTAAAGATACTATCTTTAACTTCTTAAAACTATTTGAACAACTACAAAGTGGGTCAAGGTTGCTAATTATTCATAGTTTTTTTTTAATACGGATGTGTTGAATGAAGATGGGACTTTCCCAAAGTTCGACTCTACATTAGAAAAAACTATAGAATTTAAAATTCAAATTAATAAAACTTATATAGCCATATGAAATCTATCTAATTTCTAGTTAAATTATGATAAGATGGTAAAAAAGCTAAAAGGTGGGGATTTTTCAACAAAGTAACCACATCAGTTGGTAACACTGAGTGTTTACCTCGTGCCAGGAACAGTCTGCCAACTGCCCCCAGAAGCAGTGAGGTTCCCAAGGGGTGGCAGGGGAGCGTCTGGAGCCACGCTGGGTCCCAGAAGGGCCACCTGCCAACAGATCAAGCGTATCTATTACCATGCACAGCACCTGGAAGATATTAGTTACTAGAGGGTGTGAGAAGATCCCAGCAAAGCTAGCGAAGTAGGGTAAGTTATCTTGCGGAGTTGTGGAGCCACTGGAAATAAGGGATAAGGATAAGAAATAAGGGATTCGTAAGAATCCCTTATTCATGTTCAAGAATGTGCACCAATGGCATAGGGTGGGAAATATTGTCTGTCCTTGAATGATCCTTTTATGTGAATTCAGCCTCAATTTTTGGTGTGCTTCGTTTTCGTGGCGGCCATTCCGTGCTTTGATGATGGTTTTGCGTTTTTGCTTTGTGATTAATGTGCACATTAGATATGCAATGTTAACCATTTCCAGGACTTATGTGTTATAGCCAAGTGTATGAGTGAGAAATGAGTGTAAGATAATTGTGATGGATTTTGTAATCTTGTAGTCTTGTTACTGACAAAGGTGATATGTTCTTTTGACAGAAATGTTAATTAATAGCTCAAACAGCCAATGGCATCTTAGGGACCTACAGTTTAACATGAAATACAAACCACTTTTGCTTCTAAATGACGAATTGGTCTAATTATGAGGATGGTCTTTGAAGATTAACGTAGCATTCAATACAGCAGTACAGATGTTAATCCACACCAGAGAATATCACATCCACCGAGTATCGCTTTTAACCATCGCTTTTTTGTTTTAACCACAATCCAAGTAGCTGAACATGCAAATGTTTTTGGACACACCACTGTTCCAGTCCAGTGCCCATTCCATTAAGGATGGAAATAAGACAAGAACAGTCTATTTAATTTTAAAAATTATATAATTAATATTTACCAGTAATATGACACCAATGCGGTTGTTTTAATATACCATTTCCTAAATCCTTTTTACTCCATTTCTGAATTTTTAAAATACAACACTAATAACATTGTTCTTTGAAGTTCAAGGCAGGGAACTCAATAAATTATACTTAAAATAATACCAAATTTGTAACACTATACAGTTATGTAGGGCCTATTGTTTTATTTTAGATGTATTGGGTGATTGTAATTTAAGATACTCTTTGACCTTTGTCTATAACCTAATGGTTGTGTTGATGACAATTAATTGTTGATTATTATTAGGGTACCCAATTTTGGTCTCTGGGCCCAGAAAAGGATTATCCACCGATAACCCATTAAAAAATCATAACAATAACACTTCTTTCTTCTTACCCTATTGTGTAGGCAGGAAGTAACAGGTGTTTGGGTTTGAGTGCTCTGAGAGTTTGCTATTTTCTCACCTGAGGGCGGTGTAGATGAAGGCTCAGACGAGCAGTGCCTGCTGCGTCGTCTACTACCGGCAACGCCACCTGCCCATGGTACACCAGGTAGTCCTCTGCACCCTGCAGGAGCAAACGGAAAACAAAAGTTATGGGATGTATACATTGATTTACATTTTAAATAATCCATGTTTTTCTATCAGATGTTTGTATGATCAAGTAGATTTTTTTAAAGTGAAAAACTCAACTGCCCAATATCATGGTTAATTTAAGATTGTGATGTACCATTACAATTTACTTTTCAGAGGTGACCGCTCATTATCTGACAGGAGTTTTTTTCTTCCATAGGACTAGGGAATAACTACCCTTGGGCTACCTTGGCCTTAAGATCTTTTGTAGTACCCTACTTGAAGTTAGTCCCACAACTCTAGTGCCTGGACGAAGCCTAGAAGTTGTGCAACATTTAGTTGTTTAAATTCTTCGAGTCCAAGAAGATCCAACCAAAGAATTTCAGCCTTCTCTGGCTCTGAGCTGGACATTCGAGCCAGAAGTAAATAGTAGACTCAACCTCCTTCTCGTAGAATCTGCAGGAGTCTGATTGAGAGAGTCCAATTGAGAGCCATGTCCTGTCAGTGGCCCCACCAATGAGCTGATTTCACCTTTGGAGAGTTTGAACAGCTCCTTCAACTCCTTCCTGTATGGTTCAATCAGTGATTTTTACTGTTGAAAGCCCGGAAGAGACTCCCACGCCTCCCTCTTCATGACCCTCTCCCAGTTTGAAGCTTGTCCAGACCCTGACAGATAGAGATTGGACAAAATGGTTTGGGCCCTATCATGACAGGAGTTGCCAGCCACTAATTTTGACCCAGGTACGTTTTGGACCAGGTCTTTTTTTGGAATTCATTATTGGTGATCGTGGATTGGTTGGAGTCTGGATTATGTACTAATTGTGTTATGGTTTAGGTACTAGCTCGCCTGAGGACGGAATCATTCCTGATCTCGAAACGTCATGGAAACTTTGTTCTACTTAAAAATCGTGATGGAAAATGTCTGCAATAAAAATCTAAATAACATTTTGAACCACGCCGACAAATAGTTTTAAATGCTCACATCAAATAAAGATCTTATCTTAAAATAGCTTCACTTTTAAAGTCAGTAATGAAATTCCTAATATTATTTAAAGAGATTTTCTATCTAATTTTCTTTGACTGTCTTCAGTTTATGTACAAAAACTTAAATAAAAGTCATTAGGCCTACAAAATAACAAAAACCGACTTAGAAATATTTTTTTCCGAAATTAAAAAGCAACTCTATCACTTTCCTAAAAGATACACCACGTTTATTTCTCAACTTCAAAGTAAATATTCTGTTGCCAAAGATGTACTTTCCATTTCCTTTTATCACTATACAAATTTTTGCTTCAAAGAGAGCTTTAAAGTATTTGGAAATTAAAGATAAACATCTTGAATACGAAAAGGGGAGATTTGAGAGGGGGTGACACTGTACCTGACAAAAACACTTCTTTAGTATATAGGAGCACGGATGAAAACAGTTTGTTTGTGGGGTGTAGGGGGGAAGGGTGGCGAAGGAGGTGGGGGAACGAGTTCACTTACATTCGGAGAATTTCAATATGCCACTCTAACACATTGCGTCTCTTACATTACACATTATTAAATTTCAGACTTCCATCTGAAAGTCTGAGTGACTATTTAATTCACTTTTCACAACAAGTTTATTATTAAGTATTATCAGTAATATTAAAACCCAATGATATTGAATACCGTACCTTTTTACTAACGGTAGTTTTTTTAAATTATGAGTATATCGTCAACAAGAATCAAGAATAGTTTACAAAAGGCAGAAAACCTAATTAAACAAAGAGAAAGAAAACAATTATGGTAAAACAAAACTACAATTAGCTTTCCGAGACAGCTGTAGATAATCCCCTAATGTATTGAGTCTCGCAATGTGTTTCAATTTAATTTAAACTTTCAGCTTAGTTAAATGAGGACTTTCTAAAGTTGTTTCAGTTTAAATTAACCTTATCACAAATGATTTTGAATTTCCTAAGTTGATTCTTCTATTGTGCCTTATTGTATTAAAATTAATTAATTTTTACTTTCTCCCACTTATACGATAGATGGAGAAAGTATTGTTTTCGTCTAAATTTTTTAATTTGATTTAAGAGTGGATATATCCATTTTGAGGTCCCTTGAATTAAAAAACGTCGGTTTCGACGTGATATCTGCCTGTCCGTGTGTGTGTGTGTGTCCTTGTCTGTGTACAGAGCCACAGCCTACACCTTTATATGAAATGTTGTAAGTATGTACGTATATATCGTATCTCCAAATGTTTTATTCATTTTTTGTAATTTTTAATTTTTAAGAGTAGTTCATTCCTGAAAACCCTTAAAAAATTAATTAGTATTTTGGAGTGTGTTGAGTACTACATAATATGAAACCACCCGCTTGTCTGTAAAAATGATACTTCAAAAGTTATGGGCTTTTAAATAAAAAAATTTGTAAGTTTTCCACAAAAAAAATAAAGGTAAAGAATATGCCCCCAAAATTAATCATAAAAATTCATTTAACTTGTTTTCTCTTGTTGAAAAATATCTTGTGAGAAATTGGATTATTATTATTGAAAAAACAATTTTTCAAATGATATTTAGTTAAACTTTAAAGAATCTGATAGGTTTATCGAAGGTTGTTGTTTTTAAATTTATTTTAGCGAGAAACTATGTGTCTATGTACTGACTATGTGTCAGTACATGATACCGTTTATTTTTATAGTTAAAGCTGAATTGATCTCTTTGTTACTGGGAACTGTATATTTCTCTTTGGATGGGGCTGTTTTCACTGCTACTATAAAAATATTGTATCATTCTCCTCCTTTTAAAAAAAGGCTCTTTGTTCCATACAATATACAGAAAGTTCATATTATTAACCAATTCCCTTCACTTATCTGTCATGAAATGTGATTTTAAAAATTGGGATTTTAATAATCCAAATTTTTATTGTTTTCAAAATTAATAACATTCAATATGGTACTATCATTTAAATTTAAGTTTTACTTCTATTTACTTAGATGACCTTTAAGAAATAAACTTTTTAAACTGAAATTCGTAACTTCTACCTCATAATTACTCAAAACAACTTAGTTTTCGTTTAAATTATAAACTTGTCTAAACTTCAGTGCCTGTTTCTAATTGACTTTGTCCTAAGACTTGTCCTTTATTAAAAATACGTATTTCAAAGACAACTTCTGCGATCCTGGACCAAAATAATATTACTCACATAGTTTTGACTGTGTATAAAACATAAGAATCCGTAAATGCAGGAATACAGGATGTTTTTCTGTATTCCTATTTTTCCTGTATGGATAGGTGTTTCTCAATACTGTACTAACATTTTTACTATTTTTCCTACAAAATGTTTAACTTTATGGAGTTTTCATCGTCGTTCAAATCAATTTTCTAAAAATTTAACACCGTATACTGATTTAACTATGATGTTAAATGTCTATCTTTTTTACGTTTCATTCCCCAAAAAAAGCTTCCCTTTCCTAAAAAAAGAATTAAGTAGACATCAGTTATATTACATGGGACCTAAAATATTCAATGAATTTATTTTGTTTAGTGGTTGGAGTAATATTTTTGAGAATAAACGTAAAGTTAAAATAAAAGCACTTGATTATTTCAAGCTCTCACCATCCAGTTACTTTATACTTTACTTTTTATACTTTTTAACTGAAATGGCGACCTACCCAGGTAGGTATTTTAAGCCAAGTATGAATGAGGAATGAATGTAGGATGATTGTGACGCGATCTTGTAGTCTTGTTACTGACTAAGGCTGACATGTTCCTTAGACAGGTCTGTTAATTAATAGCCCAACAGCCGATGGCAAAAAGATTATCTCATGTTTCAATTTAAATGTATGTGTGTTTGTATGAATGAGTATTTATGTACATGTATGTATGTGAGAATTTATATAAATATATTACTTAGGGCCATATTGCTATTTATTGTATGTTAATTATTTATTATTTATTTGTAAATGCTGTTACTTGAACTGTTAGCTGTTTTGGAAATGGAACTGTTCTGTTCGTTGTTCGTATGTACTTAAGCAATAGCATGAATTGGATGTGTTGCATGTATTTATGCAAGAAATGGACTGCTTAATCTTCTGATAGACTAAAACACCAACTGAGCTCCCGTACGTGCCAATTAATCACATTAGGAGAAAATTGTATTGATGAGTATAAATACACTTTTTTGGAATGAAAATGTTTTGAACCTGAACTTGAAAAGTTCAAGTTGGTCTTACTGTATCTCAATTGCTGTCTGTCTCTTTATGTAACGCTAAACAAAGTATTTTGTAAGTTTTCTCCCTGCAAACGAGAGCACACGTAGTTTTGAAACTTATTTACATCATTGTTCACTTTTTTGAAGGTTTGAAGAAGGTTTTTGTTTACTTTAAACTAATCCACATCCTATTAAAATTAAAAAAAACCCAGTTTTGAGCGAAATTAGAAACATTTTTCAACAGGTGATTAAAGTGATTAAACAGAAAGAAATAACCAGTTGCCATAAACAGTGATAATTAAAATTAAATCAATTTTAAAACTATTTAAAGTAAACCAAATTTTACTTATATGCACATTTTCTAATTTAAAATTAACTCTAAATAGTTGAGCTGTCAATTTATTTGTTTTGTTTTTTACCTATTTTGATTTCAGCTGTAGATTTAGTCATAATAATAGGTATTTTTATTCTTAATACCAAGTCATACAGCAGCCCATACAAAGGCCGGGCTAAACTGCTAGTTTATAATAAAACTATAAATTATATCCATTATTTTTATGCATTTCAAATTTACTTGTCAGCAATAAATACTATTCAGTGGTCTAATAACACATATTCAATGACGAAACGGTAACGATTTGTGAAAAATATTTTCTAACTTAAACAAAACGCACGATTCCGATATTTTCCAAAGTTGGTATTCAACTTAAAGAATTCATCAAGAAGGCCAATTAAAATTTTCATTAATCGCAACAAGTATCGAGTATTGGAAATCTCGCCTCTTCTTTATTGGCTGAGGAGGTGGAGAGGGTAATAACCAAGTCAAGAGGTTCGTCTGGGGCGGAATGGGGGTTGGGGGATGAATTTGATTATATTACAGCGTCCTGCTAACAGGGGTGGTGACAATACCTTGTTGGAGCGATATGCGATTAGAGGTCCTCGTAACAGGTTAAGTGTTACGTCCTTTAACCTCAGGCGTTTCACATATTAACCTTTGTTTAACTCCCCCAATTTAAGTAATATAGATTTCACATCAAATCAGCCCAATAAGAGAACAAAAAATGTTTGTATTTACTTCCCTGTGGGAAATAGGTTAGATGGATATGACTAAAGGGAATGTTTCAGTTCTTCTAAACAGCTGTTCTTTTCTTATATATTTAAAATTTAGTGGAAAATTTTCCAATTTTCAAATTTTCATCTTATAAATTGCGAACACCCCCCACCAAGAGCTAAGACATATCCATGTCAAAACAATAGAAATATAACAGATTTTTTACTTTGTCCCCCAATACGAAGAAGAAGAAGGGAATAAAATTTCCTGTGGAAAATAGGTTAGATCATGGATATGTCTAAAGGGAATGTTTTTAGTTCATCTAAACAGCTGTTCTTATGACCAAACTATACGCTACAGTACAATCATGTCAAAAAAGTGCTTGATTATTCACAAAAATAACAGCGAGAAATATATTTTTCATCACTCCTCATAGGTATTAGCTATTTTCCACAACAGCTGATTTCAATGAAAACAAATCTTTCCTTTGCTCTAAATTAGAGAAAGGGAAAACCGATCAGCTGATTTTACATTGCTCTAAATTTACTTCCCCTTGCTCTCAATTAGTTCACTATTTCCCACTAGACACACTAGCATATCTATACAAATTATTTTTATGATTTAAATCAGCTGTTTTCACAGTTTAACAATTTAGATGTAAAGCTACTATTTGCTGTGGTTTATCGTAGTGCGGGTTTACATTACTCCTAAGATATCTAGTATTCCTAAAAATTTAACTAAAAAAGCATCAGGTATTACAAAAAACCTTCTACCCAGTAACTCAATAGAGAGATATGAAGAAAAATACGGCATTTTTACAGACTGGTGAAAGGTTCAAAGTGTTGAGTCGTAATGAAAAGTATCTTTCATGACTTGTACTAAAAGTGATTTTCTGGCACTTGCTCCAATTAATTATTCCTGTCCTTGGCTTCGCTTCATACTTTAATCACTCTAACATTCTCAGCATCACCTAACTTGTGAAATTTGGTGTTTTAGCGTGCTCTGGAAAATCCTACTTTTGGTATTTGTATTGAATTTTACGGACTGGGACCGTGGCTTGTCCTGTAATCCAGCTAGTTGAGAGAAACGAATTGAGGATATTTTTGAGCGATGGACAGTGGATGGGATATTCTCTGGTGTGGATTAACGTCCACACTATTGAATAATACGTTAATCCGCAAAGACCATCCTCATAATTAGACTAGTTTGTAATTCAGAGGCAGTGGTTTGGACCGTTGGGCTATTTATTATTATTTCTGTCTGAGGAAAATGCCAGCCTTAGTCAGTTACAAGACTACAAGATCGCGCCACAATCATCATCTTACACTCATTTCTCATTCATACTTGGCTTAAAATACCTACCTGGGTAAGTTGCCATTTCAGTTAAAAGTTAAGTACTATTTCATTATACTGTCTGGAAAACAGCCATTTTCAGTTCTCTAAATCGTCCGAAAATCATCGTTTTCAGATCACTTCAAATAGGGAACAGAAAAAAAACATTTAATTTTTTTGGTTCGCTAACCTCAAACTTTTTTTGGCTTTTGGTACATTATAAAGTTGTTTACTATGTATGCAAGCTACTGGGGTACTTTGTTTACATTTCTTGTGTGCGGATCTATTTCTTTTCATAGCCCAACAGCCAATGGTATCTATGGGAACAATCACAAAATCGTTTCAGGATTTTTTGCATGATTGAACCACCGTTGCAATATTCTAGTTACAATGACTTGGTGAGTCTTGTAATCCAGCTACTTGGAGGTCATGAATTGTGGATAGGTTTGAGCGATGGTCAGTGAGTGATATTCTCTGGTGTGAATTAACGTCCACACTATTGAATACTACATTTATCCGCAAATATCATCCTCTTAATTAAACCAGTTCGTAGTTTAAAGGCAAAATCGTGATTAGAATCCTACATGAAGTAATTGTAGGTCCCTTAGATGGCATTGGCTGTTGGGCTATTAATTAAGTCCTGTGAAAGGAAAATGTCAGCCTTAGTCACAGTACCTAACAATACTTCAAGACCGCGCCACAATACCTACTTAGATGGAAAGGACAGAACGGAACATATTCAGGAAAATATTTGGGGCATTACAAAAAGGGATGAGGTATGTATGAAAAGGTTTGCTAGGGCCACACAAGACTATACGAACACACAGAGAATATAAGTGACAAGATCAGGAAATGAAGACTACAATTCTACGATCACCTTAACGGAATGGAACCACACAGATTAACAAGACAGATCTTCGACTGGGTTAGCACAAGGAAAGACAGTGGATAAACGAAGAGAGAAACGATATGGAACAACTCAGCATCACACAAGAAATAACACAAAGTAGAACACTTCTCGGAGTTCTAAAATGAACAAACTACAATCATCAACAAACAAACAAGGAGCAAAATGTACGAAACAAAAAATGGACAGAAGAACAAAAACATGAACCAGGCATGAAGGAAGTTTAGGCTGCCCGTAGAAAGAAAACAGAAAATAGACATGAAGTTTAGTTTAAATACGCTCTTCAATGGTATAACATGAATAATAATAGGGTTATGAAGTGGTACATATGAACATCTCGGACAGCCACTGTTAAGTATCCCACCTGTGGTCCGTTCTCATCGTAGTCTCTATGGAGACGAGACGTCGGTCCTCTCCCAGTCTTCAGCGAGTTGGAGCGTGCTCTGTCGTCTATCAGGAAGATCTCCGTGAGCACGATCGCGCTGAAGACGGCGAAGAAAATGACCACGATGAAGAAACTCAGGTTTGCTCTGTCCCGGGCGTTAGACTTGCGAATGGCGCGGCCCATCTCTCACATCTGAAACAGGAAATGGAACTTTACTACTCCATATGATAGGTAGGTGTGCTGTAGTTTGCTAATTTTCTTCAAATATAATACAGTCTAACATCACTTATTTGAAGATTAGGGGAAGCCAACTTACTTTGAATCAAATGAAGTTTTAATTATCAGGAAAAGTCGAATTGTGATAGAGTAAAATAAGACGGTAGTATTTAATACTTTGAAACGCAAGAAAGGATTTCAAACACCTTACAGCTGTAACATACTACTGTATAATATACAGTATTATTTCGTGTTATAGTTCTGTAATAAAAATATTTTTGTATTTACTTCCCTGTGGAAAATATATAGGTTAGATCATAGATATGTCTAAAGAGGGGATGTTTTCAGTTCATCTAAACAGCTGTTCTTATAACCAAACTATGACGTCACTAACCATATGACGTCACAAACCAAATGATGTCACTGTTCAAATATTGGTCTGGAAAATTGCCAACACCCCCTCCCAAGTTAACTGCATCCATTAATATTTATATTGTTATTGCTGTAACAAAGCAAAGAAAACAATGCTACTGGGGATCATATTTGTCTTCATATCATAAAAGAGGTTCAAAATTAATGTACTTTATATTTGAAGCCTTACAGTTTTAAATGTAATATTATTCATGGAAGTTCTTAAAAAATAAATCTAATTTATGTAAGCTTTTAAAATTAAATTAAATTCCTTTTAGAAGTGTTCACAAAGGAAATTGTCAATTTGATTTCATTATAGTTCTCTTAGAATGTAGGTTGTTAGTTTTAAAAATGTTAGTTAAAAGAGAAAGATATTAAGAAACCATGCAAAGACATTCAAAATATTATAACAAGAAGAGAAGGGAAGAAACCCAGAGACATTTAAAATGGAAACACAGGAGCTGCAATTTTCCGCCTATTACACCATCTCTCATTTTCTGAGACTCATAACATGTTTCTTTAAACTACTTTATGATTGTATCATTATCTCTTTTACCGAAATTATTACTTTATTTTTAAACCCCTAATAGATTTAAAAAAAACTTAAATTCAGAATCGATTAACCGTAATACGGTACATTGATTTTTAACATTTTTCGTGATTGTTGGAAAGATCATTATTGGTATACCTCATTTTGATAGCTCTTATTATTTTCTCCTCTCATACATAGTAAATATAGGTAAGTAATGGTTTCATCAAAATTTTGGAATTCCAATTGAGAGTGGATATATTCGTTTTAAGTCTCACTGAATTGCAAAAATTTATTTTGGGACTGATGTCTGTGTACAGACCCCGGGTTAAACCGGAATAGTCCTATATTTATGAAATTAGGTACACGACTATATCTATATATATCATTTTACATGAGTGTAAAATGTGATGAATATAAAGGATGATATGACATGAATCTTTTTCATGTTTCATGTATTTTTATTTCATGATCAGACTGCAAATCCTGGAACGTCGTACAACCAGTTTTACTTAAAATCGTGATGATAAATGTCCGTAATAAACATTTAAATAACATAAATATCGCCAATAATGAATTTCAAAGAAATATTTGCATCTCTATTGTTAGAGCCATGGTCGATTCCTCTGTATTACAGAGAAGGATTGCCCAAAAGCCTAAACCACGGAAGCTTTCCAAACAATGCATTGTTAAACCCTCGTGTCTTGTTCGAGGAAAAATGAGAATTTCGTTATCTGCGACAAAAGTTTCATTTCAAACCCCACGCTTTTTCTGATGATAATAAATTTCGTAGATAAGAGTTAGCAAACTTGACAATGAGAACAAAATTAGATTTTAATAAATATTTTAGCGAAATGGATTTTAACTTCAATACTTTCACCTCAAGCCCCCTACAAACGATCTGTATGCAAGATTCGAATTGACTGATAAGAGACTGATTACGATTAACTGACTAAATTTTGTTAAAAAATAATTTGTTAAATCGACTAAGTCATTTAAGTAAGGTCAGACAAAACTGATCTTTCCACATTAGCACATTTTAAAAGCCAATAACTTTTACAGACATGTGCGTGGCTTCTTATTTAGAACCTAATTACTATAAATTATAATTATTTAATCCCTATATATAAAATTAATTTATGTATGTCCTTTATGCGTTGCCAAACTGCTCAATCGATTGCCATGACATATTAGGAAGTTGCTCTATATGTGTCCGGGAAGGTTTTAGTGAAAAAAAATTGTTTGATAACTCCATAAGTTTCCGTTTTATGACGTTTTAACCCTCCAAGTGCTATGACTATTTAAATTTTGTTATTTTTATGCAACTCTTCATAAAATACCAAAAATACACAAAAAAAACACAAAACATGCCTTATAACCAGTAACCATAAAGCAAAATAGGTGTCCATTGCAATCCCAATTAAGCCTACAAATGACGTCAACTTCCAAAAGCCGTTCAGTATTTAAGGTGTTCCACTATAAACCACACATTTGCAAGCCAAATTGGGATTGCTCATGGTCGAGATTCGAATCCTCGTCCCTCCGAATGGCTTCAAATGTTGTACTCGTATGCAGTCTAACCACTACACTACAAAGGACCACCGTCTGAGAAAGCACTTATTTGGCTATAAAAGCATACTCTGGCGGCAAAGTAACGAACTCAAGGTCAGAATAGGGAACTGCAGAGTAGTTGCATGTATTAGCTCACAGATGGCAGCACTGTAACAGTAATTTTTGACGTTGATAGCGCTATACAATTGCACCTCGCTGACATCTCACAGTGAGATGTTAGCACCTGGAGGGTTAAATTTCTAATGTTAAACTTATGGAGAGTAAGTTTGTTTACAAAATATCTACAATGAAAACATTTGATTTCTTAGCTACAGCTGTTTGGTTTACTTTCCATTAGCAATATGCTTTACTATCCAATGCCATCTGAATCATTCATTAATGTAAAACTATGAAGTAAATGTGTACTGTAAAAAATGAACAGCTTTATTCGTCACGTCAATAGTTTACGGTTTTGGGGGATTGTGTAATTATATTTTTATTTTCTGTCTGATTAAAAGTCACGTGTTTATATTTTGGCCAAATAAAAAATAATTGCAATGTTTATACATATTACGTTTATTATAATAAACGCCGTATTACAGTTAGGTTTTATTTGGATTTAGTTTGGATTAGAAAATTATGAATCAATCCAATCAAATTTATTTGTTTTGTGAGAATGTTATGAATATGTCTTATCGTTTCAGTATTGTTATTAACTACTGTTATTTCACAACAAAGCTGTAATTCTATTCGATTTCTGCAATCTGCTGTAAACGGATTGTAGTGGACTCAAAAAGTGTTGTTATTACATCTGGAGGGGGGTTCACAATTTTTAATTTACTTATAAAGGGAGAAAAATGTGAATCTTTTTATTTGTCAGTTTATTTTTGTATGATATTTTAATGGAGCGAAATAGTGAAAATGTCACTTTTTTGAATCGGAAGTTTTTTCTGTTCCAAAAAAATATTTATTGGCAGCGCATAGAGCCGTGTGGGCATCTAGTAGATGAAAGTTTTTGTAAGTTGAGCAAAATCTTTCTAAAAAAATTAGCTGAATTTAAATAACTAAATAATGTGAAACATTAGACATTCATACGATTTTACTACAATTTAAAAATAGATTATTCTGTTGAGAGCTGAAAAATGAAGAAAAAAATAGAGGTATCGTCAAAAGGCAGGGATTTTGACAAAGGCAAAGCCGTAATCATGGCTCCTGCAAATGGAACTGAAATGCTTTGAAATTTATCTGAATTTATATTGGATGCTTATATTACAACTGTCTAAAACGATTCACATTTATTTTTGTTAGTCTCCTTTTTCATCGTTTCATGTTTTACAAATTAATTTTTGTTTACAAGACACGTCCACATTCTAGATTAGGCCTATTATTAGTATATTTACAAAGATATTATAAAAATTAGTTAAACCTATGTATAGTATTATATTGCTTTTTAGCAATTAGTTATTGCTGTTAAGTTGTTACACTATGGTTCATACATGTTGCAGAAGGTAGGCCTACCATAAATTGTAGTTACAGTAATACAAAAATGTATATTTTTAAAATTTAAAATTTCAGAAAAAATATTCAGAGTTTCTGCGTCAACCGTGATAGAACTAAATCCAAAATAAAAGGGCAAACATTTATAAGTTCAGCAGGTTTTTGAAATTTTACACCATTCTTTATTCATATAGCCGAAGGTACAGTACCTTTAACTTTTTCAAAAATATATTATTTTATATTGAATTTTTCTGAAAGAGATATTTAAAGTTTCATGGGCAACCATAGCAAAAAATTCGAGTTCCTATGACAACCATATTAAAAAAACAAAATCAATAGGACAAACACTTAAGTCCACTAAAGAGGTTTTAAAAACAAAAGCCAACCCAGACTCAGAATATAGTAAATACATATTTTCTGAAACTTGTGCTACTTAAAACTGGAACTTAAAATCGTCACTGTAAGTTAATACGTGCCAAAACTTGTGTTTTTACGCAACACAAGTTTAGGAAAATGAATTTTAAGTATAATATGTAACATATTCTGATTTTGGGTTAATTAGATTAGATTAGATTATTGAAATGGCGACCATACCACAAGGTAGGTATTTTAAGTCAAGTATGAATGATAAATGAGTGTAGGATGATTGTGGCGCGATCTTGTAGTCTTGTTACTGACTAAGGCTGACATGTTCCTTAGACAGGACTGTTAATTAATAGCCCAACAGCCGATGGCAACTAAGGGACCTACAGTTTAACGTGGAATCCGAAACACGACCTCTGAATTACGAATTGGTCTAATTATGAGGATGGTCTTTGCGGATTAACGTAGCTTTCAATAGTGCGGACGTTAATCCACACAAGAGAACACTACACCAACCGACCATCACTCACAACTATCCACAATTCGTGACCTCCAAGTAGCTGGATTACAGGATGACGCCACCGTCCCAGTAACTTTTGGTGGCTTTGTAACTTTTTGAGCGGATTTATTAGTAGGTACTACTAATAAATCTACTAATACACCTAATGAACCAATAAAATACTAAAATAAAAAAGATTTGTATTTTTTTTTAAATCATGGATGTCATCAAAACTTTAAATATTTACTATGGTTGCCAAAGCAACTATTTAAATATTTTTTTCTGAAAAACTAATATATATACATATTATTTTTGTTCAAATACTTGGGAGCCTTGATGGAGACATTCTTTCCTCAAAAAACTAATATTTGTATTATTGATGACAAAAACAATTATTTTATATTATTGTATTATTTTTAGAAATTTCATTGTATTCTTCGGGAAAAGAAAATAACTTTGGCAGCAAGGGTATTGGTTAACGTCATTATTCCTTAGACAGATAATCAATAAAATCATTTCAGCAATAACAACAGGGCTTTCACGTAAAAGATTCAATTAGTTTATCGCAAATTGGAAAATCATCGCCTTAGTTATAAATAGACAAACACTCTACATTATTACACTTTGAATGACTGGGACGGTGACGTCACTGGCGTGTCATGTAATCCAGCTACTTTACTTGGAGGTCACTCTTGTGTGGATTAACGTCCTTATTGGATACTACGTTAATCAGCAAAGACCATCCTCATAATTAAACCAGTTCGTATTTCAGAGGCAGTGGTTCGGATTCCATGTTACACTAGTCCCTTAGATATGCCATTGACTGTTGGGCTAATTATTAACATGCCATGTTGAGCTAATGTCTTAGGAACATGCCAGTCTTAGTCAGTAACAGGACTACAAGATCGCGCCACAATCATCTTACACTCGTTTCTCATTCATACTTGGCTTAAAATACCTACATTCTATGGTACGGTCGCCATTTCAATAATCTAATCTAATCCGAACTTCCAATAGGAAATAGAGCTATTACCTTCGTTATCATTACAAAATCTCATTCTCAATGAAATTTTGTACAGATGTGTAAACGTGCAATTAATTATTAGATGAATTTGGAAATCCAGGAAAATAGGTCTAACTGAGGGAGATTTATAGGAGGGATTTTGCCCCCTCGAAATGGGGGTTTCATTTATAATTTATATTGTAACAAGCACCATTGGAATCAGTTCAAAAAATAGTATTTTAAATCTTTTCTCTACGTCAAACGGTTACTGAGTTATAACAAATTGGTAAACACGACGCGTTATCTTTCGGAATGTGAATGTGGATTAACGTCCGCATTACTGAATGCTAATCCCATCCGCAAATGCTATCCTCATTATTAGACCAATTCGTAATGCAGGGACAGTGGTTGGGACTACACGTTAAACTGTATGTCCCTTAGACATGCGATTGTTTTTAACTATGTTCTGTCCAAGGTAAAATGTCAGCCTTAGTCAGTAACAAGAATTAAATATCGTTGCAACAAAAATTATAGTTTTAATTTCTCCCGTTGCAACAAATCTACTTACTCATTTCCCATGTTATTATTACGGTAAATTGATATAACTTCTATATTTATAAACATACTGATACTATTTCGTGTATGGCTAAAACCTAGGATCAAAGCTAGTATCATCTCAACTAATACAAAAATAAATTAAAATTGATTGAATACGTATTGCCTAAAGTCTTTATTTTATAAGTAACTGACCCGGCGAACTTTATGTAATTAAATTTATCTTTATCTAAGTTAATATGGTTTAACATAAATATAATCAAATACATAAACCTATTTTTGTGAAATTGTTTTATGGCAAACATATAAACAACGTTTATAACTTACAGTTTTTTTGAACAATTAAAAAAAAATTTTGAAAACACCGTTTAACGTGAAAATAATGTCAAAGTCGCATTTTATAAATTAATATAGGTACAGACGATTGGAATAGCTTTATAAGGATGGTTAAATAAACAAATCAAATCTGAAGTAAACATGTTTTTTTTTTTATAAAATTTACGTATAAAACATATTTTTAATTTGCATAAAAAAAAACATAACCAAAAAATTGTTTAGGAATTTAAAATATGCTAAAACATGAATTTATGGAGAATTGTCTCCTATCAGACGATTTTCGCAGGTACGCTAGTTATTTAATTTTTTTATATATTTAGATAAGTATTAATTTATTAAATACACGTCCACTAAAGATCCATTGTACAACATCTATATATTAAAACCGAAAATGGGACACAGACATTTTGTATATACCCAGATTCGACAAATCAAGGTTATTTTTGTGTGGCTTACGTGGTGTCAATGTTTTCATAAAACGTAAACATTTTACAAAAATTCACTATCCGTTATGAAAACACTTACTTAAATGTTATTTTATCTGTATCTACTTCAGTAAAAAACGGTGTCACAACACGGTACTATATAGTTCCCAGGTTAAGAAAATAAACTTGAATAAAAGTTCTCAGCCATTGACTTTTAGTACTTTTTTATATAAAGCTACAATATATTGAGGTTAACAAGCTAAACTTGATACATAAAGGCCCTTTGCAAAGTTTTCAAAGGAAAACTTTGGTACGCAGAGTAGGAAATGGCTAAGAAAATTCAATATATCAAGGTTTTCACGGCCACCCGTTCTATATAAGACAACACTGGAGATACTGAAGTTAAAGAAATATTTAGATTTCTGTATGCAGTATTGTAGAATCTAAATATCGATGTTAAAACAAAGGTAACTAGAAAAAAACAGAGAGGTAAGAATCATGTAAACAGTACCAGTGACGTCACTGGTACAGAAATGTTTATGTTTACATTCCAACTGTCAGAAAAGTAATAAACGGTATAAGTGGACTGACACATACTTTCTCATTTAAGTAAATTTAAAAACGACAATCTTTAATAAAACTATCATATTCTTTAAAGTTTATCTAATTATCACTTAAAAATTGTTTAAAAAATAATCATCCAATTTCTGAAAATAACAAAAAGAGAAACAAAGTTAAATTAATTGTTAGAATTTTATGGGGGAAACCCCCTTCGGTAATACCTAGCTTTTTTGAGTGAGCTATTTGGGCGATTTTACCTTACGCTTCATACCAAGTTTTATGGAAAATAGGGAAGAAATTGATTTTTTAATATTCTCCATAAGAATAAAATTGCCTATTCTCTGGACCTTTTAGTCGTAGATAAATAATTCAAAATAATAATTTGTTTTTTAGTTTTTAAGCTAGTTTCAATAGTGATGGTCAAATTATTGTTTTCGCTGAAAATTTCAAAAATTTAATTTTGACATTTAAAAGTCCATAGCTTTTGAGCCATTATTTTTACAGACATGCAGGTGGTGTCATATCATTTAGTACTCTGTGCACAATGAATTCTCAAATTTTAATGAAAACCGTTAGAGCTAATTTTGAGAAATTTTGATTTTAGGCGCGAACTACCCTTAATAATTAAAAATTTTAAAAATGAAAAAAGGCTGAAGATACGGTGAATATATACTGAATATAACTATGATATATAAGCATTTTAAGCATAAGATCTCAACCAAATGAAGGTAAATACTAAGTTTAATCCAATAATTTGATTGATAAGTGAAATATTATTTTTCTTCATCCTCCATAAGATTACATTGGAGCCCCTAAATACAATGTATTGTGTTCAGATTTTTTATTATCTCGGTAACCGTTGGAGATAGAGCAAAACTTTAAGGAACTAAATTGTGTAGTTATTTTGAGCTGATTCTAATGGTGAAAGATAAAATTTAAAATTTTTAAAAATTACATGGGAAAAACGAAAAAAACATTTTTGGGGTACAAAACCCCCCCAAACTACGCGTTCCGATTAACCGATATGTCTGGATTACGAACTCGTCCGAGAAAATGTAGGAATACATGTTTCTACTAAATTTGGTCTCGATCGGTCCATTTTTATGAAAGTTATCGTGTTCACAGACACAAACACACACACACACACACACACACACACACACACACACACACACACACACACACACACACACACACTATATATATATATTTTAACGACTATTGTTTTTGAGACCAAAGGCACCTAAAGACAAAAAATAACATGGTCCCGGGCTTAAGTCTTGAGCCATGAGACCTACGGTAATAGCTTCTTCCCTATTTCCTTATGGGAAATTCGCTAACAACGGCAACGTAAACAATACTAATGACGTAGTTGGTTTCAAGAACGTAAACGTTATTTGCTAAAATTCACTAAATAGATATTCTCGAAAAACTGAAGAAGTTTTATAAATTGTTTCCAGAGAGAAAGATTCTCTGGGTGTCACAAGTGTCCAAATAACGGATGAGCGAGGGTGTAAAATTAATTATCATGGTGGGCTCTTGTTTTGTGGAGGTATTACATTCCCTCGGATGTTTTGTTTTCAACTCATCTTCACCAAGGTAAATGGAATCTTGTACGCACATGTATGGAAGTAAGTATAATTTGTTTAAACTCAATTAGTCTAATGTTCTCGTGGCAAAAAACCATACTAAAAGCTAAAAAGAATAACAAGCAATAGAAGAAAGTATCTATTTTTATAATAATTCAGTCTTAAAATTCTTTGTACAAAATTATCTAGAGTTGCTCTGGAACGAATTCATTAATTGACAGGTCGTTAGAAAGCTTTCATCCTGTAGATTAGCCAAAAAAATACGAAAGTTTGATGTTCTTAGTATTGAAGGCGAAAAAGTAAAATACCCCCGTCGCAGCAGACCTGCGTACTCAGCGAATTTCCAAATCAATAACATAATAATAATATATGACAAGTTTTATCATTATCTGTCAATAAACATGAGTATTATTTGTTTACACTCTATAAGATCAACATGGGAAAGAGTATGCAGGTTTGCTGCTGTGAGGAACGCTGAAAGTAGTCGTTTCTAGCGTAAACGATTTATATTTTGACCATTTATATTAAGTTTCATCAACATCTGTCCACAAATAAAGGAGTTTACCTAAACTCTATATGATTAACATAGGAAAAGAGTATGCAGGTTAGTTGCCATTATAAACACATAAACTATGATTTTTAAGCATAAATGTATGGATCTCAACCACATGAAGCGAAGATTAACATTGGAGCCCCAAAATACAACGTACTGTGTTTAGATTTTTTAATATCTCGGTATCCATTGGAGATAGAGAAAGACTTTTGGGAACTATTATGTGTAGTTTTTTGTAGCAAAAGAAAATATTTGAAATTTTTAAAAACTACATGGGAAAAACGCAAAAACCCCATTTTTGGGGTACAAAACCCCCCCAAACTACCCGTTCCGATTGTCCGGTATGTCTGGTTACGAACTCGTCGTCGTCGTATATATATATTAACGACTAGTTTTTGGTCTCTAGGCACCTAAAGAAGAAAAATAACATGGTCCCGAGCTTAGGTTTTACCATGAGACCTACGGTAATAGCTTCTTTCCTATGGGAAATTCGCTAAAATATTTTTTCCATAAAAAATATTTTGAAAACGGGGGTTTACGAATTTCTTATTTAAAGGAAATTTTGGGACGAGATCAGATTACAGATCCCAAAACGTCGTGAAACAATCTTTTATTTTATTAAATGCATTATCTAAAATGTTTTACACTTCCCAAATTTCTCGAAAATTTGTTTCACTTCATCCAATGTATTAGGAATATCTAAAATGTTTTACACTACATTTCAACCCACTCAAATATTCCTTTTAATTTTTATAATAAAAATGATTACTATTAAAGGAACGACTGAGGACCAAAACAATGGCAATGCAGTTTATAATTAATTTTACTTTAAACCAGAACAATGGTGCCAACATTAAACAAATGCTGGATAACAATATACGTACAACCGTCTAGAAATATTTGCTTTAAATCTACCTTTTGTCTGAACCAGATTAAATCAAAATATTCATTTCGGTTTAAACAATGGAAGCATTAAAATGAGAGATTCAATTATATATTGCTGAAGCGAAATACCTGTCAAGCATTAGTGTGGAACCTTTGTGTTCTGGGTATTCTTTACCCTCAATGTTCAACTGTTCATGGTTATTAGAAATTAAAAATTTGTAATTAAATTATTCTTGTAGTCTCCGAAGGGGTTTACTAAGTAAATTGTGTACACATGGGCCTTATTGCCCTACCATATTCCTATACAAGGATAAGAATAATTATTTCATAAAGAAATATGATCTAACTTGACATCGATTTTAATATTTATTGTATATGTTATTGTTTTTCTCATCAGCGATTAATTTCCTAATGGCGCATTCTTATTAGTTTTTATTACTTTATCCCCCTATACGATAGTATAAGGAGAAAGTATTGTTTTCGTCAGAATTTTCGAATTTGAGTTTCTGTGGATATATCCATTTCAGTACACCTGAATCGAAAAAATGACGCCACTGTTTCTAATTTACAAGAAACATTTTATGAGAAAATTTAAAAAAATTGTATGTGTCAGTCCACTGATACCGTTTATTTACTATAAAAACTGCATTTTTTCGGTTGTGACATATTTGCTTTTGCTCAAAACTATTATCATTGATAATAGATATAGTAATATTGTATTTTTTTAATAATTTCGTTTGACACTTCCCTGTTATAAATAGGTATGATTCTGGATATGTGTGAGGGAATGTTTTCAGTCCCCTCTAAACATATTTTTCTAATAATATGACATCACTTCCGTTACTCGTTTTGCGTCACATTTCTAAAAACACCCCCTCCAGAGCTTCGACATACCGGACTAAAGAAAATGTTTGTAGATTTTGTAGTATTCCTGCTGCATTCCTGGTCTAAGGAGTACGTAAAAGAAGACTCATTGTTATAATTTTATTTATGTACAGCGCGTCATCAAATTCAACACTCCTTTACTTAACTTAATAATGCATACTTCATTTTGTAAATACTATAGAATATTTGAACAGCACAGATAAAAACTTCAGTCTTGAAGAAATCCTTGAGAGAATCGACTAAAGTATTTCTCAGTTCGGAAGTTTCTTATCGGAAAATAGCACAAGTTTACGTCTCCATGCCTTAGGGCCCTAAATTACTTATTCCTCTAAAAATCACGTTTCCAAGACGATGCATCTTGTTTAGAAATCAAATTTAGTATCTGGTTTCTCTTTAGCGAATTTCCTATGGAAAAGTGAGCTATTCACGTGATCTGCATGGTGACAGTTAAGCCCGGGACCATGATAGAAGTTCATAAAATTAACCCCTAAACACGTTATTGGAGGTTATTCAAAATGTTATATACAAAATACAAAAAATATATAATGCATATCGCAATACTCTGCTACATCAAAATTAGCCATTTATCAATAATTGTGAACAATGGCTACGTTAAAAAGATTATTATTAAAAAGCGATACATTGATATACCAGCATATATATATTGTTTATTTTTGATAAACAATAAGTAACACAGAAATGGAAACAATGTAGCAGGAAACAGTCATTATTTTAACAATGATGTATTAATCAATCAGCTGTTTAAGGCAATAACTTAAATCAGCTGATCGAAGTAACTCACTAACACCAATTCTACATGATAACGGTTGATATTGTCGAAAACACATTTTCTTAAGAATGAATTTCCTCTGTTATTTATTAACCGATTTCCTTAAATTTGGTGTCGTTAGATTTATAACTAATTTTTATAAATAAAAGGTATTCACTATTGGTTTTTTGTCATGAGCGTTTTTGAGATATTTACGTTTTATATTTTTTGACAGCCGCCATTTTGAAAATGATAAAAAATACTTTTTCTGTAATTAGGTTTTGAGGTAATAAAACTACATAATACACAATTTCATTATAAACAACAGTCCTCAAATTAAAATGAGCTAAGTGAAAAAAAAACAAAACGGTGGCTATGCGGGTTGATTTTTCAAATTTTTGAATATGATATTTTTACTATTTTAGTTCTAAATTTAAACCTTTTAGGTTTGTAAGAGAGCGACTGAAAGTGTTGTTATAAAAAGTTAATTTTAAAATATAATTACATCTTTTATATAGTGACATTCAAAGAAATACTGTTCCATCCTCATAATTTGAGCTTTCTCAACACCACAGTTGTTAAAAAAATCATTTAACAGCTGTTCCATCCACGATCTCCGGCAACACAAAGACGGAATGCTTCAGTGGCAGCGATCTTCTCATTGGCTGAATTGCTCGTTTCGCGCCCTTTGTTTTCTCAGCATCGGATATTTCCCAGAGAGAAACTGTAAAGTCAGAACATCAAGTCGATGTGAATTCCTAATTGCAGGATGGAATCTTACAGTACCTTAAATTACTTTATTTAAGAATTAAATATATTTTACCCCACAGTAATCTTTTTCAACTAATTCTCCGTGCGTGTATTTAGTCCTGAAAACAGCTTTTTAAAAACAAACATAACCTCTAACTCTTTAAGTCAGGAAGAAATATTTTTCTGTCTAAATTTTCATTTCATGTTAGTGTTACTTTTTCTTTTACTTGTATAGACTAGTATAACTTATTGTTTTATTTTTAGAGAAACAAATGATTGTAAATAAAGTTTCCGGATGAAAAAATTATAGTGACGAAAGATTTGTTTGTTAGGTTAGGTGGTAAAATTACGTATACTCGTCTGAAATATGTTTATCGGGCTAGTAACATATACGAAATAATAATTAAGGAAAATCCATTTGACTTTATCTGAAAAGAAATAATTGGTTTTAAACCTACAACAAATTCATGAATTTATCCATCAAATAACCAAAATTAATGTATGTTAAATATCGTTTAATATCCTCTCAAAGTGGTATGATCAATAAAATATAATATGTTACGAAAGTTAAAAAATTAAGTTAATAAGGGTGGTAGTCATGTTTAGGATTAAAATGTTTTTATCTCAACTATAAATAGAGTAAAGGTTTTTATTTATATCCATGAACTTGTTAAAGTAAATGAAAATTAAAAATAAACGTTGAATAGTTCATAGTTTATCGTCTTTTGTGTCAGACAGACTACTAAACTAAATTAAAAAAAAATAAATACCCCCGTCGCAGCAGACCTGCGTACTCAGCGAATTTCCAAATCAATAAAATAATAATAATAATATATGACAAGTTTGGTCAAAATCTGTCGATAAACATGAGAATTTTTGCCTATTCTCCATAAGATTAAAATGGGAAAGAGTGAGTAGGTTTGCTGCTGTGAGGAACACTGAAAGTAGCCATTTATACCATCAAAAATTTTATTTTTAACATTTATACCAACTTTCATCATCAACATCTGTCCATAAATATAGGAGTTTGCCTAATCTCCATATGATTAACATGGGAAAAGAGTATGCAGGTTTGCTGCCATGATAAACACATAAACTATAATTTTTTAGCACAAATGTATGGATCTCAACCACATGAAGCTAAATATCAAGTTTCATCCAAAAATATTAGATAATAAGTGAAAAATTAATTTTTTTTTAATCCCCCATAAGATTAACATTGGAGCCTCAAAAATACAACGTACTGTGTTTAGATTTTTTTATATCTCGGTAACCGTTGAAGATAGAGAAAAACTTTAAGGAACTTAATTGTGTAGTTTTTTAAGCTGATTCCAATGGTGAAATATAAAATTAGAAATTTTTAGAAATTACATGTGAAAAACGCAAAAAACCTGATTTTGGGGTACAAAACCCCCCCAAACTACCTGTTCCCATTGACCCATATGTCTGGTTTACAAACTCGTCCGAGCATTTGTAGGAATACACGTCTCTACCAAATTTGGTCTCGATCGGACCATTTTTACGAGAGTTATCGTGTTCACAGACATATATATTCATATATATAAATTTTAACGACTATTGTTTTTGGTCTCTGGGCACCTAAAGAAGAAAAAATAACATGGTCTCGGGCTTAACTCTTGCCATGAGACCTACGGTAATAGCTTCTTCCCTATGGGAAATTCGCTAAAAATCATTAGTGGAGTATTTATGATCACAAAAGGAAAACAATAGTATCTAAGATAGTTTCATATTCTGTGAATGCAAAGAAAAATAATGATTTGGGGGGAAATGTAGGGCCTCCGGGGCAAGTCTGGGGATTCCATCACTAATATATAACCAAAATAAAACAAAAGACAGCATTAGGACAACATTTCAAAAAATATATATTCGATTTCTAGTATACAATAATGCCAAAAAAGACATATTAAACTCATAAACCTACAGAAATAAGGTTTGAGACTCAGACCGAACTCTGAAACTACCACAGACACCAGCCCGCTTGTGGCGCGATCTTGTGGTCTTGTTACTGACTAAGGCTGACATGTCCTTAGGGTTAATTGATAGCCCAACAGTCAATGGCATATCTAAGGGACCTACTGTTAAACGTAAAGTCCGAACTACTTCTTAATTACGAACTGGTTTAATTATGAGGGAGGTATTTGTGGATTGACGTAGTATTGATTAGTTCGGACGTTAATCCACACAAGAGAACACTACATCCACCGACCATCGCTCACAACTAATAATAAATAAATAAATTTCTTTATTGCAGTGGAACAATATACATTGCATTGCAAAGGTCATGTAATGTGCATTTTCTTCAGTGCCAAATTTTTATTTTCGCGTAAACTCCTAAAATTTAGATATTCCAGCGGCTCATCATGAACTCATCAACCGAGTACAGAACTTTAGACACCAAGAGGCGTTTCAGTCGAGTTTTGAATTGATTTTCGTTTTGGGACTGCTTGAAGCTGTCAGGGAGCTTATTTAGGAACTTGACTCCAGCCTGTGACGGCAAATGCTCAAACGCCACAGTTCTGTGTTGTCCGAGTCGATAAGTGTCCCTGCCCCTGGTATTGTACTGGTGCAACTGACTGCCCTGTACAAGTGAGCATTTAAACCTGCAGTACAGTGCCGCCTCCAGGACATAGAGGCTGGGTCAGTCCAAGCTCCCTGAAAGCGTTCCTACAAGACTCTCTTGGTTGCAATTTGGAAATAATTCTAACTGCCTTTTTTGCAGTATGAAGACTCTATCTAGCCTCGATTTTGCACAACTATCCACAAATTCGTGACTTCCAAGTAGCTGGATTACAGGACACGCCACGGTCAGCGCTTGGCATACAACGCCTACCTACCTATTCTATCTTATACTACTTACAACTATTTTATAATAAAAATAACACTATCACGAACCTTTTTTGTTATGAAGGGAAACGTCAAGAAAGAATAGAATAGGAATAGGGTCATGGAGGGGTACGCTGGGAAACTATTTAAAAAATAAATCCATACATTAAAAAGTACAGGTCTATTTTGGAATCTGAACTAAAATTACTGTAATAGTGTGGTTAGTAAAAAAGATAAAATAATAATGTTATCGTAATTATTTAAAGTCAATAAATAATATTACGGTATGCCATTTCTTTTGCTGCAAAACTTTAAAACTTGCCAACCCCCTTTCAGCTTCCTACTTATTCGTTTCGAGTTGTATAAATTAGAAAAATCCACAAGTTATAACATTCGGCTGGCTGATCGCTTTCAGATTTCCGACTTCCGCTCAAATAAACACCGGAAACGGGCGTTGAGAAATGGTTCACGGACCGATAAAGCGGAAATTTCTACCTGAACGTGACAAATCCAAATCCCTACGACAAATAATACCTGCTAAGTACTCAGTTGTACCAACTGTGAAACAAAATGCATATGCCCAACGTTAATTTGGCACATTTCAAATCTTAATAAATGTATATATGTTATTTTATAAGAGTGTAAGCTGATGATACTTATATAGATTAATTTAAGAACGACGATTATTTTATAGTTTAACCTCAGTTAATCAATAATACTTTTTGATAAATATTACCATTTCGTACTTAAAAGACATTTTTCAGAAAGAAATTACACAAGACAATAAATTATGCTTCTAGGTTTTTTTTGTATTTTACCTTTTTTTAAATAGAGCAAAAACAATAAAAAAACATTTTTGATGACTGTATTGTTTTTTTCTTTCCCTATACATAGAAAATAGATGAAACCATGTTTTCGATCAATTTTTAAATTTCATCTTGGAGTGGAAGTATCTATTTCGAGTAATCCTAAATACGAATAACCTGTTTGCGAAATTTAATCATCCCCAAAAACACAACAACGGTCCGTTTTTTATAAAATTTAACACAATGGTACACTTAAAAAAATTAAGCCCTAGTCATCTCTTTAGTTTTTACTAGTTCAGATATTGAAATTGGGTACATTAAGAAGAAGCTGTCCAATTACTGATAAGTTCTTTGGATATCCAGATAGATTGGCTTCCGTTTCATCTTGCATTACTCAGAGAGACATACTTCGTGAAAGAAGAAGCAAGGAAGGAAGAAGGAGGGTCGGGTGGTTTAGAAAGACTTACGAGAGAAGATGAGAAGCGTGAAAAGAAAGTAGAAACGCAGAACATAACCGAATTGACGTCATACCGGGTGCAGTTAAATCATTATAACTCCAGTATCTGCCAATTTTATACAAAACTACCATTTTATCATTCTTGTAACATCATTCAGGTGGTAATCATTTCTCTGTTTACATGTCTCGAGACTTTCAGCAAAACTGTTAAACACTTTATCAAGCATCACATTTGTAATCGACCCAATCACTCTTTCAGTTCTCTCAAATGTATGCGGTTTGTTTTCATACACTTTAGATTTTAGGTAGCCCCAAAAAATCATACACTGAGGTCCGGTGAGCGAGTGGGCCAAGCAATGTCGCCGTGGCGAGAGATGACGCGGCCCCGAAACTTCCTCCTCAGTTAATCCATTACTTCATTTGTTGTGTGAGTCGTTGCTCCATCTTGCTGGAATAACATATTTTTCAAGCCAAGACGTTTTCGTTTTAGTTCAGGAATGACAAAAGTCCCCAACATTCTTGGTTGACCGTAACTGTTCGCGTTGTCTCACTCTTTCAATGTTGTCCAGTGTTCTGATTGACTTTGGAGGTCCTGTAGGCTTTTATTTTAAGGCTGATCCCGTTGATCTAAACTTCTCAACCTACAACTTTATTGTGTTGCGGAAAGTGATTCGTCCCTGTTTTCTAACATGGACATGATTGTGAAACCGCCGTTGAGTTGCAACGACAGAATCGCCACTTTTAAAATACGCCTCAACGATGAACACTCGATGCTCGCTGGTACTCTGTTCCATGGCAACTAAAGAGCGGAAACGGAAACTGTCAAAAATGAACTTCAAAACGTACACTACCCACAACCCCCCGACAACAGTACCGCCAACAGTGCGCAAGTAAAAACCGCCAGGTTTATCTGCTGGACCCTGTACTATTTTGTCTTTTCTGAGGGATAAAACGTAAAAATGCCCAAAAATATCATAATTATTACCAAGTAATGTAAGACAAAACTATAATTTTATTTTAAGATGATCACGTAAACATAGTTATTGGGTGCATTAGGTCACAGAAAACAGAATAATAATCCATAAACTTCATCTAAAACTGTATTGACTGTTGTCGTGCTGAAATACATAAACTGATAACGGGTTTAACTAGTAACTACAGATAGCGCTGGGAACACGTGATAGGAACTTGCATGGATATAATCAGCTGTTTTATCGGTTGCATTTTAGACTATTATACTATGATTAAAATCGATAGAAGCTTCAAGGTCAACTTCAAATCAAGTCATATGGTTCATATAAACACATGTCATTGAATTCTGACTATTGTTTACTATTATTTTCCAATGTTTTGTAAACATTCTCTTTTTTCCTTTTTTGCCAATGGCAGGCTCAGCTTAGCTATGCAGCCTCGAAGTACACTATTTTTTATGGAATTCCCATCTAAATGTTGTGGCCATCCCGGGGATCGAACCCGTCACCGCATGCACCGAAGTCGAAGACGCTAACCTTTAGGCTAGCAGATGCTCATAAACATTCTTAAAAGAGCTTAAAACATTCTTAGGTTAGGTTAGGTTATTGAAATGACAACCATACCACAAGGTAGGTATTTTAAGCCAAGTATGAATGAGGATTGAGTGTAAGATGATTGTGGCGCGATCTTGTAGTCTTAAGGCTGTTTCTTAGACAGGACTGTTAATTAATAGCCCAACAACTGTAAACAATAAACACTTAAAACAATAAATTCAGTTTGTATATTTAAAATAATGTGTTATTAAACATTAATTTAATTTCAATGTAATATAAGTTAAGTGCTCTTTTAAAAATGTTTACAAAACATTGTACAATAATGGTAAACCATAGTCAGAATTCAATGACGAGTTTATATGTACCGTATGACAATTTAAATTTGACCTTGAAGCTTCTATTGATTTTCTATTCTATTGATAAAAATAAATTCGTCGGGATAAGTGAACCGTCCAATCAAATTAAATAGTTTGATGGAAGAATAAAATTCGCTGATTTCGTAAATATACCCTGAAGACTATAATGAAGGTAGTATTATGAAGCTAAGGTATGAAGCAAGAAGCTAATAGTGTGAAGCTTTGGGGCATTTTCCTGCTATGCCCACAAAATTCTCCCACCCAAACGTGAAGAGGGTAAGTAATTTCGAAATTATTTCTCTCATTTAAGTAACAGTAGGATATTTGATTCTCCATCTCATAACATTTTCAAAATTAAGTTAAAGGATTGGTTTTGACAATTAGCGATGACGAAGCTGATCGAGTCTCTCATCTCCACTGACTGCAGAAGACCCTCCAACTGACAACCGTTCGACTTGGACTGTATTTTTATTTATTTATTAAGTTATTTACTATCCTTAGCTTTTTCTTTGTCTATACATATATTTCACTGTGGAAGAATAGTATCGTAGGGGTTTTCTCTATTAATTCATAATTATATACAATTTCCCAACTTTTTACAAAGTTTATTTTAATAAAAAAAGAACTCGGGCCTTCGTACAGACATTCTACGTCCATGTTGCCGTTTCCTACTTTTTCGGTTTTTTTATTTGCTTATTACGATTTCTTATGGATTTTTTATGTTATAAAACATTGTTTCTGTTACTAAAATTTTGTAAATATGTACAACTTATTTTGTAACAAATTTTGTTTTTTCACAATTCAATTTTGTTTTTTTGCCCCATACCTCTGGGGGAGTGAACTAATTTATAATTGATTTCAATGACTGATCAAAATGTGTAAAATACCTATTGTCAAAAATTAAAAAGTCCAGGTGTCTAAAATATTGAATTCCTATTCTACAATAAAATGTGTTTGGTTGTCACCAACAAAAAAATTAACAATCCATTGACGTTATTTTAGAACTAAAGAATAATCCATTAAAATAAATCAATTAAAAAAATGTAAGTACTATTTAAGAAAGAGAAACAATACTGCATAGTTAATCAAGATATAGAATTATTCAAGTGTTGAAACACACATTTTCTTAGTTGTTAATATTCCCGTTAAAATAAAGTAATTATTGTGTTAAAATCAATCGTTTTAAACGACTTTTAAATAAATAATAATTTAACTCAAATTTCACACAGTGAAATTTGAGATTACGCTTTGGTCAACCCCCTCCCTTAATACCCTAAAAATGCTATAAAGATCCACTTAATAGAGTCAAATACTTTTTTTGAATCTCTTCCTCTCTTTACTGCCACTCTTTCTGGGGGTATAAAATGTAAAACAAAAAATTTCATAATAAGTTCAGACAATGTACAGACAAACTGTAATGTTATAGCTTATTCACTGTATTATTAAAACGACACGGCGGACCAATGCGGTTTCAACAGGTCAGTTCCCCCACCACTCTTCACCCCCACCATCTCCGAAGTTCGACCAATCAGGTTCAAGTGCCATTGACGAGCGGCGTTGACTTCAAGTTAAGTGCGTCTTCGGCCGAAGAAAGGCTCCTCTAATAAAGTATCAATTGAACTCCAGGCTAAGTGTGTTCCTTAGAGATTTTCAACACGCTTTAAAGGAGATACCTTTCGTTAAGTCTAAGATATATTTTTATTTTTAAACATTTTTTACTCGTATCATAACTTGCTGACCACCAAAATTATTCCTTTTTTAGAAATCAGTAAATATAAGTTACAAACTTTTTGGTTTATTTATTTTTATGATTATCATTTGAAATGGCGACCCATTGAGCCAAGTATGGATGAGTGATGAATGTGGCACGATTTTGTAGTCTTGTTACTGACTAAGGCTGACATGTTCCTTAGACAGGACTGTTAATTACTAGCCCAACAGCCTATGCCATCTAAGGGGCCTACAGTTTAACGTGTAATCCAAACCACTTTTTGCCTCCAAATTACGAACTGGTCTAATTATGAGGATGGTCTTTGCGGATAAACGTAGTGCAGTATTCAATAGTGCGGACGTTAATCCACACCAGAGAACATGGCATCCGACCATCGCTCATAACTATCCACTAATCCACCTTCAAGTAGCTGGATTTACAGGGCACGCCATCGTCCCAGTCTATTAACTATATTTTAACTATTTTCAATCACATTTCCAAAGTTTATGAAATAAAAACTAAACTACGAGATGTAAAGTCTATACGGATGAATTCACACCATTAATTGACTTTAGTTATCAATCTAACAACAAGTAAACGCTAGACTTAAATTTGACCGTTCCATATCAAAACGTAACGTTATAAACCGTAAGAACTACATGGGCAATGAATACGTAGGTTTGCTGCCATAAGATCAACATTACAAAATGTACTGGTGTTTACCGTTTTGAAATATCTCAGTAAGCAATTTACCTAGAGCCAGATTAAAAATACTAAAGTGTGTGTTTTTTGAGCTGAATCAAACGGTAAATAGGAAAAGTAGATTTTTCTTAAATATACGTAAATAAATTAAAATGCCCTTTTTTGGGGTCCCTCCCCAAAATTGTAGATGATGTAGTCCGATTGCGTTGCCCAACGAACTCGTCCAATATATTACAGAAAAAACAACACCACTGAATTTTATAATAATTAGACGAAAATTTTTCCAAAAAAAGGTTCAGGGGTTGAGTTATGAACTTCTATCATGGTCCCGGGCTTAACTGTCCCCATGCGGGTTACGTGAATAGCCCACTTCTCCATTGGAAATTCGTTAATGACAAACACCCAAAATCAACCAACGATGAAATTCAAATAACTTTAAAACGAAGAAAACTTTTGTAAAAAATGAAAAAGTAGAACGAATTTGAACTTTGCCGTATGTTAAGAACAACCCTTGTAGATTAAAACCCACTACTCGGGAGGTTTATAATTTACCCCTAACGACGTACTCTGAATTGCGAGAAATTTCCTTTCGGTGATTATTTAATATCACTCAGGCCTGCAAAGTTAGTTAGCAACCAAGTTAACCTTATTTGAGGAACGAAGTTTTGAGCTTGGAGGTATTTGATGAAGAGCAATTAAATTTTGAGGTCTTTTCTTTTGTGTGGTAACAGGAATATTTAAAAATAATGATTTGTTCGTTATAACTTTTTCATCCACTTTGAGTAAATTTATAATTATGTACGTTTGAAACGATATATACTGTACTGGATATAATAGTAATAAACCCCTTAAAATATATAATTTATTTTTACTTTTTAGTAGGATCTCATTTGTCGACTAATTTCTTTATAAATTTAATTGACTCCTATGTTTGGTCAGTTTTTTTTGCTGTTGGGACATCTTTATCAACAAGATATGTTTTCCAAATCACTTAATGTATATTTGTTTTTGTTATTTTGTTTCTTTTGAATTTATTAGGGGGTTTATATCTATTTACTAACAGAATAAATACATCACATGTATAACTTTATTTTTCCGTAGAAGATTTGAAATTTTTGTAGATGTATAAATATTTTGTGATATTTGTAATGAATTTCCACAAAATACCATTAGGCATACCTGTATTTGAAATAAAAACAAAATTAAAACCTTTTTAATTCACTGAATCAGTTAATTTTTAACTTATTAGGTGGCAAAAAGACATTGTTTAGCGTTACAAAACTACATTGCTTAGCGTTAAAAAAAGACAATGTTTAGTGTTACATAAAGACGTTGTTTGGCGTTACGAATAGACATTGGTTAGCGTTACAAAAAGCCATTGTTTAGCGTTACGAATAGATATTGGTTAGCGTTACAAAAATACATTGTTTAGCGTTACGAATATACATTGGTTAGCGTTACGGATTGCTTTACGTTACGAAAATACATTGTTTCGAGTTACGAAAATACATTGTTTAGTGTTACGAAAAACATAGTTTAGCGTTACGAAAAGACAGATAGTCATAAATTGAGATAATTACAGCTTTTCTGGGATTTTAACACGTAAAAATAACCAAAAATATCATTATTGAAAGTACAAATAAAATTTACATTTTATTTACATAGATTGGCTAATTTTGATCTATTCAACACAACCTCGTTTAGATTCATAGTTCAAAAGATATTATAGATTTATTCTATCACAATATTTTATATTATTACTACATTTATCCCTGAAATCCCGTTTTGAGAATAATTATAAAATTAATGATGATTCAGTTTTTGGATAAACATTTTCAATGAATAAAAAAATTAAAAAAAAAACGTTGTGAGTTTTATTCTGAAAACGTAATACTGGGTAATGCCTGCTAGAAACACTCAATACACCTAATTCAAAGCTCCGTTGCGTTTTAAGACCTCCCCCGAAAGCTTGAAAGGTCTTCGCAAAATGCGAATTTAAAATCCCTTTGTGTACTGATTACCATAAAACTCTTCTCTGAAACTCTTAGCAATTTAAATTCTATGCGATGGGTGAGTTCGTGGGGGTAAATCCACTTCATTTTGCCGCGGTTAATAGTTTATTTTAACGGTTGAGTTCCGTAGAGTGTTATCTTTCAGAGTAGTGTTTTACTTTATCCCCTTATACATAGTATATGGAGAAAGAATGGTTTTCGTAAAAAGTTGTTAAGTGTGTATCTTTCAGTGTGTATCACTTTTCCATAGGGCATTCGCTAATAATTTAGATGTGTTTATATTTTGTTGATGGACATTTTTGTAATATTGCATGTTTTATACCGGGTGAGGTTTTTTTAGTGATCCAATAGCTAAATTTTTAATTACACGCCTTAACACCACACTTTATGTGAAACTTGCTCAATTTTAAAATACAGGGGTTTTCGTGAGGAAATTTTAAGTTAGCAGCCATATTGGAAAACGGCGGCCATTTTCCAAAAATTTGAAATTGTATTCCTACATAAAAAAGTCCTCGTAGCTTCTGAACCATTAGAGATATTGAAAAAGCACCCAATTACAAAAATGTTTTACTTTAGAAAGCACAATCCAAAAACAAATTAAAAACAGGGTGTACCATAAGTCATTTTTAAGTTTTTTAAGCTATTTTGGTAAAAAAACGGCCATATTGAAAAAATCTGAAATTGTATTTTTGGGTGAAACTTGTCGTGTACTTATCACTTAAAACTATTACTATATTAGTGACTAGTAGTAACTATTACTTATTACTTAAAAGGTACTTAATACTATTGGATCATTATTTTAAACTCACCCTGTATAAGGAATGTAGCCTATAATATTAACGAAATCTTTATAAAGCTTACACAGCATTAGATCTGGCTGTTTCTCTTTTCCCAGAAACAAGAAACTTATTCTGAGTTATAAACAAATTATACTTAACTACTTCCATACATGTGAAGATCCCATTTACCTTGGTGAAGATGAGCTGAAAACAAAACGTCGGGGAAAATTGAATACCTCCGCGAAACAAGACTCCACCACAATAATTAATTTTACGCCCTCGGTCGTCCGTCATTTGGACACTTGTCACAACCAGAGAATCTTTATCTAGAGAAACATTTTTTTTAATATCTTCTTCAGTTTTTAGCGAACTTCCTATAAGAAACACAGCAATTACCGTAAGACTTGGGCCGGGGAAAAGATATTTTTTGTTTTGGAATCCCCAGATGCAAAAACGACCATTCGTTCGAAACTGTATACATGTATATATTTATTTATTTATTAAGCATAATTTAACATGTACTTGTCCCCACCAAGTTAAGCATAGCTTGTGTAAAATACACTATGGCTGGCCACCAAAGCAGAACTTCAAAACAATTTTTTTATGTAATTGCAACAATAACACGCTACAAATTAGATTAGATGATTGAAATGGCAACCTACCCAGGTAGGTATTTTAAGCCAAGTATAAATGAGAAATGGCTGACATGTTCCTTAGACAGGACTGTTAATTAATAGCCCAACAGATGGCAACTAAGGGTCGGACAGTTTAAAGTGGAATCCGAACCACTGCCTCTAAATTACGAACTGGTCTAATTATGAGGATGGTTTTTTTGTGGATTAACGTAGTTTTGTGCGGACGTTAATCCACACACGACAACACTACATCCACCGACCATCTCTTACAACTATCCACAATTCGTGACTTCCAAGTAGCTGGATTACTGGACGTCGCCACGGTCACAGTCATACAATGAACAAACTATAAAAAACCAAATATAATAACTAAAAATGAGTAACAGGAATATACTTTTAAACAATAAGAAGAAAAAACGAACCACTATTAATTGAATAATTAGATAAACTGACAAACCAAAAATTAAATGAATCAAAATACTTATGATTATTAAATCCAATGCTGAATTGGGATATTTTGTGCAGCTATGTCTCTGCAGGTGATGTAGCTCAATATGCAGAAGATAATAGCGAACTGAAAAGGAATAATGTACCTACTATTTTGTGAGTAGTTTCGTCAATTAAACTTCAACTTTACTCTCTACAGGTGCACAAGAAAAATCATTACTGGAAATACATGTAAGCCAAATAATATATTTTTCCTCGTGGCGGGAAACCTACTAAATCATTCCCCAAGTTGCTCTTATTGAGAACTAACCAAAGTACACGTTCTTCGCACGGGTTAAAAGGGCTGAGAGGTGTAGGCTCTACTGATACATTTAAGTTATTGTTAATTAATTCTTCATTGTTTACAAAATGACAAAACACGAGTGTCTACAAAATGACAAAGTAACATCTGTCAAATATTGGGAGAGGATAAGGATTAACGTAATAGAGACCATTCCACTATTTCGAATAATTCACTAATTTCGATCCAGCAGTTTATCTGAAAAATCAACTTTATTTCTTCTTCTTCCCGAACTGTCAAAATATAGTGCAAACGGATGTTGTCATTAGAAAATGTAAACATTGAAACCTAGGACGGTCACGGCAGCTCTTTCTTCTTCTTCTTCCCGAACTGTCAAATTTTAGTGTTCACAGCTGTTGACATTCAAGTAATTTTATGTTTTCATTCTTTGAAAATGTAAACATTGAAATTTAGGACGTTCATGGGGCGTAGCCCGAGAGGATTTTAAGGGAACTAATATGCCTATGTGTTGCATGAGTTTAAGATCTACCTTTCTGTAAAATTTCAAACCGGTCGGTTCAGTATTTTTCGCATTTACTTGCCACAACAAACCAACAAACAAACCCACAAACAAACATACAGAAACCACCTCTTCTTCATTATAGATAGATGAGTAAGTTGGTATAACTTCCTTATGTGGCTAAAGCTTTTATCATGACAAAAAAATTCCGAAATCAATATAAATTCGCTGAGTATAAAGACGTGGCTGTTTTGTTTCACCAGAGAGGATACTGAAATTCCTCCTCTAGAGTTTCACCAAGCAACGTTCGGAACTCCGATACGTTTTTTGTGTTCAAAGCTTTCACATAAAACTCAGACATCAGCTTTCCACTAAAATAAACATCAGAACCTGTTTGTGGCAATTGTAAGCTCCTCGAATTCTCTTCAAAGTGGATTTTAAGTTTTATTTTACACTAGCTGTAATAAACTAAGTTTGTACGAAATTTATGACTCGATGTAGAGAAGCATATGATCTAAATATATAAAACAAAGTCGTGTTAGTTACACGCATCATAACTCGAGAACGGCTGGACCGATTTTAATGATCTTTGATTTTTCGGATTCGTCTCTGCTCCGGTCATGCTTTAGGCATATTCAGTTTCCATAAATTCAATTAGTTTCTCTTTTATAGCGTTTTTAATTTATAATGTTAACCTTATGGGAAATAAGTTTGTTTACAAATTTTCTAAAATCAAACATTTAATTTCTTTAAACAGCTGTTGGTTTCCCAATGTCGTATGAATCATTCATTAATGTAAAACTATAAAGTAAATATGTGCTGTACAAAATTAACAGCATTATTCGCCACGTTAATAGTTTATGGTTTTTGGGGATTATGTACTGTATTGATTTTTTTATATTTTCTGTATGATTAAAAGTAACACGTGTATATATGTTTGCCAAATAAAATAATTACTATGTTTATACATATTAGGTTTATTATAATAGTCAACTGTTGAATATTTAAAGCTTTCACAACGAAGCCGCAGTGTTATTTTTGACTTCAGAAAATGGCCAATCTTAAAGTTAACATGTATTTTCTGTTAGGCGTTACAAAAGTTCGCCGGGTCAGCTGGTTTATCATAAAAAATATGTAATACCCACGTCGCAGCAGACCTGCTTACTCAGCGAATTTCCAACTCAATAATATGACAATAGTCTCGTATGACAAGTTAGATCAATGTATGTTGATAAATTAGAGATTCTGTCTGTTCTCCATCAAAAGAAGAGTACGCAGGTTTGCTGCTGCGAGGGTAACATTTTCTCTATCTCCAACGGTTACCGAGATATTAAAAAAAACTACGTGAACTGACACATACTTTCTCCCTTAAGTAAATTAAAAAAAGACAAACTGTAATAAAACTATCATACCACAAAGTTAATCTAAATATATTATAATTTTGTGTTCAAAATAATCATCCAATTTCTAAAAATAAAAACACGAGAGACAAAGTTAAATTAATTGTTCAAATTGTATGGGGGGACAACCCCCCCCCCGTAACACCAAGCTTTTTTGAGCTGGTTTTTTCGGTGATTTGACCTTACGCTTCATACCAAGTTTCATGGAAAACGGTTGGAAAGTAAGGAAGAAATTGATTTTTTTTATATTCTCCATAAGAATAACATTGGCGCTTTCAGACAACGTACTGCGTTTATCGTGGACAGTAAATTTAACTTTTCTCTGGAACCGTTAGTCGTAGACAAATAATTCAAATTACTAATTTGTTTAGTTTTTTAAGCTGGTTTTAATGGTGCCAGTCAAGTTATACTTTACTTTTATTGTTTTCGCTGAAAATTTAAAAATTTGATTTTTTAGACATTTAAAAGCCCATAACTTTTGAACCGTCATTTTTACAGATATGCGGGTGGTGTCAAATTATTTAGTACTCTGTACACTATAAACTGTCAAATTTTAATAAAAATCGTTAGAGCCGTTTTTGAGAAATTTGGATTTTTCACGTTTTTAAGGGTTTTTAGGGGTGAACTACCCTTAAAAATCAAAAATTCAAAAAAATGAAAAAAACGCCTGGAGATACCGTGAATATATATACATGCCAAATTTCATCTAAATCGGACCAACGGGGTAGGCTGTGGCACTGTACACATCCAGACACACACACACACGGACACACGGACGGACAGACATCACGTCAAAACCCACTTTTTTGGATTCAGGGGACCCCAAAACGGATATATCCACCCTCAACTCAAATTCGAAAATTTTGACGAAACAATTTTCTCTATCTCCAACGGTTACCGAGATATTAAAAAAAATTGAGCACAGTACGTTGTAGTTAATATTAATCCAATGTCAATCTTAGAGAGGGGAAGAAAAAAATTAATAATGTATTTCATTAGTAACCAATATTTTTGGATGAAACTTGATATTTAGGTTCATGTTACATAGATCCATCTATTTATGCTTAAAAATCATAGTTGATGAGTTTATCATGGCAGCTAACCTGTATAATCTATTCCCACGGTAATCATATAGAGAATAGGAAAAACTCCATTATTATTGTTCACAGATTTCGATAAAACTTGGTACTGTATATAGTAAAAATCAAAAATTGTTTATAGTAAAAATGGCTATTTTCAATGTTTCTCACAACAGAAACCTACATACTGTTTCCCTTGTTAATCTTATGGAGGAAGCAAACACTCTTGTTAATTGACAGATATTGATCAAACTTGTCATTTATTTCTATTTTCATATTTTTGATTTGGAAATTTGGAGTACGCAGGTCTGCTGCGACGGGGTATGTTTGTCATTTACTTAAGGGAGAAATTATGTGTCTGTCCACTTAAACTGTTTATTTCTAACGTAAAACCAAATTTAATTATTATTGATTGTTATTATTATTATATAACGATTATAATAATGATAATTTATCTAATTGTAAATTAATGCTGAGTAATTTGGTATTGAAACAGAAATATGATAAGTTACAGTTCTGAACGTGCTAACCTCTAATATTATAGTCACGACATGATATGAAATTTATGAAAACATAGAGGAAGGTCTGTACGAAAAGTAGTTACTCTGTGTTCATCATTTTCCCGCTCACAGTTTTGAGCTATAAAGTTTACTTAGAGCTTAGTGGATTATATACTACGTGTGGAATTTACGTTACACTCATAATTTCGTAAACAAATACATTCTTAGGCGAACAAGATCGTACATATGTAAATTACAGTCGTTTTAACAAAAATTTACCGAATCCAATACTATAATACGAGTAAGGTGTATATTTTTTCCTTGTTTTAAAGAACACGTAAACTACAAAACTGAAGAGCCCATTTATGCATGCGTGTTCGAGTGGACGTCCCTAAGTACATTGGTCAACAATGGAACAGCTGTAAAAGGACAAAAGTGCATAATTATGCTTGTTGTTGTCCAAGATATTTTTACAAGTCCGTTTTTATCGTCCGAGCTCAAAACACATGCATAAGTGGACTATAAACTATGACACTATTAAAGGCATCCTAAGTCCTTTTTTAATGTTACCTTTACTCAATATATTTCTGGAACCAGAGTACATAGAGATCTGAAATTAATTTTATTTTTAAAATTAGTTTATTAGCGAATTTCCCATAGGGAAGAAGCTATATTACCGTATGTCAAATTATGGTAAGACCTAAGCCCGAGACCATGTTATTTTTCGTCTTTAGATGCCCAGAGTACAAAAACAATAGTCGTTAAAATTATTACATACATACATACATACGCATATATATATATATATATATATATATATATATGTATGTATGTATGTATGTATGTATTAATATATGTGTCTGTGAACACGATAACTCGTAAAAATGGTCCGATCGAGACCAAATTTGGTAGAGACGTAAATTCCTACATTTAGCTCGAACGAGTTCGTAAACTAGACATATTAGTCAATCGGAACGGGTAGTTTGGGGGGTTTTGTACCCTAAAAAATTTTTTTGCGTTTTTCCCTGTAATTTTTAAAAAATTTATTGACTCATTTTTTTAATTTGATCTTTCTCCATTAGAATCAGCTCAAAAAACTACACAATTTCGTTCCTTAAGGGTTTTCTCTATCTCCAACGGTTACTGAGATATTAAAAAATCTAAACACAGTACATTGTATTTAGGGGCTCCAATGCTAATCTTATGGAGGATAAGGAAAAATTAATATTTCCCTTACTAACCAATAGTTTTAGATGAAACTTTGTATTTAGCTTCATGTGGTTGGGATCCATACGTTTATGCTAAAAAAATCATAGTTAATGTGTTCTTCACAGCAGCAAACCTGCATACTCTTTCCCATGTTAATGTTATTGAGAATATGCAATCAACAGGTATTGAATCAATATTCTCATATACTTCTATTATTATTGCTGTATTATTGAGGTGGAAATTCGCTGAGTACGCAGGTCTGCTGCGACGGGTGTATTATCAAGTTATGTTACTCGTCGCGCGCCTTTCATAAAGAAGCCGTAATGCTATTTGACTTTACAACATTACCAATTTAAAGTTAACACGTATTTACTGTTTGGCGGTACGAAGTTTACCGGGTCAGCTAGTAATTTATAAAAGCCGTAGATTAATAGTAGATATTTTATAGGTCGCCTATCGATGTTGCTCCAAAATTCATTTCAATAATCTAATCTAATTCAACAGTTTATTCAAATTTTTTAATTAACTGTCTATTTTACACAAAATATTGTACCTATATTTGTGGAAAGATAAAAAAATCTCGTCCACATTTTCGTCTTCATAAGCGGGCAATTCATAGTAAATTAATGTACATGGTATACTGAACTTTTTACAGAACATAAAGAAAGTAAATACTGCATTAAGACATGTTTCATTTATGCATCACACTTCGTAGGAACCATTTCTTATGAAATTGTAAGAAATTAACTTCTGTTCAGTTTAATTCAAAATAAGGAACATTTTCACAAAAACATGTAGTTATAAATAGTTGTGATATTCTATCTAATGAAAGATTTTTTTACATAAAAAATTTACTTTACCAGACAATAACCGTTGTATAGAAACTGTGAGACACAACTCAAGTCAAGTGAAATCTACAATCACAACAATTCAATGAAAGTGGGTCCCGATAATCGAACCAGGAAAATACGATTATCTTATCGCAGATATGTAATCTGTAAGGTAAGGTAAAATGTCAGGTAAAATCTGTCTCAGACATTGCATATTACATTTTTCTTCCTGTCAAAGTAGATATTGTAAATGAGGGTAAAATGTTTTCTAAAATAATCTCACATTGTCCAAACTACAGTGCAATTCCTTTATACGAATCAAGCTCCTTATTTTTCGAAGGAGCTACCATTTAGGGGATCCAGGTGACCACCAAAATTAGCGGCTTTCGGTCGGTGGTCTATTTTTGATATGGATATGTCTTAGCTCTGGGGAGGTGTTGGTGATTTTTAAGATGGAAAATATGTAACAGGTTTCCATAGAAACTACCGGAGCAATCCAATACTATAATACGAGCAAGGTTTGTATATGTTTTAGCACACGGATATCGAAAACGGCTCTAAGGATTTTCTTTAAATTTTGTAAATACAGTAACTAATTTCTGAGTAGAAAGTAAGTTCTAGGTAGGTCTAATGCCCAGGAAAATTCTTGTTTTCTTGTAATATTAAGTTTAAAATCTAAAAAATTAACATTACGCTTATGGAGAATCAAATGTAAACAATACAAATCAAAACATCTGTTCATAACCGTTTGACAGTTCTTGATTGAAGATGGTGGGGAAAAATATGTGAATAGAGGTTTTTCATAAATATTTATTTTATGCATGTAATAAATGCAAAATTATCAAGTTACAAAAAAATTTTTTAAACTTAAGGGTAACATAACTGTGCGAAATAAAAGCAGAAAAAAGTATTTCCAAAATCTTCCGTGTTTTGATAGAAAACGTATTCATTGTATTGCTTGAAGCAACTTTAACAAACCAATTAATAGGTGTAATTTAGATTTCTCTTTTGCTTTTCAATCCTCATTCCGTTTCTAACAAAATCAGTTGATCACAGGCTAATAATAACTGTATGGATAATAAAACAGTAAATGATCGGCTAAAACAATTGAGGTTGGCTAAAATACCTTAACCGGCGTCGGTCATTTGGCAGACGCCGTGGTCCAGCGGTAGCGCGATGGCCTCATAACTCGGAGGACAAGAGTTCCATCCCCACCAGGGGTTTTGTTCAGGACTATATTAATTATGGTGTATTAAATCGGATTTATTTAAACCACATAAATGTTTTCATTTAGTACAACCAACCCTTTATTTATATTTAAAACTAAAAATAGCAAATTTCACAATATAAAAAATTACGCACTCAAACTATAGATTTTGTTATTAATTAACTTTTTTCGATTAGTTATCTGAAAACACAGAACGCTATTAAAAAAGCATTTTGTTAACACTCATTGTATTATAACAACACAAAAATAAAAAATTTACAAAACACATAATTTAATCTCAAATTAAAAAAGAATGAATGTATCTATGTATGTCCTTTGTGCGTTGCCTAACTACTCATCCGATTGCCATGAAATTTTAGGAAGTTGCTCTATATTCCGAGTTTTATTAGATTAGATTAGATTATTTTGAAATGGCGACCATACCACAAGGTAGGTATTTTAAGCCAAGTATGAATGAGGATTGAATGTAAGATGATTGTGGCGCGATCTTGTAGTCTTGTTACTGACTAAGGCTGACATGTTCCTTAGACAGGACTGTTAATTAATAGCCCAACATCCGATGGCAACTAAGGGACCTACAGTTTAACGTGGAATCCGAACCACGCCCTCTGAATTACGAATTGGTCTAATTATGAGCATAGTCTTTGGATTAACGTAGTATTCGATAGTGCGGACGTTAATCCACACAAGAGAACACTACATCCACCGACCATCGCTCACAACTATCCACAATTCGTGACCTCCAAGTAGCTGGATTACAGGACGTCGTCACCATCCCAGTCTTTCAAGCTGATACACTTTTAACTCTACGTTTGTAGAAATTTAAAATGAAAAGTGAGCTCCTTTACCATCCGCGGGTTAAGCACAACTAAGAATCGTGAGAGCTTTCCTCTAACGTTTCTCAATGTTTGAACACAGATCAAACACTGTAGTACAAATTAAAGATTAATTCCGTGTGTACACGACTGGCAGAGTTACTGCTTCTGTACACATGGATCCCTGGGCCCTAACATTGTATTTGCTCAGGATCACTCTACGAAAACCCAAAACTATCATTGTACAGTATTACTTCGTTTTATAGATTTTTTCTATAAGAAAAAGTATAACTTCTAATCTATATAAATAAAATTAGAGTTTTGTCTCTACATTGGTCAGAGTTATTAATTTTAGCGAATTTCCCATAGGGAAGAAGCTATTACAGTAGGTCTCATAGTAAGACTTAAGCCCGAGACCATGTTTTTTTTCTTCTTTAGGTGCCCAGAGTCCAAAAACAATAGTCGTTAAAATATATATATATGTGTGTCTGTGAATACGATAACTCTCGTAAAAATGGTCCAATCGAGACTAAATTTGGTAGAGACGTGTATTCCTACAAATTCTCGGACGAGTTCGTAAACCAGACATACCGGTCAATGGGAATGGGTAGTTTGGGGGGATTTTGTATCCCAAAATGGGGTTTTATGCGTTTTTCACATGTAATTTTAAAAATTTCTAATTTTATTTTTCACTATTCTTTTCAGCTTAAAAAACTACACAGTTAAGTTCCTTAAAGTTTTTCTCTATCTCCAACGGTTACCGAGATATTAAAAAATCTAAACACAGTACGTTGTATTATGGGGCTACAATGTTAATCTTATAGAGGATAGGGAAAAATTAATATTTCCCATATTAATCAATATTTTTGGATAAAACTAGAGATCTATCCATTTATGCTTAAAAATCATACTTTATGTGTTTATCATGGCAGCAAACCTGCATACTGTTTTCCCATACTAATCATATAGGAAATAGGCAAACTCCTTTATTTATGGACAGATGTTGATGAAAGTTGGTATAAATGTTAAGATAAAATTATTTATGGTAGAAATGACTACTTTCAGTCTTCCTCACAGCAGCTAACCTGCACACTCTTTCCCATGTTAATCTTATGGAGAAAAGGCAAATAATTCTTATGTTTATGGACAGATTTTTATAAAACTTGTCATATAGTATTATTATATTATTGATTTGGAAATTCGCTGAGTACGCAGGTCTGCTGCGACTGGGCTATTTTCGATATTTTTACGTTTCGTGCGTTAGAGAAACCGAAACAAATCTTATCTCAATTTGTGTTTGTCTGTGACGCTCCAGGAGGCATTTTACGGCGTCTTCTCCGAAAAAACGGAGAACTGATAACAATGAAACTTATTTTATGCATTCTTTAAATTCCAGAGAAGGGTTTTTTCAATGCTTGAAATTGTCCGCCACCCTTTGAAAAGTAAATAATAAGAATTTAAAAACCCACTTATTACGTGATATTAGTCGCAATTCAGTTATCAATGAACCACCTACTGGTAGTAATCAGCTGTCCTTGTAGTTTAAAGATTTAATAAAAAGAAAAATTCCCCAAAGTTGCAAACCTGCATACACTTTCCCATGTTAATGTTACGGAGAATAGGGAAATACTCTAATTTTACAACAGGTCACATACTTGTATTATTTTTGCATTATTGATTTGGAAATTCGCTGAGTACCCAGGTCTGCTGCAAAGAGGGTATTTTGTTTGATAAATGATCCTTTTCGTTGGCTAAAACACTTTTATAAATAAACTCAATTCCCAATTTACGCTTTGTGTTTGTTGTTACCACAGGTGTACGCGCCTTCAAAACGTACGATACTGAGACAGCACATGAGTGTGTTCCTGTGTAGTTCAGGAGTCGTCTCGTCTCGTGTCTAGGAGACGGACAGTAGGCCTACAGAAATGCCAATCATCTCTTCAGAATCAAAATGTATTGCGATTCCCACAATTTGAGATTGCTTCTTTAATTCATCTGGATGTAATTTACAAGCAAACTTTCTTAAATAACAGTGAGATGTATTTATTTTTAAAGGGAGATACCCATAAAATTGGTCATAAAATTGAATACTTTTGTATGTCACCAAAACATTCCTCATAGTTCCCTTATTTAGAAAATATTTATAAATTTCATAGACATTTAAAAATGGCAAACGATCGAAAAAGTGGGGATGTTTTCAGTTCCCCTGAACAGCTGTCCTTATAACCAAATGAAATTATCTTCTCAAATTTAGGTCGCGCAAATTGTCACCCCCTCCCTAGAGCTAAGATATACCCACGTCAAAATAATACTAATAGTATACTATTTGCTCTTTTTGACACACAATGGTCTGAGTTACATCTGGTAACGAACATAGCCTAAATTATTAAATTTACCGATTGAATTTATGTTAGTTTTATTTTGTTGGGTGGTAACACTGGTTCACCTATCGCTAAGTTACGTCTTCAGCAAAAGAATATATTTATATATTTTGTTTTGACATGGATATGACTTAGCTCTGAGAGTGTTGTGGTGATTTTTAAGATGGAACATTTGCAACAGGTTTCCATAGATAAGAGCTATTTTATTGAATTTTTAATATAAAAGAATAAGAACAGCTGTTTAGGTGAGCTAAGAAATTGCCTTTAGACATATCCATGATCTAACCTATTTCTAACAGGGAGGTAAATATAAAAGTTTTGTTAGATTTTCGACATAAATTTTGAAATGTGTTTTTTCCGAAAACATGTTTTAACGTTTAGGTATAATTTTCTGGACTACTATGAATGCCATCAACTTCTAATTTTCTTTTGGTTACTCGGGGCATCATGGTGTACAAAGTGTACTAAACTTTAGCTTCTACATTAAAAAAATAATTGGTATCAGTGAACTGACACATACATCCTCCCTTAAGTAAATTTAAAAACTACAATAATAAAACTATCATATTCTTTAAAGTTTATCTAAATATCATTATTAATAATTTACTGTTTCTATAATAATCATCCATTTTCTGGGTAATGTGACCTTACGCTGCATACCAAGTTTCATGTAATCTGTTGGGAAATAAGGAAGAAATCATTAGAGCCATTTTTGAAAAAGACTGACATCACATCTAACTCCACTTTTTGGATTCAGGGGGCCCTAAAACGAATATATCCACTCTCAACTTTAATTCGAAAATTTTTACAAAACCAATACTTTCTCCATATACTAAGTAGCCTATAAGGAGAGAAAGTAAAATCAGAAGCAATAAATCTAATCTAAAGTAAAATCTAAAATAATATTTATGTAAATACAGTATATATTTTTGACGGAGGAGCTTTTGCAAAAAAGGTTTAGATTTTAAATAACAATTATAACCCTTTTATTACTATACTTATAATATACCCAACATATAATTAGCTACGTATATTTATACAATGAAAATTAATGTAGTTTAATGTTTAAAAGTAATAAATAAATACGTCGATATAATTTATCTACAAATAAATTCAAGTACATTACAACAATACATGTAACATAAGTCTTACTATTTTTATTAGAGTAACTGATTTTTTAAAGTTTAAAAATAAGCATAACTACTTTTTAACTAGGAGATAAGAGAATTTATCTTGGAATTAATCGATTTAGTTTAGGTAAAATAAATGTTCGTCATACTTTTCATGAAATTATGGAAATCAATTACAGTATTTATTTCATTTAGTAGATAAATATAAAGGGGGTACTTCACAAAATTATTGTTAGTGGCAGCATCATCATCAAAAACATTAATTTCTTATAGACATTGTTTTAATTAATAACGAAACGAAAAATATATACATTATGTAGAAGCTCAAAAGAAATTCAGCACCATTCATAAAGACAATCCTACCTCTAGAGTCTTACCTTTTCCCTCCTCCTCCTAAAGTCTTCTAAACTGAACTCTTCTCATTTCTTGCCTGAAACACAGAAAATCCTTCATTTCGTAATCGTCGCCCCTTTGACACAAATGTCCGTTTTCGTCCACATTTTCGACCGTGTTCGTGCAGCTTGCCGGTAGTAATTCAACGGTCGTGCCCTTTGACAACTGACAGCGACAGCGACTGAAATCCAAACCCTCATTGATTGTTGGCAGGGTTGCCAACAACCGCGCTTCAATTTTACCCGACTCTGATAGTATTCCCTGCAGTATTGTGTGTTCCCGCACCGTCACTGCGCGTAGGGAAATTTGGTGATTCCGGTATATTTGTGTATCATTCAGGTAGTAGGAAAACACATTATTGCTGTAGTTTTCAAAAATATTACAAATTACTAACATCGTTTCAATGTTTAGACAGCTGTTATTTAACTCGTATATAACTTTTAAACAACAATCGAGATTGCACGCAGCACGCTGGCGTGAGTAGAGCTAATTTCACAGAACTTATATTATTCCCATCATATTAGGTAATCGAATAGTACCGTACTGAGTATGCAGGTTTGCTGCAATGAGGGTTGTTCAACATGGTAATGTGCGTATATTAAGACTGTTCACTAAGTAAAATCAAATACAACATTTTGTCAAATTGTGTCAATAACTAAGCGACTTGTATCAATTTATCCATTCTCATAAGAATTACACCGAATATGTGGTGAGAAACGTTAAATTTGGGATTTTATTGATGTGTTGGCAAAACTTAGCTAGATGAACCTGCATACCAAATTTTAGAAAGAATATTTAAGTAAATAAGTGACCTATTGATTTTTAGCTATTCCCATAAGATTAACATTACACAATGTACTGTGTTTACCATTTTGAATATCTCAGTAAATAATTGACCTAGAGTCATGCTTTAAAATACTTAATGGTGTTCTTTATAAACTGAATTCAAAAGTAAAAATGAAAATTATATTTTTCTAAAATAACTTACTCCCAGGGCCATGCATGTCTAAGTAGATACTTGGCCGCACCAACAAAACCCCTCCATCTCTCTCGGTCTTCTGCATCTTCTTCTGCTGCTCCTATCCGCTCCAGATCTTCCTTCACCTGATTCCACCATTTTTGTCGTGGCCTTCCTCTTATAAACTGAATTCAAAAGTAAAAATGAAAATTATATTTTTCTAAAATAACTTACTCCCAGGGCCATGCATATCTAAGTAGATACTTGGCCGCACCAACAAAACCCCTCCATCTCTCTCGGTCTTCTGCATCTTCTTCTGCTGCTCCTATCCGCTCCAGATCTCCCTTCACCTGATTCCACCATTTTTGTCGTGGCCTTCCTCTTAGCCTTCTTCCTTCAGGATTATATGGAGAAAGTATTGTTTTCGTCAAAATTTTCGAATTTGAGTTGAGGGTGGATATATCCGTTTTGGGGTCCCCTGAATCCAAAAAAGTGGGTTTTGACGTGATGTCTGTCCGTCCGTGTGTGTGTCTCTGGATGTGTACAGTGCCACAGCCTACCCGTTGGTCCGATTTAGATGAAATTTGGCATGTATGTATATATTCACGGTATCTCCAGGCGTTTTTTTTTTCATTTTTTTGAATTTTTGATTTTTAAGGGTAGTTCACCCCTAAAAACCCTTAAAAAACGTGAAAAATCCAAATTTCTCAAAAACGGCTCTAACGATTTTTATTAAAATTTGACAGTTTATAGTGTACAGAGTACTAAATAATTTGACACCACCCGCATATCTGTAAAAATGACGGTTCAAAAGTTATGGGCTTTTAAATGTCTAAAAAATCAAATTTTTAAATTTTCAGCGAAAACAATAAAAGTAAAGTATAACTTGACTGGCACCATTAAACCAGCTTAAAAAACTAAACAAATTAGTAATTTGAATTATTTGTCTACGACTAACGGTTCCAGAGAAAAGTTAAATTTACTGTCCACGATAAACGCAGTACGTTGTCTGAAAGCGCCCAATGTTATTCTTATGGAGAATATAAAAAAAATCAATTTCTTCCTTACTTTCCAACCGTTTTCCATGAAACTTGGTATGAAGCGTAAGGTCAAATCACCGAACAAAACCAGCTCAAAAAAGCTTGGTGTTACGGGGGGGGTTGTCCCCCCCATACAATTTGAACAATTAATTTAACTTTGTCTCTCGTGTTTTTATTTTTAGAAATTGGATGATTATTTTTGAAACAATAAATTATTAAATGATATTTAGATTAACTTTGTAGAACATGATAGTTTTATTACAGATTGTCTTTTTTTAATTTACTTAAGGGAGAAAGTATGTGTCAGTTCACTGGTACCGTTTATTGTCGTGGCCTTCCTCTTAGCCTTCTTCCTTCAGGATTCTTATTACAACTTGTTTTAGGTTGTTGTCTTCACTCCTTCTAAGAACGTGCCCAGCCCATCTAATCCTTCTACGTTTATTCTCGCAAACTACATCTGGATCTTTATACAAATCTCTTAATTCCCTGTTGTGTTCCTCCACTCTCCGTCTTCAAAAGTTGGCCCATAAATTTTTCTAAGATTTTTATTTTCAAATATGTACGATCAATTTTCTTTCCTCCTTTTTGTTTAATTTCCATGTTTCTGCTCCATAGATATTGGACTAGTTATGGTTTTGTATAATCTTATTTTGGTTTTTCAGGACAGTAATTTTGAAGAAAAGAGTTTATTGCATGAATAGAAACATCTGTTTGCAAGATTTAGTCTATTTTGTATTTCTGTTTCTTCCTTGTTTTCTCTGGTGATAACAACACCTAAATACATAAAAGAATCTACTTTTTCAAATTCATGATCATCTATTTGAAATTTTTTCTAAATTTAGTGTATACATCAATAAATTGAAAATGAATTTTTTTTTAAATAAACACCCCCCCTCAAAGTGTGGTTAATGTAGTCCGATTGCCCAAAGAACTTTTGTCCAATATATTACACATAGGAAGAACAACTCCAATAAATTGTATAATAATCAGACAATAATTGTGACCATCAGTGTCGACACACAAATGCTTATTATATATATAATTTTGAATGACCGTCTAAAACGTATTCAGGGGTTGAGTTATGAACTTATATCATGGTCCCAGGCTTAATTGTCATCATGTGGACATGTGGATAGCTCATATTTCCATTGGAAATTCGCTAATAACTTCCTTATTATTTAAAATACAGTATTGTAACACAATTTGGTATTCAGTATTATTTTAGCTTAGGGCCTACTAATGTAGGTATAAAAATCCTATTTTTAGCATTCCTCATGGCAGCAGGCCTACTTGCTCATTTGAGACAACTTCCACATTAAATTTATTAATTTACTCTTTTAAGAAGTGTAATATCTTGGATGAGTTTGTTAAAAAATACAATCGGACTACATTAACTCCCTGAAATTGGGATTTTCAATTTATTTATGTATAATTTTTGAAAAAATCTAATTTTACTTTTCTCTATTGGATTCAGCACAAATACCACACAATTTATTATTTTGAATCATGACTCTGGGTAAATTTGTTTCTAAGATATTTAAAATCGTAAATACATTATGATGTACAATGTTAATCTTATGGAGAATAGCTAAAAATCAATAACTAACTCATTTACTTAAATATTCTTCCAAAATCTGGTATCAAATCAAATCAATCTTTATTAATATACATACAACATGTACATGAATGTGTCAACTTCTTGCGTGATTTAATTATCTATGGTATGTCCAAAATAAATTCTATTCTAATATCTATTGTAAATTTTTCGACAAGAATTGGTCCAGATCATAATATTCCTTGTTAACTAAAAATGTCATTAAATCTCTCTTATATTTATTATAGTCTTTCTCATTCCTGATGCTGTCTATATTGCGGGAACTCAATCCCAGTTTAAAATTTAAAGAAATACCCTCCTTCTTTAAATTTTTCTTTTTATGTTTTTTAATTACTAAATTCTGTTTGTTCCTAGTACTGTGGTTATGTATGTCCTTTTGTCTCTGTAGTTTTGATTCTTGGTGTTTAATGTTTAATATCATTTTAAAAATGTATAGACTGTAAACCGTTGGGAATTCTAATTCTCTAAAGTGAGTTTTGCATGATTCATTTTTATCCAGATTTAAAATGCATCTTACCGCTTCTTTCTGTAAATGAAATATTCTTTTTAGGTTTAATTTACTTGTTCCCCCGTAAATTTCTATTCCATATGAATATAAGTGAAATAAACTGTTCTTAATATATTTTAATCGCCTAATCACGATTCCAGAGCTAAGTTTTTTACAAATTTGATCTACATGTTGAGTCCAATTAAGTGTACTATCAACTATTAGGCCCAGACACTTAGTCTTGTCTACTTTTTTATCTATTACAACCATATTCTTCTGGTTGTTACATGAAAATTTCATTAATGTTGTTTTTGTTTGATTAAGTTTGAAGTTAAGTTGAGTTCAAAAGTAAGATGAATTAAATTAATTTTTAAAATTTATTCACACAGGAAAACGTTAAAAATATGATGCATTGTGAACAATTTTAAACATTTATGTTAGATTAAAAAATACCTTAAATAATTTATCTGATTATTCTTTTCACAAAAAATACCATTTACAACAAAGTAATTCAGGAGTATTGATAAAAATTTAAGCTCCTATCAAAAAATATTTACTTATATTTATAATTAATTTTCTAGATTATACAGGAATTTTTTAATAAATATTTTCAAGATTTATATCTCTTTAGACACCAAATAAAATATTACCCCCATCGCAGCAGACCTGCGTACTCAGCAAATTTCCAAATCAATAATATAATAATAATAATATATGACAAGTTTTATAAAAATATGTCCATAAACATGAGAATTACTGTATTTGCCTATTCTCCGTAAGATTAACATGGGAAAGAGTGTGCAGGTTTGCTGCTGTGAGGAACACTGAAAGTAGGCATTTCTACCATAAACAATTTTTATTTTTAACATTTATACTAACTTTCATCTACATCTGTCCATAAATAAAGGAGTTTGCCTATTCCCTGTATGATTAACATGGGAAAAGAGTATGCAGGTTTGCTGCCATGATAAACAAACACATAAACTATGATTTTTAAGCATAAACGGGTGGGTATCAACAACATGAAGGTTAATCATACCAATCAATACCAAGTTTAATCTAAAAATATTGATTGATATGGGAAATATTAATTTTTTCCTATCCTCCATAAGATTAACATTGGAGCCCCACAATACAACGTACTGTGTTTAGATTTTTTAATATCTCGGTAACCGTTGGAGATAGAGAAAAACTTTAAGAAACTTAATTGTGTAGTTTTTTAAGCTGATTCTAATGGTGAAAGATAAAATTAAAATTTTTTTAAATTACATATGAAAAACGCAAAAAACCCATTTTTTTAGTACGAAACCCCCCCAAACTACCCGTTCTCATTGACCGATATGTCTGGATTACAAACTCCTTCGAGCAATTGTAGGAATACAAGTTTCTACCAAATTTGGTCTCGATCGGACCATTTTTACGAGAGTTATCGTGTTCCCACACACACACACACACATATATATATTTATCTTTAAATAAGTCAACCGAGTACCCTTAGAAAACATTTTATTTATTTCTTCGACATGTTTCGGGAATCATCCCATCTTCAAGAAGTACAAATATTTAATAATCTTAAGATTATTAAATTAGGTTAAATATTTGTACTTCTTGAAGATGGAATGATTCCCGAAACATGTCGAAGAAATAATTAAAATGTTTTCTAAGGGTACTCGGTTGACTTATTTAAAGATAATTATATTAGTAGCCCTATTTGATGAACTAAATAGTGAAATATATATATATACTGTATATATATTTTAACGACTATTGTTTTTGGTCTCTGGATACCTAAAGAAGGAAAAATAACATGGTCCCGGGCTTAGGTCTCGCCATGAGACCTACGGTAATAGCTTCTTCCCTATGGGAAATTCGCTAAAAATGAAAAAACTAGTACTGTTGACTTGTGTAACACTTTTAGACCTCTTATCTAGCTTAGCACTTTTATTACTTTTTTATGTTTGTACGCTGAAGCTGAAGCAATGCTACAATCTTGAAGTTATCTGCTATGCTTTCTTTTTATGCTTTTTTACAATGGGTTAACATATATGTATTGTAGTTGTAATGTAAATTATTTCAATACTTAAAAAACCGTTTACCAGTGATGGCCATAAACATTTTTGTACATTTATACCGAATGTTGCTTTCACTGTAGACGTTACTACTCAAAACTGGTATGGTTATTTAGTAATTGAGGTTTGAAAAAGATAACAAGTACTTTTTACTTTCTCCCCTTATGCATTGTATATGGGGAAAGTATTGTTTTTGTCAAAATTTTCGAATTTGAGTTGAGAGTGGATATATCCGTTTCGGGGTCCCCTGAATCCAAAAAAGTGGGTTTTGACGTGATGTCTGTCCGTCCGTCCGTGTTAGTGTGAGTGCATGCGTGTGTCTGGATGTGTACAGTGCCACAGCCTACCCCATTGGTCCGATTTAGATGGAATTTGGCATGTATATATATATATAGTCAATGTCCCAACTTTTTCACTGTCCTTGAAAGAATCAATTTGTAACACAACTGGTGAAACATCTACTAAAAACATCCAAAAACACAAAGGATCAAAGCCAAAAGGTGACTTTAGCCCTGCAAAGAAAAATCTCTATACTGAGAATCGATGTGACATCTGCAATAAACTCCTATGTAAGGAACACTCACGAAAAGTGAAATTCACCTGCCAGGATTGCTATATTAGTGAAGGAGATGAATAAAAGAGAATCACAGAACTAAGATAGAAGACAAATAACTTATTTTCAATCAAATTTGTTATTGTAAAATTCATAACTAACTTGATTTTTCATATTCCTACATTATGAAATTATTGTATTTATACACATATTCAACTAACTATTATCATATTTCTATGAAATTACCATAAAAAATATAAAAACTTCTTACAAGGGGACAAGTAACAGTCAATAAAGTGTCTCCTAGAGGGTTAAGGAGTGTGCACGTCATATGACATCCAAGTTGAATTTGCCCAGAGGAGTAATGTTGAAAATCTAAAAAAATACGGTACTATAAAAGACACAAAAATAAAAAACATAATTTCTTTAAAAACTCGTTCATTTACTCAAATAAGCATAAAAACCCATTTCTTCTTTTAAGTTACTGTAGCATACTCGACAAAGGGTTAAAATACGCAATTAAAGGTTGGTTCGGTGTCTCACAGAATAAAAACTAGAATAAGCATACTGAGACTTCCTAAGGGTGAAGGCCTGCCCTACAAAGCTTACCTTCTTTCCCAAGGAGGGAGCAATGTAATTGCTTCATGACACTGGAGTCAATAAAGTGATCAAGTTTGTCACTCTTGGATCACTAAAGTGACACTAATTAGGCCTACTTATCCTCTAAAGCCTTAGACCGCTCACATTTATGTGAGACTTTTGTAAAACAAAACAAATCCACAGTTTGTTTTGTGTTATACCTGGATATAAGGATTATCTTCTTCATCCTAAAGGCACAATCCAGGAGGATACAAAGCGATCCCACCAAGCCTAAGATGGTGCAAGTGATAAAATCGGCAATCTTAAGAAAACATGAGTTTTACATTTATTTGTTGATTGTATCATAAATATGCAAATGCATAATTTTTCACAGTTTTTGTACAATTGTTGTGAGTTACTGGGTGATTAATTCATAAATTTGGCGTTTTTTAATGAACAACGTACTACTTTCACCTAACCTATGTGAAATTATCGAATACGAATAAAAGATTTCATATACTACACAAAATGAGTTTTTGAGCCAAATTTTTTATCCGATAATCTTATAAAATATCTCATTTTGGAAGTCTAAAAATGTTTGAAAATAACAGAATTGTTATCTTAAACAGGTCACTCAGTAACCTTGCATGAAATATTGACATATGTGTAACGAATAAGCGACACTAGTGGATTTCAGTTGTCCCTAACACCGCCTTAACAATGCAGCCCATCATAGCAGATACAAGGACTCCTAGGTCCTGATCTTAAATAACTACCAAGAACTGTATTTTAAGATTTTTTTAAGCTTTTTTTTTGAAGGGGCGGATTTTCCCAAGGCGCTTCAGCCGAAGTGGCTTTTTGCGCACCCATAAAATTCCCTTTCCTGGAGAACCAGGAGTCTTCTAGATGAAGAGACCTAGAAAACTGCAGCAGCCTGTCAACGAGCTCGTCAGGAGGTAGAAAACTACCCCTTACCATATTGCCCACAGTGGAGGACCTTACCTCTACCAGCTCTATACAATCAAAGAGTAGATGATCTGCAGTTTCCTCCTGCAGATGACATTTCCTACACAGAGGGTCGCCGTTGAAGACCCCCATGCGTAGTTGATGCTACTTCAGATTACAGTGACCAGTGACGATACCTGTGACAAGTTTGGCATCCTTCCTGCCAAGTTTTAGGAACCTCTTTGCAAACCTGTAAGTAAGATTTAGCTTACTTACTCTATGCAGGGAAAGCTCAGCCCATCTTTTCTTATGACAATTCCTAGCCCAGGAATTGATAGTCTGAAAAACCACGCGGGAAACACCACAGAAGGGTTGAGGACCACAAAGCGGGGATGATGCAGCCCTATTGACCAGCCTGTCTGCTACTTTGTTACCATTCACCCTAGAGTGCCCTGGAACCCAACAAAGGGTAACTTCATTGTGTCTGCCTGCACAAGATACAAGCCTAAAACAGTCCCACACAACCCTAGAGTTGAACTCTACCGAGGTCAAAGCTCTAAGAGCCGCCTGACTGTCAAGAGAAAATGTTGATAGAAAGGCCCTCATGACCCAGCATCAAAATGTCTCTAGCACATTCCAAAATGACTGTGATTTTGGCCTGGAAAACATTTTTAAAACTTTTCTTTACTTTTAGATGTCTATGATTATTTTAAGTCTCATTCCTTTCTGTAACACTCTTTACATACAGATCCAAAAATAAACCTCGTTTTTAGTAACGTGTTTTATTCTAGATAGAAGTGCCTGGCCAATGAGGCTGTGGGTAAATCTAAAAAGTAACTCGGCCTGAATCTTCCATTACTTTATGGTAAACATAACGTCAGTAAAGTCAAATGTCAGTAACATAACGTTAAATGGGAATATCGTGGAGCCTGCTGGTTTAGAGGTAGAGCGCGGGGCTTTGGTGCCCAAGGTTCTGGGTTCAAATCCCGCCATTCACCAATGGCTTTTCGCTAAGTGATAATGCCGCAACTCACACAGGGGTGCGCAAAAAGCCACTACGGCTGAAATGCCTTGGGAGTAATCCACCCCTTCCAATAAAAAAAAATGAAATATCCAAAAATTAGTATCAACGAACACTAACCTCCAGTTATAAATATGTAATGTTAAAAAACAACATATTACATTTCTATTTATTCTTATTTATCAGGTCATATTCTTGTGTTTGTTCTTAAGATGAATCTACATCGTGAAATGAAAAATGACTTAAAGTAAAAAACTGTGACAAACAGCGTTTTGCCGTTAAAATATGTTTTACAACCTGCTAGAAAATGTTCTAATATATCTAGATTTATTTTGACATATGACCTGAAGAGTGAAAATATCTTACATGTATTACAAATTGTACCACAAAGAAATATTTCTTTATAATTTACCGCAAGAGCCTAAAATTGTTAACTGATACTGAATTTGAAACTGTTGACTAATTTAGAAAACTTCATTTTAAAAGTATTGTGAATGCTTGGTTTCTTCAGCACTACAATCATTAGGCCTAAGTCTAATAAAATTTCCTGATTGAAAAACGGAGAAATAAAGTGTGCATCATACAACAATAGAAAGGTTTAATTCTTAAAAATTATGTAAAAAACATTTGTTATCCAATGTGAATTACTAGTATTAATAGTTATACATCTCAATCTAGTTAACATGAACAAATTATTACAGGAATTCAAAGGAATCTGAAATATACTAATATTCATAATTTAAGAACAAAACATAAATATGCACTCGCACAGGTTTTGTGGCATGGTCTTATGTCATTTCGTCTAATTTTAATTTGTAATAAATCGTAATTAATATTACTATTTAAACAAATTGCATGTAGGCCTAGTTATGTTATACAACAGTAAAATATGGTCATAAAACTATGGAGTATCAGGATCATGAAATAAGTATGGTTGAAATATCATTATGAAGACTATTCAACCATTAACAAACATAGAATATCAAATAAACACCATTAGACGAGGTTCCAAGATTTTTGTCTCCGAGTTTAAATATTAGTTCACTTTTATCTGGTGGTTTACATAAAGGTAATATAGACTCAAAGTTAATGTGGAACTCTTAGGCTATAAAATAAATATGCTAATTCCATAAATATGTTTTAGCAAATGAAATTATTTCAGAAATCTAAAAAAACTATTGATCGTTTGAATCATTGATAATTGCTTCCTATCAAAACGTCAAATAAATAAATCATGTCTAGACTTAAAGACAGCCTATTGCATACAGTATAAATTATTACAAACCTTGTTATCATATAAATACTAAATAAAAACTTGAACAACTTGAACCTTATGAGATACAGAATTACAAAATGAACGATATGTCAAAAACTAAATAATACTATCTCATAATCAAATAGTGGAAGAGAGATATTGACTTGAGAACCTAGCTATCTGTAAATTGAATGATTGACCAAGATTCTTGTAAGGAATCACAGTAAAAGGTGAAAACAAGTTACAACTTTTATCATAGTATTAACTGATATAAGCATGGGCGGAGTTAGAGGTTACACTTTGGGGGGACAGAGTTAATTTCCTAGTTTTGGTCACAATATAGCCTAAAAATATAGGAAAAACATTTACTTAAAACTAATACAAAAACACAGTAAAAACTCATCAAAATATCTTTGTCAAATAAAAATTATAATAGATCTGTTAAGATTGGTAATCAAAATTCAAAAACTTTTAAGATGTCTGTGGGGGCATTCTCCCCCCATGTCTCCATTAACACCGCCCATCGACATAAGTAAGAAGGTGATATAGTTTATTAGACAATAATGAAATCAAATTTTTAGAAAATCATTTAAAAATATCATTCTTATATGTTATCCATTAGGGATTTTTGGCACCTTAGTTAATCAATTACAAAAATTAATTCTAACCATTACAAATATTTTATTCTTCTGGATAAAACCATTTACTGGATCAACTAGAGTGTCCCAATCATAAAAATTTTCATATCCAATAGAGGAAACATTTTCTGTAAAATTATGTACGAAATCACTTTTCTTGCCAGGCTTTCCTCTACAAAAGAGTTCAAATTCAACAAGAGCTTTAAAATTCCAGGTTGATGTTGGACCTTGACAAGCAACATGGACACTGAGAGCATACTTTTTCTTACAGGGTTTATTGACCCAATTAGTTTTAATTTTTGAAATTTGAACCATCCATACATAGTCTGCCCAATGGTAAGACAGAGAATTTTTAGGGTTTTTCCAAGGTCCTCGGGAAATAATAGCATTCTCCAAATTCACAGTACAAAATATTGAGGCATTCATTTGACTACCCACAAAAGAGCTATATAAATCTTTTGAACTGTCAGAAATCATATATCTCCTATCTAAAGTTTGATTTAGATCAATATTGCTTGGGTCTCCCGTACCAAAAGCATTGCAAAAAGATCTTACCTCTTCTTCATCAAGTATACCTGTAGACACAACATGTTTCCAGAAATCTGTGAATTCCATTGTCATAAAACGAAAATACTTTAAGATATCTTCAATGTAAGATCGAATAACTGAACCTTCTTCAGACCCTGTGATATGTTTGGCCCATCGAACGATTTCATTCCAGATTTCAAGTTCATTAACAACAAGGTTATCTTGCTCTAAAATCCATTTCATGGCTGTGATATCTAGTTCTAAAAAAATCTGAAGATTTTTTTAAAATAAAATTTCAATTTTTTTAATAATTTTGTATAATGGGTGGGATAATATTTGTATTATTTTATTAATCGTGAAGTTTTTGTTTTATTTGTGATTACTTAATTTATTATAATCTTTTTTTATTTGTTATTTTAGAATATTGTGAAGTTTTCGATAGTTTGTTAGAGTGTTTTTTATTATTAATTTAAATAATAAATTTTTGCTAGAAATTTTTGCTTAAATATTTCAATTTCATGTAGAAATGTATTTGGTCAACTTCATCATCAGTAGATTAACTTATGAGATGGTATTATGACTAAAAACTGATTAAATTTAAAAATTTTGGTACATTCAGGATTGAGTTTGATATAAACGTATAATAAATTTATAAGTTTATAATTTGGTAAGTTTTAGTTACTGAAATTGACTATGACACCAAATTTGAGTATTTAGTTATAGATTCTGTAGATTGTAGGTTTTCTTGACTTGATTGTAAAAGCAGTAAACTAAATCAACTCAGGCAAAATCTCTCTCAAACTATACTGTATGTGTCGTGTAGGTTACGACCTAACTTACGGTCAGAAACAACAATAGCCCACTAGCTGAAATAAATTAAAATTAACATTCTTCCTGGATTTGTGCATCAAGAGATAAAGTTACTGATCACCAACACTTCCTGCTTAACTAGACCAGACCGGCTTACCTTAACCGGAACCCTTACCGCCGATTAGTGATTAGTATTTTTTTCCTCTTTTTTGCCAGTAGCAGGCTTAGCAAAAGCTATGCAGTTTCGTAGTTCCAATTATTTAGACGGTTGCTGACCTTACTTAATATTTGGGTTATTTTGGCCGAAAGGGATGATCTAAGGTAGGATCTTCTGGTAGGATGTTGGGTTAGTGGTCTGGATTGTCTTCTCAGCCAGGGGCCCATCAGGCTTTTCCTATCCAAAGAGGTGAGGACACGGATAGGATTGTCTTCTCAGCCAGGGGCCCATCAGGCTTTTCCTAACCAAAGAGGTGAGGCCACGGATAGAAGAACCCAAGAACCAGGTAATGTGTATTGTTTGTTAGTTGTTATTATATTATTAGTACCTGGTGACCGAGCTTTGCTCGTATAGAATAAGACATTTACTATAAAAATTTATTAGAAAAATTAAAACACATTTATTACTCAATGAAAACATTTATGTGGATGGAACTCGCGGCCTAGTTCTTGAGGCTGACATGCTCATGCTACAACTCGGCTACGATGTTAGTCAATTGAGCGGTGTCGTTTAACGTCTTTTAGCCAAAGCCGATCATTTACTGTTTAATTATCCATACCGTTATTATTAGCCTGGGATCAACTGATTTTGTTATAAACGGAATGAGGATTGAAAAGCAAAAGAGAAATTTAATTTACATCAATTAATTGGTTTGTTACAGTGGCTTCAAGCAATACAACAAATACGTTTTCTATCAAAACACGGAAGATTTTGGAAATACTTTTTTCTGCTTTTATTTCGCACAGCTATGTTATCCTTAAGTTTTTCCAAATTGTTTAGTAACCTGATAATTTTGCATTTATTTAATTCATAAAATAAATATTAATGCATAACCTCTATATTGTTCCCCGCAGTCTTCAATCAAGAATTCAATAGTTCAATCAAGAACCTTATAAACAGCTGTTTTGGTTTGTATTTTACATTTTATTCTCCATAAGCGTAATGTTAAATTTTTAGATTTTAAACTTAATATTACAAGAAAACACGAATTTTCCTGGACATTAGACCTATCTAGAACTTATTTTCTACTCGGAAATTAGTTATTCCAAAAATTTAAAGAAAATCCTCGTGCCGTTTTCGAGATCCGTTAATACTATATATATATATATATATAATATATATATATATATATATATATACAATTCTTTGAATGATATATTAGATTCGGTTCCTCCATGTTGAAATATTCGTTAGTTTATGGTATATTTGGGATCTTCTTTTTTTAATATTTTTCAGGCTTTATATTTGCTGAATGAATTTCCATTTCTTATATAGTAATTTGGAATTATTCCCAGAGAAAAAAATTAATTAATAAAGTAAAAATATATAAAGTATAATGCATTAAAGCATAATAATATAAAGTATAGATATATTTTACCTGAATTGGTTGGAAATTTAATAGCATTTAGACACAGTAGTATCTTTAAATTCACATTAAATGTCACTAATTTAATTATAGACCCAAAAATAATTAACCAGATATTTGCAGATAAACCGCATTTAATGTTATCACCGTATAGGCCTATGTTGTATAATAAAAAAAAATCCACTTCGTATGGAGCCCGAGCCAAATTTTAAATTTGTCGTTTTCCTCCCATTCTTTTCTACATTTATGCACGTACTTACGATGTTTTGGATTCCTGGATTGTGGTGTTTTTTAGGTTTTTCCAACTTTACACCAATAGGACCAGTTTCTTCTTAAGTCGCCTGTTGGCAGTTGGTACGCCGACATTAAAAAAACTATCTCCAACAGTTACTGAAATATTAAAAAATCTAAACCCAGTAGCCTACGTTTTATTTTTGGGCTCCAATGTTAATCTTATGAGTGGTAAGGAATAATTAATAGTATTTCACTAATCAATATATATTTTTGGATGAAACTTGATATTTAGTTTCATGTGGTGGAGATCCATCTATTTATGCTTAAAAATCATAGTTTATGTGTTTATCATGACAGCTAACCTGCACACTCTTTCCCCATGTTAATCTAATACTATAATGCTAGCAAAATTTGTATAGTTGCACACCGATCTCGAAAACGGCTCTAGCGAATTTCTTTAAATTTTGGAAAAAACTAATTTCCCAGTAGAAAATAAGTTCTGGATAGGTCTTATGTCTAGGAAAATTCCGGTTTTCTTGTAACAGTTTGAAACCTAAAAAAATTTACATTACGCTTATGGAGAATCAGATGTAAACAATATAAATCAAAATATCTGTTTATAACCGTTTGACAGTTGTTGATTGAAGATGGTGGTGAACAATATGCAAATAAAGGTGTTGCATAAATATTTGTTTTATGTATGTAATAAATGAATAATTATCAAATTACTAAACAATTAGTAAGACTAAAGGGCAAAATAACTGTACGAAATAAAAGCAGAGAAAAGTCTTTAAAGAATATTTCATGTTTTGATAGAAAACGTATTCATTATATTGCTTGAAGCCACTTTGATAATCCAATTAATCGGTGTAAATTGAATTTCTCTTTTGCTTTTCAATCCTCATTTTGTTTCTAACAAAATCAGTTGATCACAGGCTACTAATAATTGTATGGATAATTAAATAATCAGTATGATCAGCTAAACAATTGAGGTTGGCTAAAAGACATTAAGAGTCTGCATCAGTGGTAGCCATCTTGGATTTTAGGCCCGTAAGAGCAATGTTAAATTCTAGCGCCTATATCTCCTTGACCTATTGTCATAAATTAACGGAAGAGGTGTCAATTTAAAGGTATTACAGTACTCTAGGGCACCACCTTACAGAACTTCTTATTTACACTCTCAATAAAAAAATAATAATGATTTATTTTGTAAAATATTGCTGGATTTTTGTATTTATATCAAGTTAAATTTTTGAATATATTGAAAAGGTCATGCCCTTGAGCCACATCTCATCAATGTACTTCCAAAGTTTTACATTGATACTTTGATAATCAACGCCACTACACACGCCAAAGTGAAGGTATGTTCCGCCAGAATTTAACATTGCCCTTATGGAACTAAAATTCATGATGCCTACCACTGATGCAGATTCTTAAACGAAATTTTTCACGTGGTCGACGCCGTAGCTCAGTGCTAGGATGGTGGGTGGCGTCATCCTGTAATCCAGCTACTTGGAGGTCACGAATTGTGGATAGTTATGAGTGATGGTCGGTGGGTGTAGTGTTCTCATGTGTGGATTATCGTACACACTAATATACCGTTATCCGCAAATACAATCCTCGTGATTAGACCAATTCGTAATTCAGAGGCCGTGGTTTGGATTCCACGTTAAACTGTAGGTCCATTAATTCACGCCAAAATCATCTAAACTCAATCCTCATTCATACTTGGCTTAAAATACCTACCTTGTAGTATGGTCGCTATTTCGTAGGATTCATGTTACGAAGGTTATGAAATAGATCCCCAACCGGGAACATAAGTTTTTGTTCAGAGTTTATGCTATATTAATTAAGGTGTATTAAATCGGTTTTATTTAAACCACATAAATGTTTTCATTGAGTAATAAATGTGTTTTGATTTTCCTAATTAACTTGTATAATACATACCTTATTCTATCCGAGCTGCTCAATCACTCATATAGAGAATAGGCAAAATCCTTTATTTATGGACAGACGTTGATGAAACTTGGTATACATGGTCAAAATAAAGTTTTTTAATGCTAGAAAAAAAGTTCAGTGTTCCTCACAGCAGCAAACCTGAATACTCTTTTCCATGTTAATCTTATGGAGAATAGGCAAACGGTACCCATCATCATCAATGGTGGGCAGAGTTAGAGCAAAACATCCGGAAGATCTGGGGTTATGAGTGTCAGCAACGATCGCAGGGGTGCCCATCCCCCCATGACATATGTAGAAAAATCCCCCCAAAAATGATTGTATTTACTTCCATGTGAGAAATAAGTTAGATAGTGGATATGTCTAAAAGGGAAGATCAGTTCCTCTAAACAGTGGTCTTTATAACCAAATGCCATCACCATGTGACAACACTGTTTCAAATTTTGGTCTGACGGATTGCCAACCCCCTCCCCTCAGAGCAAGACATATCCATGTCTAAATTGGCATCTATGATCAAATTCTAGCAATCGACTGATAATCTTTCAAATTATTTACTCGTCATTACAAAATTTTAATTAACTTTTTTCTCCGTAACTTTATCATATTTATTTTGATCTTAAAAACGAATAAGCTATTTGTAATCTTAATTGCTTGCCTAGTACTTTAAATTCAAATTAGCATATGGAACTCACTAAACCAAGATTACCCCACAATGTTACAAAGATTTCACCTAATACGAAATCCGCCGTTAGCGCATCTTTAACTGCAGATACTGTAGACCAGTAACCGTCGAAATCTGATCTCACCATACGTCGTTAGAGTGGAATCAGCCGTTAGATACTAACTGCCCAAATTTTACCAGTTAGAACCTTAAATCTCACGTCTGTCCCGGAGGAAGGCTCCTCCGTATAACTGTGACAAAATGTAACAGTTGCTTAGGAACCTAATAGTAACGTTGGAACCGGAACGGAGATACCAAATCGGACTTCACTTGTCAAGTTGCTTATTGACCTTGACTATAATTTCAATCAATAAATTCAACAATAATTTAATAGTTTTAACAACAATAATTTATCATTTCTCAAATGCCATGCTATGAGTGAAGTAAACAAAAATATACTGAAGCTACAAATAATCTGAAAACTTTGCGATAAAGCTTTCCCCGCTCTTACAGACCATCGTGGCATATGAAGAACGTACATAAATGCAATGAATCCTCTGATACACCTACTGGGATCAACATACCACAACTTTATAATTTACAACATAAGCCGTGGATAGTAAAATTCCTATATGGAATGTGGATGCCACAAATTTTTTTTCTTAAATATATGTGGCTGGCCAATTGCAACCAGGAGTCATTAAATCATTTGATTACAGTAGAACTCCGACTATCCGAATCACTTTCAGAAAAAAATTTGTCCAAAAAAAGTCTAAGTGCGCTATTATTCATCCCCCGGCGAAGCCAGTGTTTGCATGTAAAATGTAAGTAGGTACATTTTATTTATATTTAAAACGTGTGAAAATATCATGTTTCTTACATTTAATTCAATAAAAAAATAGTGCAATATCAAAACGTAGCTTTTTTTCTCTAATGGTAATTTTAAAAAAAACTCTGATTATCCCAATGGGTCCCGGTCTCCATTAATTCGGATAATTAGAGTTCTACTGTAGTACCTAGGCTTACTGTAAATGTATAGGCTTTTCCTTACTAACATGCCATGTTAAGAGGTTTTTGGTTGTAATAAATTATTCTTATACAATTTGAGCCATGCATACTTTTCATGGGTCCATACATACATATTAATACTACCAAGTACATATGTAAAATGTTTACTAAAGAGTTTTATTTTGTTTACTAAAAAATAAATATTAACTTTTTAACCAACTCTTTTTGATAAAGTTTGTCCAATCTTGACAACTGGTTTGTTCAGACAAACCAGCCAGTGTTGCCATAAAATCTTTATAGTTATTTTTATTATTTAAGGTTAACTATTCTCTCTGTGGTCAAGGCATAAGTGTCAACACCAGCCACGGAGAAAGTTATGTAACAGCTCCGTGTATTCGCAATTATAACTTTGAAACTAAGTCACTGTCACGATGCAACTGGTTAGAGCCTACTCATAGTTCCAAAACATTACAATTTGTTACAGTTACATGGAGGAGCCTTCCTCCCTGGAGGCGGTAGATGTTAAATCTCAAATTAAGGGAAGAATAAGTATATTTGTTTCCGGTTGAGTCAGAAGTCGTCTGCCGTATGTTAATACAAAATTATTAATTTGGAGTTTTAGTATTTTAAATTGTACTATATTATTAAATCATAATTTTGTTTTATTTAATATTTTTATTTTATTATTATATTCGATTTTTATTTCAAGTTATTATGATAAGAAGAAGGAGAGCATACGAATTTGCATTTGAAAGTGATAGTGATGAAGAGTATGTAGTTCGTCGACCTAGATGTACAAGAGAAAGAAGATTTTAATAATTTGGACGATATTTATTCTGTTACTAAATATACATTACTGTACCAAAACATACTGCTCCGTCAGTTTGGAAAACCATCGAAGATGAACTCGAGTTTCCAACAGACAACAAAGTTAATAGCAACATTTAATAAAATAATATTTTTATAAATAAACAATTTATTTATTTCTATAATTAGGTAAAAGATATTTCTTAAGTTTGATACTCTAGCAGAAAATGAAATAAAAATGGTATCATTAAACTAAATCATTCCTTTTTGCATTAAAATCTCTTTACGTATAGCCTATAATGAAGTTAATCCACTTCTATCGCTAGCCTTGGTAGTTCAGGTGGTAAAGTAGAATAATTCCACATCTTAAGTCTTGAGATCGATTCCTTCATAACAGCAATTTATTTTATTAATCTCTGACTGAAAACTAATTTTAGCAATATAATGCAATTAAGACTAATAATTAAATAATTATTAATAAATTAATAATTAAAGATACTATAGTACTACTATATTTTGTGTTATGTTAGATTGTCCACAGCTCAGCTCGGTGTTGTGAACGAAGTTCACTGCCACCTCGACTGACTCTAATCTTTTGTTTAAGAATCTAGCGTTAGTTTTCGTTGGTGAAATCGGATTCTCTTAATGGTGGATTCAAGTCATCAGTCAGTTCTAATTTAAGATTAATAAATCTTAGATTAGCGTGATTTTGGTGAAATCTGGCCAGTATGAAATCATATCATGGAAATAAAGTTTTAAAAACAGATGTTCTAAAGAGATGATTTTAAATGGGTAAATATTTACATTACACAATTGATTTCTACGTGGAGAAGCGCGATGAGGCGGTCAACGATTACTGTAGCATGTGACATAGCATAGGGTTAGTATAGTACGAGTGTGAACACAGCCCAATAGCACAAATGGCACATCATCACAGGCGTCAACGAAAGCCAACTTTATAACAACTAAACCAGACAGTGTTGTTATTTGACCATTTCAGTTTAGCATTTCCTGATCTACGAGACAAGACCCCATAAAATTGTGCTGAATATTCAGTAATAAACTGCATATTTAGAAAATCCCATTTTTCTAACTTTTTCGAAATCCCCCCAAAATTTCGTCCGATGTCGCAACTTGTGCCATCAAGACATGCTGTGGGCACCCCTGTTGCTGCTGGACCTTGTTTATATACTGGTATAACTCTAGTGAAATTTAAACACTGAGGAAAAATACTTTATTTAATATAACAATTTATGCAATAGGTAAAGGGAACTAAAATACTATCTATCACAGATTCAATTAAATTGCTACTTACACCATAAACCTCTTTGGTATTGGTATTCTCTAGCGACATCACTATTTATCGAACTTGGAAGCAGACCCCACTTGAAAACTTACAATTGCAGAGGGATTACATTGGGAGATACTAAATTATTTAAGTACTGGTTTGAACTTAAAACTGAGTCTTTAACCTTTTCACTCATTTCCCTCATTGAAGATAAGAAGTAATCATTATGTTCATTTGGGGAAATGCTACTCGAGCTCACTGTGACTTTCCAGCGATGTTGTTACTCACAGACCAAGCTCCTTGACATTTATTAGAAGACCTCACAATAAATTCTTCACACGCTTAGCTTCTCTTATTGACAGTCTGTAGCATTCTCCAAGTTGCTTTAAAGTATCTTTTAGTTCCTCACTTAAGAGTTACCGCACATATCCTTATATAGCAGGATATAATTTTTTATTTCTTCTAGTTCTGGGGTAAACCAATTTCCCTTATGCTTGCAATTAGGCCTGGCTCTGCTATACCTTTCAGTTTTCACTTTCTTATTACTAAGAGGAAAACATTTTCCAAACACTAATAAAAACTTATTAAAAAGCGTATTAAACTTATCTTCTGCTGTTGAATTTTCACTTTGCTGAATACACTTTTAATACATCCTCAATACAAAATCTCATCAGCTCTACAATAAGTGCCATAATTAAAAATACAGAATTGTGATAAAACTGAGATTTTAGCAGACTAATAATAAAGAATAATCTTATAATAAAATTATAAACACATAAATCCTTTTAATTTTTTTACATCAGACTCATATAAATTAATTTAAGTACCATACAGATTAAAATAATTAAAAAAAAATTAATTAGGTAAATCATACAAAAATTATTTAAATGAAATTGAATGCAAAAGGCTTAAGTTTAAATAACTTAAATAAAAAAATAAATAGTTTGGGGTATTTATATATCTGTTTCAATCATATGAACCATAGCAATTCATAGATTTTTGAGCTATCAGTATTTAACCCATTGGACTAGCCATTTTTAAGCAATGTACCAGACCCTGCTCTAGCAATTAAAATTGATGAATTTGTAGACTTTTAGAAAAACCAAGATATGTTTAGTAATTTAAAACAGATATTCACTAAGGCACGAGAAACCGTTGTATGTCTAGGAACGGTCCAAGCAGGATCCGTACAAGAAACCACCATATATCTAGGCCAATGAGTTAAAATGTCGGAATAAAAAAAGTTTATTACATACATATCAAATATGTGACCAATTCATAGGTTTAAACTAACAATAATTCAACATAATTATAATTCTAATTCTATGTTATAGTTATGGATTATAACATAATTCAATAAGCTTTTTGTGGATGAAACCTGCTGAAGCAAAAATAGGTTCATGTCATACAATAAGAATATTCATTTCCCTGTGGTAATTTCCAAATTCCAATGCAAGAGTGTTGTGTTCATGTCCTAGTTCTGTACGGACAACACTTCACTTAGGTAACAACACTGTATTGAAGCATGTCAGAGGGGAAGTAATATAATCCAAATCCATTTTTTGTAATGGATAATGCCAAGTGGTCATTGCTGTAGATGCCGTAGACCTTGCTGGAATACCATTGGTGATCACCATCTATATGTATATCGATGGAGTACTTGGTGTCCGGCTTCAAGGTGACATTCCTCCCATCAACTGCTAGAGGGATCTCAAACTCCACCCCAAACTTGACATCAGCAGTGAAGCCCACAGTTGTCGGAGGATCATTGGTTGATGAACTGTCAGTGTTGTATGGGTTGGCTACCTTGGTGATGGTTGTGGTACAGTTGACTTTGTACGTCCAGTTCTCAGGATCCATGTTGCCACGGGGTTCGGACCGACATATCAGTGGCAACAACTCAATGCTGCTTTGTTTTGTCAGCAGTGTAATATAATATATAAGAGAACCAGTTGTAACGTCAAGAGAATTACCCAATGACAGCTTATTCCTCCTTCCCTGCAGTAATTTTCTCGGTTGAATTTCATCTGAAAACTCACTCATCCCTTGAGGTTTTTCTTTTTTTCCCAAAAACGTAATGACTGCACCAATTTCATTAATGGAAAGTACATGAGTGGACGCAACCTCTGTTGCTAACTCATCTGGGGTCAAGGTGCAGATTCTCAAGTGTTGCGTCAAGCCACAGAGTTGTCCTCGCAACTGCGTCCCTTCCTCAGTGTTGGCTGAAACATAATAATTAATAGTTTTATAATTGGTAATAGAGTATTAAAAGATTTTCAATTATTGCTCTTGTATAAAAATAATATTGCTAGATGTTTAACAGACAACAGCTGAGGCTCGTAGTAAAGTGATCCAGATGCCTTCTAAGCATGTCAAATGTTTATAAGTATTACAATGAAATGAACTGAAGACCTTTTGTAGCACCCTGATTGACTTAGTCACACAACTCTAGGCCTTTCACAAAGCCCAAAAATTGTGGCACCCAGCTCCTTACTATTTTTGGGTATAGAAAAACTTGTGTCCAAGGATTTTTAACCTTTTCTGACTCGGTGCCGGTCTGAGTCAAACCAGAATGGGTAGCCGACTCAACGTCCTCCTCCCAGAATCATCTGTGTGAGTCAGATAATCCTGAGATGTTCCTCAGTGGGCCATGTCTTGTCAGAAGCCCCACCAATAGGCTGATGTTCCCCTTTGGAGAGCCTTGCAGACCTCCTTTCTGGACGGTTCAATCAGCATATTTGACTGCCGTAGGCCAGGGAAGGTTGATCACACCTCCCTCTTGTTGTCCTCCTCTCAGCCTGGTTGCTTGGCTAGACCCTGGCAAATGAAGATGTATGCATGGGAAGATGGTCACCGTTAGCTTAACGAAGACTTACGTCCATGTTAATTTGGGACTTTAGCCCCACTTCTTGCTAAAGGTTCTTTTGCAGGCTCCTAAAGCTCTGTATCTATTGGAAAATGCAAAGTCTATATGGTTATCCAAGGTCAATTTATGATCCCAGAAAACACCCAAATACTTTTTTGTATTTTATTGCAGATCACTTCCACACCATAGATTTGACGAGCAGTGATTGCCATTCTTCTCTTCCTTGTGAAGATCCTCAAAGAGGTGCTCTTCCTCAGAGAACAGGATGTCTTTATCATCTTGAGGGCCAACGGCTAGTGCGGCCATTTCCACCTCACTATCTAGTGAGGTATCGAGGTTCCACATCTTTGCCATCTTTGATGGCAAAGATGTGGAAATTGCATCCAAAGAATCGACGGCTGGTGAGGCCATGTGACGGCTGGGTTGCCAAATAGGGGTTTGAGATTTGCCCCAAAGTAGCTAGGGATTTTTGTTCACTCCAGGCAGAGCCCCGCTTACCTGGGGAAGGCTGTTTGAAACTGAAGGTAGCCTGGTATCCCGAGTCCGCATTCTCGAGCCAAAGAACTCCCTTGGCCACACAGTCTTCGGCGTACGCTGTTACACCTTGACTAGGGGGGTTAGGAAGGGAAGGAAAGACACCCATAATGTGGAGTCGAAGAAAAGAAGAAGTTGGGCAAGATTAGCAAAAAAAAAAAAAAAAGAACAAAGATTGCGAGTTAAGGCTCAAAAGAGAAAAGAAGACCGTTGCCCTGGAAGGAGGAAGGACTACGAACTGGACAGTCTCACAGTTAGGCTAGGGTACCTCGGGGTCACCAGCCTCCCCAAAAAGGAGAGACCTCCTGTGCAGTCGAAAGCCGACTACCCCTGAGGGTAGGTGAATTACAAACTGAATACCTGAATACCTTCCTCTTCGTCATTGACCAATATAACTGGATTGACTGTGTCACAACTAAAAACTATACAAGAAAACTAATATTTAATACTGATCAGCGCTTGGCGGCAGGTCTTAGAAACTTGTTAGGTCCGCATCGAAGTACTCATCTACTGCGTAGAAGGGATTTTTCCTCAACCATTCCCTTGCCCTAGCCTCAAATCGTCTAGCTTCCAGGTTCTTGATTGTGTTTGGGAGAACGTTGAATAGTTTCATAGAGAGGACAGGAAAGCAGTCCTTTTTCTTGGAGAGCCTACAAAACGGGACATCCAAACGCTGTCTATTTCGAGTATTGTATTGATGTCTATCAGCTCTTGTGGCAAAATTTAGTTGGTTCTCCTTCACATATACAAGGTATACATATACAATACATATACATATACAACTCCTTCACGTTTACTGAGGCTGGCGCCGATTGGTGTTAGTTATCCACGAAAGTATCTTGATGTAACAATAAAAACGCTTCCTAAAATACATGAGCTCACCTCTGTGTTTGGCCCATTTAATGGCAGCTCGCCACAAATCTATCTCAGCCACTGCCAGCCCGTCCTGCTGCAAAATCTTTAGGAAACCATCGGCGTTCATCCACAGGAACTGCGGACTGTCCAGGACACGGTCTGTATCATATCTCAGAATCTGCAAAACCCCAAATAAATTCAGCAACCCTGACTGGTGGAAACAGTTAGTTACTGGAGTGGCTCTACAGGATACATCACATAAAGTTCGTAATTAAGTGGCAAACGTGGTTCGGATCCTATGTTAAAATGTAGGTCCCTTAGATGCCATTGGCTGTTGGGCTATTAATTAACAGTCCTGCCTAAGAAACATGTCAGCCTTAGTCAGTAACAAGACTACAACATCACGCCATGATCATCTTACACCATTTATCATTCATACACGGCTTAAAATACCAACCTGGATTGGTCGATATTTCAAAATGTTATAGTAATAGTAAAAATAGTGTAAGAAATGTAGTTTAGACGGGCAAATTATTAACTGGTAATGAATTGTGTTTTTCTGAATTTAGTTTTACTCAATTTGAAAGCAATATTCACATTCGCTATAGCCCATTTATCGTCCCAAATAATGTTAATATGACTATGATCTACTCTGCAATAACAAAAATAGTGTTCTATACATAATTTGGTAAGTGACACAGACCATTTGTGAGTTTTTTACACCCTCTTCCCTCAGTGAACTGTACATATCCTATCTATATTTAAGTATCCCCGTTACGTTCGATCGACAATATTCCATTTAGGCACACATGCCTAGACTTATCTAAGATTTAAAAAATCTTACAATCCTTTCAATGCTCTAAAAATATCAAACAATCTCATTTAATGCCAAAAAGGTAGCTGGCATTTCTAAGAAAAAATTATTTAAAGAGTCAACTATTTGTGGTTTATTAAAAAAATGTACCTAATGGATTAAAATTCAAATTTAGAAGCTAAATTATAATGTTTGTGTAGGCTAATGAACTGACATCTGTGATGGCGGCGTCGAGCTGAAGATGTGTGTAACACGCCGGGTTGTTGAGCAGAGTGCAGATGTTGTCCGGGTTAAGCAGCTCCATCAGCCTTGTTGCCAGTTTGTCCTTCAATGTCTTCATCATATACTTCTCAGCCACATACAGCAAGTCGTCAGCTTCATCAAAACTCATGTTCGGTGTTGTGTCATGTCCGTACACGTATCTAAAGAACAAATTGGTAAAATATGGATCAACAAAAGCCAACTTTAGAAACACTGAACCTGACAGTATTGTTCTTTGACCATTTCAATTTATTGTTTTCTGATTTTCAAGATAAGATTAAAAGAGTGCTGAATAATTCTATTCACTTATAAAATGCATATTGAGAAAATATCCCCCATTTTTCTAACTTTTTAAAAATCCCCCAAAATTTCGTCTGATGTTGCAACTTGCGACAACAAGACAAGCTGTGAGCACCCCTGATGACTAGATTTCCATTGGTTTCTGAAAACCTTTAAGATGATTTAATTTTTATGGTTCTTATTCCTAAAAAAGCATGTAAAGTATTTCTAATAACATAACAATAAACACTTTGCACAAGATATTTTAATTTTTAGTACAGGAATTCATATATTATTTCTTAAATACATTTTGTGGAGTATTATTTTATTAAAATTGTCATTCATTCTAATAAAAAAGAAGATACTCAATAAAAATAATTACACATTATATATGTATAGTTATATCTTATTGATATAAGTACACCATCACTGCTCTATGGGCTGCAAAGGAGTATAAAATATTGATTCTTTTTATTTGACCTCATTTAATGACAAAATTTCAATAATACTTAGTTGTTATCTGCCAACAATATAACACTATTCTACACTATGTTAAATCATCTATCCATGGATCACAACCTATACATTCGGTAAAAACAAATACTCTTGTTGATTTGACTTAATCCTACTTACATGTTAATTGTAAATGTAAACAATAAAAAAACATATACAATTAATTACATATGACAAGGAGGGAATAATGTAGACGACAAGGTCATGAGCTCAAGTTAGTTTAGGTTAACTAAAGGTTTAACCCTTAGGGTCCCAAGTGCCCTTCATATCGGCACCACTACTTCAACTTCACTACACTTCTTTTCTCGAAAAGGCCCAAGTGCCGATGACATCGGCACCTCAAAAATAGTAATCCCCAAAATTATTCATCAATGCTTTTCTGTTAAATTACAAATCAAACAAAAGCTAATGAAATTTCCTATACAGAGAACATTGAGAAATTAAATAGCCTACCACATTTTATATAGTGCTGTTGAAGAGAGAGACGAAATTTGTCCTTTGTAGGAATAGATGCATATCAGCTGTGCGACAAACTTTGTTAACATTTAATATCTTTTATTGGACTTAACGCTCTGTATTTTTAACTACACAACGTTTATGGAAGTAGAGTAAATTTTAACTGGTATAAACTGAACATTATAAGCGGGTCTGTTAGTGTCAAAGTCCCCAAAGCTAACCCTGGTCACTTTGATGAAAAGTGAAAAAGTTCATCAGGACCCAAAGTGTTAAAGGGGCCTACTGCAATATATACCAGTCACTTTAGTGTCTGATTAAACAATGTTAAGTAGTAATCACTAACCAATGATATTGGCTACTGGGAAGTAGACCTACACAGTTATTCAAACTTAAATTACAAAGCATAATGTATAGATATAAATTCGATTTTAAATATAATTAATCTTGTAGACGCTCACTTCAACATTCCCTTGAAGGTGTCAGGATGAATGTCTGGAATTGGAACATTTTCTTTGTCCTTCAATTCACTGTCCTCAAGTTCAAGTCGGAAAACCTCACTGTGTGCCATCAACATTAACTTCACTGCACCAATTCTTTCCTAAAAAAGTCTTTTTCTATGAAGATAGTTTCATAAAGAGGAAATATCAAAACACATTTTGAAAGGGTACAGTCAAATAAAGGTCAAATAATCCCTACTGTACAACATTTATCATTTTCCCGTAATAATTATAAATTGTTATAAATTTTCATTACTGTAGGCTAAGGAATTGTAAGTAATTTTGTTATGAGAATGAATTATAAATGTATGAAATTTTAAATCAATAAAATGAGTGTCAAAAGAAATTATTTTGCTTAGCCCTCAACTTCCTGGGTAAACTTTTTGTTACACTCAGTCCTGGGTGCGGTCTCACAGACTGCCATTTTGAAAAAAATATTTGAAATTATTTTTTACTGCTGGAAATCATTTTATCAATCTAATACGTTATTTGAAATAATAATAATAATAATAATAATAAGTTTATTCCATCAATAAATACAAATTTACAAAATAAAATAAAATCTTGGAACTACGTTGCCACATTGTCCAGTATGTGTGACAAACGTTTAACAAAATTAAAAATACTATTATTTATTATATGATGAGTCCAGTTCAACAATTTAAAGACTCTCATGTTGCCGCTCACTATGACGTCTTAAAAAATAAAATGTATAAATAGAAAGAAAATAAACATTTACTCTTATTAATAAATAACTAAACAAAGTAAAAAATCTATAACAAAACAACGAAAATAACAGATTTTTTATTTGGAATTGGAAAATGCTACTTGTAAAAAAAATGAACTTTGATGAAAAATGAAATTTGGTGAAAGTGAAATTTTGAAAAATGACTGAAACTTGATGACCAATTTGGTAAATTAACATAGAATATTATCAAGGAAATTTATGTCTGGTTTACTAAAAAGCCAATTTTTTAATTTCGAAGAGAACAGATTTAAGGTCAAACAATTTCTGATTTCCTCAGGAATTTGGTTGAAATATTTGGGACCCCTATACTGATAAGAATGTCTGAATAATGTTTTATTTACTTTAGGTAAGCAAAATATTCCTTGTTTATTATGCCTTGTGCTGTAAAATAGATTACTTGTTCCAGTATTTCCACTACAGACATAAAAGTTTTAAAACTTTGAAAACATATAAATGCTGTATTGGAAGTATTTTAATCCATGTACTAAATGATAACTATGTACATAATATTAAATTAAGTTTAGTGAGTACATATAATACACGTACAAAATGAATAAAACTCGTACATGGCAAAATCTGACCATAAAAACGTGATGATAAATATGACAAAATGTTAAGTTATTGGTATTTTTCCATTTGCATTTAAACGTGTTATCAATAAAATTGAGACAGTTGCTTTACAGCTAATTTCAGCTTTTAACGTAGATCAACATTCGTTGCAAGCTTTTGTTGTATATTCAAGGAAAACAGATTTTACAACAATAGCAAAATGTAGGTAGTTTTTCTAATCTTCTTCAGATTACATGTGTAGCATGTCTTTCTTCTATTCAGTCTATCACAAACAGTGTCGGGTTTAGGCTCTTCTACTTCTAGTACTCGACGGATGCGTGCTCTGAGTTCATACATCAGCCTCGTATTCTGTAAATGTCTCCACAATTGTGGTTTTACCTTTATCATCTGAATCCAATTCACTTCCTTAAGCATCCTCATACCAGTTTTCAAACGTCTCTTCGAAATTGAGTTCAAACACACACAAGTCGTGAATCTATCACATACCGTCCTGGGTCCAGTCTCACAGACCGCTGACGACAAACAAATCTATGAATATTATGACTGGAAGACAGGTGACAATAGGGATCGGTTTCGGAGGTGGGGAGGGACAATTACCTGGCATGGCTCGTCTTTTTAAACCCTTTAATTCAAATAAATAAATAACTCAAGTAGTCTGTGAGAACGGACTCAGGACTTTAAGGGTTAAGGTATATTTTTGTGACAGTACTCTTTTTCCAAACATTTTTGCAATATTTTTAATCTGAAAGTATGAGTAGGCTTACTGTTGTCCAGGAGATTCACGCTAACCTAATTTGGGTGACTCTCCAATTAAGATAAGTACTGTATCTTGTTATAATTTTGAATTTCATCAATAACAAATGGAATTTTAGTGTTTTTGTGTGTGTCTTTTTATGCCCCTGGGCATTTATTTAACTTGATGGGGAAAGATGCAAACCAATTGCCTTGTTACTACCTAACATCAATCTGTTGTTGGAAAGCATCATTAATTATTTAGCCATCCTGATGATTCCATTTGAGCCATTTAGGCTAAATAATTTTACCATGCTAAATATTCAGTTTATGATCAGATATCACACAGTACTAAAATACTTACTCTTTTTCCTTGACTAATATTCCCAACTTTAAAATAACAGTCAAATTTGGGTTTATTTGAAAACAAAAACCCTATAAAATCTGGAACAAGATTTGTGGTATCTGTAGCCATGATGAAAAGTAATTAGGAAGGTCTTACAGGATTTAATCTTAATAAAATGAACAAAACTGTAAGTTCCTTAACACAATACAGTTATAATCAGGCGGGCGAGACATTGACAACCAAACAAACTTATCTAATCTAATCTGTAACATTCGTGATTACAATATAAAGTAGTGATTACTAAAAAGTACCGGTTACCAATGTAACCGATTCTATGAAAGTAATCATTTAGCTTATCACTGTCACACTCACACTCACTCCAATTCCTAGAACCTCAAACCCCGAAACTTAACAAAACTCAAAAGTTGCTGTAGCAGCACTACCAAATAAACAAAACTGAAAAATGGCGGTTTTGGCAGTTTTTAGCATTATATAGCAAAGTTCATCTATGGCTGGTACCACTGACTCTGTTTCATTCTTAGTGTTTCCTGAGCTTTAGCCATTTTGTTTGTTGGCATTATTTACCTGAATAAATGGACATTGGCAGTGACAACGCCAACGTAGGATTAACACGCAATATTAGTGAAGGAGCTAGAATAGTCAGTAAAATCCCGCGTTTATCTTATAATGTTGAGTTTAAAATCTAATAAATTAACATTGCGATTATGGAGATTCAAAATGTAAACAATAGAAATAGTCGTTGAGTGAAGATATTGGCAAACAATGACATTGAAGCGGTACAGACGCTGTATCTTAGTGTTATCGTGGAGGAAACACCTACGGAAGATAATGAGATCCGTTAAGAGATTAAATGGTTTAATTTTAGTCAAGAGTTTATGCAAGTCAATGAAAAATGTATTTTAACTTGCAAATAAGAAAACTATCTTTCTTTAGTTCATAATTTAACAAAGCCGAGCAAAGTTCCCGTCACTTATAATATTATTAACTTATTTTGTATATTATTTGTGTAGGTTGAGGAAGAAATAATTGCGTGCAACGAGGGGTTAAAGTATTTTTGGTCCAGGAAACTGAATTTCCTGAGTGGGGTTTCACTTTAATCCCTTGTTGCACACATAACTAATTTTTATTTGTTTACTTCCAACTGTTAAACACAATGTTGCTGTAAGAATTTAAAATTATTCCTAAAATGTTGGCTGATCTATAGCGAGTAAGAAAAAACACCACAAATCAATAATTAATGATTAAATGTTTCCTTTCAGTATTACAATTAATTGCCTCCTTTATTTATGGACAGATGTTTATGGAACTTGGTATGAATGGTCAAAATACACTTTTTTATGCTAGTAAAGCCTACTTTCAATATTCCTCACAGCAGCAAACCTGCATACACTTTCCCATGTTAATCTTAAGGAGAATAGGCAAATACTTCTCATATTTATCGACAGATATTGATAAAAACTTGTCATATATCATTATCATTATTATATTACTGAGTTGGAAATTCGCTGAGTACGCAAGTCTGCTACGACGGGAATATTTCATAATTCTGTTTTGACGAAACGGCAATGAACAATAAGAAACCAATCAAAGAAACTCGACAGATAATTATTAGAATTAGATAAATAACAACAACGGTTAAATAAGATAAATTATAATATATATTCAAGAGCGTCTTAACAACATTATTAATATAATAAAACTATAAAAATCACGGCGATAAATGAGTTGAAGAATTTATATCACACATGAGCATAAGAAATGGTTCTAAATTCAGAGAGAAAATTAACAGGCAGAAAACAACGCATATTTCATGGTTATAGTAATGGATTTTTATAACCTTGTGCACAATAAAGAGCTGTGGTTGGCCACCTTGCTAATATTTAGACTCAGTGTAAGAAAAAAATTGAGTGTCAAATTTGTCAGTGTCTAAATTCTGAGTCTGGCTGTAGACTAGGTAATTCTGAATTTATTGTGCATTTTAATTTAAATTTTATAAATATACTCATATTAAAAATATACTGTTGTGAATTTTAACGAAACGTGCTAGTGTTCTAATCATTCTTCAAGCTATTGTGGAAGTACGAAGGTGAGGAATTAATATTTTAAGCTTAAAATTTTGAGTGCATAATACTCTTATTTGGTATAAATACTGTTACTGTACGACTAGCTGGTCTTAACATTTATTTATCTCAGCAATTGATAAAATCTGTAGGTTCTGTTTTACTCTATATAAAGCTAATCAATTAATTTTAGCAGTTCATAATAATAAATGTTTATTTAGTTCTAGATCAATAAAATTAAACTAGATCTACCTATAGTTTACCAACAGCTAAACAACAGAATATGTTTAAAATTCTTGTATCTCTGAGTACCTTATCATATAACGTCAATGTATTCAGAGACTTTAGGTTAAGGAATCGAATGTCTTCTGATTTGTCGGGTTTGTAGAGGAGGCTACACTGAAACAAAAGCTGTGATTCTCACTTAAACACATAAAAAATGTGACCTTACACCCTGCTACAGCAAAAGTAGCTAATGAAAGTTATATCAGGTCATATTGGTTAATCAGAACGTGTAGTGTGGGGTGTTTTTTTACCCCAAAAATGGGGTTTTGCGTTTTTCATTTGTAATTAAAAAATAAATTTTATCCTTTCGTATTAGAATCAGCTCAAAAAACTACACAATTTAGTTCTTTAAGGTTTTGCTCTATCTCCAATAGTTACAGAGATATTAAAAAATCTAAACACAGTCCGTTGTATTTTGGGGCTCCAATGTTAATCCTATAGAGGATAAGAAAAAATTAATATTTTACTTATTAATCTATATATTTTTATGAAACTTGATATTTGGCTTCCTGTGGTTGAGATCTATCTATTTATGCTTAAAAATCATAGTTTATGTGTTTATCAAGGCAGCTAACCTGCATACTCTCTTCCATATTAATCTTATGGAGAATAGGCAAACTCTCTTTATTTACTACGGATATTGATTAAACTTGTTAATATACATATTATTATTGATTTGGAAATTTGCTGAGTACGCAGGTCTGCTGCAACGCGGGTATTAAAAAAAATAGCCCAAGGGAAAAATCACAGAAAAAATTAAAAATTATATCTGAGACCTATGAACTTCTAACATAATTTTGATATATTGAACAGTTGACATGTTATCCATAAACAATTGCTTTTTCAATGTTATCTCTTGGAGTAAAAATAAACCTTGAGTGTGGTTTACTCCCAGCAAAAAATAATTTGGTAAAACCCTACTATATTGCCAAACCACAAACCAAGACCATTATTTCAACACCTTAAATGTTAAAATATACAGGAAGATTAGTAGTGTGTAGTAGACAAAATACAAAATTACACAATTTTTGTATTAGTTTTGCACTTCATATAGGCAATTATATACACAAAAGTATAAAGTATTATAGGCATGTCATGTAAATGTATACAGATTTTGCATATTATGAATTAATTTACATATAAAATATAAAAATCTGTTTGGCTTACAGTAAGTAGTAATGCCACTTACTGGTACCATTAAGTTTAATGTTACGTTATGTTATGTTTGTTATAGTTTATGTTGAATCTAAAAAAATAACATTAATCATTAGGGTTAATTAATAATTAACATTAATGGAGAATCAAATGTAAATATACAAATTAAAACATCTTTTTATAATCTTTTGACAGTTGTTGATTGAAGATGGGTGAACATATGTGAATGCTTAGAGGTTTTGCATAGTATTTATTTTATGTATGTAGGCCTAATAAATGAAAAATTATCAATGGATAACTACACAGTAAATGATTGGCTAAAACAATTGAGGTTGGCTAAAAGACTTTAAACGGCGTCGATCATCTGGCAGTCGCCACAGCCAAGTGGTAGTGTTGGCCCAATTAACCAAAGGTCGCGGGTTTCATCCCCGTCAGGGGTAATACTTTTTGTTTAGCGCTATGTTAATTATGGTGTATTAAAATCGGTTTTATTTAAACCACACAAATGTTTTCATTGAGTAATAAATGTGTAGTTAATTTTTTTAATTAACTTGTATGATACTTGTCTTATTCTATACGAGCAAAGCTCGGTCACCAGGTACTTATTTGAAATAGTCTGTGTGATTAGTTAAGCAGCTTCATACAGTTAAGTTCTTATACTATATGCCGAAAATTATAAATTATTTTGTTACTTGTGGCAGCAAAGAATCTTGTGAATTGTGAGCATTGGGGTAGCCTACATTTTAGCAAAATATGAATTAGTATGAATACACAGAGATGAAAGAACCAGTTGTCTCTTTCTGATGAGAGTGGTATGTTCCTTCAATACGCAACACATAGGATTCAAACCACATAGAAAAATCTAATTTTTGTTTGTATTTCTGAATTACGTGGAACAAACATTAGTAAGTTATTTACCTCAGGTCGGTCTTGTGATTCTTGTAATCTCTTATTACAGCTACGTGTTTTGACTAAGTCATGTTGTCATCTTCAGACGTACTATATAAACTACTGTAGTAAAAACTGATGATCGTTAAAGTTCAAAAACATGCATACGACATGCTTTTACGGCACTTTTGAACAGGAATCATAACAAAGCTTATATTTTTATGTTGGTCCTTACTAGTTTATACCCTATATATGTTTATGTATGCCTAAAGATGTCGACTTGACTATCCTCTTTAAGTCCTGAACAACAATTGGGAATTTTGTTATAAAATCCTGTTGTCTCATTTTACTACACATAGTCATACGCAAGTACGACCTGACCCTGAAGTTCATTTTCACTTAGGGAAACTAAATTGCCATTTTTCCAGTACATCTAAAAATCCCATAATAACATAGAAAATAATTTTATTTTCTACAGAAAAATAATTTCCTACAAATTTATTGATTATTAGTTTTCTGTGGTTGAAAACTAAAAACATAAATCATGAATAAAGTGTAGAAGATGGATTTGGCTGGACCCTTTTTAGGCCTACACTTTTACATTGCTCAATACATAAATAGCGCAACATTGAAAGTTAAGTCTGTCTAAGCTTATTTATTCTCTGAGAGGAATATAGGATGCATGTAATAACTATATTATTAATAATACTAATGTAGTTTGACAATAACTACGGTAAAAATATATAATTTATTAGCGAATTCCCTATGAAAAAGTGAGCTATTCATATGACCTGCATGGTGACAGTTTAGCTCGGGACCATGATAGAAATTCATAACTCAACCCTATGAACACGTTTTGGGGGGTAATTCAAAATGTTATAAATATAAAAGCACATATGTGTCGACACGATAAAGGCCACAATTATTGTCTGATTATTATAAAATTCAATTGAGTTGTTCCTTTCTGTACAACTTAGAAGAGTTCGTTGTACAAAGCAATTAGACTACATTAACTATCCTTTTGTGTGTGGGGGGGGGGTTGTACCCGAAAATTGGGTTTTCAATTTATTTATGTATATGAGTAATTTAAAAATATATCATTTTGCATTTTACCCTTGGACTCAACTATAAAAAAACACACAATTAAGTATTTTGAATCATGACTCTAGGTCTATTGTTTACTGAGATATTCAAAATGTTAAACACAGTATGTTGTCTACTGTTAATCTGGAGAATAAATAAAAATCAATAACATACTTATTTACCTAAAATATTCTTCCAAAATTTGGTAAGGAAGCCCTTCCAGGTAAGTTTTATAAATACATCCATTGAAACCCCAAACTTGAATGTTTCTTACGGCAACAAACCCATGTACTCATTGTTCATGTAATTCTTATGGAGAATAGATAAATTGGTATAACTCACTTAATTATCTACATAATTTCGTATGTGTTTTTCCTTAGTTAACCAGACGGTTATATACACTACGTAAATTAACCCTTTTTGCAGTAAACCTGCATACTCAGTACTATACGATTACTATGATAAGAATAATATAAGTTATATGAAATTCGCTCTACTCACGCCAACGTGCTAAGTGTGATTTTGTTAAACTCCTGGTTTAACATTGTACTGGTTGTGTAATATATACAACTGGCTTCGCCCCAGGCCCCTGTGGTTGTTGGCAGTCCTCAGTAATTATAATACCTTATAATGTAATCGCCACATCTCTTTTAAATTGTGTTGGAGTGACGGTTAAGTTTTAATGTACTATATGTCCTAGTGTCTTGTCTTGCTTAAGTTCTGGTGTACTGTAGTAGATCTTAAACATTAGAAGTAAACATTCTTCCCTATTCTTTTACTCTAGGATCTGCCGATTGGGCGCTAGAGCTAAAAATCAATTTAGTTCCAGGAAAAACTAAATAAAAGGTGAAGGCAGAAAGATAAGAAATAAGGGCAAACAATTAAGGATTTAAGTTTAATAGGTAAAGTTTACGTTCCAATAGATCTTTTTGTTTTCTCGGAAATCATTTTGTTAGATCAGCAGAGCCCAAAAAGTACTTCTTTATCACCATTTGACCAATTCCCTGCAATACAAAATGCCTATATGTTATCCAGACCATAAAAACTAGAATTCAAAAACATACTGTTAAACTCCTTTTTTAGAAATAGACTGATATTTTAATTGTTGAATATTAAGTTTTTTTGTGAGTTAATGGCGGTGTAGGGAATGTGCATGTGAAAGTCAGACCATTATAAACCAAAATAACGAAACACACTACCAAAATGTGCAAGAAGAAGTCACAGTTAAAATGTTAACTGTTTAGTCACTCGCATAACCCTAAAACCAAAATGTAAACAAAATAAAAAATATAAACAAATGCAAGTGCTTCGATCTGTGTTGTATATCTACAACTAACAGATAGTAAAGCAATCACCTATTGAAAAAAAAACTAAACAAAGTGCTGGTTCCATTGTATAGGATCCTTTTTGTGCTTCTAGGGAGAAACCCAGTTTAGCTACAACCAAATTGATGATCCACAAACGTTCTCCATGAAATTTTACCTAAGTGTACCACTTTGCATGGTAAATCGTCCAACGGTGTCCAAGTAAATAAATTTCTAATATGTGTACAAACATACCAAAATCCTCTTTTATAAATGTAGAAAGAATGAACTTTTTATTTAATTTTATAATGTTTTGCAAATTTCTTATAGGAAAATTAAGGTAGGCTTATATATTCTTATATATATGTATATATATATATATATATATATGTACGTGAGTTTGGGCACATAGATATAATGTAAATCTCGTAAAAATTATTGAAACAAAATCAGTAAACGAATCGAAATAAAAACAAAAATGATCAAATCAAAACAAAATTTTGTATATATATATATATATAAAATTTTGTTACAAATTGTCGTTTACACTTGTAAAAAAAGAAAATTTTTCATCCCAAGGAATTAATTAAAACGATATTCACAACATTCCAACTTAGTTTAAGTCTCTATTACAAACCGAAGTTTCTGTATTTTCCAATATAATAAGGCCTCAAGGTTCATCTCGCTATTCAAATTGGGGAGTTACAATTAGATCACGTAATATCACTAAATATTTTGTTAACTTTTTTGCTCTAGTTTCATCTCACAAATTGTAAATAAAATCCTTGATATTTTTGGAATTGTTTGGTAACCTATTTACAAAAAAAATGTTCAGTTTTTATTTTGTGCCATTTAATTGCGTTGTGAACAGGTTTTTTTGGTTAATTCTACTTAGTTTTGAAATGTACATAGTGGGAATAATTTTTTTGACTGCTTACTTATTTATTCGTAAACATGTACGAGACACCAATCCACTCTATCGGTTAGCCTATTTCAAGGTGAAGATGAGGGAGGCTAGGTGTGATGGATGTGATGTGAGGCAGTTTAGTTAATGACTAAGATCAGATGATTAATTTTCCTGAGTCATTAATTAATAGCACAAAATAACTTTTTATTTCTTAGCAGAATTGCTCAGCTCAAATGTTTAGTTGTATTTATTTTGCATTTTATCAGTGGCATTTTTTAACATTTTGGTAGGATACTGTCCAAACCCTCATCTTGTTACTTCATAACTTCGTCTTGTTGTTAGTTAGGTAATTAGTAGCCCAATTAAAATTGTGACTGGGTACAGAATTGAACAAGCAATCCTCAGATCCCGAGGTGTGCATGCTACCTTTGAGCTACCCGGGAAACTATTTGTAAGTTTGTCAATGTATCTTAAGTTTGGAACAAAACCTGAATCCGTCTTAACTACAGGCAACACCGAGAATTTTAACCAATGACACAATGAAGGAGGAACCTCCTTTAAGTGTTAAAAAGCAAAACAGTTGTTTGTTTTAATTAAATTTGTATTAGTCCAAGATGTGTGGCAGATGTTTAGTGTTACAAGTTGTAAGTTTAGTGTAAGTTTTGGCGAGTGGTTTAGTGACAGGAGCATCCCGTGTTTCAGCAGACGATGGCAGTGTTCAACAGGGAGGATGGTCAACTGGCGCTCGGAAGCAAAACTCCCGTGTCAATCCTGCAGGAAATTCTACAGAAAAAGGGCATGAGTCCTCTCTATGAACTGATATTCAGCGGGGTAGGGACTCCAGACCCTCAGTTCAAGTTCAGAGTGAGCGCAGAAGGGCTGACTGCTATTGGAGACGGAAAGTCCAAAAAAGAGGCTAAGCATGATGCTGCCGCCACTCTGTTGAAAAGATTGTTAGCAAATAAAGGGGAAGTACAGAATGATCCTGTTGAAGAAGTTGATATCGCCTCACCATATACAGGAGCTCTGAAGACCAATTATGTTGGAATACTAGATGATATTTGTTTCTTTAGCAAAATCCCGCCTGCGGTCTATGTGTTGGTTTTGGAAGAAGGTCCACCACATGCCAGAACGTTCACCATGAGGTGTGATGTATCGTGTATCTCTGAAGTTGCTGTAGCTCGTACGAAGAAGCAGGCCAAACATTTGGTTGCCCAAAAAATGGGCGAGAGATTGAAGGCAGTGTTGAAAGACAAGTTCATACCGGCTTTAGAGAATGAGGAATGTTCAGAAGAAATTGTTAGTGAGCAAGAAAAAATCCGTAATGGAACATTCCACCATGATATGTCTCACAAAGTGAAAGACCTCCATAACGTTTTTCATGCAAATAAAGATGAAGAGCCTCTACCCTCTGTCTTTAAGGAACTCCATGGAAAACCAGAAGAATACTATGACTCTATGGAAAAACCTTTGGAATTCTTAGAAGAAATTGTGAAAGCTCTTGAAGGAATCGTGAAAGTAAATTATGTAACCCAAGAGGATTTTGAGACATCTTTAAAAGAACTAGTGGGCTTTTTTAAATATGACGAGTGTGAAGAGTATGAAAATGATTATGGACACGAAGTATTTAATACAAGCGGTGTTTGTAGTACGAGAGTCGATTTTGATAATATTCTTCCTGACTTCCCATTAGATGAGGAAGAAGATAAAGATGTACAATCTGTGAATCTAGATTCACTTTGTCTTGAGAAGAAGGACTTGAACAGTGGTGAGGAAATTAATACTGAATTCAATTATGATTCAACAGTCCATTCCTTTTTAAAAGTGGAAGTACCCTGCGGTCTGTGGGAGTTTCTCGGTAGAGGGAGAGACAATGTGGATGCCCTAGAACAAGCCGCAAGACGTGCTTTAAGGTTCCTCAGGATGATGTCTATTCCGGCTCCTGACAATTTGTCCTGAAGAAGTCTTGTGATGTTAAGAAACTCAGCTCTTAAGAAACTCAAAATAATGAGGTGTTTTGTGGAAAGTTCAGTGCCTCTTTGATAAGATTATAGGCTCAGAAATGTCCTATAACTTGTAAGCATTTGGGTACAGTATCCAGTTCATCTAAATAGAATGGTGAATGTTCAACATTTATGTTAAGGACTTCTTCTTCCCAGAGGGTTTCTGTTTCCAATTCTAGCTAATACTTTTAAAGTAAACTATCATTTTATTATGAGGGACATTTTAGACAGCAGGGCTTTTCCTATGCATTTTAAGCTAAATTTAGGCACTACATTCATATTTATTGTAATGATGCATGTATCCTTCTATAGAACTGAGGGGATTAATTCATTAAATGGAATCAAGACATAACAGTGCACTTCGGGAGAACCGAAATATATAAATTATAAATGAGAGATTAGAATGCGTTCCAGAAATCATATGGTAAAAAAATCATTTTTATAATTTAACTCTTTGTTTAACTCTCTTTATATTTAATTTACATCTTTATATTTCTTTACTGAACCTCGGATTGGTAATTAACTATTGGATAATTGAATAATGAGAAGGGAAAGGAAATAAAGCAGGGAGAAACAGGGGATTAGGGCGGTTTGAGGAGGAACAGTGAAAAATAGTGGAGAGTATAATTTTTAATTATTGAGATTTTTGAATGGAAAAAACTATAGACACTCTGGGAGTAAATAATTCTCTTAATAAAATATCACATTACATCCAGCCCCCTCCCGAAAACTTAGGCACATGTGGCTCGGAGGCGTTATGGTTGGGGTACTGGATAACTTGCATATTTGAATCTTTGTGTTATTTAATGAATAGGTTTTAAACACTGAGTCATTTGTTAGACCTTATAAAATCCTTACCTACCCTTTCCCCTTCCAACACCCTCATTCCTTCTCCCTCCCCATCTCATCCCCCTTCTCTTCCCACAGTTTATCTCCTACAAACATAATTCCCTGTTCTCCGCATCTTATCCTCTTTCTCTTCCCGCAGTTATTCTCCTACCGCCTTTATCCCATCGCCATGTTTCTCTTCATTTTATCCCCTCTCCTTCACAGTTACTCATCTCCTAACACCCTTAGAAAAGGAGATAATTTTCTCCCCATTTTATCCCATCTACCTTCCCTCTTCCCACCCTTATTCCCGACTTGCGATCCTTATCCCAATTTAAACATTTTACCTTCCGGATTGATTAATAACTAGATTAGGTAGTTTTTTGTAGTTTCGGGAACAATGTTCCTGAAACTTGTTGTGTAAAAAAGAAAAAAAGAACTGTGGATTGAAGACTGCAGGTATTATAACCTAATCTAATCCTTATCCCCTTTCCCCCCACATTAACGCTTATAGTGGTGGTAGGAAAGGGTGAAATTTAAGGGTGTTTGTGCCTAAGGTACAGAAAATCTATATTCCTCCTCCTGGTTTATTCTGCTTTTGATCGGAGTCATAATATGAATACAGTATTATGAATGTTGTTTACACCCTAAATTGGTCAGGATTTTTGTGTATCCCGAATTTTGGGGGAACTTTAACATGTCGACATACCAATCATTCTTTTTTTTAAGACTGAATAGACTTTGTTTTATTTACTGCATTACTATTGTTTGCTTTCAAAGGCAAATATTTTGTTTATGATATAAGATTTCTTATTAGGAGATCCAAGTATAATAAAAAGAATCAAATGCTCTGATAGCATAATAATTGTGTTGGACAGTGAGCAAAAAAGAAGTAGAATACCAATGAGGAACTAACTATTGGATTTGTTCAACTATCAAATCATTCATATTTTTTGTATAAATAGAATTAATTGAAAAATGCAGGTTTACGTTAATTGATTATAAAAATACAATGAAAATGTATATTATTTTCTATGTCTGTGTTTAAGTGTGAAAAAGTTATATCTCTGATTTACAGTTACTACCCTCGTGAAATTTTGAAGTTTGAAAGTTGTCAATTTTCTTTTTTATAGGGAATTTCAAGGTAATAAAAAAAATTCTTACAAATTTACCAGAATTTATTGTATGTTGAAATATAGTAAATGTATAAGTTATACAGTACAGGACAATCGATTTAATTCATACTAGATTAATGTTTCTGGTAAAAGTTATTAGGAAATAGTTTTTAATTTGTTTTATTATAGTTTTAATGGATGTTTTCGGATGAAAATAAGAATAAGAATTGATTTTTTAACAAAAATAGTAGAAGAATGTGTAACCTCACTAAAATAATTGTATTAATTATTTATTGATTGGGTGTTTTACGATCATGATGTTTTTGGATCTGTATTCACTTAAATATTTTTTAAACTTCTCTGAGAAAATGTAATTTTCCAAGACTTTTCCCATCCTTGTGAATTTATTTATTTCTGGTGGCTGTACAATATTCCGCAGGAGGACGTGCTTAACTTGCTTTTCCGTGGTCTCCTAAACCCATAGTTTCTTTTAGCAGTTAACGGATTTAGGGGGGGGGCATCCAGGCTGAAGCAAATACTGGGAATCGTATTCCCCCCTCTTCCGGGGGGATTAACTGCCCAAACTATTTCCCCCCTCCCAAATAACCCCTCCTAGATCTGCCACTATCTTTTATAACATCAAATTAACTGACTTGATCCCTTGAGGCGTGTTTACATTCATTCGAGCTTGAACGTGAGCTCGACCAAATGTTTGTAAAGCCTTTACCAACAGTCAGAGGCGAACAGGTTGAATGGGAGCTCAAATTAATGTAAAAGCGCCTTTACTGTTTTTATTAGCTGACTTACTGTTGATTGGTTTGTTTTTTTGATCACAAAACATTGTTCTTCTACATTGTGTAATGTGTAATTTTGAATTTTAAGTTGGTTATTGAAAAGTACTTCAAGTCACAATGTAAATACGCTCAATATTTTGTTAGTAGTGTATGAATAGTAAGTAAAAGTTACCATATTTTTCAGGAAAATTGAATAAATCTGATTTAATAAAATAAATTTTGAATTGTTATGTTTTTTGTTTTATTTCACTCTTTTCTCCCTATGACAGGTCAGAACTAGTTCTTGAATTTGAAACTCATTTTTGTTATTACAGATTTTTAATTTAATCGGAACCACTGATACCATTATAGTAGGGCCTATATTTTACTACGAAGCTATATCATAATTTAAGATTCTAGGGTTGCCAATTTGTTTTTAAAAGAAATATGAAATATATATTCTTTTGATTAGTATAGTTAAACTGTATACTTTAGTTTTGTTTTCAAAACTTGGAAATTTCTAAAAAATGTTCTTTTCTAATGGAAATAAATTATAATTATTATTATTTTTAATTTTCAAAAAAGCAGTAATTAGAAATCAAGAAAACTTACGAGATAGTAAGTTTATATACCAATCCCTCCTAGAGTGGAGTTACTTTGGGGTACAATTTCCTTGAGGTACTATGCTCCAAAAATATATGGCAAGATGACAGCTCATAGTGGATGTTAATGGTGGGACTAATTCAGTTTGTCATCCCCAACATAAACCTCTAAATGTCAGAAGATAATTTATTTTCATTCCTCTGTATTTTAAATTAGATTGTTTTGTTACAGTTGGGATCTAAGAAAATCATCAATTTCCTTAAACCAAAACAAAAAAAGATCATCTGTTCCAAAGAGAGCAAAACAATACTTTTGAAGTGACCAAAACAATACTTTCAGAGCAGCAAAACAATACTTTCGTATAGACCAAAACAATCTTACATTCACAACAATTGTACTTGGAGTACTACAATTTCGTTACTATAAATAAGATAATTATTGGCAGGAAGTTGTTCATGAAATTTCTTATCTCTTTGGCAGGGAAGGTCTTTGATTTCTTTGGTTCAAAACCAACAGATTGATCTTTCAAGAGCATGAGAGTTTTTGGAAACTGACATCTGTTTTGCCTTAATTTCAAACAAGATTTTAATATTGAAACACTCCACAGAGTGGAAGGTTTCATGGTTGATTTTTTTGATAGGTAAACAAGTAATAATCTCGCTTACTCTATGTTGTTATATTTTCTTTTCTGCACCACTTCAAAAGCGTTCTGCACTCATCTTCGTACCTACATCTGGATTTTTCAGGAAGCAGGTTCCCAGAGACATCAATAGCTTTTTGTAGAAACTTTTCTAGTATTTGAGACATTTTTTATAAATTTAATCATACAATTGATATTTCTTATTTGTGTTGGCAAACTTTTGTTCAAACAGCTGACTTTGATATAAAATTAAATCCCTTGAAAACTTGTTGTGCTTGATCATAAAAAATTATTGAACTAAAAATTTTCAGATAATGTTTTGAATAGCTTTAACTGGTTTGCATTGTAATGAAAATTATCATTCACTTTGCGTCATGAAAGTTCCATTCTGGAGGTCGATATTGTTTTCCACGCGGGGCATCTTGCCTTGAAATGGAAGTCTTTCATATGACTAGTAGTGTAGTAAACATTCATACTATTCCAAGATATATAAATATATATATTTTTTGCGGCTACAAATTTTAAATTGCAAAATCATAAATAAACATTTTGAAATGTGTGCAATTTATTTATAAACGTAAATATTGCTGGTTTTAAAATTTTTACTGATGACTAGAAGATAGAGGAAGAGCAGTATCAGAGGAGATAGAGCACAATTGGAGGCATTGTGTAGGTTCGGGTCTGTCTATACTTAGGTAGTTGGACACGAATACTAGATTAATAAGAATCATTCTGTGACACATGTTTTAATTATACTAACTTAGGTGTAATAAGAAAGACAGATATTACTGAAATGAGGATTTAACTGTGATATAACATTACAGGAACTGTCCTATACAATTATGCCAAATGAAAGTATTGATAGTACGTAAGTTGACCGTTGATTTTTCAACAAATCAGAAAACCAAAGAGATTAAAGCATAGTAATATAAAATGGTACATTCTGTATTATTTTTACGTATAATTTTTTTTTCAAATGATGAGTCAGTGATTGAAAAGTCTGTGAAAATAAACAAGTTTAATTTTACTGAGAAATTGTTTGTTTTTCCTTAGGCCTTGAGCACTTGCGATGGCGGAGAACATTTTCCTGTTTGTGCCAAACTTGATCGGCTATGCGAGAGTCGTGCTGGCGATAATCTCCTTCTACTACATGCCGACGGACTGGGCGGTGGCTGTCATTTGCTACGTGGTGTCCGGCTTGCTCGACGCTCTCGACGGTCACGCAGCCCGGTACCTCGACCAAGCCACCAAGTTCGGTGCCATTCTGGACCAGTTGACGGACAGATGTGGAACTATGTGTTTGCTGGTCACTCTCAGCAACTTTTACCCAAGGTGGGTCACTAAGTTCGGGGGAATTTGGGGGCCGGTATCTTACCTCAACCGACAGGAAATATCCTCCAGAAATAAAATGTGGACTCCTATTATTGCCATGGTCGACTGACTATACCAAGTCGAGAGGTGCACCACTCCGCCAGACCCTTGAATTCTTGGGAATTTTGGGTCTCCTGGAACGTAAAGCCCCAACCACTCAAACTAGGCACTCCTGCACTAACCTCCCCTGTCGGAGAACAAATGATGTTTACTTGGAATACAGTTAAATATGTCTCCGGTTATGTCAACATTCCTTAATCCTCCAAGTGGCAATCAACATGCCCGTGTCGATGGTAGTGATTAAAAGCGTCTATGTATCGTATTTAAATGATATTGTAATTGGTATTGCCATATGCGAGCTAATGCATGAACTAATGACTCATGAAGTTCACTGCCGTGAACCCCGCTAGAGTATGCTTTTAATAGCCAAATGAGCACTTCTCAGATTTTGGTCTAGTGGTCTAAACCATTGTACTGACGAGTGCAACGGTTGAAGAATGGAAGGACGAGGGTTCGAATCCTGACCGTGAGCAATCCCAATTTGGATTGCAAATGTGTGGTACAGTGGTGAAAGGGCCCACCTAAAATAAATGGTGACCGGCTTGGGTGTAAGTTGACAGTATTTTTAGGCTTAATTGGGATTGCAGTGGACACCTGTTTCCCTTCTTTTACGACTGTATGGTTTAGCCGGAGGCATGTTTTGTGTTTTTTGTCTATACTTAGTATTTTGAAAAGAGTTGCAAAAAATATCAAGTACTAAAGCTCAATGTACCTCAATATTGGTATTGACTGTGGGATGATTGATAATGTAAGCTTACAATGATAAGGTAAAGCTCTCCATTCCCATGGGGGATTTCCCAGTGGTGTTCCAGGCAGAAGTTGCCAGCCATCATGGAATGTGCTCTTTTCAACCTCAACAGTGGTGTCAAGATCAGGAACCTAACCATTTTCTCAGATAGTCAAGCCACTCTCAAGGCACTGGACTCCTGTACCTTCGACTCCAAGATAGTGTGGGAACGCCACAATGCAGTGTCTTCTCTTGGCAGTCATTACAACCTTACCCAATGCTGGGTCCCAGGAATTATGGGTAATGGAACAGTGGATCGTCAGGCGAACGATGGCGCTTCAATTCCATTCGTGGATCCACAACTCTTTTGCGGCATCTCTAGAGTTCATGTGGATCAAGAAATCAACACGTGGGCATATGGCTATCACCATAGAAGATGGGCAGAGCTCCGGGGAGTAAGCAAACTGTCTCTCAGTTCTCCCTCTTCGAGGATTGCAGAAGACCTTCTACGGTTAGGTAGGTCAGAACTCAGACTAATTGTAGGTCTCATCACGGAACACAGACATATGAGGAAACATCTCGCTCGCATGGGATTCTTTACCGGAGATCCTGTCTGCAGGAAGTCTTGGCAGTCCGAGGAGACTGTGGATCATGTGCATATGACTGCTCTGGGCTTGCTGAGGTAAGGGCTACCACCTTGGGTGTCAGAGAGGTAGTCACCTTCCCCGGGAGGAGTTGGTCAGGAAACTACGGCAGTTCATCAGGCCGGAACGTCCATGAGACATTCAGCAACAGAGGTGCGCAAAAAGCGCAAGGCTGATGTGCTGTAGGAACACTCTTTCGCCCCTTTGTGTAATTAGGATGGCTTTACAATCACTAATGAAGTTCAACTAATGTTGTGTGTTTATGTCATGAAACAAATTCAGTGATTTTTCGATAGAGTAAATTTAACCCAAAGAAAAATGGCTGTCTCAGCTTTGAAGCCCATCTGAACCCACTGACCCACTGAGCCACTGCCACATCTATCTTTACATTTAGATTAGATTACCTTTTATAGAAATGGCGAGCTACCCAGGTACGTATTTTAAGCCAAGTATGAATGAGAAATGATGCAAGATGATTGTGGCGCGACCTTGAAGTCTTGTTACTGCCTAAGGCTGATATATAGACAGAACTGTCTGCTGACCAACTGTTAGCCAGACAGCCAATGGGATCTAAGCAACTTATAGTTTAACAAATATTAACTAAACTTTTGTAAATTTTATAAGAGACCTTAATTTCATGAATACATTCCGTCCAATGCAAAATGATTTTCTACCGGTTTGTGTTACATTTTTACTCGAATGGTAATTACTTGCTGCAAGTAATGTTCACACTACAGATTAATGTAACGTAGATTGTTTTGACTTGCAGGTACATGTTCTGGTTCCAACTGTCCATGATGATCGACGTGGCCTGCCATTGGATCTATCTGCACTCCTCGTTGCTGCAGGGTAAGAGTAGCCACAAAATGATCGACCTCGGCTCCAACCCAGTCATGAAGATCTATTACACCAGTCGCCCTGTCTTATTCTTCATGTGTTTCGGTAATGAAGCGTTTTTCGCTTCGCTGTACGCGATGCATTTCGCCGAAGGTCCGATCATCGCTGGAATTGGAATTTTCCGTCTGATTTGCTACACGTCCGCTCCCGTGATGGCGGTGAAGACGTTGATCTCTCTTGTACACGGGTATGTAGCGTGCTGCAACATCGGAACTTTGGACGTACAGGAGCGAGCGAATAGGAAGAGCCAGTAAGAGACGCAGGTCTTGGTAGGTTTGAGCTTTAGCCCTCTTCGGTTCCAGTGTTTCCGGAGATTAACGGTATGGAGTACATAAAGATCGATGATGTATCTGTAGGTTTGTTGTGTTTTAAACAAATAGATATAGAGCCACACTTATGTCATCACATTGATTCAATCACTAAAACTGGTGTCAATATACATTTAAACACTCCTATGAACCAAATAATGATTCCCCGTATGATTTTCAGTTTTCGGACCAAACGAAGCATTTATCATTTTACTCTGAGCTACTTTATTTCCGCTCTTGCGATTTAGTTTTTGTAAGCATACATTGCCTATCCAGTAGGTTTCTGTCAAACAGATCTTATATGTTATGGAATTTGTAATATTAAAAGTATATACATGCTGTGCCGTGTTTTTGATGTTAGTTGTTGTATGGATAAGAAAATATATTTAAGTATATTGCTGGAATATGAGAATTTAACAGTTTTAAATATTTTTAGTACCATGCGGTTAATATATTTGGGAAGAAATGAGTTAATGAAAAGCTTTATGTTGTGGCTATTAATTTTATAGCCAAATTGTAAACTAATTTTTTTTAAACCTTAACTTGTTCTACTAATTAAAAATTGATCTTTTGTAACACTTTATATACACACCTGCTATAAAAATACGTTTTGGTAGAATTTTTGTCTCCATCCATAGATCATATTGGACATTTTAGAGACTGTTGGAAACATTTTTTTCTGTATGACTAATTCTTCATATATTATAGTGCTAAGGTTGTTTTATGTGGTTACTAGTCACAGAGTATCCAATTGGGTAGGGTTAAGGTATTTTGTATCAAACCAAATTGTATGACTCATTGAAATCTTTCTCAGTTAATCCAATATATATGGGGGGTGGGTGTTGTGATAGAATAATGAAGCGCCCGAAAAAAAGGAAAAATTCTATATTTATTGTACCCTGGCAGATCAGTTTTTGTCCATGCTAAAAATACTTCATGTATTATTGTATCAAATATTTTAATGATTCTAATCTATCTTAAGTACTTCTATTTTTAAAACGTGGTAATCCGATTGTGACTTAGTGTTGATTACTTTGTTATTTTCTACATCAACAACTTTGTTTTACTTAAGCATTTTATTGTTTTTGTTTTTTTACTATTTCTATAACCATCATTCCTTTACTATTTATAGGTTAATCAATGTACAGTGTTCTTAGTAATGTGCTTGTAATTTTGTAGTTACCATTTAAGTTTAATCAAGTTGCTGTGAAGTTAAGCAGTAAAGTAGGACCCGAGTCTTGTGGAAAAGGTGCAAAGGGAATAGCAAACATTTTATTTAGTTATTTATTTATCTTCTAATCTTATACTACGTAAACCAGTTTTGGTTTCTGTTCATAAATTTCTGAGAGATAATATTTTAAGTTTTTTGCAAAATTTCCTGATTATTTTTAACCCCTTAAGTGCTGAGCGTCTCAATCCGAGACGCTCCGTTACTGTAGCTTGAGTGCCGAGCGTCTCGGATCGAGACGGTCATGCCCGTGTGAGAAATACCGGCATCTTGCTCCGAGACTCTCAGAAAATCACTGTTTATAGTATTTAGCAGCTATTGTAACTGGCTTAAATTACGCCGAAAGCTTCAGAAAGAAATGGGCTTTATTTTTTTACATCTTACTCTATGGCGGAATGCAATCTGAGAACGTAATCAATCATAAACAATCCCACGAAACCTGCGATGACTAAAAACAAAAGACGGCTCATTAGTATAACAACACTTGAACATTTTAATGTTTTTTTATTAATTTATTGTCATTTCTAACACCTTATAAAACAGTTCCTATTATAGACTAATTATAATCTTTAGCTTAAAATAGACATGGTTGCTATGTAAGGCTGATATGTTTTAATGTTTTATTACTTCAAACTTTTGTAAATATGTTCATTTAAAAAAAGTTGAAACTTTTATTTTTCCTTTTTACTTCAAATTATTATGCTTTTATACGTTTTTTGATGCAAAAAAATTTATCCTAATTACAACAAAAAAACACAGAAAAAAGAAATGTTAATAAATAAAATGTCTATGATTGTTTTACTAAACACTTGTGTTTTTGGAAAAAAGGGCCGGCAATTTTAGCAGATCCACCTTACCTAGGGCTGGCAATTTTAGCGCATCTCAGATCGAGACGCTCGGCACTCAAACGGTTTAATTTACAAGGGCTGTTTTTTTAACCTCAGATTAGCTAAAATAAAAATGTACAGAAAATAATAATTTTATTACCAAAAGAACATTAACTTTTAACCTGTTTTTCTACATAATCGCCAAAATGATTGAGGCACTTGTCATACTGTGACACAAGCTTTTCGATGCCTTCCTCAAAGGATTTTGCCGCCCATGGGACAGGCAAGTTTTGACAGTATCCTGAAGTTCTTCGTTACTAGCAAAGCGCTGCTCACCCAACCATGACTTCCGTTCTCGGAACAGGTAGGATAAAATCACTAATTGCTAAGTCTGGACTGTACGGTGGTTGTTCAAAAATTTCCATTTAAACTTTTAGAGAAGATATTTTGTCATGTTGGCACTGTATGGTCGAGTATTTTCATGGGTAAAACGCCTTACTGAAACATTCCTCTGCTTTTGTTTTGATTAAAGTTTTTTGTTACCATGGTAAAAGTTGTTACCATACACGTTGCTCATTCTACCATGGATTTCCGCAGCACTACATCCTTCTGCTTGCAGAAAACGGATTACACTTTGTAGCTCACATTTATTTGGCGGGACCATGTTCACACAGACATAGCTTGGCTATGACTGACATACTGGAGCTGAAATAGCAGAGGTTGTGGTGGGGGAGTTGTGCAATTGCATGATGCGTAGGTCCGGCTCAGGTCTAACTCTCACTTGTTTGGATGAACAATCGTAGGTAAAAAAAATAGCCCTCATACATGGATTTATGTCAAAAAAAGTTTACAGCTGCTAATTGATTAGAAAATTGATTATAAACTAAAATACAACTTACTAATCTTTATATTTTGAAATGAGTTTTTACTCATTATATTACAAACTTTATCTTATACAATTTGTTTTCACAAAAAAGTTCTCCATTTGGAAAGAGGTAAACCTTGCATGCATTTTTTCTTTTCCACAAGAGTCGAAAATCAATATGTGATATGGAGTAAGTTGCAATTCTGTGTTTCTTGGTTAAAATTCCAGTAGGCCTAGATATTATTTCCAAAGACTATGTTATGATGTCCTTGTTATTTACCAAGATCTCTTCCTGTGTCAAATAAATGTTGAGTGTGTGCCTGTGTACTACTGCTTTTTATCCTTATTTATTTATATAAAAAAAAGGTATTCACGTTCAAATAATAATTGAAAATATGTGTTTTTAATTAAAATCTCAGTATGCTTGATAACTGCTGAGGGAAATTAAAAAACTCCTGTCACAGCAGACCTGTGTACTCAAGGAATTTCCAAACCAATGATATAATAATAATATAAGACAAGATTTATCAATATCTGTCGATAAATAAGAGTTATTTGCCTATTCTCCATAAGATTAACATGGGAAAGAGCATGCAGGTTTGCTGCTGTAAGGAACACTGAAAGTAGGCATTTCTAGCATAAACAATATTTACTTTGACCATTTATACCAAAATTCATCAACATTTCTCCTTAAATAAAGGAGTTAAATTACATATGAAAATAAAATAATAGGTTAAATACCTTCTTGCTGCCCTGTGATCCGAGCGTTGTCCTTAATGGATGACGCACATTTCGAGTTGTCGAATCCTTATAAACTTGAAACTCTTTCTTCAACACATAAAACTGGTCACGTCATAAATAAAATACATAAAAACAGACATTTACAAAAATACACATAAAAACGAACATAGAGGCCTACAATATTGAAATATCGAGCCGCGCCTGGAGGTGGATGCGTCCTATCAGATGGACTTTGTCCTCATGCTACCTTGGTTATCGTTTATAAGCTACCTTTCAAGTTTATAAGGATTCAACGATGACACTACAAGGGTCGAAACGCGAAACGTCCATTAAGGACAACGATCACAAGGCAGCAAGAAGGTTATTTTATATGAAAAACGCAAAAATCCAATTTTGGGGTACAAAACTCCCCCAATTTACCCGTTCTGATTTTCCGATATGTCTAGATTACAAACTCATCCGAGTAAATGTAGAAATACACGTCTCTATCGGACCATTTTTACGAGAGTTATCAAGTCTACAGACACATATATATAAAATTTTTAACGAATATTTTTTTTGTCCAGCACCGTTACACTGGTTTCACATTAACACGTACAAAATATTAATAATGTACAATAACTTACTTTTTGGAACAATTAAATTATCGTCTTTTGTAACAAAGATATCCTGTTAGCCATTACAAAGTTGCGCCATCATCTTATATCTTAAACATCAAGCACTTGGATGTAGCAATTACACTGTTGCTTGAGGTAATGTGGGGCGATGTCTAGCTACACTAACGGTGAATCACAATAGATTCGATTCTCAGCGTCCAACTCTTTATCATCGCTTTTCGGCGAATTACTTTTCGAACGTTCAAGTTCATCTCCTGCAATGACAGCGATATCATAAAAATAGGCCTACAGACGACACTGTTTTATCATTGTTTATTTTTATGTGTCAATGTGTGTGTCATATTTAATATTTCTAACTAGCTGACGTGGCGAACTTCGTAACGCCTAACAGTAAATACATGATAACTATCAGTTTGGCCATGTTCGGAAGTCTAACAGCATTACGGCTTCGTTGTGAAAATTAGATATTCTGGGTCACGGAAAAGTTAATAACAATTCTAAAGCGATAAGACATAATAACATTCCCACAAATAAATCTGAGTGGATTGATTCACAATTTTCTAATCCAACCTAAAACCAGAACAAACCTAACTGTAATACGGCTTGTTTTGTAAATAGGAAAGTTATACATCAGCTGATTATTATAAAAAACGTAATATGTATAAACACTGTAATTATTTTTCTTTGGCCAACATATAAACACATGACTTTTAATCAGACAGAAAATAAAAAATATAAATAAATAATCCCCCATAACCGTAAACTATTAACGTGGCAAATAAAGCTGTTCATTTTGTACAGTATTTATTTATTTTACAGTTTTACATTAATGAATGATTAGATTCAGATGGCATTGAGTAGTAAAGCATATTTCTAATGGAACGTAATGAAACAGCTGTAACTTAAGATATCATATGTTTTTATTGGAGAAAATTTGTAAACAAACTTAGTCCCCATAAGGTTAGCATTAGTAATTTAAATTGCCATAAAATGGAAACTTAGGGAGTTTTAGAAATAATTTTTTCGCTAAAACCTTCCCGGACACATATAGAGCAACTTCCTAAAATGTCATGGCAATCGTTTGAGTAGTTTGGCAACGCATAAAGGACATACATATATCAATTCATTTTTATATATAGGGATTAAATAATTATAATTTATAGTAATTAGGCTCTAAATAAGAAGACTTTTTAATGTCTGTAAAAGTTATTGGCTTTTAAAATGTGCTTGTGTGGACAGATCAGTTTTGTCTGACCTTACTTAAATGACTTTGTCAATTTAACAAATTATTTTTTAACACATAACAGATAGAAAGACTCAGCAAGAACACTCGATGCCTTCAGGCAGAGTATGTAGTGGACAAACCTGTATGTGAACTGTGATTAGACGAAAGTTAATTGCTCTAATTACAGCGGGTCTAAAATAATGGACTTTATTAGTACTTTAATGAACTTTACAATTAAACTACGGATAATCTGAACAACTCTGTAATCCGAACAGGGTTCGGTCCAAATTAGTTACCGGGACTCTGTTGTATTTCATGCTATATTTACACTAGGCTACAATGAAATTTAGTGAAAAAAATTTTTCTTAGGGATGTGTTTGACTTCTCCCCTTATTCCTTACCAGCTCTGACATAATTACGTTTTGAAACATCATTACTCTTTAAAGGGTTAAAATAAATGGTACAGGTCCTAGATTTAAAAAATTTACACTTTACTAGTAGAAACTGAGAAAAATTCACAAATCCAAATAAAGTTAATATAAGTTAGTTGAATGTATGAGGGAAAACGGTAAAAATCATTGCACATCATATTTTGGTAAAATATTTATTACACCTGAATTTTCACCTTCAGGTACAGATCCAAAACAATGTGAGCAATGGTATACATTGAAATTGGTAAACAACATAATAACACAACAATCCGTTAGAGGGTACAAATGTATAAATACCAAAAATACGTGATTATTAAGTTATCAATAACATGGAATGTTGACAATAAAGAAATTCCATACTTATTAAACCGAAGAAAACCACGCTAAACTATGTGTGATTATTTGGCTTAAAAAAATTAAATACAATACAAACATGTCACTTACAATAATTATTGTTACTTATATCAAAATCAAGTTGGCTCTATAGCACAAGTACATAATATAGTGATGGTGGTTGTACAAAATAAATATTAACTTACAACTAACACCGGAGTTCTGTAGTAAAGGAACTAAAACTTGTACTGGAACTTCATTCTGAACAGGTATCTGGCCTTGACTTGAGCAACGTCGTATACGATGTACCTGAGATCTGAGTTAAGGAACAAGCAAACAATGTGGACAAATTGAGAACAGACGGATAATTTAATATCAAATATACCTGCCTAGTTCATAAGATTTTCTAAGCAAGAGGTGGAATGTGGAAGCAAGAGGCGTGCAATGGCAGTGTGTGGAGGGGGGGAAGAAGATGGAGTGGCTGAGTAAAGAGGAAAGACCCCAGATGCAGAGATAAGGAATGGGTGAGGATATGTATTATGTAATGTAAAGCTAATATGGTTATAAAATCTAAAGACAGAATTAACCTTTTTTCTATCTTCTGGAAAATAACAAGCTTATATAAATCCGTCCATGGTAGCCTATATTTCGGAGCTGTAAAAGGATACTCGTTGTATAGGAGGGACGTCTCCTTGTGTGTGACCTGTTGGATGGGCTTGCCGAGCGGCACCTCCACCTTATCGAGCATGGTAGCCTCCGACGGGTCGGGACATGTCGCACCGATGCCCTTGCAGCTGTATGTGCCCGCCGGAAGTTTCTCGATGTACTCAGCTTGTGTTTTCTCGTACCTACGCAAAATTAACACATTTGTATAAGAGTAGGAATAGGCTTCTCCAGCCAAGCTGGCCAGGCACTGTGACTGTGGTTGATATTTTGTACAGCCACCAAAACTGATTCATTAGAATTGGTAAGACAGGAGAGGGGGAGGGGACACATCCAAGCCCGTCCAGCGCCCAGGGACCCGGTGTCATGCCTGAGTGCTAAGTAACCAGACAAGGATGAAGCACACATCTATCCATCCATCCCTCCAGGTTCTGAACAGCCTAAAGACACACAGCAAATCTCTTAGTTAACATTTTCGATATTTTTATTACTTTTTGAAATGTAGTCCTACCTGGGTAGGTATTTTAAGCCAAGTATGAACGAATTTCCAAATCAATAACATGATAATAGTAATATAAGACAAGTTTGATCAATATCTGTCAAGTGTCAATAAGAGAGTTTGCCTATTCAACATGAAAAAGAGTATGCAGGCATGCTGCTGTGAGGAACACTGAAACATTTTTTATTATCCTCCATAAGGTTAACATTGTAGTCCTAAAATACAATATACTGTTTATAGATTTTTTAATATCTTCGGTAGTCGTTGGATATAGAGCAAAACTTTAAAGTACTAAATTGTGTAATTTTTGGAGCCTATTCCAATGGTAAAAGGTAAAATTTAAATTTTTTAAACTACATATGAAAAACGCAAAAAAACCTTTTTTCGGGGTACAAACCACCCCATGTTATTTACTCTTAACGAGTTTTATCTTACTGTAGAAAAGTATACTCTAACCTACGTTAAAGTCTTTGTACTCACATCTCTCCCAAGGCCACCTCGCACAGCAACATGAGCCCCGTGTTGTTAGCAGGACTTGTCATACAGTAGTTAGCACTCTTGGAGACCATGTCGGCGAAGTAGATACCCTTCCCGAACATGTACCCTGTACTGGGTGCTTCTGGTGGTGCAATGCGCAGACCCTGTCACAAGAAATACCAATTACATCTACATCCTGTTTCTAATCTCGGATAATCAACCACGTACAGTACCCGTATCCAATTATCCATGAGCAGATTAGCCCAAATGGTGACTGATGCTTTTGCAACAGTGGCACAATCTGTCGTCAATTTTGTAAACTCTTTAGTTGCTGGGCCGTTTAGCCTAATCATCCGCCTGTAAGCTACAGTCAGAACTAACTCATTCAGTTCGATGCTCTGCTGCTAGAGTAGGTTTTATAGCCACTTGAACAATTTTACAGACGGTGGTACTCGTAATCGGTAGAGGCGCTTCACTGGCAAGCGAAGCCAAATGGAAGTAGGCCTAGGCGAATCCCCACCATGAGCAATCCCAATTTAAATAGCAAAAGTGTAGTAAAGTAGTGGGAGGGCCTACCTTAAATAAACGGTGACCAGCTTAGTTGGGAGTTGTTGGCATTTGTAGGCTTAATTGGGATTGCAGTGGACACCTTTTTTGCTTCTTTTACTATTGTATAGTTAAGGGTAGGGGACATTTTTGTTTCTTTGCTTATATTGATTATTAAAAAAGAGTTGCATATTAATTTCATTAAGTCTAAAACACCCACCAGTTGTAGGGTTAGCCGTGTTGCGACTTATCTGCGATCGGCAAAAAAATTAGCAACTGTGGCTAGCAAAGTTTAGGGCATAAAATATCGATTTTCGCGCCTGACATTTTTTCGTTCAATCTTATGGTACTGAGAAATTTGGAAAATTTGGTCAACCATTTTTAAAAAGGGAGCAAATTGGAAGGATCAAAACTCAATAATGAACTTTTTCCCTCAAAGCCAATATACGGCAACTTCAACAATAGGCCTGTACTACAGTACACTTGTGCCATGTACTGGATTGTTTTTCTGATGTGAAAATATATAACATTCAGTAAAGGTGATTAAGGACTTATTTTGCTTTCACGATTGTTTTTAACAATATCCAGAATATTTTAGTTTAGGTTAGGTGATTTATTGGTTGTACAAAATCGCTCAGCCACCTATTACCATGGATAATATTGTTATATAATATTATTATTACTATTTGTTATATTGTTACTGTTGTTTGCGTTGTTGTATAAAGCTTCAAACATAAGGTGAGTCAGTAGCATAATTGATAAAATGTCAGATCCCGAATCTTACTCAACGATGGCCATGGTTTAACCTTAGGTTTGATTTTTTCAAATCTATTATTTAACCAAAACAACCAGCTCCATTCGACGAGTAACAAATGGGTATTTTTAGTTTCTAAAAATTAATTAACGTAATTAGATGGTCATAGTCCATATTTAGGCCGGAATGGGTTAAATCACGGAGCTACCAAAGTTTTATTAATGTCAATTCAATGATCAAAAGTAATCTCTAATTCAATTGAAATTTGCGTCTACTCTAAGGGTGTATTATATTCCATTAGACCACTAGCCCTGTTACAAAGTTTCATAAGGAGTCAAGACTTTTTACGAACACGCTCACAAACTTACAAAATGTTATTATAAAATTTATACATTAAAAGTGTTAAAAACTAACCTGTAATTATGGACTAATAATAATAAAATAAATATTATTTAAAATTTTAATAAAATATTAAAAATATGAACTAAATTTTAATCAGAAGTACATGTCAGGGAAGGAAAGTAAACTTACCTGGGAAAGTATTCCCGCAAAGTTGGTCAGCCTGGATCCATGCCACAGCAGTTTCCTGTTTGGCAGTTTCTCAAACGGTCTGAAGCGTTTATGTTCTACTGGCCTCTTAACTTTGAAAATCTAAATTAAACACAATAAACACCTTAAATGACAATCAAACAGGTTATAGCCTGTACCAAATAACAGTCTCTTGCTTTACCTTCTCAGGAAAGTAATTTAAAACTTTCTCTTCAAATCAAATCTTTCATTAATCAAAAACATTATGTCGAATTCATGAAAATTGTGAACATAATATTACATCTTTGCATAAAATATTTCATAGTTAAAGATGTAAATATGTAGATGATGTAATCTTCAACAATAAAAAGAAAAATTTAAGCATAACGATACTTATAAACAATTTAAACATAAACCAACCATATTTTTAGTTTTTGTTTGAAATGTTTTTCTTTTTGAAATTATGCACAAGCTTTTTGAAAATTATGATTGTTATATTTTATTTTTAAATTATCAGTAGCTTATGAAATAATTGTATTTTTATCACAGCAACTGCCACACCAATCCCATCGGTTTGGCATAAGTAGGTTGGAGAGGATTGATGTGCCGATTTGATTGGTCCAGCGACCAGGGTTGTGCTGTTTTACCAATTTTGCCAATAGACATGGCCATTGAATTCCTAACGGAATTGTGACAAAGTCGATCGATAAAGAACATCTCAATATTCATAAATAGTGTTGCGGTATCTTTCTGATGCTTCAACTTAATTCTAAATTACTGATTAGCATGGTTGAAAACCGCCAACCTGAATAGGCAGCAGAGGGATGGAATGAATGAGAAAAACATGGGGTTGGTACAACATCAGGCAGTGTAGACAGTTACATCGCACGCCACTGCCAACTATACAAACTAAAATAATAAGAAGGATGAAAAATTATTGCTGAAATAATCAGGTCAGCACTAATCAAGCTAATCAAGGGTGAAAAATGTTTCATAATAATTTTACATCCGCTAACCTCCTCGATTTCCAGGGAGTACTGCGTGTGCGTAGCTGCGTGCGTGTTCTTGACGTACTTCTCCAAAACGGTAAACTCCTCTGAGTCCCTAGACAAAGGTTCAATTTCCGCATTGAGCTTCTGGTAGTGAAGATCGATCGGATGGACTTCTCCTTCATCCTGGAACCGTAACAATCGGTCAAAATTTGATTACAGTAAAACCCCTCATACCTGACCTCGTACCACTAACCACTTAGTATCTTTGTATATTTAAAATATTTGCCAAGGTGTAAAGGTTAGGTTTTAAAAAAAGCAAACGATTTCCTACTAATCAGTTATTTTCCCAGGCAAAATTATTTTGTCAGACAATTTTATATATTAAAACACTATCAATTTATTATACTCATAAAGAAACTGTGATCACCCCCATTTCCCATAGTTATAGAACCAGAAACTCAGTTATTGTAGGTGTGCAAGTTCCCAGAGAGAAAAAATTAAAGATCTTTCTCATCATTGTATTCCTTTGATGAGCTCTAATGTGATTAGTAATACCATATTTTCTTCCCTATAAATATAAACACTATTAACATTATTTTATTTTAAACAAATTTGTATGATTTTCAATTAAATTAGTTTTGATACTGACACCACTCATGTATATTGTATGTGTACTGGAGAATAAAGATGTTTTGGATGGAATTGAACTTATTGTTTGTGGACAGATTTATCTAAGAGGTTATGGAATTCATTGACAATAAATCAGGGTGTATCAATGCTTAATCTTTAATTTTGGCAGGAATTAGAAATGTTATATCCATGTTGACATTACGGTCAAGGCTATAATAACTATAGTTCCTGAAAAATTCAAGGACATGGGGGTTCATAGCACCTAAAACCATCAAATTTAAACATATTAATGCGCTTCTTTCATTCTGTGTCATCCAATCATCCTTCGTTATTATTAATTAAATTAATCATGTAAATTAAAAATACTAAAATAATTTTCTAGAAAAAATTGAGTCAAATTGAGCAGTATACTCACTTTTTTGTCTGTATCACTCTTCAGCAAACTGTAAGCTACTTCCATCTCCAGTAGACTCTCTAACATTTCCATCTTGTTCTGGAAAATAACAACAGAGTAGAATCGTTCAGAGTAAAGTATTTCAGATGACCCACAAAACATTCCTTTATAGTGGAACTTGGATAATTGCGAACCTCTAAGGACCAGCTAAAACTTTTGAATCATCAAAAAATTTGAATTAAAGAAGTTCTTATAAACGGGCCGAAAACAATGAATTAACATTTTAAATGCATATTTACTGAATTGACATTATATTTGAATATCAATTCATTTATAAACACAATTACAGTAAAATAATTCATTAAAATGGACAACCAAAGTACAGTAACATAACGCACTTTTTACTTCATATAATCAAGCCCAGACAGCGGCCTACGTGAGTCAAAGCGTTGGCTGCATTCGTCACCGATATTCATTCTAATCTTCTGACAATAACATATCAATTACCCTTGGGGGTGGTCGGCTTTCGGCTACACGGGAGGCCTCTCTTCAGAGAGGCTGGCAACCTCGAGGTACCCCCCAACTGCGAGACTGTCTTCCTCCTTCCAGAGCGACAGCCTTTCTTCCTCTTTTGGGCTTTAACTCGCTATCTGTGTTTTTGTTGAACCTCTCACACTTTTCGACCCCTCATTATGGGTGTGTCTCTCCTTTCTTCTTCCACACCCAAGTCAAGGTGAAACAGCTTACGCCGAGGACTGCGTGGCCAAGGGGGTGCTTGGTCTCAAGTATGCGGACTCTAGATACCAGGCGACCTCCAGTTTTAGGTAACCTTCCCCAAGCAAGCGGGAATCCTCCTGGGGGGACCTACTTTCTCTAGCTACTTGTGGGACCTTTACGGACAACAAAAACAATAAAAACACAAATCCAACAACGAAAGGCGGGGAAATGGCTTCACCGGTCATCAATCCTCCTGGTAAAACAAAACCACCTCTACCATCCAATGAGGTGGTAATGGCTTCACCAGCCATCGTTCATTAGGATAGCAGAGATATCTCAGTTTCTGGGGAAGAGCACCTCCTGAAGGAGGAAAAAGATGAAGACGTCTAGGAGCTCGACAAGAGAGCCCAGAATCTCAAGCTGGCTGACAAGGCCCTGGGGTTCAGTGGCTCGCAGATGTAAAGGAGATGGCTGCTGGATCATGGACACTCCAAGGAGAAGGCAAACCTACTCTGCAAACAGCCTATTCAACCCAAGGCGAACAACTCGAAGGCAGAGATGAGGAAGAAGATTTCACTTCAGGAAGCGCTTCAACCTCAGTGTTATGTCAGGGCCTAATAGGCTCAGGTCCGCCACGACCACTCCGGGAGAGGCTCAAAAAACAGGAGTAGGGGACATGGGGCCAGCAATGCTGGAACTGACCCACCTCAGAAAGTAAGGAGAATCTTCTATAAACAAGCAGCTAACGGGACAAGGTTTGGCATTCTCAATTCCAACTTTCCGGAGGCTATCAAGTGAGCAGATGGAAGAGGTAGAGGGCTCAATCCTGAATATGATCGGACTAAAGGAAGATGGGATCCGCCCGGGCATCAATGGTTCTTTCCCAGACAGGGATTCTTTGTCCTAGCCTGTAAAAATGTCGAAAACGCCAACTGAATCAAATTTAGGAAGGAGGAGTTGCAAACATGGGAGGGGACCAGCCACAGAGTCGTGGACGAGGGAGAAATCCCGAAATCAACGGTCATGATGGCCTACTTCCCAGGGAGCAGCCAAGACTCCACAGTAATCATTCTCCATTTCCTCAAGAATCAGAACCAGGGAATGAAGGCTACATCTTAGACAGTGATGAACAGGAAAGATGATAGAGGGACTGCCCAGCTTGTCTTGGCAGTGGACCCTAACTCAGCCAACAAACTTCAAAGGGGGGATCCCTTGTATGAACTTTAAGTTTGGTAACGTGCTGATGAAGCTGCAGAAGAGACACAAAGAGGAAGACAAGAACATCGAGGTCTCAGATACCTCTGTCCCAAGCCCAACCCCAGGTCCACCGGATCCACCAGCTCCGTCAGTGGCCGAGCATGATTCAGCCCCTTCAGCACAAGGAGCGGCGCCTCTAGCTCCACAAGACAAGGAGGATAAGGAGCCGCCAGCAAAAGCCAACCACGCCTCGGAGTCTTCTAACCGAACGGGGCTCAGCACCCTTCCACCAGTGAACTCCGAGCAGACGGCTCAGTCTAATCTCGTGTCTCCTGGATCATGTGCGCCCGGAGGACCTTCAGAGGAGAGAGGCTGAGATGGAGACAACAGCTCCTGTCACTTCCCCATCTTTCACAGGAAGCAGATGGGGGAGAAGAGAGGCTGAAGGGGCCCTCAAATGCAGGTGGCAATAGATGTGGGAGAAACAGGCCACCTTGCGCATGGAGCCACCGGTCTTGCTCCTACAGGGGAGATGACCGCCTGTGAGACACCAATGATAGAAGTAAGGATCTCCTGGCATATATTCTCAATGTAGATTTGCAAATCGAAAGTATAGGCTCAAAGCCAACCTTTCGAAACAGACTGAGAGAGGAGGTGATAGAATTGACACTCTCCCTCAATGCAAACGTTACTCAAATTAGGGACGGGCATGTATCTGACAAGGTGTCCCTGTCAGACCACCATCATATCAGGTTCGATTGGGACGCTTTGTTGGAGAATAGCCAAACCTATAGAGTTCCAAATACACAACCTGAGCAGGATACTATGTATCCTTACTAGTTGATGTGGAGGTCAGTCAAGAACAACTGTCGAAGAGTTGAAGCACCTTTCTGACCCATTGGGCAAGGGATATAATCACTGCTTATGAGAAAAAACCGTCCGCTCAAGACCAAGAGGGAAGTACCCCTGATGGAACGAGAGGTCAACTTCATGAGAGGGTCAGTAAACTGTGCACTAGCATAAGGAGGCTTAACACATGGCCTGTAAACGCGAGGGCATTGACTGAGTGTGATAAAGAGCTGCGAGTGTCCAAGAGGAGATCTTGGAGGCTCCACTGTGTGGGACTAACAAGCCTACCAGAAGCAGCCAGACCCTAAAAAGCCCTTCAAGCAGAAACCCTGAACTCCTTGGGGTCGTTGAAAATGGATGATGGGAGTTATACATCAGACATAGGAGATACCTTTAAGGTGCTTGGAAACTCATTTCCCAGGGAGTCTTCTGGTTGAGGAAGGAGCCTTACGGCACCCATTTTTATGTTTATGTTGTGTCGTTTGTGTTCCGTGTTAAGTGTTTCTTCAATGATGATGTCTAAGAGGCTGATCCTGTTCATATGACAATACTATGATATTCGCCTTGGCGATCTATGTGATCATGGCGCAACAAGCGCTAAAACCATCGTTGTAGTTTAACACCCTCTCTTCTCTGGGATGATAAAAGGTACAGTGGAACCCCTTAAATCCGAAACCTAGAAATCCGAAATCCTGACAAATCCGAACACGTTCTCGGGAAAACCAAAAAAATTAAATAGCTGAAAAATTTATTTTATCACATGAATTTATTTTTCAAGGTTTAACACAAAAAGTACAATACAAAATTGAATATATACAAAGTTTTTCACTTAAAGTCTGTTATCTTTAACTGTCGAAGTGAAAAAATCACGTGGATACAATTCCAAGCCAGTGTTGCATGAACATCACGTCGTTCGGCTGTTAGCTATTCGCACTAATCAGCAGTTAAACGCTCACTAGACAATAGACAGGCGCGATATGTATCTCAGTAGGGGTGGAGGTAGAAGGAGAGTGATTTATTTAGCACACACTCGCCTAGCAACAATGACGCGTCACAGGACTTACATTCACCCGCCGAGGTCACTGCCTTTTCGAACACTAATTCACCCAAGTTAAGTTTATTTTTTGGCGTCAATTCGGCTTCAACCCAAATTAGTTCGGATTTGAGGGGTTCCACTTTAATATAAAACTACTATAATTTGTTTTAACAGTTCATGGGCATATCACAATAATGAGTAAAACCCATTTGGTTTCTACCTAGTATTTTTAAATAGTGTAGAAACCAAATCAAGAGTTTTATGACACACAGATTAATTAAGAAAATATGTGCAGGTGTTTTGGAACCGATCCATCACATATCATATGACGTAATAGCTTAATAACCTATAATTTAGCTGAACCACATTTATAGAAACATTTTTCACTTCAATTAGATTAAATTGAATATAATTATCGTAACTTTCAAGGTTATGAAATATGTAATGTGCATAATGTGCACAAACTTATGATTTAAAATTGGTATCTTTTAATTTTACAACTAAAGCAGCGGTCACAGCACGGAAAACTATCAGTAGGACCCAAATTCTACCAAGTATCACGGAACATGCATCCATTCTGAAGGAATTCCTGGACTTATGGATGGTGCTTGCTGTCCCGAACCTAATCGAGGAGGTCATTAACCTCTATATTCCTTACCGGATGGACACCGGAGGGGGGGACCGCAGAAAACGTGTAAAAATAGTTTTCATGAGAAAGTTAACAGTAAAATACTTCTTTTAAAATAATAATATTTTAACAGTTTTGGACCCCGGTTAACTCACCGCCTAGTTAATGTGCCCCCGTGTAATTGAGGTTCTATATCAAAATACAGTACATTGTCCGTGAGGAATAGGTTAATTATAGTTCAACACCCTAACACTAAGTTCAAAGGTCAACAACTTATGTAACTCTGTGAACTACAAAACTGTTGAAAATATACCATAAACCAAAATTAGTAACCTTGATGATGTCCAGATTGTCGAGTGGCGTCGGCTGTTTAATTCCGAAGTCATGAGGCACCAGAGTGTAGAACCGGTTGGTGGCGTCGGTGATGATCAGTTTGTTCTCTTCTGACTGAAGAGCACGCTGCAGCTCTGACAACACTGTACACGCCTTCTGGATCTGACGCTTGCTGATCTTGCCCAGAGGCATCTTCTCCAGATCCAGCTGTTGAAAAGCAGATTAGACTAGGTTTGCCAACAAATTTGATAAAGTACAAAAATTTCCCTGTTCATTTCACATAAAAAATAGGTTACCAGATTCATAGTAAAAAGATTAAATAAACAGTTAATTTTTAACCCAAACATTATTAAAGTATATCATTCGAGATTCAGTTTAAAAGAGATTTCCTTTTTTTTAAACACAAACAGCCTAGGGTGTTGCTGGAATAGTAGAGTCTTGGTCAACCAAGGTAATTGGGACCGAGAGTACCTCGAATATGGTAAAACTCACATAATATGGTACATAATCTAAAAATCAACAATAGAAATATAAATAGCTTAACCCTACAACGCAAGTCTTAACCAAAAGGCTATTTTTACTATACTATGTAATTTTTACATGTTCCTAGTGATAAATATTTATTTACTGTATTATAGGTATACAATACACACACACACTTTTTCTAAATAAATTATTATATATGTATCATAGTATTGTAAAACTATAAAATACATTATTTCTACATGTGTATTTATATGCTTAAATGTATGAAACATATAACACATATTATTAGTAAATAATATGACATGAAGCCTTTTCATGCATTTTGGGAATAAAAATTACCGAACATTTCACTGAAAATACTTTTACTGTACTTTAAAATTTTGTATTTTTCAATGTATTTTTATTTATTATAAATTATTATTACTATTTATTATTATTTTACTATTATTATTTATTTATTCAATGTATTTTTAATTTAATTGCTAGAATAATGCCATACTAATCCTAAAACGTGATTTCACAACAGTATCACAATAACCTACATGGGTAGGCCTAACACAAAAATTATTGGTTACATTTTAACTAAACTCAAGCTGCAATATAAACAAACATGAGAGCAATATTTGCACATGAATATATATACATTTATAAGGGGAAATCAAACACAATTTTTTTTTTAACTGTAGGAAAAATCTTGTGTGTAATACGAGTGCAAACTTTCCGCACTGTTCTGGCAGCACAAAGGTCAGTAATATCCATATGGGTGTGATATGTAACTCTTGTTACCATATATATAATCTAATATTTTTATAAAATAACCAATGTATATTTAGCACTCATAGCTGATATCTGCAACAAAGCATTTGCGGTTGCGGTATTGAAGGTGCAAACAATTGCTCTGAATGTACGGGATGACAACTTTTTTGTTACAGTATTTAATTTTGTAAACTCCATATACACTTTTAAATTTCTACCTATAATATTTGTCAGATTAAGTGTAAAAAAAAGTAACATAAACTTAAATTTTCCAACATATAAATATGAGTTTTTATTTAAAGTTCAAATTCTTTATTGAGGATTAATGGACTCAACCAACAACGTAACCAAGCATGGAAGTAGTTTACATACCTCAAACTCCAACATAACCTTCTTCATGGTGTCTACATTGAAAATCATCGATATAAGGTCCTGCACTGGCTTTGGAAGTTTCGAATCCACTGCGCTCTCTGTTTTGAGTCGGATACTGTCACTTTCATCCTAGACAACAAGTTTAAAAACTACTCAAATTTCTATAGAACAGTAGTCTGGTACTTTAACTTGAATGTCCTATAGAATATAGTTCAACGAAGAACGTTGCACAGTTGAAAAAAAAAAAACAGAAAACAGCTAATAAAAAGTTAATATGCAATTGCAATGTTTGTTATGACAATACTGACACCATAGGCATGAAGGTGGAAAAACTCAATGGTTTAACAATCATAGAGATATTTTCATACAGCCTGCCATAAATAAATATTACATTTTCAAGACAAAAAAATATTCTGAATTAAAAAGTAACCTCAAAAATCTTACCGTTCCCAAGTCGATATCCATAGAGACCATTTTACCCGGAACTTTCACAAAATGGTGTCGATTTTCCCACTGGTTGCCGGTCTCGTCTTCGAATTTGGTTTTGAACAATTTGATAGCCTCCTGCAGAGAGTTCATTTTATCAACTTTTGTTCCTCCAATGGTTGTGCCGATACGGCCCCAAGCACGGAACACCCAGTACCTGCGATAAAAATTATGTTTTAGGCCATATTCCATATTCAAGATCATAAAAACTTGTAATAAAATGAAATGGGATGAATGCATGGGAAGAGATATTCATTTATAAAGAAAAATGTAAAGTTAAAGCAAAATTAATAAAAGAACAAATACATTTAATTCTGCAAGAACCTATAGAAATCTGTTTCTGGAACTCAGCCAGCCAATAAACGTCACATCTAACGTCATGACAGAAACTTCCGGCAGCCAATAATACTTAAGCAGAGTCACCATTATGTTTCTCTCAGTCTCCGTTTGGGCCTGATGATGTCTGGTGTGACTGGACAAAATCGATCGCCAATTTAACGCCAATTGTAAATATATTAAGTAGTGTTGGAAGAAGAGAGTGTTTACTTCATCCTATAACCTTAATTAACTAACCGATTTTATCACCTTATTTCAATCCCCATGAATAATAGTAATAGACCTTATACACATCCTTGAGGAACACCAGACTAGTCATACCTGTTTTTCTTGTCCGCCTCCAGCACCTGTATCCGGTAATACTTGTTCTGCCCCCTCTGGGTGTCCGTCAGACTGAGCACCGCGCTGTACACGTCCTTCCCGCTCGTGTAGACGTGTGCTTCATCCTCCAGTCCGGACTCCGGGTCCACGGCTGAACCTCCCTTCACCTTCAGTGTCACCTTCGACGATTTGTTACTCTTTGTGAATGTACCTTTAAAAAACACCATAGAAGTTATGACATTGTAAGATTTACACCCCATACGATTTGTAATTCATCACTCTTTTACTATTAAATTTTATTTTTAAATATTTTTATTGATTGAAGTTTAACAACGGATTTAATGATAATGAGTAGAAAAAAATGTTTTGACATGTATAGGCATTTGCTCTGTTACTGGAATGTCTAAAGTGTGTAGATAAACACAAATCTGGAAACTACAACAGTACTTTAAATTTAGATTTTTTATTACGCTTTTCTTGTTAGTTTGGTTATTTCTCATTTTTCGATTCAGGATCCTTTTTTCCCCCGCCTTCTCAATCCAGGACTGTCTACACCTTTGGCCAGAACCATTTCCACATTACAGTGCATGGAACTTGGAAGGAGCAGCGAAACCTGTGAGACTGTTGGGTTTCTCGTTGCATCAAAGATAGTCTTGGAATAGCCACTCCTTTTATTTCCTGAACCCCCCCCCCTACCCCCCTGGTCTTGACCCGCTTTCTCCTCCCCCCCCTCTCCCTCTTTACTCCTACCACCCCCTTCCTCTCCCCCCCACTCTACTCCCCCCACGCGCTATATTTTTTTTTTTACTTTTTTTTTTTTTTTTTTTACCTGTACCTGTTGAGGAAGCTTTGGGGTATGCTCACTTATCAATATTTAACAATGATCTACCATGACCTGTTCCATACTCACATCAGCTATGGACTTATATTGTGGGGGCATGCCCAGGGTTGCCATCAGATTTTTCTCCATCAGAAAGCAGCCGTGAGAACCATTTCATCCAGTGGTTTCCGTGATCACTGTCGTCCTTTGTTCCGCCAGTTGAGAATTCTTACCGTCCCTTCACACTACATCCTAATTTCTCTGATGTTCGTGAAAACCAATGTTAATTCTTTCACCACTAGAAACCTCTTACACAGCCATGATGTAAGGAGCAAGGCCAATCTTGATATCCCGAGACGCAGGTTGATGTTTACCTCCAAACGGTTCCCTGACATGGCTTTCAGGATGTATAACAGACTTCCTGATGAAGTGAGGGTATTGGAGAAGACCCGTTTTGAACGAGTTCTGACTCGATGGCTGAAGGAAATGGCATTTTACTCTGTCGACGAGTTTCTCTCTGAGCCACCCACCTCCTTGCAGACAGACCGCCTGTGCCAACTAAGTTCAAGTTTTAAATTTCAACTTTATGTTTTTTATTCTTTTATATAAATTGACGCGAACAATCCAAGATTACCTGGTAAAAGTTCTAGAGAGAAGATTCAAGTGGAACCCCTCAAATCTGAAATCCCGGCAAATTCTAACACATTCTTGGAAAAAAAATAGATGGGGGAAAAATTGGTTTAATCATACAAATTAATTTATCAAGGTTTTATGTAAAAATAAATTGCAATACACGATTGAACAAACACAATTTTTTCACGGTCTGAAACTCACTGTCAGTCCCACGCATGGGCTGAACGCCTAACCATGACCTTCAGCCTGCATGCGGAAAAACATAAAGTATTTTTTTTTTACCCTAAAGACGTGGGAAGTTTGTTTATGTTTCGGTTCCACGAAACATAGTGACTGAACTGATTTTTGTGTTTCTTTGAGTGTGCATTGTGACGTATGTTTTAAATTGACGAGATCCAGCCACAATTAAAAAATATTTGAGTGAGCCCAAAAACAGATTGTATGGAATATATCTCACCAACAAACATGTCTTTTAAAAATAATAACCACAGATTGGATTATGTGACAGCAGGTATTTAAACCACTTTAAGTATTATTTCAATCGATTGATATCACTATCACAGAATATTCTAAGAGTGGAGTTGCCTAATTTTTTTTCAATAAACCTGAAGGTAAAAAAAATAAATCGTGAAAAAATGTAAAATTAGATTGTGAACAATCTAATCGCATTTATATAATCACATATTTATAACTTAAATATAAAAAATACACCTACTTTTTCCAAAGCTTTTTGATTTGAGGCTCTCAATCCCTTCTAGTCGTTTTTTGGCCTGCAAAAAGAACAAATTTTCGCAATTAGATCCACCGATAACATAAAATTATTTGGGCCTAAAGTATTATATATTTATAGTAAAGTGTATGTAAAGTATTATGTATTATTTTGTAGGCCTATACATTTTAAAATTATTATAAGTGGTCAGATTATTTTACCAAACCAATGAAAAAAAACCTAAAATGTTTAGTTACAACATTGTAGGTTTTTTTACACTAAGTAAAAATACCCCCTTCGCAGCAGACCTGCGTACTCAGCGAATTTCCAAATCAATTATAAATAATAATAATAATAATAATATATGACAAGTTTGGTCAAAATCTGTCGATAAACATGAGAATTATTTGCCTATTCTCCATAAGATTAAAATGGGAAAGAGTGAGTAGGTTTGCTGCTGTGAGGAACACTGGAAGTAGCCATTTATACCATCAAAAATTTTATTTTTAACATTTATACTAACTTTTATCAACATATGTCCATAAATAAAGGAGTTTGCCTAATCTCCATATGATTAACATGGGAAAAGAGTATGCAGGTTTGCTGCCATGATAAACACATAAACAATGATTTTTTAGCAGAAATGTATGGATCTCAACCACATGAAGCTAAATATCAAGTTTCATCCAAAAATTTATCAAAAGAAAAAGTGCAAATTAGTCAAATAAGTGAAAAATTGAATTTTCCTAATCCTCCTTAAGATTAACATTGGAGCCTTAAAATACGTACTGTGTTTAGATTTTTTTATATCTCGGTAACCGTTTGAGATAGAGAAAAACTTTTAGGAACTTAATTGTGTAGTTTTTTAAGCTGATTCCAATGGTGGAATATAAAATTAGATATTTTTAAAAATTACATGTGAAAATGCAAAAAACCCCATTTTGGGGTACAAAACCCCCCCAAACTACCCGATTCCATTGACCGATATGTCTGGTTTACGAACTCTTCCGAGCATTTGTAGGAATACACGTCTCTACCAAATTTGGTCTCGATTGGACCTTTTTTACGAGAGTTATCATGTTCACAGACACCTTGAATACCTTGAATACCTTCTTCTTCGTCATTGACCAGTATAACTGGATTGACTGCGTCACAACTAAAAACTATACAAAAAAAAAACTAATATTTAATACTGTTTAGCGCTTGGCGGCAGGTCTTAGAAACTTGTTAGGTCCGCATCGAAGTACTCATCCACTGTGTAGAAGGGATTTTTCCTTAACCACTCCCTTGCCCTAGCCTCAAATCGCCTAGCTTCCAGGCTCCTGATTGTGTTTGGGAGAACGTTAAATAGTTTCATGGAGAGGACAGGGAAGCAGTCCTTTTTCTTAGAGAGCCTACAAAACGGGACATCCAAACGCTGCCTATTTCTGGTATTGTATTGGTGTCTATCAGCTCTTGTGGCAAAATTTATCTGATTCTCCTTCACATATACAAGGTTGAGCAGTATATATTGGTTTATGACCGTCAATACACCCAATTTGACAAATATTGGTCTGCAGTGGTCCCTAAACCCCGCTGAATCCAGAAGACGGACAGCCTTCTTTTGCAATAACAAAATACTGTTGCAAGCAGAAGCGTGACCCCACATTTCCAGGCCGTAGATGATATGGCTGTGAAAGAGAGCGTAATAAATCATAATTAGATACTGTTTGGTCAACATAGGTTTTAATCTGCGCAAAAGATAGATTACTCTTGAGAGTTTTGAACAAACATAGTTTATATGAGTTGTCCAGGAAAGTTTATTGTCTACGTAAAAACCTAATAGCTTAACTGCTGCTTCCGTTTTATTTTCCTGAAGGGAAAGGCTGCAGACCAATCTTTGCGTCTTGTCCCGATTTATGCTTAGGCTACTCCCATTAAACCAGTCCGTCACCGTTTCAAGAGCCGCCTCGACTGACAGCTGAGCTAGGTGTGGCGTTTTTTCTGAGGCAAAGATTGTAGTGTCATCTGCAAAGAGCAGGATGTTATTTAGAAGCCCCAGGTCGTTTATAATGACTAAGAATAGGGTAGGCCCCACTACTGAGCCTTGTGGCACACCATGACCGACCCTAAGTGGCTTGGAATTTGCCCCATCGATGGAGAGCACCTGCATCCTATCCTCAAGGTAGGCTGTAAAAGTTGCCAAAACTTCACCCTCCACTCCATACGCTTCCAGCTTTTTCAGCAGTAGGCCATGAGGTACGCAGTCAAACGCCTTCGTCAAATCAACCAGGGCTAGGGCTGTAGATTCCCCTGATTCAAAAGAGTCCAAGATGTTCAGAACCAGGTGCATTACTGCTGTGACCGTAGACCTATCCCGCCTAAATCCGTGTTGGGAATCTAAAAACAGGTCATTTTCCTCAAAGTGCTTCACTAACTGTGTCTTCATTATCGTTTCAAAGATTTTTGCGAAGGTAGGAATGATTGAAATACACATATATATATATATATATATATATAAATATATATATATGTATATAAATTTTTATCAACTATTGTTTTTGGTCTCTGGGCACCTAAAGAAGAAAAAATAACATGGTCCCGGGCTTAAGTCTTGCCATGAGACCAACGGTAATAGCTTCTTCCCTATGGGAAATTCGCTAAAAGAAGTAAGAACTAAAACATTTTTTTAACCCAAAGTAATGAAATCAATTTTCTGTCTCTCTCTAAGTTACATCCAACCAAATTATTTAAACCAACTATCTAAAAAAGTAATATTGTGTGTCTCTGACGGCATTTTGCTCCCTGGTGAGATCATGTCTTTTCTCCATGTTAAGTTACAGCTAGTTCTATTTCAAACTAACCTAAAAAATACAAATTTAATTTTTACGAATTTTACTATGATAAAAAAACTGAATCAGCTGTTTTCGTTAGTTGCAGCATCAACAAAGATCCATAATGATAACATGGAAACTTGTGGCTCTAGGACAAAACCCAGGGTTTCCCCAGACTTGAGACCTGCTCCAATGGATTTCTCATGTCTAAAATATGACATATGACCTCATATGACACAAAATAATCATAAATCCTAGAACAGGAAAAAAACTTTACCCAGACAGTGCTTGTTTTACAGTATAAGATTTAATTTATTTAATATAGTGTCTAGGTCTTGGTTATTATACTATGGTTGGACTCATGATTAAATAGGCTACATGTTTGATGCTAAGTAGTTTTAGTTCACAGAGAATATTGAGTTGTAAATGGTCAATATGGATTCAATGGGTCTGTAGATAATAACTAATTAATACATTTCACTGCTAAAAGCTATCTAAAACACAAAGAATAACACTGTAAACAAACTTGTTGCACAACAATAGCAGACGACAGCGCAACGACAGACTCTCCTTTTAGAAAAATATAATATTGCATCAGAGTTGTCTCGAAACAGACCTTAATAAACTCAAAAGACACATAAACCGATAGTTTAGAATCTTAGCCTTACAATGATATATATACGGCATATCTTTGACTTAGTTTTATATTTGTACAATAGTTAAACCAGTACACGGCATAAGGCAAAATTTCGTTGGGGACGCTTTAGAAACGACCCTGTCGGTGAAAGTATTACCGATGGACGCTTCTAGGGTTAAAAATAGAAGTTGAAATTAGCTTTCACACCAACCTAAGCCAGGACCTTACGTTGGCTTCAAATCCAGTCACCTTTGTTTTACATATCAAACGTTCTTTTCAAGATACATCCATGAACAATATTCACAAATTCATTAAGTTTTTCTCAGTTTAACAGCCAAAGTGGGATCATAAATCATGAGTCTATTTCTTACATGCAAGAACAGAATTTTGTTGAACAGTACAATTCTGAGAAACAAATTAATTGATGTCAACCAGGATACACAGATTATTGATGGTGTTCCAGTACTTTACCGACCCAACTAGACTGCCACATAATTTCAGTTATAAATCTCCAAATACCTCATATAGTGTAAATTTTGTATAAAAAAACAAATAAACCGATAGTTTAGAATCTTAGCCTTACAATCATATATATACGGCATATCTTTGACTTAGTTTTATATTTGTACAATAGTTAAACCAGTACACGGCATAAGGCAAAATTTCGTTGGGGACGCTTTAGAAACGACCCTGTCGGTGAAAGTATTACCGATGGACGCTTCTAGGGTTAAAAATAGAAGTTGAAAATAGCTTTCACACCAACCTAACCCAGGACCTTACATTGGCTTCAAATCCAGTCACCTTTGTTTTACATATCAAACATTCTTTTCAAGATACATCCATGAACAATATTCACAAATTCATTGTTTTTCCCAGTTTAACAGCCAAAGTGGGATCATAAATCATGAGTCTATTTCTGGCCACCTAATGCAAAAATTACATAAAAAACTGATGTTTTAAAAAATGTACAGAGATAAAGAAATTTAAGATAGTTAATTCAACATGAAAAACTTACATCTGAACCCCAGTCAGCCATATTAAGTCTCGAAATATTCTCGATTGCTCCACCATTTAATGATTCTTGTATGAACGATTCTGGAACCACCTGAATATTGGCCTCTTCCACTTCTGACATTCGCTTCCCCTTCTTATCAACTTCCTCTGAAATTCAAGGTCATAAATAAAAAAAATAAACAAATCCTGTAACATTCATTCCTTAAAGGAAATTGCCTGCTAGCCTCAGCTTTTGTTGTACGTTCTAGTACAACAGCATGTGGTCAGCATAGCGTGTTCTTCACTGTGTTAGTGCTAGCATTCTATACCAGGAGTACTGAAATCACAGTTTCCCAACTGCCTCATGGGGCTGGGTGAACACCAGGGGAGTTGAGATTTAATTTTTGTTGCTAATTACCACAGTTAGGATTTTAACCCACAACCTCAACTCTCAAGCTCTGTATTCCTGTGATTTAGACCGCACAGCCAGGACCCCAATATAAAAACACAAATATGAACAAATAATGAACTAATATACCAAATAATAGGTTGCCTAAATAATTTGTATTATCAAAGTATTATAAAAAAATTAGTTAAAAAAATAAATAAATGTGGATAAAAAACTTTGCACTTTTAACTTTAAGTTAAAAGAAATTTGATACCGGGATAAAGATCTCCTGACTGTTCAATACTAAAATAATTGATAAACAAAATTTACTTTTTAAGTACAAGAATAAACACTACTTAAAAATTTAAGAGAAGAAATTAAAAATTAATCCAGCTTACTCAGTCAGCTTCTTTTGGCGTTAAGTCACTGATACTTTTCAGCAATTTAACATTAATAGTAGTGTTAAAATTGTTATTACAAGATAATTATATATAAATATAATTAAAATATAGGTAGTAAAAATATAATTAAAAGATCATTGAAATATCTACACTTTTAAAAAGTTACAAAGCTTTAATTTCTTAACACAAATCAAAAACCTAGCTGATGCAGAATTAGCTCAAAGATGGTTTGGTAGCTACTTTAACGAAATACAGAGACGAGACAATATAAAGAAGAATGCGGACAAGTGCTGTGCAATCAGCTCCACTTCCAATGATCAGAGGTGTACCCCAAGGGTCAGCTTTAGGGCCAGTACTATTTATTCTGATTTTTTGGAACTTAACAGTCAAACAATACAGTATGCTTCTACTGACAAGAAATTGTGACAGAAAACTGATTACTAGGTTTTATTTACCTTTTTTTGCCTGTAGATCTCAAATCTTGGTTTCTTGATGCAAATTTTGGCGATTGTGTGTTGTTGCCAAAATTTTCGATTATTCATATATTTTGTACCTTTCTTTTGAATGTTTGCTACTGAATTGGATTTAGTGTTGAATGTATTTATCGGCATTGACTAACTTTTTACCGCTTGAAGATGCCACAACCCAAATGGCAAAGTGGATCAGGATACTAAACTAAGATTTGAGATCTACATGAAATGTAAGGTAAAAGAATTACCTTAAGTAAGTAAGTTAAGTTCTACAAAGGTCTCAAAAACGGGATAGTAATCAATATTGATTATTAGGAATTAAGAGTTTCTGATCTCTAATCTAAAAAATTCAATCTACAAATAAATTTCAAATTGATGTCTCTTGCATAGAAAGTACCAAACAAACTTGTCATCCTATGCTCACCTTGAGTGGAAATAACCGCGGCCAACTTGTCATGAATCTTACTCGTGACTTTTCCTCCAAGCTTCACTATTTCTGTCTTCAACTCGTCTTTGTTCAAAGACTTTCCGATGATCACAAATTCCATGTTTTTCAGAGGTAAAACTCGATCACTTTTTATTTTTGGCCTGGATAGCATACCAAACAATATAATATCAGGTCTCAACGGATATGAATCAAATTATGATTAAGTAGTTCAAATTTAGTCAAACATTTTGACGAGTATAAAGGACCCTTAATTTACCTTTTCATTCTTACATGATTATAAAGACTGTCCTTAAACCCTCTAGAATTACAGGACATTATGTCTTTGTTGGAAAAAACGTATTTAACATACAACCATAGTTATCAATATGTTTATATGCATTTTATACACTATTTATAAAATATCATTAACCACTTAAACAACCAATTAAAACCTTCAGCAAGATCAAGGACGAATAAAAACAATGATACATAAAATATTACGTTTCAACTTTGAATCATTTATAAGTGAAAGCCAATTACATTTTTCAAACTTAAAATGTCAAACTTCAAACTGAAAATTAAATTTTGAAAATTTAGGAAAAATTGTTTAGAAGGGTAATTTATTTAATCTTTAAAGAACATAGTTGCAATCGATGTTGTAAATATATTTTTAATTTGTACTCAACTTTAATTCATTGGAGACTGAGTTTTTAACCCATGAAATTAGACCTTCGGACTGAGTTTTTTTTACGATTTACCTGAACAATCATAGTAATAAGTAGAAAAGTTTTAATATTTATATTTAACAGTTTTTTTGTAACACATCTATGTTTTGTAATGTCCATTGATATTCTATACATACTATTGACATTATATATGACTGTTCTGCACACTTTTAGTACTTGTTGATTGTATGATACATTTCAAAACAATTTCCTAGGTTAAGTGTTTTGACATTGCCGTTAATATCGTCATCACTATTTTCATTTACATTACACAATTATCATCCAAATCACCGCTATCACTCTCACTTTTATTTAAAACTATATTCACAAAAGCGGCTAATTCTGCGGAATCAAGAAACATTTCATCTTGAGACGCCATCAAGATCAGCTGCTCACTGTTTGTAAATAGCTTGGAAACTGTATTTAAATTCGGTTTTTGAATCCAGTATTTGAGATCGTATTTTATTTATTGGCGCACACTGTCCGTCATCAGTTTTGTGTTCTCTGTTTAGTGATGACGGGCTATATATGTCATTCGTCGCCAATGGGTTAACAATAAAAATAAAAGTTAATACAAATTAAAAAAGTTTTAAGGATAACCTGAAAATAATGAAAATCACTTGATAAATATCTGAAAGATTGTGACTTTTCTATATTTCTAAGGTATTTTTTATTTTTTTGGAAAGCATAGAAAAACACATAAGTTTTCGGTTTTGGAAGAATACAATTGGCACTTAAGAAGCTAGAAACTATTCCTCAAATATTTACTTTTAAATAAAAAAAATACTTACTCATTTGAAGTAGAAGGACCAAAGTCAACGTTCACCGAACGTTCTTCTACTCTAATTATTCTCTTTCCGATCTTTGGTTTGTACCTCCTGGAACATAAGTATGATCAGAAAATGAACAAACTCATGAATTGAAAAATTCTTGAATAAATTATAACAAGTTAGGTCGGATCTGAAATTAAAATCTTTTAGCTAACAATTTCCTAAAATTTACTGCTGCAATAAATTCACAATGCCATGAAACGGTCTAATCTTTTTCAGCGAATAAGATGTTACGTGATTAGTGTATACAGTATTTACTTTTTTCTTTGTGAATATGTTTGGATAGCAAGTTTTGATCAAGTAAACTACTGGCCATGTACCAGCACGGTTGCTCGGGGATAATGCTCTGACCCAGTAAGTTGCTGGATCTAAAACCGTGGCTAACGACTCCTGTCAGATCATGAACGGTTACTTCTGGCAAGCCTGACTAATGCCGTTATGGTACCTCGCTGTCTTTACACCGCAGTTGATGTTCTTTATTTAAAAAAAAACCTTAACAATTTTTTTCAACCGATTGTCGCATCAGATGTGGATGTAATGAAGAAATAGCGTGATTGTGCATTCAAGAAGAACAGTTTAAGCGAAAAAGCAAAAAAAATTTCTTCAAACATGTACTGTATTCTAAAGCTAAGATTTTTATTCCTCTTAGGTTATAGTAAATATGTTAGAGATAATTTTATTAACCCTTAAAGCGCTACTGAAAATCATGGTCCCTGCTCATTTAGTGTAAAAAAATCCAAATATCATTTTCCCATTGTTGTTTAGGATTTAGGTAGCTTGAATAAAGTAGAAAACAGAAATTTGCTTCATTTTTGATTATTGAAGATTCTAAGACTATTTTTTTTAAGTATTATTTTTTGTCTGGATGAGCCATTTCAGTTAATAATTAGTTAATAAATCCTATACCCGGTACATTATAAACATTCACAGAATATACACTATTTAGCGCTAAAACACAATTAAAATAATCACATATCGACAAAAATGTCAACAAAAAATGTTTTGGAAACTGAAAACAGCTGGCTGTAATGACTCGTATAAATAGCGTAAGTCGCAGTACGAGAGCGAACGAATACTGGCCAAAGTTGCAAAACAACTAAATCATTTCACTAAATCACTAAATATTTCAACAAAGCTGCCATATTGGTTTTGTGAGTGAATAGAGAGACTAAAGCAACATCACCATGCACTCTATTGGTTGTTTCACCAACTATAGCGAAGTAAATGTGGCGAAATGACTCATTGCGCCTAGAGGCGTTAGACGCGCTCTGTGACCCTATTGCGCTGCATTTAAAGGCGCTAACCGCCCGGTAAAGTTAGAATTAGTTTTTTTTTAATATTTGTAAAGGTTCAATTGCGGTACTTTATAATTTGATGTTCATTCCTATTTATTGTGACACATTTAAATTATTGACATCACAAAAAACTATGATTCAGTGAGTTAGAAACAAAAACCTATAACATTTAACGGGAAAGTATGCTTTAAAATCGTCTTTGTGATTCATATAGATACTGTTCGCTAATACAGGTTGTAATTTATATATATATTATATATAAAACCGCCGGATGATACGGAATTTTTTTAATCCAGACAGCGGCCCGGTCCTAAGGTGTCCGGATTAGAGAGAGTCGACTATACTTAAAAAATTATTTGTTTCGTTTAATGTGCAAGTACTCGTTTAGAGTAGCTAATCCAATACTCCAGTAGGTAACGAAAACACCACAAATCTTTCACCCCACTTTTTCTGATAATGTTAATAATAAAGTTGTGTTATCATTAAACAATTATAAATTGTTTAACAACAAGAACAGTAGTATTACTAAAAACAACAATATAAACTTAATTTTAACATTAAAATATAATTTTTCCTCAATTTAAAAATTCTTCTAATGAGTGTAGAGGGTTTCTTTGTAATGTGACATAATGTGGGATGACATAATATGTTCTATGATGTTATCCAACTGGACGTTATGTGATGTGATATGATTTCATCAGGTAAACATTTGATTTTGATTCAAAACGGGCACCTTCGTAATGTGTCTTTTATATTATAGGCTTTTAACATTATATGTCTTATCATTGGGGGGAGGGAAGGAATCAGCAATCCGTCAGACCAAAATTTGACCTTTACATTAAATTTTTTTCTGTGATTTTTTCAATGATGTATCAATCACAGTACATATTCTGATTTTTTTTCAAATCTCATTGTTCAGTGAGTTTTATGTTGATGTATGTTTCTTCGTGTCGTAACAAAGTTTGTGTATTAATTCTTGATTGTGTCCTGTTCTTTCTAATATAATTTTAAAATACTTACAAGTCCGCGAATTTCTCGGCCAATTCAGATTCGGAGGGTATGAAGAAGAGTTTTCGCTTTGGTTCAGGCATCACGTTGTCACACCTAACCCATGCTGTCAGGTTGCCTTTGCAGCGGTACCCGCCATCTGCCATCCGGTAGATTAGCGGCCCATTCTTACACTTGGTGCATTCCATTGGCCACCCGAACGCCATAGCGTCTGCTATACGTTCGATATTCTATGTCAAAAATCAAATTTTTAGAATTAAAAATGTACACGCTCTACACGAACAATACTTGTACAAACTATTTCAACCTTGAGCTATTCACCTGTTAACATGTTCACTGAATTTAAAGAAATTTTAAATAATAATTCTCGATACCGATGTTTTATATTTTAAAAATAATGTTCATAAAGCCTGCATCCAACTCTAGATGTTTTACTTGAAATAGTTTGAGGTTAGGATATTTGCACACTCCTACTAGAAACTAACCAAGATAGAGAGAGACAGAGAGAGAGAGAGAGAGATCTATGAAGTTTTTAGTGAACTAGGACACTATTTCAAACTACATCCTGCTTAGTTGTTGAAAATTGTGTATTAGTACAAGGTTGTACCATACATAACAAAATTGTTACTTAATTGTTAACCCTCTCATTCAAACGACTCAGATCGACTTACTGACGAATTACCATTGCAAGTAAATCGACTCAAATCTACACAGAAATCAACCTGGGACTCTTTAACGGTTTTTTTAGGAACTAACCGAGTGTAAGTCTAGCGTGTTTTTTGAGAACTACGTTGACTTTTAAAAGTGATCACAGAAGTACATCGTTTGGATTATTTTTATTTTTTAACTTGTTTACTCGTAGCTGATCATGAATAATGGCGGAGCGCGATTCGGTTTACAATAGTATGAGATTGATCATAGAAAAAATGACTACTTAGTGTTACTAATATTAATAGTGTTTTATTAGGTCAAATATACAGTCGACTCCCTCTAATCCGGACAGCTCGGGACTGGACCCCCGTCCGGATTAAAATTTCCGGACCACCCGTCACTCCATTTTCTCATAAACATTGTAGCCATAACTGATCTGTTGCTCGACATAGAGCAACTAACTGCAACTGTGTAGAGCAACTGGCTAAATGGCGATGTGTTACCAGTTGTACCACCCTGCCATCCCGTGAGTCAAAATTCCCACACTGACATTGCCATTTCCTGCTTCATTTATAACTTCATATTGATTCAATTATAACGTAGATCTGTATTGAACGCAATTATAAACTGGTATTTGTGATGTTATTCATTTATACAGTAAACCCTCGTTAATCCGGACTAATTGGGACTCCAAGTCATCCGGATTAACGAAAGTCCGGATTGAAACAAATAATCTTAAACGAAGAAAGACAGTGATTTTTGGGTACCCCTTGTATATAATGAAAAACCTTTTGCAGATAAACTTAAATAGTATGTATATTCTGAATATAAAAATACATATTGTACAAACAGTACATACAGTAGTTACATTTGAACAAAAATATACACTTGGTATTTACATCCATAAAAAACATGAGTCAACGAAAAAAGACAAAATTACTTTGAACCTGAGGGTTGAGGTTCGTCCTCATGTGACTGAACTGGTTTGAAGAAGGAGTTGATCTTCATTTGCCTTCCATTTGTGTTAATTTCACAACTAAACAACGCAACTAAAACGTGCAGTGCAATTGACCTCTGTGGAGCAACTGACGGCCTGACACGAGCAGGAGAAACACAATCGTGTGACTGAGCTGTGACCGCCCCCACTCGGCACACACACACTCACTCACATCGCCGGGCGCAGTCGTACAGTGACGATCGCATGCTACTAATCAGCGTTCTGCGCATTAAACCTGCGATCCAATGGCTGTTCGGATTAAGCAAAGTCTGTATTAATGGGGTCCGGATTAACAAGGGTTTACTGTAATTAGAGCGGAAATAAACAAACACATCCAATCCTGTCGATTTATGCCATGAGAAACGTGACCGCGCGCTGATGACTCATCTCCAAGAAGTAGTCCGGACCATCCGTCGTCAGAACCATCCGAGTCCGGACTAGAGGGAGTCGACTGTATAGTAAACAAGTTGATAAAAACATCACTGTGCATGAGCTACAGAGGCTACTGTGAATATTTTGTTTTCTGGGCGGATGGTCTCGGCGTGAACTAGGGCTTCTGTGGTAAGGCAATTGCTATGTGGGTGTATAAACTTGAGTGTGAGTTTTGTAATAAAAACAATCAATTTATTTTCTATTTTGTATATTTTATTTTTATGATCATATAAAGGGCACTAACTTTGAGATAAAGAATTTTTCATTTCATTTAATGAAATTTTTCATTTACCGTGCAACTCTGGCCGCTCACCAATTTAATATTTACAGAACTGCCGTAAGTAGTATGCGATAATGTACCCGGAGGGAGTTAAAACTGTTATTACCATTATATTTTATTCCACCTTTTTTTAAAATTTAATCTATGAGTTTATATTTAAAAATTATAATTCTATAACTTAATTTTAAAACATTAAAATTTTACTATTAAATGTATAAGTTTGTTGTCATCATACAAATTTACAATCAAATGTTTTATCCTACGAATAAAATATGAAATAAAGCATATAATAATAATAAAATTATAATCCATTTGTTCAAATTCAATAATTTGTTCAAGCTTACCGTGGACATATCCTCAGACTCTTCATCGTTAAAGTTCATGATCGAAGCCAATTCCGGGCGAGACAGAGACTTTAGAAATTTAGTGTACCTGGAAAATTTGTTCCACGTTTAATGAAAAAATCATAACAAAGTTCACTTTTATAATTCAAAGTGCAACAAAGTAAATTCAACATAACTAAAATGTCTTTACGCTATTATAGTCAGCTTTGGTAGACAATAGGCAAACATAATTCCAGTAGAGCGACAAAAAGAGAATGTAGTATTTTAATTTACATGAGGGAGAAAGTATGTGTCAGTCCACTGACACAGTTTATTTAACTCTTCACTACTGACACAGAATGGCTCTCGGCCATCTAACTTACTTGAACAGTTTGTCTGTTTGTTTCTTCAGCTCCTTCTTCTCCGCCTCGCTGATCGGCTCCGCCTTCACTTTTTTCGGTGCGGACGGCCCGTCCGTTTCATCCGGCCCCGTCCTACAAAACAAACTCATTGAGATAACCACAAGTTCTGCTCAAGAGAGATGGAAAATTCTATGACCTCCACTGCACAAATATTGTTAAATAGTTACACTTGGATAGCAGAAGATAAACTATAAGCAGCTATAGTTTCTGCACCAAAAATAAGCCTTGAATCTTTATTCATTTTATACTATATTGCCTCCTGAATTGTAATTTAAGAATTATCTAGGCTACGGTACTAACCTTTTCAAACCAAACAGTTCTATCCAAATTTATGTGACTAGGCACATTTCAAAATCAAACTTCATCATCAGGTCAGATATGTCAGATTTGTTGTCATGAAGACATGTGAAAAATCCACTAAATCCATAAAATCTGTATAGGGACAGATACATACATTTAAATACTAAGTATGTTTCAGCCAGAGATACGGCTCTTAGAAACTAAAAATCATAACTATAAAGTAAAATAAGTTTGGCAAAGGTTAGGTTCATGTACCTCCAACACCTGACCTCATGTACCTGAAAACTTGACAACAGATCTCAGCCGCTTCACCGAAATCTAGTGTCAAAGAGTTTTGAGGCCGCACTAATGCTTCTGTTCTGACATTACCTAATGACTACTTACCTAGGCAGGATGAACGACCTAACGTGCCTTTTGAAGCACAGTAGCAATCTGAGAAACAAATTTAATTGATGTCATAGCCAGGATTTGGACCCGGATCTATTGAATGGTGTTCCAGTACTTTACCGACCCAACTAGACTGCCACATAATTTCAGTTATAAATCTCCAAATACCTCATATAGTGTAAATTTTGTTTGTATTTTGTGAGTATGAGACTGAATATTTTGAACGTTCTCTAACACAGTATGCCATTAATCCAGTATGCTTGAAACTTAAACTGAGTTAGAATATCGAAACCAGTACTATCAAAACGTGGCAATTAACTTATAGAAGAAATATTTCACAAAAATTTAGTGTAAAAATGTGAACTAACTGGGTGTTACACCTCCAGTCCATGTTTTATTGCGCTTTTCTTTGAATTCAGTGATTGGTAACCACATACAGTAGAACCCCTCTAATCCGACCTTGGATGGTTCGTCACTCCGTTCGTCCGACCATGCTTAGGCTCACAAGCATATAAAAACTCATCACTGACAGGACACTTGTCGAGCCGTTGTTCTTGGTTTGATATCGCTTGCTTGCTTCCGCACTTCATATCTTTTTCTGTGTCTAATGTACAATGATACTTAACCATCCTAACGTTCAGACAGACAGTATAAAAATAACATTATAACTGAATGATAAAAACAAAATTTTCCTTTGATCTCGGCGACACTGAACATTTTTAATAGACTGAAAGTGTCAAAGCAGAAGACGAAATTACGCAATTCATAACGTATCATTGGAATGCTTAACGTTATTAGTCAGTCCAAAGAGTCAGTATGATTATTTGATTTGTCAACTACGTAAACCAGAAACTGAAGTCCAGTAAGCGTTAGCATTTTAAAATACAAAGCATATTATCACTGAAAGTTACGATTATCAAAATGCGGTTTTATTCCGCATACAATGTGATTTCGGCAACAACAAATCTTGAAATATTATATTTATAACATTGGTAATAAATCTGATATTTATTATCAAAGATCAATAATCATAATAACTCATTTTGCAAGGATATTTTCAGGAAAAATAAAAAACTTCTCCATTTGATCGTCTATCCTAGGTTTAGTTATTTTTGACTTAACAGAATATTTTTCGTTATCACATTTACAACTCTGCCGAATACACATAATTTGAGCAATACGATTACATTTTGCTAAATTTACCACATTTGGCCTATTTTGTTCCTGTGTTCGCATAACCAACAAATATACTGTACATAATTTGTTTGTCCTTTTTCCTTTTAGAACTAATACAAATTCAAACGTATCTGGCCGTTTCTCAATTAATATGTTGTTTAACTCCGTGTAAAAAGATCTTTTTTATTTTTTCCTATAAATATTAGATTTTTTGCATAATCCAACCTTTTTTTTGTTCCTACCTTTGTCTTGGTCCCGAAGGTGACAGATTAGTTAGGTTCCACTATACTCCACCTTTTTGAATTTCCTACCAAACATTTAACAAAGGTTCTCAACAAACGGACAAAAGCTCTCAATATACAGTTAAAACTCGCTAATTACAACTCATGCTAACACACTCACGCTTTTGTAGCCGGAAGTGATTTCTTCATCTTGTCTTGATTCTCTTTATCCAACGATGAAAAGCCATCAAGTTCCTGACCCGAAGCGAAGAAACCTAAGTCTTGCCGCAGCTTCACAAAGCAGTCCAGATGATGCCACAGCGGCACTCCACCGTACCTTCACAAGGGTAAACATGGTGTTGAAAACGGTTGTTTCCCAATTTCCTTATTGCGACAAGATAAAAAAGTAATATTTTCTGTCCAGGAACAAAAAAATAAAGCTGATCTATGAATAAATCCTGAGAAAATAATGAATAAATCTGATTAAGCTGTTCTTTTAAAATAGCTTCTTTTAAAGCAGGAAAAAGACAAAAGCCATTTTATAAGCAAAGTAAATACACTGAAAAATGTTATTTTTGTGGTAGTATTCAATTTATTATAATGCACAAAAGACAAAAAATATAGTTAGTCACTTGGAAAAAACGACAATTAGGTTTTCTACTCCAATGTTGGTTAGTATCATGAACATAGTTATAAGAGTTTACAGGTTCAAATCTCTGAACGACCATCAGGATTTACACCGCTTTCATAAAAGCATTTGTTTGCTCTTCTGCAAGTAACGTAATAATGCCTGTGGAAGAGAAACAACAAAACAACATCTATCTTTACGCGTAATATCCTCGCTCCTTCAATGGGAGCCCAGCAATTCCCACACAACGCAGTAAAAGTGTGTTAAGTTATACTACGCCCGAAATATTACGTGAATCACAGTTTGATCATTAATCTCTAATTCACCTATTGGGTTCTGCTACTACAATTTACAACTAATAATAATTACCTCCGTCCTTCTTCACTTTCATAATCCACCTTCGCCGCTCTCAGCTCCCCCTGTAAACAGAATCATATCTAATTTGCGACAGTTTTTTACATTATATTAAATAATACATATGAGGTGTGTACATAAAATTATTGTTATGTGGAAAAATATTTACTCATCTACAATAAAATTAGTCTTTTAAAAATAATAGCTACAGATATATCGCACTTGAGTCCCAAATCCTCCCACTCAAAACACATTTCAAAGTCAATCTTTGGAGTCTTGAGTTCATTCAGCGATGAGTTCTCAATATAATCTTTAAAAAAATTACCATAAAGGTTCTCTCTTTTTGGATAGAATAAAGAAATATAAAATAGATCAACTGTGCTGGCCACTACCATTTGCCTGTCCGGTCGTATTTGATTTTACTATCATGTTCTCAGAGCTCTAAAAACCAGCTAAACCAAGATTAAATATGTCTACATTGCTCGAATGGCCAGTGGCCACTAAACACACATGTGATTTTATTTGTCTGATAATACTTGGTGAGTGCTGAAACCTGTAGGGCACTTATTGAACTAGATAATCATGTTTTTATCATTTTCCGGGGCAAACCCAGTACAGACAGTGGCGTTATTTAATTGGTGTTTGTTAAAAGGACAAGTGAGTTCATAAGATCAGGTGGTTTTGAGAGCCTGAACACCTCTATCCTCAAAAAAGCTGGTTTAATATTTTTGCCCAAGCAACATGCGCTTATCCACAATGTAAAATACCTATAAAGAAGAAAAAGTTGAAGATATCAAGAAATTTATGTCATATATTGTAGAAGAACACAAAGACTTTTTCAATTAACTTTTACAGTGGCCAGTTACAGAGAATATCAATGATGACCAATTCTTATTATGAGACATAAATAAAACCAACTCCAATACAAATCTGTAATATTTTTAACATAGATTAAAGATTTTATGACTTCTGACTAACTCAAGACTATTTTCTGTTAGAAACCTGCTAGATTTAAAGACAAATTATGAAAACAAACTTTATAGTGTTAAAAGGGACCTGAATCAATGAATAAAGGTTAATATGCAGTGCATGTTTCAATATTTAAAATACCGTTGATACAAGGTAACCAACCACACTGGTAAAACAAGTTTCGGTATTTTAAACACCGAAATAAGTTCTAAATATTAATGTCTATTTGAGCTATATGACATGATTTTTTACGTAATTTTGTCTAACATTTAATCTCAAATTTCAGCATAATCGAAAAGCATTCTCCAGTATACAGGATTGTAAAAAATAAAAATGAAATAGATCTTTAATTACAGAAGTTGTCATTGGCAATGACTTGAGTTTGAAGGGGCATCTAACCTTCATGATGATCTCATGACATCCTCGACAGGTGGCACGGCTACTCTTGGCTAGGTCACAGCGGAACAATTTGTTCACAACACCTCCTTTACCACTTGCATCCGCCCCTCGTTTTTTACCCTTTTTCCCTTTAGTTCCTCCATTTTCCGCTCCACTGCTATTAGCGATTGCAGCAACTGAAATTGAGGAAATTTTCAGTTCTGTATGGGTTGTAACAAAAATTTAAAAAGGAAATTTGTTCCAGCTTATGAATTACATGATAATTCTGATGTTGAATCAATAAGGCTCCTCAAATTTAACACAACACAAAGGCTTTGCACTGATTTGTTAATATTCATATGTTTTTTATTTTGATTTTCTTAACAGTTTTTCTTTAACACTTTTGCCATGTTCACTGCTGAAAAAAATTAAAATACTTTTGACAGTATAATTAAGTTCAATTATAGTTTAAGTTCAAGTTTAAGTTTAAGTTCAATGACTCTTCATTGAAAGTGTGTTATCTTGACATTGAAGCCATTTTAATAACCTCAAGAAAAATATATCACAGAGGAATGAATAAATACCCTCGTCGCAGCAGACCTGTGTACTCAGCGAATTTCCAAATCAATAATATAATAATAATAACAAATAAAAAGTTTTATTAAAATCTGTCCATAAATATGAGAATTATTTACCATTTTTAAAATCTTAAGTGTCTTTATCTCATAACCTCTCAAACACCAAAGTAACCTAGTTTTTTGGCAATAAGATTAATTACTTGCACTAAACACTTATGTTATCATCTAGATCCTGCTTGTTACAGAAATTATGTTCATACTAGTGCACCTTGTTAAATAAAATTTCGCAAACAAAAGAATTGTTCAAAATATTACCTTTCTCTCGAATATTCTCTTGATCCTGCCATTTCAACCCTTCGAAATTTTCGATATCGCCAACAGCTTTCGGCCTTTGTTTGACAAAAAAGCATGCCTGGTGGTACCACTTTGGGATGAGGCCATCAAAAGCAGGAGACTATAAAATATAGGTACATTTTAATATAATTTCAGATCTAAAGCTACAGGTATTACTTTAAATGCATTATCTCTTTTAAGTTGGCATTGTCAAAATACAACAATAATAAAAGTACAGTAAAACATCAGATATCTAGATGCGTTTTGATTGATCACCCAACTTAAGTTTGCGTTTAGATGTGTTGAAAATCTCATGACTAATGTTCAAAACATCACAGTGAATATTGCTTAATACAGATCAAGCTCTATGTGCTTAAGGTATCCTTGGTACTGTATTTTTTATAATAAATTTAATGTCAATACATCGACATTAATTGAGGAGTTTCTTTCCTTAAAGGGAAGTTTGCTTGAAAAATATTTACACTCTTGTGCCCAACCTAAATAATCTTATTAAAGGAAAAGAGATATATTATTGATTGAACCTCATAGTTCAAAGTAGGCCTTTTTTCGATTCTCCTCCTTTAGGAAGAGAATCACCCCAAGGAGCTTTGGAAAATTCCACTCCCAGTTCTTATGAGTCTCGATACACCGCTGTTGAAGACATAACTGGTTGGGAGATATCTCAGACAGAAAACTGTTTTGTATCTTGTGACTCTAGATGCAGAAAAACCAATCCAGGAGCTCTAGGCAATCAAGTAAGCCACTGATCAACAGTAACACCATGATGGCAACACCTCGTCTGTGAGTTAAGGATTGGAGATTGAACATTTGCTCCAACTCACTGACAGGAACAGCCGGTAGGAGAATCCTAAAGAATCTGGACGAAATATAAAACGGATCTGGACTTTATTCAACATGTCAATGTGACCGACCTGAAATGAAGCCCACACAAATGACTCATACTTACAAGACTGGACACATCAGGGTTTTGGACAGATTGAACAGGAATTTTGGGAGCTGAAATGTGATGTAGCTTGTGTAATAAAGCCCAAAAGAGAGTGAGCTTTTGGTATACACCATCAATGGTGTTTTTATTCAAAGAGACCACCTGACACTTGCTGGTGTTAAATTACATAGCATTGGCATCACACCAGTGACTAATGCAATCAAATGCTTCCCACTGAAATGATCAACAATCACAAGTCAAATGATAGTCACTGTCTCCGTTGTTCATCCACAAATAGCAATTAACAGGTTAGCAGTCAGCACAAATGTTAAGTCATTAATGAAAGCAATAAAGGGAAGAGGGTACAGATGTGATCCCAGAACACCTTTGGCGCAGGATAAGGTTCACATGTGACACCATCAAACTTGACAATGAGTACGGTAATTTTTTAGGTAGACATTAATCTACATCCATAGCTGTTCAGACAATCCAAAGCTCGATAGTTTAGCAAGCAGATCATGTTGTGAATGCTTGATAAGGTAGTACAATTCACAATAAAATAGGCTACTAATTAATAGCGTGCATGGAATTTTTTTTGTAATGTATATTTTAGAACTAAAATTAAGTTAAAATCAGCCAGTCACAAATAAATTAACCTGAAACTGCCTGCAGATAAATAAAGATCAAGTGTTAGTCTAACCTACCTGTACGACAACAGCCAACCTCAAAGTGTCTTGTGCAATTTTTTGTTTGCAGCTTTGACAAGAGCTGCGACCACTCTTAGCGTATTCAGCTCTATATGGAAGATGATCTCCCATTTTTTCAAATAGAAATTAAAGGCTTGGTAATTTCAGTAAGAATGTGAACAACTAATGAAAATTCCAAAAACATACAAAGTTAACCTCTCTGTTAACGATTGATGAATTTGCCGCTCACCGGCGCTTGCCTCGCCACTCGCCAGACGGCCGCCGTACTTTTTTGTATCGTATCTGTTTTGTGTCAGCGGCAGACTCATTTTTAGCCTACGTAGCTTAAAAAACTATTTTTCAATAAACATTCTCATCTAAATTTTGTGGTAATTACTGGGATCGAACCCGTCACCGTTTGCACCGGTCCGAGACTAACCGTTAGGCTAGTAGATAACCTGCCCGCTGTACTCACCGGTTCACCTGTAAAACTGCAAAAAACACAAGACCTGTACTCAGAGTTGCCACAAGTCTAAGCGAAAGGTTTCGATGGTTTATGTAAGTTATCTGTGTTTTTAGGGGTTTGTAGTTTTTTAAATGGTTGAAAAATAAGTCTTTCTACTGATATTTTATGAATTATATACATATATATATATATATATATATTATGATATTCATAAAATATCAGTAGAAATATTTATAGGATAACTTACATATATATATATATATATATATATACATATATATATATATATATATATATATAAGCAGTGTGACTGACAAAGTTTATCCAATAGTTGGAAAGTCAACGTGTGAAACCCACAATGTGATTTACCATTCACTTCGAGTTCGGGTTTTTTTATAAAGTTTTATTTCCGGATCAACGTTACAGAAACATTATGCACAGAAGCAGTAACAGAGAAAAATAATAACTTTGGCGGGTTCGCTCTGTTCAGAGACACCCTGAGATTACTAATGTAAACAAGTTAACAGAATAATTAATAATAAAAGAGAAAATAAACATAATAACTTTGGTCCAAAAACTTATAATAAACCAAATGTTCTTGGCTGGAGGTGATGTCCCAGTCAGAGGGAAAAATAATAGGTAACTGTGCAATTTAAAACTTATGTCAAACTTATGTAATTTATTTATATGTTTATAAACTAGCATAACTTAGCCTTAACTATTCTGATGACTTGAGGTTTTTTTTTTGTAAAACAACTAACTGCTATGTTGAAAAACGCTCATGAATAAAGACAATTCATACTTAGTTTTAAACAACTAATCTGGTCAGGTGATTAATATAGAATACAGATGTGGAGATGAAAGATATAGACATGCTAACAATTTTTTAAATTTTTCTATTTTCCAGAGGAACTCTCCTTATATCAAATCCAATCCAATCCAATCTTTGGTAGAAGTAAATAAATGAAACGATGGAGTTGAAACAAAGATCTTTTATTTGGTAGAGAAACAGGCAAACGAAGCAATCTTGATAACCGGGCTTTGTACCACTTTGGAACTATTTTTAAATTAAAGTTGACATATTACTTTGTTATGTGTACATATTGAGAACCGTATTAAATTGCTGTAAGGGTAGTTTTTTGGAGATTGAAAAATTCATAGGAAAAGTTATATAAACCCTTTTATGCCCCGTGTACCACTTTGAAAGTACTGTACTGTCTGTATGTTATCGTTAATGTTAACATAACATGTTAACTTAATGTTTGAAACGTGGCAAATCAGTCTAAGGGGTATTTTTCGGGGGTTAAATATATTTGAATTTTCGGGAACGCCCTATCTTTTGTATGGAACTAATGCGCGCTAGCTTATGGATGGAATCTATATTGTCGACTCTTTCGTTAGCTAGCGCGTATTAGCTAACTTCAGCTTGTTTCTCGATATACCTCCTTGAACAGCTGAACTGAACTGAGAATCGAGCCTTTTTTCACTGAATCTGATAAGAGATAAGAATGAATTTTAACTAACTGTTGAGAGTATTGGAGTTGGGTTTGATGAATCATCATCAATTTCCGGCATCAACCATTATTTTCTCATGTAGTTGTCATTGCACATGCACAGTGCTACTGTTACTTTTAATTTCTGTTAATTTTCATGTACCATACCGTATTATAAATAATTTTTAATACATTCTGCTGTATAAGTAGTGTTAGCAGGATTATGTTGTTCGTTAGCAAATAAAAGACTGTATTTGTTGAAATAAGTTATTCCTAAACTGTAATTGTGCAGGTTCATAATGGCCTCTCTTGTACTTCCAGATTTTATTCAATATTTATTTTCATCCAAACCAAAGTTTGATTGTTATTTTGAAGTTTGGAATCAGGACAAACTGGTAAGTATATTTTTAACAGGAATATTTTAATATTACCTCTTTAAATACCTTGGGAGATAAGTAACTGGTGGGGGGGGGTTGGAAATCACTTTTACCAATAATTAATTTGGTAGTACTTTAAGTACTTGATAAAGCATCCCCTTTGCCTGTGGGAGTCCTGCTTTGCTCATGGTCCACTGCTGAAGCTATACCAGCTTCCTCTCTATATTTCTGTCTATTAGCAACCTTGTCGGAAATATACAAGAAGAATTAGAAAATAGGTTACTGCTGATTAAAAGCTGAGACTTATTCCAATCACCTCTCAAAGCCTCAGCACAGGCCCGGCAGTAAAAATCAGGATATAGGCCTACTTCTCACGTAGGTCCCAGTCCAGGGTGTTTTGCTCTGGACATACCTATAATTAAGTCACTTTGTAGAGAAGAAAAGTGCAGTTGAAACTTCGTGGAAAGGAGGTTTTACAATACCCCCATCGCAGCAGACCTACGTACTCAGCGAATTTCCAACTCAATAATATTTGAGGTTTGATCAATATTCCTAATAATTAAGAAAGTTTGCCTATTCTCTTGATTAACATGAAAAAGAGAATGGAGGTTTGCTGCTAATGT